>OZ024821.1:20235276-21435276 GCA_964016985.1 Anodontia alba
GAGCATAGTCGGCGAGACATACGCAAAATGGAGTCTCAGATTCAAGTTATCCCGCGGATGCGCAAAGCCTCGTTCGGGCTTTTGCTCTACACTGATACATTCTATTGTGTCAACTGATTCTGTTAGCGGACAGCGAAGGCCCTGATCGACCGCGCTTCCTGATCTGGGCCTTTGCTGACCGAGCATACCCAGAAGGCATGTTTTCTCTTTATTTGTCTCATAAGATGTATGGCAAAGACCCATTTAAGCCGAATGAATTCTTCTACCTTTACTCTTCGAATACTCACTTCCAATATAAGGGGTGTCCAGTTAGTTTTTATTTTACCATGTTTTACAGAGATTCCGCTATTTAATGCAAACAGTGTAGACCCTGATCAGACGCCGCGTTCTGCGGCGTCTGATCTGGGTTTACACTGTTTGTCAATGTCTCTTTTATCGGACGCATGGCTTAAATGGGTTAGACTTAAGCACACCGTAGGCGAAATGATCAGATATCTGAGTTTTCTTAGAAAATAAGGCTAGAACGTTTTCTAATAGTTTGTCCTTCTGAGACATATTCAACTAAAATGTCGCCTTATTTCCTGTGACAAAAATGCTGTCTACTTTGATTTATAATCAACCGGTTGAATTTTAAGATTCCAACTTTGGAAGCGCTCTAATGCGTTGGCGCAAAACGTTAGGCTACCATCATTATCAATGGGTGATTTAATATACCGTTGCATCATTTTATTTTTAGCACAACCATAATTAGAAATGCTTTGTTTATTCAAAATTTATGAAACCTGCTCCCGCCCCACATTTTTGTTAATGATATTGTAAAATAGGGAATCAGGGCGGAGTCTGAAATTGAGGAATTTACGTGATTATATTTTCTTATGGCGTGGCTAACCACCAGCAAAACATGTTTAGGATATTCCGTGTTCTCATAAGGGGAATGGACATGCTTTCAGGAAAGACAATTCTGTCAAAATTATATTGTCTTCCTTCTGAATAGGATCTACAATAGAAGGAAATAATTAGAAGGGACGAAAGAAATTTTGCCAGTTGCGTCCCCTGAAAGTATCCTGCACACTATGTCCCTTCTGAAAAGGGGTCTACTCTAAAAGAAAAGAATTTTCTGCCCGAGGCAGCAAATTCTTTCGTTTGAGAGTAGATCCTTTTTCAGACGGGACGTAAACATTTTCGCAGTTGCCTCCGTTGACCCACTTTACATCTCTGTGGCTAAATTTAGCTAAAAAATAAATTGACCATTACTTTTCTCTAGCTTTATATAAACAAAGTAGGCTTTCACATTTCATACAAATTGTCTCCCTATATTCTGGAGGAAAAATACTTCAAAATATCGTATGTTGATTTTTTATCCAGCATGCTGCATGTAGGCACTAATGCGACCATGTTTCTTTTTTTTTTTTTTTTTTTTCTTTTTTTTTTTTTTTTTTTTTTTTGTAGATCTCCATCATGAAGGCTGTCGTTTTGAGCGCGCTCACTATTGCCTCTGTCTTAAGCTTCGCTTTAGGACAATATGGTTATCCAGGCTACTATGGCACCAGTGGGGGCAGCGGCTTTGGAGGTGGTGGATGTAAGTATTTTATTTTGAGCCGGGGCACAGCATTTCCTAAAATATTGCATATGCGCCCGGCGAAGACTCAGATCAACCTATCATCCGCACAGGCTGATCAGTCTTCTCTGTCCGCATGGACGCTTTGGATCCTTGGCTATCCACAGGGTGGGGGCTGCGAAGACTCTGATCAGAGTGCTCGGAAGTTGTAAATTGTTTTACAAGTATTAACTTTCATAAAAAGCTTGTGTGCTAAACGCAAACCAAGTTTTTATTATTCATTTATCTATGTATTATGAAAGCTAACGCTTGGTGATAATAACGTTGAGCAGACTATGGAAAATAGTATTGGACCAGTCCATGACCTTTCATAAAGTGCTTCCGGAACAATATCAAACGCTAAGATTAACGACACTGTTTACTTCCTTTTCCGGCCGGCCTCGGTGATTCAGTTGGATGCGCCGTCCGACTGGAGACCAGGAGGTCGCGGATTCAACCCCCGCCGAGGTCGGCAACATTCTTTCGTGGAGATTGATCATGAAATATTTTCTACGGTCATTCTCTCCCTTCCGCTGATTTAAGAAGGGCAGTTGTCAGTTTCTGGCGAAAGAATGTGCACAATACTGGTTAACCGCTTAGAGGACTAAGCCTGCCCAGTAAACGTGTGGTAAGGTAAACTGACCGCGATCGACATGACCCCATTGGGTTGACTGGGCCGTAAAACCTCAACACAAACAAACAAAACTTCCTTTTCGGTAGTTAATGACGATGATGAGTGCTCGTTAAACGACCCTGTGGGTCATTTTGTGTCATCTCCCAGGGAAAGAGAGAAAGAAGCAGTTTTAAGAGGAGTAGATGAGAGGAGTGAGAGAAATTGAAGGGAATGAGCGTAAAAGAGAATGACAATACAGAAACTGTAGAAATACTCATACGATCCTTTCACACCTGCTGCAGGTAGAGCTGGCCCTTAACACCACCTTCCTACCCTTTCCGGTAGTAAATGTGATTTCATCTGTTTGTTTATTAATACATGTACTAAAGATAGGGCTTGGCATTTCGTGCCATCATGAAAACATAGCTATATAATTTTGCCCCCGTAAACCCTACTTTTATATAGTAAACCTGGGGTTTACAGGGGTAAACATTATTTTTTTATTTCTGCTCAAAAACATAGATTGTGGGTACTCGTTATAACAAGTACCCACAATTTATGTTTTGAGCAGAAATATGAAAAACTTCAGAATTTTTATCTGAAAATTTTCAGTTTTTGGTGGTGAAATTTTTAATGTATTTGGATAGGCGTGTTTTCGAAATGAAACCGTCTCCTCTGGAGCAGTTCCACAAGAAATATCACGTCTGTTGTCAGTAGCAGTTATCAAAAGGCGTTAACTTAGAACTGAATTCATCACACACACACACACACACACACACACACACACACACACACACACACACACACACACACACACACACACACACACACACACACGTATGCACGCACACACGCACACTTTTCTTTGAAACAAAAATATTCGTAGAACCTTTTTTTCATTTCACGGAGTCCGAAAGATACAGAAAAAAAACAAAAAAAAAACAAAAAAAAAAAAAAAACAGTGGTACCCTTTTTGGCTTCATTTTGCCAATTCGTTAAAAGCCATGCCTGAAATCGTTTACCCTTCCCACTTTTACAGTTGATGAAGCTTTAATGTATATACAGTGAACCCTCGTTACAACGACAACATTTGTTCCAAAAGACGTTGCCATTAAAATGAATTTGCGGTTGTACAGCCGCTTTAATGGACAAAGTGAACTGTAAGAAAGGTCTTATTTCCTCAAAGAACATATGTTTTGGATATTTGTTAGAATCGCCTCACTGAGGCAATTCTAACAAATATCCAAAACATATGTTTCTTTTAAGTATTAAATACAATATCCTTGCATAATTTGTGACTAATTATTGTCTCTTAAGCAAAGGTTGTCATTATAACGAATTTTGTCGTTGTTTCGAGTGTCGGTATAAAGAGGGTTGTCTGTAAAAAGTGTGTTCATTTTGAGGGCATTTTTTTCCCCCAGGAAATTGTCTTCATCTTTAAATACAGCGGAATCTGATAACGTTGGTGTTGTGGAAGCAGAATTCAAAACGTGGCCGTGAAGTATCTAAAGGCGGTGTTAGTTTGTTGAGAGGTCTTAAGGCCCATTCAACCCATTAAGGTTAATGAGCAGGTCAAAAAAACAAACAAAAAAAAAAAAAAAAAAAAAAAAAACAACGGTGTAGACGTTAACCCTCACACCCACGAGTTTCTGAAATTGACTCTTCTATCTTTACATTTGGACACACCCATGGCTGCAAACGGGAATGTCATTAAAAATCAAGAACGGAATGGCAAGCGGTGTACATCCCGATCAGATAGCTCGCTCGTACTCTTTATAAGAGTGTGTGTGTTGGTCTACAGAGCTGAAAGAGTTAACATTTAAAGGCAATAACAACAAGGTTGGTAGATCGGTAAATTGAAATATTCAACGAAAAACAAAGGATCAGACCAGTGAAGACTGAGCAGGCGGGGCATTTGCATCTTTACAGATGAACGACAAAGTCTCTGGTCTGATCTATGCCTTCACAGTGACGGATCCAGGATTGGTTTACAGCGGGGCTCAAAATTTCTGAGGGTTCGACTTGCTCAGATATTACTGTTATTTACACAAGTAAAATTTATTTAATGAGGCAGGCCTGAGCAAACAGTATAGATCCAGATCAGACGCAGCACAAAGCGACGTCTGATCAGGATCTACACTGTTTGCCAAAATCAGTATCCAGCAATATTATACGCAATCGCAGGAAATACAGTCGACTCTCGTTATCTCGAATTCCAAGGGACTCTCTGAAATACTTCGAGATATCCATACCTCGACATATCAGATTTGCAGAATTGAGGAAAAAATAATTCGAACAACCACATTTAACAAATATACGTATATGTAATTGGACTTTTGAAGTTAGAGATATATTAAAAATATTGTGGAAAAGAGGAGAAATTGCTCCTTAGGAGCAATTTCTCCTCTTTTCCACAATATATTTTACCTGTTGTTAGATTTTCATGTTTAAGCAGGGACGAGATTTTCACTTCGAGATAAGCGGTTATTTGAGATAAGCGAGGTCGAGATAACGAGAGTCAACTGTAAATTGAAATTAGAGAAGTATATGGTAAAGAGTAAGGTATGAGAATATTAAGCGTAAGATATACGGCTTCTAAAATTCATCATATTTAACCAAATTGACTCATGAAAATTTTGAGTCAAAGAAAGAGGGGTCTACTTACCCACCAGAGCCCCAGTAGATCCACCACTGCTTCACTGTTTGCATATGCACAAAGACCTAACATTCTGTATGTGTTTTCTTTTTTTTCTGATCCAGTTTTAGCAATTATTGGTGCAATAGTCGTCATCTTGATAATATTTGGATTCAACAGAAACAATAATGGAGGAACGGTTGTCTACAGATATAACAGCACTGTAAGTACACGTGCACTTGAATTGTGCGATGCCTAACTGTCATTTATAAGGGCGTAGATACATCTTCAAGGGAAATAACTAAGACAGGGAGATATTGTAATCTGATTAGCTGAAAATAAGAAGTGGGCATGGTATCTTAACCCTAGTACTGCTAAACCCGAATATGTCCGGCCTTTACAAACAGTGTAGATCCAGATCAGTTGGCTTCTGAATAATTTGCATCAACCACCGGGATCAGGGAATCTGATTGGCTGAAAATTAGAAGTGGGCGTGGCATCTTAATTTATTCAAGGGTTAAAGTTGCATCAAGAAAAATGAACCGTTATCAACGCTGATGTTATGACGAGTAACGGTAAATGTCCTAAAATTTTGAATACATTAAGTCTATGCTTTTTTTTTTTTTTTTTGCCTATATTCTGTTTTTTATGCAGTTTTTTTTTTTTCAAAATACTTAATGGAATGACTAACAGTGTTGACCCTCCAGGAGCAGTCTGATCTTGATCCACACTGTAAATGACGTCATGTTAACGTTGTGTACCCGCTGGGCAATGTCCTAATGAAAAAATCAAACCGGCCGGTCAGTCTGTTCTATCTTCCGTAAACAAAACGATAGATATAAAAATTAATAAAGAAAAACATCTTGCAGCATCAAATTATGCTATATGTGTAACAGTTAATTATCATTATTATTTTTATTATTATAATGTTATTATTCTTCTTATTTCTTCTTCTTTTACTTATTATCATTATTATTATTATTTATTATTATTATTAATTATTATTATTATTATTTTTATTATTGTTATTATTATTATTATTATTATTATTATTATTATCAAAAGGTTTCTTAAGTGCTTCAACTCTTTTCAGCAAACGGTATGTATTATTTTATCCCCATCACGAAAACAAACCTATATAATTTTGACCCCCTTAAACCTCACTTTTATATAGTAAAAGTAAGGTTTACAGGGGTATACATTAGTTTCTTTATTTCTGCTCAAAAACATAGACTGTGGATACTCGTCGAGGCGGTTCTAACGAGTACCCACAATCTATGTTTTGAGCAGAAATATGAAAAATATCAATTTTTTTATCTGAAAATTTTCATTTTTTTTGTGGTAAAATTTTAAGTATATTTGAATAGGCATGTTTTCGTAATGCTTTTCAAAAAAACTTATGCTTTATTGTATCTCTTTCCAGGGATAGACTACTGATTGGACTCGATACCAGATCGCCGTAAATGGACTCTATACGCATGTATATGTTATGATTTTGGGGGAATGTGGCCTTAGTGACGTGTCGGTTTATGCCTTTGTTGTATAAATAATAATAATAAAAAAAAATCCTGCAACCAAATCAAGTGTGGCCTTGTAAATTTTCCTAACACTTCGCATGTGGAATTTCCTAACACTTCGCATGCTGGGTAAAAATTTCAGCAGATGACATTTTGAAATATTTTTTCTTATTTTTCCTGAAAAAAAAAAGGAATTTGCATGAAGTGTCAGATCCTACTTTCTCGGAAAAATAAGAAACGAACCATCAGTTTGTAGGCTGCTTAAATATGCTCTAGCATGGTAAGTGTTAATGACGTTAATGTGTTAACGACAATATGAACCGAGGTACCTTCTAACATGTGAGCCAAACAAAGACTCAAATCAGAATGCGCATTCGCGCAGTCTGACCAGAGTCTTCGTTGTCTTCATGAAGAAACATTGCATCCTTGCCCATCCAAAATGCGCTCTGTGAAAATTCTGATTAGACTGTGCGAATGTGCAGGCTGATCTGAATCCTCTCTAGGCGCACAGGTCAGAAGGTACGTTTTTCGGGTGATGTGACTCCAGAAAATGATCCTTATACCGTACGCGAACATCGAAGGCCCAGATCAGCCTGCGCATCCGCGCAGTCTGATCAGGACCTTCTATGTTCACCAATATTTTCTACATTGATTTTATAAGCCAGCGGGTAACAACAATTCTGACCAGAAAAAAACGGGCTTCTGAAGCGCAATGGGTAGTCAGACACTTTGATCGTCAATGTTGATATTCTTTAAGCACAATTGGTCAAAGTATTTACATTAACTAGAATATGTATGGAGCTCGCATTTCGTCACTTCTAAAATGAACATGTTTTGTGCAGTCGGTGATTTTTCCCTACATTATGCAATCTTCATGATTTTGTCATAAATCCGAACAAATGTTACAGTCGCAGTTCTGTGCATATCACCAGGCTGATGACGTAAGTTGTTGGCCCTGAGACCGCGCAAATGCACAGCTGAGCTGGACATCCCCATGGGCAATTAACGCCCTTTTCTCAATGTTACGGCTCATATCTACACAACCGCTTAACTCATTGTCCTTGTACCCAAGGGACACGTTAGGTTTATACAACGGCGCATTGACGTCGATGAAATGTTATGACATGTATTTATTTATTTATTATTTGGGTTTTACGGCCCTTTCAAGAATATTTCATTTATATCGAGCCGATCGTTCATCAAAAGTGGGCGAAAACCGGAGAACCCGGGAAAAACCACCTTTCCCACATGTGACCCGAGTGAGGCTCGAACCATAGCGGTGAGAAATCTAATGGATTAAGAATCTTTTCCACTAGGCTACGGTGGCCCGCATCATATGACGTTTATACAATGTCTCAAACGTAAATATGTCATGACATTTATGTAACGTCGCATAAACGTCGATGCAACGCCATGACATTTATTGTATTGTTAGAGGTGAAATCAGTGTATATCTGGTGAAAATAAAAGTGATATCTATCACTAATGGTAGGGTGGACTTTCAAGACTGAAAAATTGTGAACCCGGAACCCCCCCCCCACCCCCCCACACACACACACCCCCCCCCCCTCCACCGTACAAAAAGATATGTCATATACCAAAATATTCCCCATTCTCTGTAGTTTCTGAAACTGCCGGCATAAATTGGCATAAATGATGGCGAACCGAGAAATCCAATATGGCCGCCAACATGGCCGCCAAATACAAAAAGTCTGCTTTTGAAGCCTAAATCGTCTTCTGATTGTTCTAGTATGCATGCAAAATGTATATTTTGATTGATATGTACTCATGACAGACAATACTATTTATTTAAATACAAACAGAAGTATGACCGAAACATTAAAGGCAAAATTAGAGGACAAATGGCCAATTTTTGGTCTAAAAATAGAGCACTTAGAAGAAACAGAAGTTCCCTAAAATTACTTAAGCGATATGACTTGTTTCATTTTAATTTAAACAACACACCAGTTATCATGGCCAATTTAAGCATCATGTTTCCGTTGAAAATATTAAACCAGTATTGAACAGTAAGCAGTTTGTTACCCCTAACCCCACCATTCGATTTCAAATTTTCTGAACTGATGCTCGTGAAGCCTGATAAGAGCCAATAGAAGAAATGAAAAAGATGGGCAGAATGGTAAACTATTTCATTTATCAACATTTTTTAATTAGGAATCTTTTGATTTATTCATAGTTCAAGTTTTAAATTATAGACATAATAACAACTAAGAAACACTGACCTGGATAAAATTGGCTTGATAATGTTTACTATAACACCGACAGAAAGTGTTATGGAGGGAAACTTTAAAATACATGTATGTAAATATTGTAAATAAATTAATTGAAATCAAATCTAGGAGGAAATGGCAAGCTGCATTCAACTTTTGCCTTACTGGACAACCAAATGATGAAGAAAAAAAAGAAGATGGTCTGGAAATTTACATTGTGCCTCAAGACAGCTCCCATACAAAAAATACTTGGAGCTGCCTTTTGTAGCTGACTATAAGTAGCCCGTAGGAAGTGCAATAGGCTGCCTATAAGCTGCCTACGGGAAATTTGCCATGCAAATTTTGAGTGACCTACTCCTTATATGGAGTAGGCAGCTCATAGACAATGACTAAAAAGGGATTTGGAGCTGCCTACTGTGCCTATTTTGCTGTCATTTGCTACTGAGCTGCCTACTACTGTCTCTTAAATGCTTTCCTTGCCTATTGAGCTGCCTACTACATGTTCACTGGCAATTGAGCTGCCTATCCTGCCTATTCAGTGGGAACTGCTCGTGCGCTGCCCATTCTGCCTACTACATGTTCATTGGCTGGCATTGAACTCGGTTCCTCTAGCAGTAGAGGCAAGTGCACTAACCACTTTAGCTAATCACGCTCTACATGGTCTACTTGGATAGGTTTTTCAAAAAATCCGTCCTTTAAAATAGCAATGTCCGGGCAGGTGGGCGTCGGGCGAGCGGGCGGTCGTCGTCCCAGGTTAACCTTTTGGTTAACCTTTTTCAAAGTTATGTTACCTTTATTCTTCAGTGGATTGCTTTCATATTTGGTAGGGATGAAGAGAAGGACAGTGGGTGTTTCCCATGCAAGAGAGACAACTCTCACTTTCTTCATTATTTAAAAACCCGTCCATAATGCCTTAAGGCGTTTTTCTTGTTTTACAGGAAAGAATTTGTTCACGGATGGAGCAAATTCCTTCCTAGAAGAGTTGCTCCCGTTTGGAAAGGGACTGAAAACCAGGGAAGCGAAGTCATGTTTCCAACAGAACTCACTTACCATGGACAAGTAAATTCAAATTTTCTCGACTGAGCAACCGATGCTGGGTTTATACCTCTATGATACCTTATGGTTATGCATTGATAGCAGTGGTATCAATATCAACCCTCTGCGTTATTGGACCTTCAGCTTAAGCTTAACTAATCTCAGGCTTATAATGGGTCTCAGGTTGATAATTCAAGCAACAACCATAACCCCATCATGTGAAAATCTCCATATACACGTATTAGGCAAGCAGATCTAAGTATCTTAATGTATAGTCAGTATTACACCAGATTTACATATTTATGGCATCAACTTGCTTTGATATGTAACAGGAAAAAGCCATTGAATTAAATTAAGTGAATTAAGCGTTTTTCTACCTATAATAAACATAGTAGTTATGTTCGCTAATAAACAAACAAGTAGTCTACTTACATTCACTGAAATAAATTTCTGTTTAATCTAAAACATCCTAAATACACATTTTTAAAGCTTAATCATAACAAAGACTTTGCAATCAAAATGGCTGCTATATTTTCTGGCCAACTTCACCTGACAAAGGATTTAGGTCAAAATACAGCTGCCTACCGTGCCTAATAATTGCATAAAGTAAACCCAGCTGGAGCTACCTACTCTGCCTACTGCAGAAAATAAAATAAGCTTGAGTTGCCTACTCTGCCTACAGGAAAAAATAAATTAAGTTTGAACTTCCTTCTTTGCGTACTGCAAGAAGTAAAATAAAGCTACCTACTCTGCCTACTGCAGAAAATAAAATAAGCTTGAGTTGCCTACTCTGCCTACAGGAAAAAATAAATTAAGTTTGAGCTTCCTTCTTTGCGTACTGCAAGAAGTAAAATAAAGTTAGAGATACCTACTCTGCCTCCTGCAGAAAATTGAATAAGTTTGAGTTGCCTACTCTGCCTAAAGTAAAACAAATAAATTATGTTGCAGTCGCCTACTCTGCCTGTTGTACAAAACAAACTTACTTTGAGCTGCCTACTGGTTGCCTGTTCTGCCCTTCGGCTGCTCATAAGCAGCAAGAAGGGCAACAAATAGGCAGCTCTTGCCTACTGGAGCTGCCTACAGATTAAATGTAAAACAGTAGGCCACCTATAGGCTGCCAACGGGCAGCCTATAGGCAGCCTCCTTTTCTTTTATCATATGGGAGATTTCACTGGGTGAAAAAAAACTCCTGCTGCAGCCCTTCAGTTTTTGCCAGTGACGCGCCATAAGTAGACTTCCCAAATCCCGGACATACGCTTCTACCGATATTTCCTTCGTTCAGGCCCATGGGCATGGTGGGCGAAGCTTGCTTACCAAGTAATGCTTACTATCTGCGGACGCCTGATTACACCCTTTGTTCTGGGGTCCATGTCTGTTGGTCTGAACATTCTGATTCGTCATTCGTTTATGGATTTCTGATTTTGGATTACGGCTTTGGTACCATGACCGCAACTACTTTTTGAAATTCTGTTTTTTTAGGATAATTGTGGCTTCGTGCAAAATCAAGACATCGCTCGATTCCAAATCTTTGAACTTGTCAGAGAGGTCTGTGTTGCAGTCTTCTGATTCAGGATTTTTCCAGCTAACATACTTTGACATGGGACTTCAGCCCTCCTAGCATTTAACAGAAAATCCAACCCCTAGAATAAACATCAGTCCTGGACAATTCTATTTTATGCTTTTTATGTACATTGTTTTAAACTTATGTTTACCAATGGATACATCATTTACTCTTTCAAATTTCTATTAAGCGTGACCTCAAAAATGGTAATTCAAATAGATATTTTTTTCAATTTCAATCTTTCTTTTCAGTATCCTTTAAACTGGCTTCAGCTTTCTCTAACTTGCTTTGCTCAGGCAGGGTTTTTAATACATTATTCTTTCTTTCAACTGTATAAGTGGCAAGACAACTTTTTTCTTAATGACTCATTGCTTCATCAGCAACAAAATATCCCTTTCAACTGTATAAGTGGCAAGACAACTTTTTTCTTAATGACTCATTGCTTCATCAGCAACAAAATATCCCTTTGAATTTGTTACAATAGAGGGATATTAATATTAAGCAGCAAACTGCACACATAGCTGTTAACCAATCATGGTTGGTAACTTTGGTTTCTCATTTAATTGCACGACGGTGAGTCGGTCCTCCGACTTAATGACAGCTCCCTCCTCAATCTGATTCAGACGGTTGATACCTGACTATGAATGTCTGCATGTGGTTGGGCCAATTGCGGTCCTGTTTGCGGTAT
Source organism: Anodontia alba (assembly GCA_964016985.1). Lineage (NCBI taxonomy): Eukaryota > Metazoa > Mollusca > Bivalvia > Lucinida > Lucinidae > Anodontia > Anodontia alba. The sequence continues at coordinate 20,247,151 of OZ024821.1, forward strand.
TCTTGTGTTCAGATTGCCATTGAGCTCTTTGCTTTGTTTCATCACAGTGTTTAAGATTATATGTACTTCACTGTGATGTTTCACTGATGAGGTACAGGACCCCTATGCGAACCGAATATTATGTTTATAATTTGGGGCTGCATCAGAGTCAATGGTGATGAGGTTTTTCATAAAAAGTTAAAGCCCACAGTAGTTTATCAACTGGTAGTTCCAAGGTTGCTTCTCTGTTGCAGTTCTATGTTTATGCATCGATGGCTTCATATATAACATTTGCTTTGTCATTGTTTTTCCTCATCTCTCCGTCTTTTGAAGTCTAGGGAAGGAAGGCTGTGCTTCGTGCTTTGTGGTTGTGGCATTGCCCGGGTATCTTCACATATGACTTTCTAGAAATTGTGGATATCTTCTGGCTATTAAAAGCCGCTAGTGGCTCTGTTTCTGTCTCATAACTATAATGTTTGATTTGTGGATAGCTTCTGGCTATTAGAAGCCGCTGGTGGCTATACAGCCACTAGTGGCTGCCATAGCTGGTAGCGACTGATACTTGTGGCAATATTGTAGCAATAGAGCTACTGGCCGTTATCATTGGCTACTTTCTGGCTAGCAGTTGTGTCTACTAAATTTTATAGCGGCTTTATTGCAGCTACAAAGCCACTTTAAAGCCGCTATCTTTTCATTTCTGTAAGGGTTAGGAAAATAAGTGAAAATTCTGAAGCCCACCCACGGGATTTTTACACTAAATTAGAACACAGGGGTCCCGTGTCAGAGGTATGGAATAGGACATAAAATTTTCAAAATTATCTAATACCCGGAGGTAATCCTGCCATTGTATGATTACAAGTGGCTTTTATTTCCATATTTTGTATAGTCTATATTTATATTTTCTATATTTTGTTTCAATTAATTTATTGACAACGTTTACATAGTTTCAAATTTTCCCGCCACAAGTTTTGTCGGTGTCATAGTAAATATTGTCAAGCCAATTTTATCCAGGTCATTATTTCTTATTCATTGTTCAGTCTGTAAATTAAAACTTAAATTCTGAAGTAAATCAAATCATTCCTGGAAAACAGAGGTTGATAAATGAAATAGCTTGCCATTCTGCCTGTCTTTATCATTTTTTCTACTGTTGTTTATCAGTCTTTACCAGAGTCAGTTCAGATGCGATGAAATCAAATGATGGGGTAGGGGTTAAAAAACTGCTTACTGTTTAATACTAGATTAATATTTCATATGGAAACATGCGTTTTGAGCAGGCCATGATATCTGTGTGTTGTTTAAATTAAACTCAAGTAATAAATACCACTATAGTAATTTTCAGCAACTTCTGTTACCTCTCAGTACGCCATTTTTAGACCTAATATTGACCTTTTGACCCCTGAAATTGTCTTTAATTTTTAAATTATGCTTCTTTTTGTATTTAAATAAATAGTCTTGCTTGTAATGAGTTATGGTCAATCTAAATACAGAGGAACCTCGATAATTCAAAGTCCAAGGGACCAAACAGTTTTGTTTGAATTATTGAGACTTTGAATAATTGAGGGTTAAAATGCATACATATATTTAAGACGGGACTTCAAAATGATTTTGAATTATTGAGAATTTTGAATTATTGGAGTTTGAATGATCGAGGTTCTACTGTATACATTTTTATGCATACTACAACAACCAGAAGACAATTTAGGCTTCAAAGGTAGACTTTAAGTATTTGGCGGCCATGTTGGCGGCCATATTGGATTTCTCGGCTCGCCATCATTTATGCCAATTTATGCCGGCAGTTTCAGAAACTATAGGGGACATTTTGATATATAACACATCTTGCTGTACGTGGGGGGTGGGGGGGGGGGTCGCTAGAAAGAGTGGCCAGTTTCACTCATTGTCACCCTACCATAACGAAATGCTATCTTATCATTTGAATAGTATAGTGGCTGACACGATTTGTAATTCCACTCCTCGTTTTGGATGATTTCGGTTTTCTTCGTTGTTTCAAAAGCAGATGTTATCTCCACTTAAGAGTTTTGTTTCTGAACTAAGCTACCAAATTTGGTTTGCATTTTTTTTTTAGTTAGAACTTGTATCAAAAAATATTTTAATTTGCCGAAATATTTGTTTTTCTCTCCTTTTGTGGTAAGCACTCAATGTCGACGTTATAACGTATCTGTTTTGTTTGGGGGCGTCAGTTATGACTCAGAAGTGCTAGAGCACGAAATAAAATAAAAAGAAAAATTGCTTTCGTTTTCGTAAATACCATAAATATTTTCATCTCTTGTAATGAAAACATTCAAATTTTCACCCGTGCTTCGCACTCGTGAAAATACTGATGTTTTTATTTTATTATACTCGATGAAAATATGTATGGTATTCATTCCAAAACAGCAAATGTCCTCTATTTATACAACATCCCATTTACGTCGGTGCAACTGCGACGTTGTATATACGCCATGTGCCGGCTGGATAGTGTTCTTGGATTTTACTGTTCTTTCAACAATATTTCAGTTATAGCGTGCCGGTTATGTGTTCGTGCACCGACACAATCTTTCGTTCTTTCATATGATCTTTGTTTCTAAGGGCAACTCTTTTAGATATTATAACTTACTTTAAACCATTAATGCCGAGTGGACTCTTCTACCTTAAACTTTTGGATCGGCCCTTTTCCAACAGAAGGGATGTCTAGTTAGTTTTTATTATTATCCGATTTGATATCAATTCCTGTATTTCATCATACGCAAACAGTGGAGACCCTGATCAGGCGCCGCTTTCTGTGGCGTCTGATCTGGTTCTACACTGATTGTCAATGTCCCTTTTATGGGGCTAGGCATAAATGGGTTCCTCAGAGATTAAACCCGTTTGTCATAATTCAATGTAAAATCTTTTGTCATAACTATATACGAACAAAAACTTATTTACTATAAAATGGTTTTAAAAAATTTCGAACATTTTTATTTTTCCCGTAGAAAAAAAAATGGCTGTAAATTAATCGATATCAATAGGGTGTGTGATTTGGAAGCGGATTTTCAACAAGTTCTACTTGTTCAAAATTTCTGCATTTCATAATTTTGTTATGAAACATCAGTATTTTAAACTATCATGTTTACTATAGACATTGCATAGGCCAGACCCAATTTTGGCGGTAAAATTATTTTTACGGTAAATATTTGAAAACAAAGCACAGAATCAGGAAAAGACAAATGATTCGTGATGAGAAATTTCCAGTCACAAATTATTTTTTCCATTTATGATAAAACGCCAAGCAAAACACGTCTTTCCGAAGGACATTAAAAGTACAACAGTCGATGGACCCGTTTAACAGCATTCAAATCATTACGAAAACAAGCCTATTCAAAAATATTGACAATTTTACCACCAAAATCTGAAAATTTTCAGATAAAAATTCTGATATTTTTCTTATTTCTGCTCAAAACATAGGTTTGTGGAAACTCGTTAAAACCGCCTCGCCGAGGCGGTTCTAACGCGTACCCACAATCTTTGTTTTTGAACAGAAATAAGAAAAATAATGTATACCCCTGTAAACCCCAGTTTTACTATATAAAAGTGGGATTTGAGGGTTGGGAGTGGGTGTGTGTGTGTGTGTGTGTGTGTGTGTGTGTGTGTCGGGGGGGGGTGGGGGTGGGGGGACCTTAGCTCAAAATTATATAGGTATATTCCCGTGATGAATGCCAGTTCTCTGAAATTAATATAACCGACCTCTCTATCAAAAGCCTGGCTACGAGGGTCCTGCAAAAACTTTTGTCATTGGGTTCGGATTACTTCACTGCTATGTTTTATCAAACATATTTTTATTACAAACCTTCAAAGTATTCCCCCTTAACTGAAACACGTTTTTGTAACCTTTCTACCCAGTCGCGAAAAGCAGATAAATAGTCTTCTTTTGGTATCTGTTGGAGACACTGATAAATAGCGCTGCCGAGAGAACTTCTAGACGTATACTTATTTCCAGAAAGCATTTTCTTAAGCCTTGGAAATAAAAAGAAGTCACAGGGATTCAGGTCAGGTGAATAAGGTGGATAGTTTAAAACTTTCACCTTTTCAGAAGCCAAAAAGTCTTAACAACCTCACACTTATGAGAGGAGGCGTTGTCGTGTAAAAGGCGGACTCCTGACCATCCTTTGCTTGGTCGTTTCTTATTGTAAAACTCTTTCACTTTTTTCAGTACAGAATTCTTGTAGAATCGGCCAGTGACTGTATGACGAGATGGACAAGGCACTTGAACGACTGGCCCACTTGAATTAAAGAAAATTGCGTAAAAAAATCTTTTTCGAACGTATGGTTCTCTTGGCAATACATGGGCATTTTTTATCTTTTCGCTTCCATTGCTTATTATCAGCCCTTCTTTGTGGCTCAAACATGTGCACCCAGGTTTCATCACCTGTTAGTAAGTTAGAAATAACCCGACTATTACAGCCTTTGCATGTTTTCAAAAGTTCCCAGGCACGTGTCTTTTGCTCCTCAGTTAGCAAATGAGGTACCCTCCTAGCGCAAACCTTTCTCAGGTCCAAACGCTTTTTCAAAATTTTTTTGCACACTGTCTTCTGATATGCTAGTACATCTAGCTACATCTTTGACAGTTAATCGCGCATCCTGTTTGACCACAGTCTTTACAGCAGCGATGTTAGCCTTGGTAACAGAGGTTTTAGGCCTTCAAGGACGGGTATCATTTTTAACAGAAAATTTCCCAGTTTTAAAAGCTTTAACCCACCTAAAAACTGTGCGCACTGAAATGGTCCGAAGTCCATATATATATATATACCACATAATTCATTAAATATCTGCTTTGAATCTATATTAAGCCTAATGCGGCATTTAATATAGCTACGAATTTCAGTCTTCTGGTCCATGTTCCCATGTAACAAGTAAATTGGTCAGTGTATATGACTGCATCCATTTCAATTTGAAATAATTCGGTCAGTTGGAAAGCAATTTTCACGAAATAAACGGGTATCGTTAGCTATTCAACACACTATTCAAGTGCAGTGAAGCATTTTAAAATATACCCATAAAACTAAGGAAGCCTATTTGTGACAGAACGTTTTGCACGACCCTCGTAATATGCAAAATATAGCACAGGCTTCCTTGCGATCACTTAGAGCTCTACAAAATCAAACTGATTCACAGTAGAACTCGACAAGCACGAAAAAAGTTAACCCATTTACGTCGAATGGCCTCTTCTATGACATCTCTTTGGACCGGTCTATTTCCAACAGCAAGGTGTCTGATTAGTTTTTATTATTACTATGTTTTATTGAAATCCCTGTATCTAGTGCCAACAGTGTATACACTGATCAGACGCCGCGTTTTGTGGCGTCTGGTCTGTCTGCGCTGTTTGCCAATTACCCTTTTGGGGGTCTCCAGAATAAAACGGGTTGAAGATACACTGGTGTATAACTTTCTTCATGACTGCCCACCGAGGTTAAAAGCGATATTGGTCTGAAGTTAGAATGCACAGAATGGGCCACCTCAATTAAAGAACTCATTACAAAAACAAGCCTTTTTAAATAAACTGGAAATTTTACCATCGAAAATTGAAAACTTTCAGATAACAATTCTGAATTTTTTCATATTTCTTCTCAAAACATAGATTGTGGGTACGCGTTAGAGCCGCCTCGCCGAGGCGGCTCTAACGAGTACCCACAATCTATGTTTTTGAACAGAAATAAGAAAAAATAATGTATACCCCTTTAAACCCCAGTTTTACTATATAAAAGTGGGATTTAAGGGGGGTCAAAATTATATAGGTATGTTTTCGTGATGAATGCCATCTCTCTGCAATTTATATAACCGACCTCTCATATGCCACACTCTATCAAAAGCCTGGCTAATATGCAAAATATAGCACAGGCTTCCTTGCGATCCCTTAGTGCTCTACAAAATATTTACAAATTGATTCACAGTAGAACTCGACAAACGTGAAAAAAGTTAACCCATTTACGTCGAATGGCCTCTTCTATCTCATCTCTTTGGACCGGCCTATTGCCAATAGCAAGGTGTCTGGTTAGTTTTTATTATTACTGTGTTTTATAGAAATCCCTGTATCTAGTGCCAACAGTGTATACCCTGAACAGACGCCGTGTTTTTGATAAACAAATCATCCAAATATTTCCTATAAAGTTTCAGGTCAATTGGCATTTCCGATAAGAAGTACTCCAAATTAAATCTTCAGATGGTTGCTATGGGGATCATCTTGGCTTACCAACCTGAATGACATTAGCTTATTTTGATCTACAAGACAGCTATGATTGCCATCTTGTATTTCAGATATGAATGATTTCAGCTTTTTTTTACCTGCAGGTTGCCCCGATACATCCTACTAAGTTTAGAGTCAATTGGCCTTTTGGTTCAGAAGAAGAAGCGCAAAATAGATGTTCAAGATGGCCATCATGCCAGCCAGCTTGGATCTCCGAGTGGAATGATTTTAGCTACTTTTGATCTGGAAGTTGCCCCGATACTTTCTTCCAAGTTTGGACTCAGTTGGCCTTTCAGTTCAGGAGAAGAAGCACTAAATAGATTTTCAAGATGTTGAATTTGCAGTCAGAACCATTTTTAGCTATTTTGTTTTTATTTGCAAGTTGCCCCGATACTTCCTACCAAGTTTTGAATCAATTGCCCTTTTGGTTCCAGGAAAAAAGTGCAAAATAGATTTTCAAGATGGCGGCCCTCTTGGATTTCAGATCGGCATGATTTTAGCTATTTTTGATCTATACATCACCCAGATGCTTCCTACCAAATTTCGAGTCAATTTCTTTGAACTTTGATTTCGTTTGTATCTTTTTTCAAGATTTTCCAATATAAAAGCCTAAATGAATAAAATTGACCTTGTTGAAAAATAGGTCAAGGTCAATCCCGGGTAATCATTAGGACTGTCAAAGATATTGGTTTCATAAAAACCGAAAATTTGGTATTAGTCCAGTAAAATCAGCTCCATACATATAGAACGAGGGAAAACCCTAATGGGTGCCACCATTCCAAATATGAATAGTTTCTGATGATTGGCTGCAGATATACCTGATAAAAAAAAACAAAAAATTACGAAGTAAAACTTGGCAATAGCAGGTGTTAACAGATGGACTCACTGACAGATGGATGGAGGGAAGGATGGACAAATGAATGGACTGACAGAACCAACGAAAACTATATACCCCTTCAGCATACAAATTCAGCATACTTTGTATGCCAGAATGGAGACAATTTGCATAAAATGTCAAATCCTATTTTTTAGGAAAAATAAGAAAAATATCATCAATGTATCATCTGCTGAATTTGCCCAGAGAGTGGTAAAAGTTAAACCTGATTCAGTAAATGTTTAATCACAACTGTAACAGAGGTTATTTTTATTTTTATTTTTTTTTCCACAGAAAATAAGGCTTGATATTTCAAATGAATCATCTGCTTAGCACATAATACTAAGATTATTCACATGAAATGTCAGGTCTTATTTTTACTGAAAAAAGAAAAGGATGTCATCTGGAATGACTTGGCTTGGCACTTTAAGGGTTAGCATAGGATAATACAGGGGCATATGTAAACGGTCAAAATTTCAACAAACAACATTTTGAAATATTTTCTTACTTTTTCCATAAAATATGATTTGACACTACTTGAAAACAATTTGCATAAAGTGTCAAAATTTATTTTCTCCATTAAAACATTTGTTGTGGGTATCAATTTTAAGACATTTTGAAATATTTTTCTTTTTTTCCAGAAAATACCATTTGACACTTCATGCAAATTGTCTCCATTGCATGAAATGTCAAAGCCTATTTTCTCCATTAACACGTACATTGTGGGTACCCACAAAACATGTTTTTATGGAGAACTGGTGACCATTATCCCAGAATTATCACCAAATACTCCTTCCTAACTTCAATGAGTATTTGATCACAATTCTAGGATGATTATTCATATTTCTTCATAAAAAAAACGTATTTTGTGGGTACTCATTAGAAGCGCCTCATCAAGTGGCTTCTAATGTATGTTTTGATGGGGAATTGGAGAAAACTTTCCCAGAATTATCATCAAATAGTCCTCCTTAACCCTTGTCCTACTGAACCCAGATATACCCTGCCTTTGCAAACAGTGTATATCCAGATCAGTTGGCTTCTGAAGAAGCCAACTGATCTGGATCTGCACTGCTTGCCATTAAGTATATGAATTTATAGCAACATTTCGGATCAAGTAATCTGACTGGCTGAAACTTAGAAGAAGGCGTGGCATCTTAATTTATTCAGCAGGACAAGGGTTAACTAATCCTCTGAACAACAGCACTTTCCGTATTTACTGGTGACACAAAAGTGATAACAAAACTAGTGAGCTATAAATCTGTTTTTATTTTATTTTATTATTATTTTTTTTATCATTTATGCAAATTCTCTTGTGAAAGCTAAAACTCAAAGCAAAGAATTAAATACCCTATTTACCCTAAGTACTGGGAGAGACATGCTTGACCAAACAGTGTAGACCCACAGAAAGTGACATCTGACTGGGATCTATACTGGTTGTGATACAGCCAGCAGCTTTTAGAGACACCAACAGGCAGTGAAACAGACTACCATATTTGACCTAATTACCGCACTGTGCGCATAGGTTTTTCAAAAGCACTGGGAAAACTTGTAGTAAAATATCCACCTAATAAGGGCACACTTTAAAGAAAAATCAACAGAGGACTTCATGAGAAGTGTATTTAATGATGCTTATGTGATATTATTTTCTGTTTTCCTTATAGAAGAATATGAAGTGGGTACTTGTTTGAATTGCCTTGACTTGTCAAGGCAATTCAAATGAGTACCCACAACATTAGTTTTTATAAAGAAGTAGATAAAAGTACACTGTTTGTAATCTTTTAGATTACTAAATTGCTTGACTGTGCGCTTCTAGGAGCATGTGCGGTAATTAGGTAAAATACAGTAATTCAAATTTTAGGACAAGAATGTCAAGGAGTTATGGTGTCCCAATATTTAGGATAAATATGGTGGTGTGAACACATATGTGCATTGTATAAACACTTAAAAGACATGCACCACAAATGTGCAGGAATTTACTCAAATATTTAAGCAGACAGCCCTGAACAAACAGTGCAGACCCAGATCAAACTGCTCCTAAAGGAGCAGTTTGATCTGCATCTGCACTGTTTGAAATTCAGTCAGCACTTTTCAGACACAGTCATCACTAGGTGAGACGAAAGGACTGTTCCAGTGTTAAGCAGGATTTTCCCTGACTCGCAGTTTGGCAGTTTTTACCCCCCCCCCCCCTCCCACCCCCTCCCAAACCTTGTTAGAGACCCTTAAAAGTTAGGGGAAAGGGTCCTGAGTGATACATACATAATCAAATCCAAAAATTTTATTTATCTAGGTTAAAAAGCTTAAAGGATTAACCTCTTTAAAACAATAAACAATGAAAACAATAAAGCCCTAAATCTTATTAAAGGACCCCTTTACTCCGCATAAGGGAGTCCCTGGGACCCTCATTTTAAAACCCTGGTTAAGATAGGTACAGTAAGATATCAAGGTGCTCAAATATTTAGGTAAATTATAGTATGACCCAGATAAGGAGTGTATTCAGACAAATATTTGTTTAACTGCTTTAAGAAAGCATGTACACCTCACATGATATCATATTAAAGTCTCCATATTCCTCAAAAACAGACTTTTTTTATCCAAGAAAGATTTAATAAATTGATATATAGTATAAATACGATCATAAAATGTGGCATCTGACAACCTGTAAAATTTCAGTTCATCTCTTGTTTGTGAACTGGATCAAAAATGAAATGATCTTTTATCATATCTCTGAATTAGAGTTGCCAACATTAATTCAGAGATATGATAAAAATCATTTCATTTCAAGAACAGAGACCTTCGCAGAACGTGGCAGCTGATCAGGGTCTCCACTGTTTGCAAACAGTTCAACCATTTTTTTTATGAATATCTACATCATCTTGCCTGACATATCTAAAATCGAAAATGGACTCTTCGAATATATAGTGTGGGAGAGTTTATTCAGTCTTTAATGGGTTAACCCTAAGTATTCGGACAGACAGGCAAGAGCAAACAGTATGAATCAAGATCAGAAGCTGCAGAATCCCACACTGCAGCACTTTTCATCAGGAAAACATGCTTATATAATTTTGACCCCCTTAAACCCCATTTTTATATAGTAAAACTGGGGTTTACAGGGGTATACATTATTTTTCTTATTTTGCTGGAAAACATAGATTGTGGGTACACATTAGAACTGCCTCAGTGAGGCAGTTCTAATGAATGGGTACTGCCTCAGTGAGGCAGTTCTAATGAGGACCCAATGTTTTCAGCAGAAATATGAAAAAAATCATTTCTTTTAAATCAGAAAATTTTCAGTTTTTTGGGGTGAAATTTTCTATATATCTGAATAGGCATGTTTTCGTAATGTACACACATGAACAGGAAGTAAAATGGACTTATTCAAAGGTTTACAAATATTTTGGGTAATACAGTAAATCACAGACAGACCTGAGCAAACAGTATAGACCCAGGTCAGACACTGCAGAAAGTTGTGTCTGATTAAAGTCTAGACTGTATGCTACTCGTCCAGCAGTTTTTAGACACTTCAAAAGGTAGTAAAATGGACATTAAATTTTTAGGACCAGTATCTTAACCCTTGTTCTGCTGAATAAATTAAGATGCCACTCCCACTTCTAATTTTCAGCCAATCAGATCACTTGATCCTGATTGTTGCTTTAAATATACATACTTAATGGCAAACAATGTAGATCCAGATCAGTTGGCTTCTTCAGAAGCCAACTGATCTGGATCTACACTGTTTGCAAAGACAGGGTATATCCAGGTTCAGCAGGACAAGGGTTAACTCTTAGTACTCTTGAGTAAAATTTTCAGCAGACCACATATTGAAATATTTTTCCTTTTTTTCCCAGAAAATAGGTTTTGACATTTCATGCAAATTGTCTCAAGTGGAGACAACTGGCATGAAATATCAAATCCTGTTTTCTGGGAATAATAAGAAAAATATCATCCATTTGTCGTCTGTTGAATTAGCCCCGAATGTGGTAAAGGTTAAGGAAAAAAGTGTCTGAATATGAGGGCAGATCAATAAGTAACAAGCTTAGTATTTCTAATTGACCGACAAGGCCATTATCTTCACCGATTCATCTGAATACTGTCCTTATCAGGGGGCACTGACATTTTTGTTTTCAAACTCTATTTACACTCAACCTTCATAAACTTCTAAAACAAATCTATACAAACCTGTGTATAAAATAAACATCTAAAAGCATTCATAAAACAAAAAACAAGTTGTCAATGAGGGCCTAAATCGCTCACCTAAGTACTAATTGATAACCAAATGCTGAAACAGAAAATAGTGACATGAAGCAAAACAAGCCACCCTGGACGCATTCCAGTAAAGAATCAACAGAATTGCCCTCCGACCCTGCACCCCCACCCACCCACTTAGATTTCATGCATTAAAAATGTTTTGCCTACCTTCTGAAGGGGGTCAATTCTAAAAGGAAAGAGTTTGCTTTCCTTGGAAGCAAATTCTTTCCTTTTAGAGTGACCCCTTTTCAGAAGGGATTTAGTGTCAGGAAGTCACAGAAGTTGTCTCTCTGATTAAAAAAAAGTGGTGGTAAATATACCATGTATATCCAGTCTGACAGACTCCTTAACACTTGGCACTCTGGGTAGCCTCCTTAGCCCTTGTCATGCTGAATAAATTAAGATGTCATGCCCATTTCTAATTTTCAGCCAATCAGATCACTTGATCCAGATTGTTGACTTAACTCAAATACTTAACTGCAAGCAGTGCAGATCCTGATCAGTTGGCTTCTTCAGAAGCCAACTGATCTGGACCTACACTGTTTGCAAAGGCAGGGTATATCAGCAGGACAAGGATTAATTAACACTTACCACTCTAGGTAGTCTCATTAACACTTAGCACCCTGGGTAAAATTTCCAGCAGACAACATATTGAAATATTTTTCTTATTTTTCCCAGAAAACAGAATTTGACATTCTATGCAAATTGTCTCTAATGAAGACAATTTGCATGAAATGTCAAATCCTTTTGTATAAACTGAGTCACGGAACAGGAGCTTCTTGTCCCAGAGTGAATGTTCCCATCCTCCAGAAAAGCACATGTCTTTCTTAACGGGAATTTCTGTTGCCCTGGCAACCAAACCAAATGGGTGATGAGCATTTACCAAACTAGAATTCTCCTCATCCAAGCAACATTTTCATCAAATCAGGTTCCAATTTGGTCCTTGGTTCTTTTTAAACCTTGAATGGATGCATGTATGAACCATGGATGAAAAATGATCACTATAGTTCAGGAGAGCTTATAAAACCAAGAAAACAAGAAACACTACAAAAACCATTACATTACATGTAACAATTTTCTTTGCTCACAGACCTGCATAATATAAACAATATATCAAAAAGTAAAAATAAAAATGCACCAATATGAAGAAATATTTATAGCACAAAATATATGGAATGTTTAGTCTCACAAAATGGCTCCAAGCTCCCCTTTTTATTGCAAGTCTTGGTGGGCAGATAAATACTTTTTTACTTCTTCCAAGAAAACAAATGTTGTCAACTTGTCAGTAACACAACAATTAGCTCTATCGACAATCATAATTAACCCTTAAACTGCCAATCACAACAACTTTCGTCTGCTTTGTCATCTGCTTGTGAGTTTTAAAAGTCATTTTTGCAAACAGTGTGGACCCAGATTAGATTCCTCCTGGAGGAGCAGTCTGATCAGGGTCCACACTGTTTGCCTGTATGCAAAAATAGGTTTGGAAAGTTTGTAAGAATATACAGCTGACGACATGAACAGACAACATTTTCAGATGCAGATTTTCTTGACATTTTAAGGGTTAATGCTTACAATGCTGAAACAACCATAAGAACTGTACTGATACCAGTGTTATGATTATTTGAAACATGTTTAGGAGACAAAACAAACATTAATCCTTAGAGCACAGATCATAACTGCAGCATAAGACTTTTTGATTTTATGCATTTTTTTTTTTTCAGAGAAAATGACTTAATATAACAAGTAAATTGTCAGCTCAGCAGAAAATTTACATGATTCGCCTTGTCTTATTTTCTCTGAAAAAAAAAAAAAAAAGGAATTAATATGCTACAATTTTGCTTAGACTGTTTTGTTTGGAACCTTAAAGGGTAAATCTCCATTTATGACTCTAAACAGGAGCCTTGGTAGCTAGATAAGTATTTCTTTTTTACTTCTTCCAAGAAAACAAATGTTGTGAGTATTCATTAAAATTATCTCTATGAGCAATCATGATTAACCCTTAAAGCGCCAATCACAACAATTGTCGTCTGCTTTCTCATCTGCTTGTGATTTTAAAAGTCATTTCTGCAAACAGTGTGGACCCAGATCAGACTGCTCCTTTAGGAGCAGTCTGATCTGGGTCCACACTGTTTGCCTGTATGCAAAAATAGGTTAAAAAAGTTTGCAAGAATATTCAGAAGACGACATAAACTGACGACATTTTCAGATGCAGTTTTTCTTGGCGCTTTAAGGGTTAACCTATTTTAGTCTGGAGACACCAAAAAGGTAACAGACAAACAGTGCAGACCCAGATCAGATGCAGTAGGGTGTGTCATCTGATCAGGGTTATCTTATCTGGAGTTATGCCTATATAAACATACAATACTTACCCTAAATCTCTTAACACCATTACTCCTTACTGTATATATCATAAAATTTGAGCAATTCCATCTTACTACTTGGTGATTTGACTGAAAACTGGTTGCTTAGCAAACAGTGTAGACCCTGATTAAACTGCAGTTTAATCTGGGTTTTCAATGTTTGCTCAGAATAGATATAGCCAGATATTTAGGGTAAATTCCGAATCAAGGGAAGAAAATATATTTTTGTGTATTTTTTGTACCATATTTAAAGAGCTAATTGAAACGGTAGCAGACATTTTTTTTTTTTTTCAGAGAAAATAAGACTTTACACTTCAAGTAAATAGTCACACAAAATGTCAAGACTTGCTTTCTCTGAAAAATCATAACAATAAAAAATTTGAATGTCGTCTCCTTCAATTTAATTAAGTGCTTTAAGGGTTGACCCTTTCATCCCTACAGACCAAAAGCAGATACCTGTGCAAACAGTGTAGATCCAGATGAGACAGCCCATAAAGAGATGGCTTGTAATGAGCCATCTCATCTGTATCCACACTGTTAACCATTCTGGTCTTGATTTATGACTAACCCTTAAAATGCAGGAAAACCTGCATCTGAAAATGAAGTTTTTAAAAGTAAAACATATTTTAACAAGCAGTACTTAACCTACAGATAATGTGCTATATTCTATTCTGCCCATACCTTCCACAGAAAAAACGACAGTAATGTCGTCCCATATAGTCTTAATCCAAAAGTCCCTTAGGCAGTCACCTGTGAGATGTCATTCCTCCCGCTCTTTTGATCACATGTCAGTTTCTTTGATGTAAAGCCCTAAAAGGGTAGAGCTAAGTGGGGATAAGGAGGTGGGATTATCTTATCTATAGGTTTAGTATTGCTTGTTAAAATATGTTTTACTTTTAAAAACTTCATTTTAACTGCACAATACATTAACCTATAGATAATGTGTTAGAATTCCCAGATAAGGTGGGAAGGAGCTCCCAATTCTAACACAAAAAATAAGCAGATCCCTCCACTTTTGGATTAAGGCTCAAGAAACTCTTAGAATAAGTTCAGTCTTGATATAAATCCTAAGAGTAAAGCTCATTCCAACATATAATATATGCATACAATATATAATAACCTTAACCCTTGTCCTGCTGAACCCGGATATACTCTGCCTGCAAACAGTGTATATCCAGATCAGTTGGCTTCTGTAGAAGCCAACTGATCTGGATCTGCACTGTTTGCCATTAAGTATGCAAGTTTATAGCAACAATCCAGATCAAGTTTTCTGATTGGCTGAAAATTAGAAGTAGGCGTGGCATCTTAATTTATTCAGCAGGACAAGGGTTAATATATGTATTGTAGGGTTTGGAGGCTGTTAGTCTTCTTTAGGCATCCAAGGCACTGTTAACTTGGCCCCCACCACTTTTTGGGCCACAACAATTGGGCCCAAACTATGCAGGTTTGAAGTTGCTGAGACATATCCCTTAGAGAGAACTTAGCAAAGGTAGAAGATTGAATCCCTACTGTTGCTTTAGAATCTCAATGAGTGGAATTTTATTGAAAAAGGCCCAAGAGGAAGATAGAGCCCTTACTTCATGGGCTTAATCTTAAAGAAGGGAAGTCTTTATAGGTAAGTTTCCTGTAGGCAATCTTAAGAGTATAAGATATCCATATCGAGACAGAGGATTAGAAATATCTTATTAGCCATTATTGATAGAAATAGACTAGATCTATTTTGAGGTAAGGTCTAGTCATCTTAAGATAGAATTTTAAGGCTCTTATGAGTCATAAAATTCTATTCGAATGTTCCCTTTGCATATACAAGCAAAATTAGGGATAAGAAGAGGATCTGGGCAAATGGATGGAAGCTGATTCTTTGCCATTAACCCAGTTTGAACTATCAAGATACTAATCCATCAAATTGATTGAATCTTAAATGATTTAAATCCAATGCCAGGGCATGAATCTCGGTACATCTTTTGGCAGTGGCAAGAGTAGAAAGGCTGACTACAACGTTATGGGGTTTAGAAGCCCTCTAAAAGGTTCATATGGGGCTTTCTGTAGACAGACTAAGACCCAAAATAAATCCCATTTGAGTAAGAGATCTTTGTACAGGGTGCTGTAATTCAAAAGATCTTATTAATTCTGACAAGACAGGGTTAGATCCGATTATATAACCAGTCTTAAATTTAAGAGTACTAGGTATCATAGATCTATAACCCTTAATAGTATTAATCTGATACTTTTACTCAGAGAAAAGGTAAATGAGGAAATCGGCTATAACAGTAAGAAGGGCTGAGACCGGATTACCTTCCTTCTATGACACCAACGGGTATATAAGATCCATTTCGCGTAATAGACTTTCTGAGTTGATTTTCGTCTTGATTTGGAGACAAATTCTGCAACGTTTGCGAAATTTCTATCTCTAACTGATTGCTTGATAACTCACTGGCGTGAAAGCTGAGTACTGGGAGATACTGAAGTTGGAACTTTGTTAATAGTATGGAAAGTCAGTGGAAGACGAACCAGAGCTGAGACAAGTAGTTGTAGAATCTCTCAGAGAACCATGTTTGTTACGCCAAAGAGGTGCTATAAGAACTATTTTGCACTGGGATTGACGAATCTGGTTCAGGACAAAAGGAATTTAGTCTTGTTGGATAAAATGCATAAGCATGAATATTGTCCCAGTTCATGGAAAATGTGCCTATCACCAAGGTTTGATGTCCAGAACTGGGGACACATAAGTTGGGAGTTTGTGATTGAAACATGTCGCAAACAGATCCAACTTGGAATAGTTGAACATTTGGAAAATTGAATTCGCTATCGATTGATCCAATGCCCACTCTGTTTTGATTATTTTGTCGATTCTCGATAACCTATTTGCCAAAACTTTGAATTTGTCTGGAATCTGATGAATCCTGAAGACAATATGATGTTTTAGGCACCATTGGAGGATCTTCCATACCTCTAGGCATAGGTTGGGAGAATGTGTTCCGCCTTGTTTGTTGATATATTAAGACCACTGTTGTGTTGTCGGTAGAAATTAGAAATCATGACATAAGAATGGTGAATATATATAAAGGCTTTATCAGTGCGAAACAAATGGCCATTACTTCCAACATGTTGATATAGGGCTGGGATTGGTCTTCTGATCAGCTACCATGAAAGGATAAACTCATCGGTTCCAGATGAGCTCCCCATTCGTAATGACTGGCATCCGTATAAAGGAATGTTTTGGGGTTGAGAGAGTGAATCCCTTGAACGAATTTATTGGTGTTCATCCACCATTTCAAAAGGAATTTGATCATACTGTTAATTGTAACATGATGATCTAATGGGAGAATGTGAGGTTTCCGGACTGATAATAGGCATATTTGCAGATGACGTACATGCAGTCTGCCTAAAAAATTAATCTGAGAAAGAATTGTTTTAATGGTCAGAATACAAGCTTTACTCGGTTCGCTAGTAGTCTGACTTTTTTCTGTTGAGTTAGAAATTTCATACCTATAAAGGTGAATTTTGTGTTCGTATCAAATCTGACTTCTTAGATTTGGTATGAAACCCAGATTTGTACCGTTTGAAGACTGTATATAAAAGATAAGTCGATTGCGAATCAGATCTCCTATTAGCCAATCCTCTAGATATGGGAAGAGAGATATGGTACATAGACATAAGTGTGCTGCTATTACATTCATCAACTTTGCGAAAATCCACGGACTTAGGGTACATTCTGAACAATAAGGCCATGAACTGAAAGACCTGATGTTCGTATACGAACCAAAGGTATTTTCTGGATCTCGGATGTATCGTAACATGAAGATATACATGCGTCAGATCTATGGAGATAGCCCAGTCGTTGGCCATATTGATTGTCTTACTGACTTGACTGTCTCCATCTAAATGCTGTTTATATACAGATTTAGGAAGAAAAGTTCTATTACTGGAAATAATTTTCCGTTCTTTATTGACATTAGGAATGGCCGGGGATAAAAACCGTGAGTTCCCCAATGCCGTACTCTTTCCACTGCCTGTTTCTTGAAAAGTTTGTGAACTCTTCTCTCAATAAGGGGGAGGAATATTGACTCAGATTTATCGGAACAACCTATAGGGGAGGAACTGACTTGAATGGGAATGAACCTGTTTCAAACAAAGAGAGGACCCACTTGTTATCTGTCAATTCTTCCCATTGTTCCACAAAATGGGCCAACCTTCCTCCCACTGGAATGTCTGGACATAGTAGGATTGGCAGTGGAAAGGGTTGGACCAGAATTGTGTGGAAGATGAGGCTTGCTTAGAGGAGGGGAACTGTTTCTGATTTCCACTTCTCTTAGCATATTCCTTTTTACTTGATGAGTATGAAAATGTCTGAATTTAGGCCTGTACGGCTGCGTTTGCTGAGGCCTAGAAGGTTTAGTAGGCTGCTTCGGTCTCTTAAAGACCGGAGGAGTTGGATAAGTTACTTTTGTTATTGTTGTATGGTAATAGCAACAGAGGAAGCTGCCAAGAACCTTTGTTGCTGGGCTTCACATTTGCCCTTGGCAACTTCCTTAATTTTGTTAACAAAAGGTTTAGGATTACTGGAGCATTTCGCAACTCATAGTTGGAACTGTCCAGTAAAATCTTAGATGTGGCCAGCACCGCTTCACGTCTAGCTTGGAAAATCTCTGTAGCTAAGATCACAGACATAGCCATAGCATGCTTATAGACTTAGCTACTATTTCAATCAGACTCGAAAGAGTTGGCACGGACATTTCTCCATGTCAATTTTGCTTTGAAGAAATCTGGCAGTATTCTCAACTAGCTTAGATTGTGGCAATAATAGTAATGGACAATAATAGTAAGGGAGTCGCATGCGACTCCATTAGGTGTTTAATACCAGATAAAAGCTTTGCCAGAGCATTCTCCTCGGTTGGCCCTTTAACTCTGGAGGCAAAAGCCTGAAACTTCATCGATTGCTCTATCAAAGGACCAGGTTTCAATTTCAGAGTCTGAATGGAGTCCTTGTAGAGTGTTGTAAAATCCGTTCATGCAGTAGAATTGTCTGGACATAGTTATTTCTGCAAGCTGTAGTATACTCTTCTGTGCAGCCTGAGTGGATTATGTCTACTTCTTTGTATCTGCCATAATCATGGGACTAATTATCAGATAATGAAAAAGAAGAAAAATAAGATGTATATTTTCTTCTCCTTTTCTTGTGAGAATTTTTTTTGATCTTTTAGACTTTCTGTTTATTTGCAAGAGTCTGATGATGCAGACCTAGAGGAGGAGGATGTAAAGGACGATCTACGTCTCCTCTTCTTTGATTTATTATTTACTTCAAGACTGATCCCTTTTGGAAATACGTCCTGAGAGGGAAGTCTGTAAAGTCTGTTGTCCTATCTCCAGTTGTTGTCAGACAGTTCGATTACAACATTGGAATCGTACATATTATTAAAGTCTGTTTCAGGGGTAATATGAGTTATTATTAGTGAACTCCATGCCCATGGCATGAGTCTCACTAAATGTAGGTTGATATAAAGTCTGATAACTGGTGACCAGTGGACGGTTGACTGGTGACCGGTGGCCAGTGACTACTGACTTTCTCCTATGTTGATATTTTCTGTCCAATGACCAGTGACTGGATGGCCGGTGACTGGTGACCGGTGATTAAATTCTTGTATAATACCCATCTGACTGGTGACCGGTGCCCGGTGGCTGGTTTGTTATGTTTTCTTGTCCATTGGGCAAATGGCCGGTGGTCGTTTGACAGGTGGCCGGTTGACCAGTGGCCGGTGGACTTACACTCCTTTGGGTACAAGTATACTTGGAGTTGCCACCTGGATGGTTCCTCCCCCAGGCAGCAGGGCTATATGGGATGGTAATCCCATTCAAATTTCTTCGTCTGAAGAGTCAAACATGGCTTTGTGATCTCTTCTTCTTCTTAGCCATGAACCACTTTCTAGAAGTGTAATTTTTTTCTTTCTTCAGCAAGTTTCCAGGTTTATCTAATCAGGAGCTACATACAGAGCAGGTGATTCCCTGCAACCAGAAAAGCATTTAATTCATTTGTCATAATTATCCGAACACGATTTTATATGACCACATTCACCATGAAGAATCATCATGAAAGTCGCGAAAACTCATTACGTCGAACGAGCGATGGACAATAATAAGAATTTGAAAAACAATTTACAACAAAATACAGAAAGAAGAGTGAAAGGCATGATAAAGGAACATAAGAGAGAACAAAGTTTATAATTTCAACCAAAGATAAAGGAAGAAAACATAGATTTTGTTTTCACCTGGAGAAAAATCCTTTGTTTACTTTCTCGTCCACAGAAAAGAAACTGACACGTGATCAAAAGAGCAGGAGGAATGATGTCACACAGGTAACTGCCTAAGGGGCTTTTGGATTAAGACTGTATGGGATGAGGTTACTGTCTGTGGAAGGTATGGACAGAATAGAAAATAGCAAATTATCTATAGGTAAATGTATTGTGCAGTTAAACTATTGTCTGTCTATATCATCTGCTGAATGTTCTTGCACATTTTTCAAACCTACTTTTGCATACAGGCAAACAGTGTGGACCCTGATCAGACTGCTCCAAGAGGAGCAGTCTCATCAGGGTCCACACTGTTTGCAAAAATTACTTTCAAAATCACAAGCAGATGACAAAGCAGACGACAAAATTTAATGTTGTGATTCGCAGTTTAAGGTTAACATCCCTATTTGTAACACTGGATATATATGACTTCTAAGATGGAAGAGGCCATTTCAGAAACTCAGGGATGAAAGGGTTAAAGTACAGTCAAACCAATGTTAAGCAAGCACCTTAGAGAAAGCCAAAAAGTGGTTGCTTAAGACAGAAGTTTGCTTAATACAGGTAAATTTACACTTATTTTCCTTCTATGGGATCTTAAAAAGTGGACTTTAAAGGCAGGTGATTGCTTAATACAGGTGGTCTTAAAGACAGGTTTAACTGTATTAAATCATAAGTGATGGCAATAGAAATTATAAGAAAGAACAAAACAAAAAAACACACAGGCATTTGTACAACCCTGTAATTATGGCAAAAGAAATGACTGACTATTTAAAAAATGTACACCATAACCTCCTTATAACGCTTTTGTTGGGGTCCACAGCATAAACTGTGTTAGTTAAACAACCGTGTTATATCCAAACAAAAATGTATATATTATACTGAAAAGTGACCATTTATGGATCCATCTTTGAACTGTGTTATATCCAAAACTGTGTTATAATGTACCACATTTTAAAGAGGTTGTAGTGTATAATTATGGTCAACAATAACATCGCTACAGGTTCTATCAATAGAATTTTGGCTGCAAAACCAAAGAATTTCTGCAACATTTCTTTCTACATACATATCACATTATAAATGCCCTGAATATTTCAACAACAATGCATGTAATGGGATTTATGTTAGTGCTTAACTACAGTTCTTTTAACATTGACTGCCTCTTCCACAGAACTGGCTGACAACCAATGTAATCGAAACACATATAACTGTAAAGGTTAAACAAACCTTGCATATTTTTAAGGCAAACTTTATATGTTTGTCTAATGAAAATCGAGCAGTATCCATGTGGGCATTGTTAAATACACCTAGCACAGGACTCAATCAAAACGACATTATTGATTGGTCTTTCTTCAAAATGAAACATACTTGTTTTGATTGACCAAGTTTTATCAGAAATTATTTGTCTTTATTCTTTCTGTGCTTTCATCTCAAATATTTACCTTGAAATTAAATGTACAACCCAAAACTTGTCTGACCTGTGCAATTTCTATAGTAAACTAATTTGGACTTTATTTTGGCTTTCCTCCATTGATTTTTAATTACTAATACCGGTACTTCATAACAATATTGTGAAAATTTTAAAAAAATTGAACCAGTGGAACTTGTTGAAACCCTGCCTCTAGTCTACCTACCCTTCCAATTTTTGCACAATTACAGCCATTTTAGCTAAAGGAAGATATAAAATTTCCTCACTGTTGTTTCTTTTTTTTTCATAAAAATCTCAAATGTTTGATTTTGTTATCCTTGAAATAGATGTTACTGCAATATCCTTTTCAAAGTCAAGTATCTGGGTCGATCTCATTAATAGCCTTGTATGGACTTTGCAAATTTAACATCAATTTGTTTAGTACTTTGAAAAGCTAATACTTGTATGTTGGTAACTGCCAGCAGTTTAGGTTGAATATAATAAGAATGGTTTTTCTTTTTTTTTTTTTTTTTTTTTATACTCATAGGGTTACTTACTGCATTTACCCTACCCTAAATATTCAGAAAGAATGCCACAGGCATCTGCAGCATCTGATCAGAGTCTACACTGTTTGCCACTCATGTGACAAGAACTGTCGCAAGACAGCATAGGTCGCCGGGGTGGCACCTTGTCCAGCTATATGGCTTATATTCCAAATACACTTCAATCTCTGTATAACACTGTTCATTATAAATGTTTTGGATACAACATGGTTCGAAGATGGATCCCAAAAATGCATAGATTATATTGAAAAATGACCATAAATGGTCATTTTTCAATATAATCTATACAGTTTTGTTTGGCTATAACACGGTTGTTTAACTAACCTGATTTATGCTGTGGACCCAACAATAGTGTTATAAAGAGGTTGTGGTGTATGGAACAGTTCTGGCAAGTGTTTCCTGAGCTGAAATATGATGGGTTACCTGAAAACTAAGGCACTGAGAGTTCAAAGTTTTATACTTGACACACCTATTTGACCTGTCCTACAACTCAACCGTCATCAAGCTATGTGAAAGGGTACAGGTATAATGGAGCATAAATGATTAAAATCAGTTATAAGGAGAGGCTATTCCAACATTAAGTCAGTGAGAGTTACCATTCTTGCATGCAACATGTCTCCTTGACCTGTCCTACATACCTACCAAATATCATCAAACTATCTCAAAGGGTACTGGAGTTATGGAATGTGCAAGATTTCATGATTGAACATTAAAATGGGAGGTAATTTGAAAACAAGAGGCCCAAGGGCCACAATTCGCTCACCTGCCAATTGTGCTAATGGAGAATTGTTAGAAACTGATGATGGAAAAAAGAAAAGAAAGCATGCACTAGGCTGTAGCAGGGGCATTTGTTATCCAAACTAGACAAAAAACACAAAATATGATCATCATGGTTCCCAAATGCTTCATGCCAAATTTGGTTCAAATCCCTTCAGCAGTTCTGGAGAAGAAAATTTTTTAAGGGTTTTCACCATATATGGGCCAAAGCAACTTAACCGATAAGCTGGTTTTCATAAATAAAAGGAACATTTCCATAAAGTTTTGGTCAAAATATCTTCAACTGTTTGGCAGTAAATCCCATTTTTCAGTTTTCTCCATTATAAGTCAATGGAAACTTTAAGTTGCCATAGCAACCAAACTAATAGGCTAATTTTCATAAAAAAACAGACTTTTATTCCCTAAGCCCAAGGATGCTACATGTAAAATTTGAGCCCAATCGCACCAGTGGTTCCAGAGAAGAAGATTTTTGAAGGTATTTTTAGTTATTTTTTTGCATTTTGGTTACCATGGCAACCAATAATGATAAGCAGTGGCATAAAAGCATATGGCTATTAGAAGAATATTAAAAGAAACATTTTTAAAACAGTTTGGTCAAAATATCTTCAACTGTTTGGCAGTAAATGCCATTTTTTAGTTTTCTCCATTATAAGTCAGTGGAAACTTTAAGTTGCCATAGCAACCAAACTAAAAAACCGATTTTCATAAAAAACACAACTTTCATTCCGTAAGCCCAAGGATGCTACATAAAATTTGAGCCCAATTGGCCCAGTGGTTCCGACGAAGAAGAGTTTTGAATGTATTTTTAGTTATTTTTTACATTTTGGTTACCATGGCAACCAATAAAATTAAGCAGTGGCATAAAAGCATATGGCTATTAGAAGAATATTAATAGGAACATTTGTATAAAAGTTTGGTCAAACTAACTACAACTGTTTGGCAGTTAATGCAATTTTTCCATTTTCCCCATTGTAAGTCAATAGAAATATACGGTTGCCATAGCAACCAAACTAAAAAGCCGATTTTCATAAAAAACACAAACTTCTGTTCCCCCTGCCCAAGGATGCTACAGATAAAATTTGAGCCCAATCGACCCAGTGGCTTCAGAGGAGATGTCGTTTGAAAATGTGGACGATGACAGTCGGACGGACAACGGAGCCTTGCTATATTAATACCTCAAATGAGCCTTCGGCTCAGGTGAGCTAATAAGGCAGTAAGAGTTATTTTCTTGCATGTGACACTCTCACTGGACCTTTCCTACATATTTACCAAATATCAAATTCAGGTATTTTTTGTGAGAGACAGGGACAGCTGGTCTGACATATGGATGAATGGACAGACAGATATACAGATGGACACTCCATGGTCTAACACTAGGGAATGGTGTACATAATCTAAGTTTATGTTATGATGATTATGTATCAAATATGGAAGGGTTGTGTTCAGTGGTTGCTGAGATATGAATGATCAAAAGCCTTTGTCATAAAACTTTAAAGTGAGTGTGACCTAATTTTTTACCCCTTAGTCCAACCCCAGGGTCCGACCTTGGGGTTTGATGCTACAGAATAGAAGGTTATGCTATGCTATGACTATATTTCAAATATGAATGGGTTTCTAGGCAGTGGCTGCTGAGGTATGAATGTTTAACAAACTTTGTCGTAAAAACTTTAAAGTGAGTTTGACCTGATTTTTTACCCCTAAGCCCCATCCAGGGCCTCACCCTAAAGGTTTGATGTTACAAAACACAGATATGATTATATTCCAAATAAAATATCAAAGGTTTCTGGCCACTGGTTGTTGAGATTTGAAGGTTTGAAAAAAAAAACTTTGTTGTAAAACTTTAAAGCGTGACACTCATGCCAATGCTGAAGGCAAGGTGACAACAATAGCTCCCAGTACTTTCGTACATGAGAGCTAATAAAATGGACTTTGTTCAAATTCTATGGCCAGTAAGAAGTTAAGGTGTTCAAATACTTAGATTAAATACAGTAACCAGTAACACAATCTACATGCAACAATAAGTCCTACATCATGTGAGTAAACAGGATGCTAGCATGTTCTTAGACTGGTTCCAGTCTCCAGTAACTAAACTTTTTTCTTATAATCCTGTTTGATAAGCCACTAAAATAAAACCAAAAAATATCATGACTATAAAGGCTGGTCATTAGAGTGACCAGCCTTTATAGTCATGATATTATTTTGGTTTTATTTTAGTGGACTATTAAACAGGATTAAAAGAAAAAAAATATTTAGTCACTGGAGACTGGAGCCAGTCTAGCATGTTCTGAGAGGTTGGCAAATCATTGCTATTTATGTTCACTTTCACTAACCATGAAATAAGATAAGGGCATAAAATTGGCAGAAGGGAAGGTCCAGATAAGGCTGTACATCTGCGCAGGCTGATCAGGGCCTTCAGTGTCCGTAATCAGAATCATTGGATCTGCACATTTGTGCATGTTCGCATGCACTTTTTCGCCCGGCACTGCCTGAATGATTCTGTAAAGTGTGAATCTATGTAAGAGAGTAAATGCAAGTTTTGATCCAAAAGCTGACAGACAGACAGATAGACAGACAGACAAATGAATGGCTAGAAAACCTGACCCCTATGTTGCAACTAATTACTACAATCTGGCTGGGCATATACCTAGACAATACTTGTGCATGTTCTAACCTGAGTACATATGTGAAGTCTGGTCTATGCAGGCACAATCCACATATTCTTGAGGACAGAATTTGTCATGATAATACCTCATACCTGTCCAAAAGAATGTACAATACAGTAACATGATCAAATGTCAAAAATCTAAGAACACATATTATATTATAAACATCTAAAATATTATGCTTAAAACTTTCAGAACATTATTAACACTTATTAGCACTCTGTGTAAAATTTTCAGCAAACAAAATTTTGAAATAATTTTTCTTATTGTTCCCAGAAAACAGGACTTGACATTTCATGCAAATCGACTCCCAATGGAGATGATTTGCATGAAATGTAAAATCCTGTTTTCTGGCAAAAATAAGAAAAATACCACCAGTTTGTCGTCTGCTGAATTAGCCCAGAGAAAGGTAAAGGTTAAAGCTGGCATACAAGAAAACCTGGACAAACTGCAATTCCATACATACAACAGCCAGTGTGGGGAATCCATGTGACCATATTACTAGGTGCACAGAGTTTGTTACCATTTTTAGCTCTGCATCAGGTAGGATTTTTTTAGAATATCTTGATTTATACCCGATGGAATTTGTTCAGAGTATGCGAAAAACCAAGCTCTTTCTGGTCTGATTCTCACAAATATTCGGAGAATGTTTTTCATCAAAATTCATGTACATTGTCCTGGTAGCCCAGATTGACAGCAAAAACATTCTTTGAATGTTCTCGAGGATTAGACCAGATCGCAGAATAGCGCTTACACCACCAGAAAGAGCTTGATTTTCCGCATACTCTTCGCTTTATTTGAACAAATTCCATTTGGTATGAATAGAGTTATTCTAAAGAATCCTACCTTATGCGGAGCTAAAAATAGTAACAAACTCTGTATACATGTACCTAGTCATTTGGTCACATGGATTCCCTACACTGACAGCAAAGGCCTAGATGATGATGATGATTTGGTGTTTTATGTCCCTTTCAACATTACCGTATTCAATCTAATTACCGCACATACCCCTATAAGCACACAGTCAAGCAATTACAGCCGTTATGCTTTTATCTACTTCTGTCTAAAAGCATATGTTGTTGGTACTCATTTGAATTGCCTCGACTTGTCGAGGCAATTCAAATGAGCACCAACACCATATGCTTTTAGAAATTAATCAGAAAAATACTGCATAATAATCTTAAAATAATCCTCACAAGAAATTTTCAGCTGATTTTTTTTTTTTTCTTTAACACACGCCTTATTAGGTGGTTATTTTACTATATGTTTTTTGTTATTTTTTGGTTTTTTTTTAGTATTAGCGCACAGTGTGGTAATTAGATTGAATACGGTATTAAAGTCATATCAAGACAACAGAAGGGTTATAATAAAATGCTCTATGCAATAAAGCACCGTCATCATGAGCTGAATCCCACATCCAGGTGGATTCAAACCCGGGGCTTGTGATCCGAAGCTGGGAGCACTAACACCTAAATGCTTCACAAAGGCCTTGACCTGAGAGTTTAGCTTAATAGATGGCACTGTGATTAGTATCAACAAAGGACCAGACCAGATTATATGACTGTACAGTTTGGTCTGGTGCTTGGCCATTCCTACCATATTTACCCTACAGTAAATGTCCTAAAATTTGTAACACTTTATTCCATACTTTTTTGGCCTAATTTTTGCTTTTTGTGCAGCTGTTTCTTAAAATACTTAGTTGAATGGCAAACAGTGCAGACCCTGATCAGACTGCTCCTTCAGGAGCAGTCTGATCTGGGTTTGCACTGTTTGCATATGCAATTTTGTCAGACACTTAGGTGTACGCAATTTTAGGACATTTACCTTAAGTCCTTGGACACCTAAACTCCTTAAATGTGAATGAGCCAGTTTTACTGCCTATTAATATGTCTAAATAAAAAATCTTTTGGATGAGTGGCAAACAGTGTAGACTCTGATCAGATGCTGAAGAATGTACAAATGATCTGGGTCTACAATGACTGCTCAGGCTGTCTGAATCAGTAAATAAAATAAAATATTATAGCTTCAGATAAGGCACTTTTTCCAACAGAAAATTGATGATATTTTTCTTATTTCTTCACGAAAACATATGTTGTGGTACTCATTTGAAGCACCTCAGCGAGGCACTTCAAATGAGTGCCACAACATATGTTTTCATGGAGAAATAAGAATATTTTCCAGTCATTCCATTTACTAATCAAACATTTCAGGAAGTTCCTGTTTATAACTGTTTTCTAGGTTCCCTATTTATTCTAATAGTTGGGAAAGACAGACCTGTGCAGACAGTATAGACCCAGATGAAATACCACAGAATGTGGCATACGATCAAGATCTTTGTTTGTGTTGAGGTTTTACGGCCCAGTCAACCCAATGGGGTCATGTCGAGTGCGGTCAGTTTCCCTAACCACATGTTTACTGGGCAGGCTTAGTCCTCTAAGCGGTTAACCAGTATTGTGCACATTCTTTTGCCAGAAAAGGATCAAGGTCTACACTGTTTGCCACTCATCCAACAGTTTTTAGACACATCAATGAGCAGTCAAATGGACATACTCAAATTTTCATACAAGTACACGTATATCCTAATTACCCGAAATATTGGGACAGACAGGCCTGAGCAAACAGTGTAGACCCAGATCAGATGCTGCAGAATGCAGTATCTGATCTGGGTCTTCACTTTTTGTCACTCATCCAGCACTATTTTAGACACATCAACAGGTAGTAAAACAGACTTTTCAAATTTTAGGACAAGAGTGGTAAGGAGTTAAGGTGTCCCAATACATAGAGCAAATATGGTGATAAGGGTAAATATGGTAATCCTGGTTCCCTGCTCTGACATTTGAGCCAGCGCACCACAAAACCTACAATTAGACTCGGATCAGCCTGCACACCCACCCAGTATGACTGGAGTTTTCGCCTTTCTCTCTTTGGATAGCCTGGAAACTATAGAAGGCACATGCAATCAGTGAAGACTCTGATCAGACTGCACGAATGCACAGGCTGATCTGAGTTCACTAGTCCCACGTCTTATTGTAGGTTTTGTCACTGGCGAGCTCATTTGTATTATGGAAGACGAGGAAAACACGCACACACAAAAAAAATTAAATACTTTTGGCCTTGCTATATGATATGACCCATAATGATGTGAGCCTAACAATGAGAACGTTTTTAGGGTACATACTTTTGCAAACAGTGTAGATTCAGATGAGATGGCTCATTATGAGCCATCTCATCAGGATCTACACTGTTTGCCATTCTATTCTAGATTTTGATTGACATCCCTATTAGCAATAACAGAGGTGTCCAAATTCAAAGACAGAAGAGTCCACTTTAGAAACTCAGGAATAAAAGGATTAAGTTGAATGACTGCACAGCAAACAGTAGTCTAAGTTGAAAGTATTCTTCATTCTAGTGAAAAAATCAATCCTTCTCAAAAGAAAGAATTTGCTCCCATTATTGCCTTTAAGAGTAACAACTGTGAAGTAAGACAAATACTTTATTTGTTTGTGTTGAGGTTTTACGGCCCAGTCAACCCAATGGGGTCATGTCGAGCGCGGTCAGTTTACCTAACCACACGTTTACTGGGCAGACTTAGTCCTCTAAGCGGTTAACCAGTATTGTGCACATTCTTTCGCCAGAAACTGACAACTGCCCTTCTTGTATCAGCGGAAGGGGGAGAATGACCGTAGAAAATATTTCATGATCAATCTCCACGAAAGAATGTTGCCGACCTCGGCGGGGGTTGAACCCGCGACCTCCTGGTCTCCAGTCGGACGGCGCATCCAACTGAGCCACCAAGGCCGGCGACAAATACTTTAAGACAATATGATCTTTGAAAGAGAATCCATCCAACTTACCCTATATGACCTAATTACTGCACTGTGTGCTTAGTTGTTTTTTTTTTAATTACTAGGAAAACAGTAGTATAATATCCAGATAATAATGACACACTTTAAAGATCTACAGAGGACTCTATGAGCGGATTCTTTAATGATGCTGATGGGTTTTTTCCCCATATTTTCCTTATAAAAGCATATGTTGTTGGTACTCATCTGAATTGCCTCAACTTGTTGAGGCAATTCAGATGAGTATCCACAACATATGCTATCATATAGAAGTAGATTAAAAATACATGGGCTGTCATCTGAAGACTAGAATTTGATTGACTGTGCACTTATAGAGGTTTGTGCAGTAATTAGGTAGAATACGGTAATATGGTAGTTGTTGTCTATCTAGGCTTTTACACCCGAGTTGTAGCAATGTCATTAGTTTCCACAACTGTCATGGGTGATTCTCTTTTAACTGACTCTTTATTTATGCTATTACTTTCCAAGTTTTGTGATGAATTTGGCACGGACTTTGGCACAGAACTTATAAATGGTCTTGGTGATGGCTTGGGTGCTGGCTTCGGTGCAGTATTTGGAGGCTTTCCAATTACCTTAGCTTTGAGCTTCACTTCAGCATTCAATTCCTTATTACTCACTGATACAGTAGTATCGTTACTGTCTTTGATTATTACAGAACTAGGCTTTTCCACTACTTTATCATCTTTGGCTTCTGATGCATTTTCTTCATGTGCTTTTTGACGTCGGAATGACCTACTGCGTTTAGTGACATTAATTCCCTTTACGCTAGTCTTAGCAACTATATCTTCCTTGCTAGTTGTTCTTTTAGAAAAACTATTATGACGACTACTTCTATTGCTACTGGCTCTACTGCTATCATGGGATGATATCCCTGCATTAGATAGAGCACCATGGCTGGAGTGGTGCGTGTTCTCCTTACTTAAGCGTTTTTTTAGTGTCTCTGGAAGGAGACTGGTCAATGACCTTTTGGTTTGACCTTTGGGAGAACCATAACCAGATCGCAAACGTACCGCATATAATTGCTCTTTACTTATGCTGCCGATAAAATTTGGATTGGAGACTGATCGTCGCAGTCTTGAACGACGCCTCTTACTGAACTTTTTCCTAATCTCATATACTGTAAGTCCAGGGCCATCATATATTTTCCCATGCAACCCCTCTATATTATAGTAGTTTTCAATGGCCTCTCCTTTGCAGAATTCAATACTTCCCGAAAATGTCTGCAGTCGTGGAAATGGCTCTGGCAAAACATCATTGTCACCAACTTCAAGCAAGTCATTCATGCTCTTTGACACCGGATCATACACCACAGATCTAAGATAATCACTTAAATCTTCACAACTTGCAGATCGAAGTCTCCGCATTCTGCGCAAAGACTGTCTAGTAGAAACTGACTGGCTGTTGTCCATATTTTTAGTTGAGATTGGATCAGCCATGTGATCCGTGGCATTTTTCATTTGATTGTCAACTTCCGAAAAGGATGTAGGTGTGAGATAAGCATCACGAATACTGATTCTCTGAGCACCAAATTTTTGTACTGGGGTAGAAGTCACAGGTTCTGTAAATGCTGGATTTAAATATGAATCCTGGGCAGTGGACACATTTGTAGGACTTAGGTAAGAATCTGGTCTTTTGAGGCCAGCTCCAGAAATTGGAGATTGAGACTTTTGACGCATGGCTTCTATGAATGTTGGAGGTACCATCCAGTCAGCTGATGAGGGAGTCCAGGGTGACAGTGGAGTGGCTGTGCTGCTAGACTTGCTCCCAGAGGAGTTCATGCGAAAGTAAGGCTCCAGGGGTTGGGCTCTTGGAGGAACTTTTACTGGTACACTACTTGTTGGGGGTGGCAGAGGTGGCCTATCTGCCAATGATCCCTTCCTAGAACCTGCTGGAGAGTCCCTAACTGGCGGCAGGGATCGAGGTACCTGTGGGGAATTTCTTGCAGAGTTATTAGCTAGTGATGGATTTCTTGCAGGTAAAAGTGGAGGGGTGTTCGTGCTGAAACAAAATGAGAACACCATCAAATAAACAGCTGTCAAAAAACAACAAAAAATACCCCCAAAAATCATGGAAAAAAACAAAAAAAAAAAAAAACAAAAAAAAAAAACAAACAATAACATTTTTTGACAAAATTAATGGTCTTAGCACTTCCCAAACCACCATGTATCAGACAGCCTGTACATCTGGACAGCCAGATTACCATCATAACCGTAAGTAATGGGACAGAAGACCTAAGCAAAATGTGTAGACCCAGATCATATGCAATAGAACATGGCATCTGATCACAGTTTACACTGTTTGGCACCCATCAAGCAGTTTTTAAGTGCATTAATCAGTAGTAACAAGAAATTCATCGAATGGCTAAGTTGCAACTCAAGAAATGGAGCTAAATGCACAGAATAAACATTGTTCAGCCAAGCATGAAAAGTAGGTCAAGGTCAGTAACTGTGGATGGCAGTCTGCTGGGTGCAGATGTGTGTATGAAGTTTCTTTAGAATAAAAGCCTAGGTGTTTGAGAAATGGAGCAACAGTCAACCTTCTTTATACCGACATTCGATACGACGACAAAATTCGTTATAATGACAATTTGAATGTAACAAAACCTTCGCTCAGGGGTTGACAGTTAAAGAGATATTATGCAAGAATATTCCATTAAAACTTCAAGCAACATATGTTTTGGATATTTGTTAGAATTGCCTCACTGAGGCGATTCTAACAAATATCCAAAACATATGTTCTATGAGAAAATATGAATAAAGTAAGGTCTTCCTTCTTACATATCATCCAGTCCATTAAGGATTCTTTACAACAGCAAATTCATTTTAATGGCAACATCTTTTGGAATAAATGCTGTCATTGTAACGAGGGTTCACTGTAATTGCACAGACCTAACTTCATTGATGTCGACCAACAATGACGATGAAAAGTGATCCTTATGTCGTTCCTGCTTGCTGAAGCAGTCACGACAAAGGTGGACTTGTATGGTAAGGATTCAAAGAGTCCCAATACTGATTTCCAACCCTTCTCTTACTGAACACGTCATGCCCTGTCTTAGCAAACAGTGTAGATCCAGATCAGTTGAAGAAGCCAACTGATCTGGATCTGCATTGTTTGTCATTAAATATGTGAATTTCTATCAAAAACCGGATCAAGTAATCTGATTGGTTGAAAATTTGGCATCTTAATTTATTTTGCATGACAAGGGTTAACTACTGCAATGTGCACTTAGGTTTTTTAAAATCACTCAGAAAACTTGTGGTAAAAAGTATCCACCTATACTAAGGGTACACTTAAAAGAAAAAAGAAAAAAAAAATAAATAAATAAAAAAAAAATCAGCGAAGGACTTATCTTTTGATGCTTATGTGATGTTTTTGTGTTTTGTTTTTTGTTTTCCTGATTTTTTTTTTTTTAAACAAAAGCATATGTTGTGGGCACTCATTTGAATTGCATCAAATATATACCTTTATAACCTTTATAACATATGCCTTTATAAAGAAGTAGAAAAAAAGTGCACTAGCTGGCTGTAATCTGGAGACTATGGAATTGCTTAACTGTACGCTTATAGGGGTATGTGTGGTAATTAGGTGGAATACGGTATATTAAGGATAAACAGGGTAGATTCATTTTTTTTTTTTTTTTTTTTTCGTTTTAATTTTAAGGCAGTCATTTCTTGCCCAGACAATGAAGGCCATTGTCAGAATGCATGGCTGCACTAACTGAACTGAGCTCTGAATGCTCAGCATGCTAGATAAAAAAATGCAGCAGACAATAGTTTGAAATATTTTCCATATTTTTCCCAGCAAACAGGGTTTGACATTCATGTAAACTGTCTCCTGAGGAGACAATTTGCATGAAATGGCAAAGCCTATTTTCTGGAATAATAAAAAAATATCATCACTTTGTCATCTGCTGAAATGGCCCAGAGAGTGGTAATGGTTAGTGTGTACAGTCATGTGGAAAAGCATCAACCAGACATATGCCTTGGTGAGGCACTTGTAATCAGTACTCACAACATATGTTTTCTGTATGTTTTTTTCTTCAAGAAATAAATAAAAAAAAATGATAATAAAAACTTTTCTGTTAAAAAAGCACCAGATCTGGCATCTGATCAGTCTCCAGTGTTTGCAAATAATTTATGCTGCTCTCACACCTAGGCAAATATCCTTGGAAATATGAAAATTTGAAATTCGCGGCAAAATCGCCGAAAATGATATGATTGGCAAGGAGAAGTGCTGAAATAAGTGAGGCCTTATGAATGCTTGCAAAATTCTTATGAATCCTAACCAATCCTTACTAATTTCTTACAGACTTTATGATTTATAAACAATCAATTTGCCGAATTTCTTGCGAATCCTTTCCTGGGCCCAGTTGTTCAAAGCATCATTAGCTTAACGAGCTCATTAAGGGTCATTTCGTTAACTGTTTTAGCGGATTCAATATACACTATTTTGATATTTTTTGCTGAAAAAATGTGAGATAAAGCTACTCACATTTTTTCAGCAAAATATTTCAGCATATTTGCATATCACGCAATGTAAATTTTAACGAATCGTTAACTAACGATGTCGTTAGCTTTGAACAACTGGGCCAGATGTTACGAATACTTACGAATGCCATTGCAAATCTTCCAATTGCTTGCCAATGCTTTACGAATGAAATGCCGGATTACACAATGTGTGCTTGCGAATGTTTTCTCTTTTGTCACTTATTCACCAGCATCAACTGAGTGAACTTCTGGTTTCAAAAAGTCATTGTCATCCTTCATTAAAGCCAGGGGCAGAAGAAAGGGTGGTGGCGCCAGAGGCAGAGGCAAGAGAAAGTCTGATCACCCCTCTCCCGAACACAAAGACTCTGCTTCTGATGGCGCACAGCCAGTGTTGACCAGACCAGCTGTGGCGTAAAGTGACAAGACCAAAACATCCAGTCAGAATTAGGCCAAGGTCAAGTCTGCCAAGGCTGCCGGGAAGCCAAGGCCAGAGAACTCAAATCCCAGCGGGACGAGATGTCGAACATTTAGTCAGATCCCTTTCATTCCCCCATTCCTCCCTCACACTCTCAGACTGCACATCCTCCTTCAAAGACCATGAGGTTTATAGCAAATAAGCCCTGCAGGCATAGTGCCAAGCTGACTGAGGCCCAGCAAGACACCATGTTCGAACGGGTGCAACAGACATCTGCCATCTATGACACCAACCATGTTGACTATAAGCGGTGCATCCAGCTGTTTGGGGAACAGACAGTGGCAATGGATGATTGTCTTAGTGGTGCTACTCTACAGGAAAAGTCAAGACCAATGCAAGCAAACCTCTACAAATGTCTTACAATCACTACAAATGACTTGCAATCAATAAGAATGCTTGCGACTGCTTACAAATATGTTGCGAAAGCAATGAGAATATGCTTTCCTTGCCAATTCTAGGAGCATGTTTCTAATATTCGCAAATCACCATAATTGACCACGAATGCTTACAAACACTTATGAACGTCTGGCAATCACCTTGCGATAATTGCGAATTGGCAGCGAATTGCAACTTTAACCCAATTCGAAACATATTTGCCCTCATGTGAAAGTAGCATTAGCCATTTTTCTCCAGGAATATCTAATCCGCATAGCTTGACATACCTAAAACTGAAATAATTTAAAACTGAAATTTTAAACTTCCAATATATAGTATGGGGGAGTAACATCCCCGGGGTTTCTTCAGTCTAAAATGGGTTAAGGTAAATGTCCTAAAATTTCAAACGCCAAAGTTTCCGAATAAATGGCATATGCAAACAGTGCAGACCCAGATCAGGCTGCTCTGATCTGGGTCAACACTGTTTGCCATTCCACCAAGCATTTTAAGAAACAACTGCATAAAAAGTAAAATTTAAGCCAAAAAAATTATGGAATAAATTTGAAATTCTAGGACATTTACCGCAATTCACTCAGTGTCACAACAAAATGTAACTATGTCTATTAAGTGTTCAATCCAACATGTGTTTACAGTTGAGCAGTGAGTAGTTTTTGTCAACTGCTTCAAGTGAAATATTTTACTTGAAAATACTGGGTGGGTGATGTCAGCAAGGGAAAAAGAAAAATTTTATTATTTTCATTTATTTGATGGGCCTTTTTGCTTCCAAAGGCTCCTTCGTTTTTTTTTTACTATTTATTGTTCTTTAAAATCTCTTTAAGCCTTTTTGGGTTAACCCTTAAAGCGCCAAGAAAAACTGCATCTGAAAATGTTGTCTGTTAATGTTGTCTGCTGAATGTTCTTGCAGACTTTTCAAACCTATTTTTGCATACAGGCAAACAGTGTGGACCCTAATCAGATTGCTTCTAAGGGAGCAGTCTGATCTGGGTCCACACTGTTTGCAAAAATGACTTTTAAAATCACAAGCAGATGACAAAGCAGACAAAAATAGTTGTGACAAAAGTAGTAGGAAGAGTAGGGCTGTTTTCAAGAAAAGCAACAAAAACGCCCAACGCATTAAGAACCAAAAGGTAAACCTCTGACATCAGAGGAGATAAGTACATAATGAAGAAAATAAGAGTTGTCTCTTTTGCACGTGACATGCCTACTGGTCCTCCCCTTCATCCCTACCAAATATGAAAGCAATCCACTGAAGAATAAAGGAACATAAAACTTTGAAAAAAGGTTGACCAAAATGTAAACCTGGGATGACAGACAATGCCAGACGCCCGCCTGGACATCTCTCTTTCAAAGGACAGATTTTTTTGAAAAACCCATCCAAAAATAGGAACAAGCAAAAAAGCAGGAATAAATAGGAAATTAAATTGTGAAACGATAATAGCCCACCACTACTGTGTGGTGGAGAGATAACAAACCTACTGAGTGAAACTGCCTTCATTACAAAAACATGCCTATTCAAATATATAGAAAATTTTACCTCCTAAAACTGAAAATTTCCAGATAAGAAACTCTGATTTTTTTTCATATTTCTGCTCAAAACATAGATTGTGGTAGTTTTGAGCAGGAATAGGAAAAATAATGTATACCCTGTAAATCATAGTTTTACTATATAAAAGTGGGGTTTAAGAGGGTTAAAATTATATAGGCATGTTTTTGTGATGTTTACCTGCTCTGACTGTTCAGACTTGATAAAGATTCAGCTGCCGTTAGTCTTGAATGTACAATCTGCTTTGGTCTTGTACTGCCTGAAATGGAAACAAGCTCATCATTACGAAAACATGCCTATTCAAATATATAGAAAATTTCGCCTCCAAAAATCTGTATTTCAGATAAAAAACTAAATATTTTTTTCATATTTCTGCTCAAAACACAGATTGTGGGTACTCGTTAGAACCGTCTTGGTGAGGCAATTCTAAAAAGTACCCTCAATCTATGTTTTTGAGCAGAAATAAGAAAAATAATGTATACCCCTGTAAACCCCAGTTTTACTATATAAAAGTAGGGTTTAAGGGGGTCAAAATTATATAGACATGTTTTCGTGATGTAATAGTCCCATAGTCTGTGAAAACAGGTTAGAAATTTCCAGTGGGGGACCTACGTCATACAAAACAGTGAAAAAGAATAAATATTTTTGTGATAAGGGCCCATTTAAATTGGTAAGTTGCTGTTGTTTCCCATTTTGTTGGTCTGACAAAAATCAGGATAGGCTCAGAGAGTGAAGCAAGAAACAACGCATTTATATTGGCAAACTTGATGCATAAATGTATTGTCATTGTTGAGAACATATGTATACAATTACATATAAGGTTATCAAAATATTGAGCCTGAGTGTTCTCAACAATGAAAATACGGTAATACGTCCTTGGTTTATATGCTGAGCTTTTTCTACTTTTCATCAAAGTAATGAAAACAATAACGACTAACCGATTT
Organism: Anodontia alba; assembly: GCA_964016985.1. NCBI lineage: Eukaryota > Metazoa > Mollusca > Bivalvia > Lucinida > Lucinidae > Anodontia > Anodontia alba. The sequence goes on from OZ024821.1 coordinate 20,284,232, forward strand.
GAATGGCCCTTTTTGCGAAAATCTAGTCTTTTTCGCTGTTTTGTATGATGCAGGTTCCCCCCTTGAATTTGCTTATTTCTTTGTTACTTTAAATACTTTTGTACCAAAATATATTGTTTAGTTACTCAATGGAATCATCTTGTTGAGCACACAAGTAATACTTTGATGCCAACAAGTACCCACAAGATAAAGTTTAACCCAGTAAGCATTCTTTATAAATCTATAGCGGGCTGTTATCGGCCCGTCAGAGTAGCTGACGGGCCGATACCAGCCATCTATAGATTTATAAAGAATGCTAGCTGGGTTGGTGCTGATAGAGGGAATTCCAGAGAGTTCCCACAAGATCTGTTTTGGTGCTGAGTAAGGGAAGTCTAATGAGCTACAAGCTATGCTTTGGTGGTGATAGATTTTGGTGCTGAGTGATGGAATTCCATTGAGTACTAATAAGGTAAGCTTTGGTGCTGAAAGGAATCCCAGTGATTACCCACAATGTAAGCTTTGGAGCTGACTAAGGAAATCTCAATGAAAACTCCAAATAACTATTCTAGTGCTGAGTGAGGGAATTCCAATGATTACCCACAATAACTATTCTCATGCCCAGTAATGGAATTCTAATAATTATTCTGGTGCTGAGTAAGGAATTCCAATAAGTACCCTAAATAACTAACCTGGTGCTAAGTGAGGGAATTCCAATGAGAACCACATGGTAGGTTTTAGTGCTGAGTAAGGGAATTCCAATGAGTACCCTGAAGATGTATTCCAGTGCTGAGTGAGGGAATTCAAAAAAGTACCCACAAGACCTATTTTAGCACTGAATGAGAGAATTTCAAGGCGTCATAATAATAAGCTATGTTTGGTGCTGAGTGAGGAAATTCCAGTGGATACACTAATGACATATTCTGGTGCTGAGTGAGGGATTTTCAATGAATATCCACAAGACAAGTTTTGGTGCTTAGTGAGGGAATTCTAATGGATACCCACTAGACACAGTTTCGTGTAAACTATTGTCTTCTTAACCCTTTCAGCCAGATACCTGGGCAAACAGTGTAGATCCCAATGAGATGGCTCAGAATGAGCCATCTCATCAGGATCAACACTGTTTGCCATTCTGTTTTTGATTTTAGACTAAAAACCTCCATTTCATCAATGGTTTTGTCCAAATTAAGGGATGGAAGTCCAATTCAGGAACTTGGGGGTGAAAGGGTTAATACTCCTTGTACAGTTGCAATTATGAAACATACCTTGGAGTTAATTATTGGGAATTTCTTTGCTGAGGCAATTCCACTTTGCTGAGGCAATTCCACTTTGCTGAGGCAATTCCATTTTGCTGAGGCAAGTCCAGTGAGTATCAATATAGTCCTTAGGGTGCCTTATTTGACCTCATTATCGCATGGTGTACTTAGAATTTTAAACATTACTAAACAAACTTGTAGTTATATATCCACCTTATAAGGGCACACTTTAACCTTTACCACTCTCTGGGCATTTTCAGCAGACGACAAAATGATGTTATTTTTCTTATTTTTCCCAGAAAACAGGATTTGACATTTCATGCAAATTGTCTCCTAAGGAGACAATTTGCATGAAATGTCAAATCCTGTTTTCTGGGAAAAATAAGAAAAATATTTCAAAATGTCGTCTGCTGAAAATTTTACCCAGAGTGCTAAGCGTTAAAGAAAGATCAGCAGATCTAGAGCATAATTTTAATGATGCTTATGAGATGTTATTTTCTGATCTTCTTTATAAAAACACATGTTGTGGGTACACGTTCGAAATGTCTTGACTTGTTGAGGCAATTCAAATGAGTTCCCACAACATATGTTTTATGAAGACATAGATAAAAGTACACTGGCAGTAATTTTAAGACTACTAAATTGCTTCTGTGCACTTATAGGAGCATGTGTTGTAATTAGGTCAAATAATTAGCCGGTAATTAGGGTATGCCAGAACAAACAGTGTACACCCAGAAAAGAGTGTGGTGTCTACATGGACAGCAGCATCTGATCAGGGTTTACACTGTTTGCCCCTCCTCCAGCAGTTTTTAGACACATTAAGTAGTAAATTGGACTTGCTCAAACTTTATGATAAATATGGCCAGGAGTTAATATTTAGGGTAAATACAGCATCTGCTGGCTGAATTGTTAACGCTTAGCATGACAAAGGACTATGATAACAGATGTACACAGTGCCAGGGAACTGCACGCCCCTTTGACGGCAGACCACAAAGGGAAGTTCAAGTCGGATCTGACAAGCTGGAGGTGGTAGCTTCCTTTTGCTACCTAGGAGACATGCTCTCAGCAGCTAATGACTGTGAACTTTCAACCACAACACCTGTGAAAACTGCCTGGAAGAAGTTCAAAGAGCCGCAACCAGTTCTCTCTTCCCGCTGCCTCTCTTTCAAGACACTTGGCCGCGTGTATAGCTTTTGTGTGCAGAGTGCAATGCTCCATGCCAGTGAGATTTGGCCATCGATAAAGCCAAACCTACAGTGTCTACAACGGAATGACAGGACAATAATCAGACAGATCTGCAACGTCAAGCCACAAGACATTGTCACCACCAGGTCCAATGAGCTAATTGCGCCGCTTGGCACTGAGGATCTGAACCTCATTCTGAAGGAAAGAAGGCGTCACAGGTATGGCCATGTGGAACTCTCCAATGGTGCAGTTAAGATAAGTTTTTTACATACAGGTTGATGCAAAGCGTGGGCCTGGTAGGCCTAAGATGACATGGAAACAGCTGACAGAGAGGGATTGCAGAGAATGGGAGCTCTCAGCTATTGACCCTCATGATAGACATACCTGGATATTTGGTGTGAGATCTGCCATGCATGCAGCAAGCCAGCTACCTGGAAGGGAGGCTCACTGATGTGGATGTTGCCCCTGTACCTGCATGTTAATCAAAAATCCAATGATGATGATGATGACATGATGGGTAAAATATTCAGCAGACGACATTTTGATTTTTTTATCTTATTTTTCCCAGAAAATAGGCTTTGTCATTTCATGCAAATTGTCTCCTAAGGAGACAATTTGCATGAAATGGCAAAGCATATTATCTTAGAAACATCAGAAAAATACCATCCATTTGTCGTCTGCTGAATTGACCTAGAGAAAGGTAAAGGTTAAGACAGAACTATAGCCTAACCCTTACAATCTGGCAGATCAAAACCAATACCAACGCAAACAGTGTAGATCCAGAGGAGATGGCTCATAATGAGCCATTTCATCAGGATCTACACTGTTTGCCATTTTGTTTTCGATCTTAGACTAAAACCCCTATTAGCAGTAGAGGACATGTCCAAATTCAAGGATGGAAGAGTCCACTTCAGAAACTGAGGGATGAAACGGTTAACTTACTCTGTATCCTGGAAGAGTCCACTTCAGAAACTGAGGGATAAAATGGTTAACTTACTCTGTGTGACACTGATTTCTGTATTCCAGTTATTCTGAACAATATTTTGTATTTCTGTATTATCAGATGTGCAGGCAGCGACAACAGTGAGGGCCAGTAATCTCTCTGCTTCCAAAATATAGTCTTCTATTTCTTCAGTGTTACCACGGCGATCTGGCTGTAAAGAGAAAAGTACCCTATACAGAGCTCCAGATAAGGATTCTCCAGATAATTTCTTCTTATTTCACCAAACTTGATATACAGCTTACTTATACATAAAAAGTCTTTTGACCTTTAGGGATGGGTGGATGGGTGGGTGGATGGGCAGGTGGGGGAGCTCCAATATGAATACCGTAAAAACCCTAAGTACCTGGACAGATAGGACTTTTGCAAACAGTGTAGACCCAGATCAGATGCCACAGAATGCGGCGTCTGATCAAGGTCTACATTGTTTGCTATACATACAGCAAAAATTTAGACATATCAAGAAGTAGTAGAATGGACTATTTCAATTTTTTTTTTTTTTTTTTTTGTATTGAGTTTTTATGACCCAGTCAACCCAATGGGGTCATGGCGAGCATGGACAGTTTACCTAACCACACGTTTACTGGGCAGGCTTAGTCCTCTAAGCGGTTAACCAGTATTGTGCACATTCTTTCGCCAGAAATTGACAATTGCCCTTCTTGAATCAGCGGAAGGGAGTACTTCAAATTTTAGGAAAAGTATGTATTAAATTAGATAAAGTGTTCCAATACTTAGGGTATATACAGAATTTTATTTTGTCTGTTGTGCTTTCTTTAACTACATAACCCAAGGCGGCTATGTCACATGTTTTTTTGGAAGGGTGCATTTTTTAACATTAGAATCACTCAATTCAAGGTAAGGAAATTGCACTTTTCTCAGATTATATCCAACCGATTTTCATGAAACAAAATGTGCACCCTTCCAAACAAACAAGTGACATGGCCACCTTGTAACCAGAGAGATTTCAAACAACTTTCAACCAAATGTAAATATATCTTTCCCAGGAGCTATGGTCCTGCAATACTACCATATTTACCTTACTGTGCTTTTGACATCTTTCAGAAAGTCGATTTTTGCTTGGTGCTTTACACAGAAGAAGTAAATTTGCAAACTTTTGTCATAATTTAATGCAAAACCATTTGCACAAAAAATTTTATTCTAGTCATTGGTTTTAAAAAAATCAAATATTTTCACTTTTTTTCCATAGTAAAAATGAATGCAAATTACGCAGAAATCTGCAGGGTAGGTAACTTGAAGTAAGATTTTCTGCTTGTTTCATTTTTCTGAAATTTTTACAATACTGTTGTGAAACATCAATAATTTTAATTTAACAACAAAAAGTAAAAAAGATTTTCTTAGACAAAAATTCCAAAAAATTACTTTACTATAGAAATTGTATTTGTCAGACCTATTTTTGGCAGTAAATTTAATTTTAGGATACATATTTGAGAATATAACACAGAAACAGTAATGACAAATGGTTTCTGGTAGGATACGGTCATTCAGAACAAAATATTTTCATTTAAAATATATTATTGCATAAAAAGCAGTGTCACATGTTATTAACAGCCGTGCATTAACCGGCGAAAAGTCATGTATTAACAAGGCAATTCATGCGCTGTTAATGCATGGCTATGCAACTTTCAATATAATCGTACTGGGGCCACAGATTTGCTGCCATAACGAGATGTGTACTGTCCGGTCCTAGAATGAGCATAGTCAGGGGAAATTACGTTTGTGAGACATCAGTGAAAAGGCGAAACAAAATAGTGCAAGAAATAATGTGAAATGTAGCAAATGTTTTCAGTTTTTATGCAATAACAGCGATCAAACATGGTTTTTCAATGCATTAACATTCGCCAGGTCCCTTTGGAGGTGTTGAAAACAACGGCCTTCGGCCTCGGTTTTCAACACCTCCCACGGGACCTGGCGAATGTTAATGCATGAAAAACCACGTTTGATCCCTATAACACCAAGCAGGAAATGTCTTTCCCAGTGATGTCGAAAGGACAGTAAGTATTGGGACACCTTAACTCCTTACCATACCTAAATCTGAAAACGTTTACTACCTGTCTAAAATAGTACTGGATGAGTGGAAACAGTGTAGACCCTGATTGATCTGGGTCTACACTGTTTGCTCAGGCCTGTCTGTCCCAATATTTAGGGTTATTACGGTACATCCTGAATTATGAGACTTGGGATGACTTGTCTGAGGTCATGTCACATCATCTACTTCTACCCCAGTAACCAGAGGACTGATTTCAACTAAATCTGACAGCAGTTGGCACACTTTCCATGGCTAATTGGAACTTGTTTTTGAGTCCCTATAAAATTCTTCTAATAATTTCAGCCAAAAAGTATCAATATTTTTTCTTATCTTTCCGCAAAAACATATGTTGTGGGTTCTCAGTAGAAGCGCCCACTACAGATATTTTTGTGGTGAAATAAGAAAAATATTTACCCGATATCCCCTCTTATTAAGAGTTATGATATCTATTCAACACTAACCTGTACTCGGCTGACGGTATCCATCACATACTGATCTATGAGGTCGTAGATGACATTATCATCTCCAGGCTTCATCTGGAAAATGTACAGTCCATCCCCCATGGGTGCCACTCTTCCTGCTTCTAGAGACAACTGACCAGACCCAGTACTCTCGTAGCACCGAATGCTCTTAAGAGGCCATTGGGCTAGAACTGCTCTGTTTGACTAGTGAACAAAAATACAGTAAAACTTCAATGAACACCAAAGGCTCTTTGACCTTTAAAGTATCAAGAATAATTTGAAGCAGACGTCATTCTAAAATTTTCATTTTTTATTTTTCAGAGAAAACAAGCCTTGATATTTCATGCAAATTGTCTGCCGAGCAGACAATTCACATGAAATGTCAAGACTTGTTTTCTTCTGAAAAAAAAAAAAAAAAAAAAAAAATCAAAATTGTCATCTGCTTTAGTTGTGACTGGCGTTTTAAGGGTTAACTGAGGCAAATTTGAACACATTTTTGAATGCTAGGAAATTCTTAGATAGCTCAAGAAAAATATTCAGGGAAATTTTAGAGACATTTGCTTATTCTATCATGAAAATGGTATGTTGTGTGTACTCATTTAAATTGCCTCATCGATGCTATTCTAATGATTACACTCAACATAACATTTGTCTATACAAGATCCAAAAGACATCCTTAACACCTGTTATGCTGAATAAATTAAGGTGCCATGCCCATTTCTTATTTTCAGCCAATCGGATTACTTGATATAGTTTGCTGATATTAATTAAAATACTGAACGTCAAACAGCGCAGATCCAGATCAGTTGGCTTCTGAAGAAGCCAATTGATCTGGATCCCAAATGTTTGCAAAGGCAGGGGATATATGGGTTCAGTTAAATTATCTTCAATGGGTTAAACACATCAATGTGTGGTAAAATGCAGTTACTGCTACACTGGTATTTCAAATTATGACTATGTGGTAAAATGATCCAAGTAAGTCTTCAAGTGGTTATCAATGCTTAGCACACTGGGTAAAATTTTCAGCAGATGTTATTTTGAAATATTTTTTCTTATTTTTTCCAGCAGTTTTCCAGCTAAGATTTGAGGGCAGAGGGGTGCCAGGTAGGGTACTTATTGTGTGGTCATACAAGAATGAGGGCACCATGTGTCATGTGATGTGCTTAGTATCAAGACATGTTACAAAATATAATCCCATTCCACAATAAATACCTCAAAAATACAGTACATGTAAAACTGACCTTTAAACATTGATAACTTTTTTAATTTTGGTCCCATTTTCATGAAATTTTCACCAAAATGTAGGGTTTTATGTCTGAAGTTGAAATAGGGGGAAGCTTAAGAAAGGCAGAGGGGTCACAGTAGAGGGCAAGAGGGGCTACCTGCCCCTCCATATAGGGCTAGCTGGAACACTGTCCAGAAAACAGGATCTGACATTTCATGCAAATCATGCAAATTGTCCCCAATGAAATGTCAAATCCTGTTTTCATGAAAAAATAAGAAAAATATCACCAATTTGTCATCTGCTGAATAAGCCTTGAATGTGGTAAAGGTTAAAGGTCCCAAATCCATTAATTGCCTGCCTGTACTTTATTTATTTATATTTTTTTTTTCTATCACCTCAATCAAATGACACATGCGTCAATTATCATAGGTTAACCCAATTTAGTCTGGAAACCCCCAAAAGGGTAACTGGCTAACAGTGCAGACCTAGATCAGACACTGCATTCTGATGCCACAGAATGCGGCATCTGATCAGGGTCTTCTCCACTGTTTACAAACAGTTAGCCATTTTTCTCCAGGAACATCTAAATCACATAACCTGACATGCCTAAAATTGAAATTGGACTCTTCCAATATTTAGTGCGGGGAGAGTTTATTCAGTCTATAATGGGTTAGATAAACCTCAAGATGAGAAACTGTACCTTTGAGCATGTGTGGACCTTCTATCAAAACTCTTTGGACTTGTCTATTTCCAATAGCAGGATGTCTGGTTAGTTTTTATTATTATGTTCTATAGTAATTCCTGTTATTAATGCAAACTGGATAGATGCTGATCAGACACTACATTCTGTGGGATCTGAGCTGGGTCTGCACTGTTTGCCAATTACCCTTTTGGATGTTTCCCAACTAAAAAGGGTTAAAACAGAAATTAGGCGAACATGTATTAATGTTCGTTAAAGACAGAAAATATTTTAATGGACCAAATATAGGGGGTCAGCACATATGACACTTTAATGACAATAAAGGCAGTGTCTGTCAAGCCTACTTTGACTTCTTGGCCACTTTAGACATTGGAAACCACACACTTACTGGCCCTCTATGGGATCAAATTCCTCACTTCCTTTGGAGATGAAAATTGGTCCAGACCAGAAAAATCATTAAAATTTACAAGGACACCCCTCTTAAATAGGATTAATTAAGGGTTTTCCCTGGCTCACAGTTTGGCAGTTTTTTACCAAAAGCTTGTTCTAGATCCTTAAAAGTTAGCAGCAAGAGTCCTGAGTGATGCATATTTAATTAATCCAAAATAAATTTTATTTATCTATGGCTTTGTATTTAAATCTATTTGTGGTCGAAAGGGCAAAAATTATAAATACTTTTGGGCCATATCTAACCCTTAAAGCACTAAATAAATTGTAGCAGATGACATTCTAAAACTGATTTTATTTTCCAGCGAACATAAGACGACATTTCATGTGAGGCAGATAATTCACATGAACTGTCAAGCCTTATTTGTTTTTGAAAAATACAAAAAAGTACAACTGTATTTAAAAGTGTTGTCTGCTGTAGCTGTGATTAGTGCTTTAAGGGTAACCTCTAAAACAACAAACCCCTAAATCTTATTAAAGGACCTCTTAACTCCACATGAGGGAGTCCCTGGGACTCTCCTTTTAAAACGACGAGGGAAAACCCTGATTTATTTAAAGACATACCTGTAAAGCAAGTGTTACACCATAAGGAGACACATGTAATACAGAGTTAGTTCCCTTGGCCCCTATTCTTCTTTGTGCTTCTGAGTTTTCTGGTTGGACATGGATATAGTCTTCTGTAAATACATATAGTCTTGAGACAATAGTAGTTGGTATATAATTAAGGGGACTTTATATACATAGTAGAATTTCTGCCATTTTTACAAGGGAGACAACTTTTGTGACCCTGTTTGCTTTCCTCCATACCACGTTCCTTTTGAAAAGGTGTCTACTTATGTACATGTATAATACAACTCACAAGAAAATGTATCTGAAATGGGGTTTGTTTTTTACCTTATCAAAATACCAACCTGTTTAAACAAAAATCAACTAGAATGTGCAGTCAATAGCGCACCATCCCAAATCCCCAAACACTTTGCTAATGTTGCTAATAGCATTACGGACAGACAGACTTGCTCTCCCACACCCTTACCATGAGGGTAGGTCATGTAGCAAGTTTTGTTAAATTTCACCCTGTGGTTTAGAAGATAGCCTAACTGACAGATGGGCGGACGCCAGCCGGGCGGATGCCAGCCGGACGGACGGATAAATAATGTTGCTCTCTCACACCCTAACCATAAGGGGAAGTTATGTAGCTGGTTAAATTATGCCCAGTGGTTTAGGAGGAGGTAGTGTGACAGATAGATGGACAGACGATGGATGCACAGAAAAATAATGTTGCTCTCGCACTCAGCATAAATGGGTTACAAAAAAAAAAAAAAAAAAAAAAATATATATTATCCTAAATTACCATCAAATTTACCACAGTCATTATCTGGAAATATACTGACAGAATGAATCATTACCTCTTATCTGATCCTTAAGCCGCGACTGAATCTGCAAGAAGAAAACAAAAACATCCATGCTTCTCTGCTCATCTGCAGACAGACAGACTGTACACCCTGGAGTTGTAACTTGGAACACATAGGCCCTGTTCTTCATGTTAGTCACCTTTTCCACCCTATAGCTTGGAAACAGGTCAATTTTACCTGAAATGTGATTTTGTTCACCTTGAGTATGGTAAATGTCCTAAATTTTTGAACACTTTATTCCAGACTACATGTGTTTTGGTCTAAATTTTGCTTTTTATGCAGTGGTGTCTTAGAACATTTAGTGGAATGGTAAACAGTGTAGACATTCAGGAGCAGTCTGATCTGGATCTGAACTGTTTGCAAATGTCATTTTGTCATTTTGTCAGCAACTTTGGTGTACAAAAGTTTAGGACATTTACCGTAGGCTAAAATTTGAACATCAACAGCTGACACTGAGAAAGTAGTTTCTGATTTTCTCCCAAATAAGGCTTGACATTTCATTCAAACTGATTTATACTGAGACAATCTGAATGATACAATGTATCTGTTATTTATCATATGACATCACTATTATTCAGAAGATAATGTTGTGTCATAAAAATGATATGACAACAAGGTAACCCTTAAGCACTACAAGTGTCGTCTGCTTTGTCTTCTGCCGGTTACTTTAAAAGTCATTGTTGCAAACAGTGTGGACCCAGATCAGACTGCTCCTCTAGCAGCAGTCTGATCTCGGTCCACAGCGTTTGCCTATATGCAAAAAGTATGTTTGAAAAGTTGCAAGAAGATACAGCAGATGACATAAACAGATGACATTTTCACATGTAGTTTTTCTTGGCATCTTTAGGTTTAAATAACATTTGATTACTGGCATGTAACATCATGATGCCAATCGTAACAATGTTATGTTTTCTGTTAAAAAATGGTTTGACATTATTATGAGATTATTATATGTCAATTTTCATATCATACCCCATATCAACCCAAGACACCTATATCAGCCCGAGGACCAAAGGTCCTCGGGCTGATATAGGTGTCTTGGGTTGATATGGGATATGATATGAAAATTGCCATATCATAATCTATTTATCATACATTTTTCTTTCTGACAAGTTTGCCTATGCGGAGTCAAAGGCAAGACCGCCGAGTTCTCTGAATGTTGTGATAAGGGATTTTTGCCTGGTCAAAAAAAGCCGTATCACCCACCTGACCTGGTGATATGGGTTTTAGCCTGTGCAAAAAAAAAGCCATATCACCCATGTGACCCATTTATCACACCTTTTGCGCTGCACAAGAGTGATATATGCTTGAAAGCCATGTTAGTATCACATATGCAAAATGAACATATTTTCTGGTAAATGTATGATAAAGTTTTTTAAGTCATATGTTAAACAGAATCTTACATTCATGGTCATTTCATATAACAAGAAAGGTTAATAAGCAGTGCTTATTAGATAGCATGCCCCCCCCCCCCCCCCCCCTCCACCCTCAATCTCACAAAGATCAAAATGAAACAGACTGGCGGACAATGTGAAAGTCTTATTCCATAAATTACATTTGAAATTCCAACCTATATTAGATCCTCTATATCCTGAGTAAAAATCAAGGCTGTCATCTATAGTCATGGTAGTGATATATAATTATATTAACCCTTGTCCTGCTGAACCCGGAAATACCCTGCCTTCGCAAACAGTGTAGATCCAGATCAGTTAGCTTCTGAAGATCTGGATCTGCACTGTTTGCTATTTAGTATGCATGTAGCAACAATCCAGATCAAGTAGTCTGACTGGCATAAAATTATAAGTGGGCGTGGCATCTTAATTTATTCAGCAGGACAAGGGTTAATGATATGTCTTTTGAACAATTTAGGTAAAACGGATACACTAGGTAGACTTTTGGCCATTTTTGCCTAAGGGAGACAACTTCCTGTTTGCTTTTATGTGCATTGTGCCACTTCTGAACTTCAACATACCAACAGGGTCATAGGAACAGATTGCACAAGATCGTACAAAGTAGCGAGGCCTCATAAAAAGGGGAGCTGGTGAATATGAAGCAAAAAGAATCACCGAAGCCGAGCAGAAACATGCACAGCGGAAAGCCAGAGCTAAGGCATCACCAACAGAGCTTTCTTCCTCAGACCTCTCTTGTTCTATCTGCAACAGGCAGTTTAGAGCTAAGATTGGTCTCATCAGCCATCTTAGAACACACAAATAATAACACATCACACAGTTGATTAGGATTGGTCATTGTCGGTAATGACAGAAGAACAAGACCACTTCTGAAAAGGGATCTGCTTTAAAGGGAAGAAAATTTGCCCCCAAGGGGAGCAGTTTCTTTCATTTAATGTAGATCCCTTTTCAAAAAGGAAGCAAAAAGCAATCTTACAGAGCTGTCTCTATGAAAGTGTATTAATTCCCCTAGCCCATTAAGACTGAATAAACTCTCCCGAACAATATATTGGAAGAGTCCATTTACAGTTTTAGGTATGTCAGGCTATATGATATAGATATTCCTAAAGAAAAATTGTTGAACTATTTGCAAACAGTGGAGACCCAGATCAGATGCCACATTCTGTGGCATCTGATCTGGGTCTGCACTGTTTGCCAGTTACCCATTTAGGAGTCTCCAGTCTTAAATGGGTTAAAGGACAACCCATTCTGAGATAATGAATGATACACAGACACAGCCTGGAAGCAGAATCACAAATAAGGAATGCTTTATGCTAAATACAGCCCCAGATAGTGCACTTCCTTGAACCAAAACGTATCAATTCACATTTATCTTACTTTTTGACTAAAACATATTGTGTTGTGGGTACTCATTAGAAGTGCCTCAGTGAGGCACTTCTAATGAGAACCACAACACATGTCTTTGTTGTGAAATGAGAAAAAAATTTATCTGAATATTCCACTTATCTGGAGCTCAGTACAAACTGGTACACAGTAAAAGTACAAACTGGTACCTAGTAAAAGTACAAACTGGTACTCAGTAAGAAAAAAGCAACAATAATGTAGAGATGAAGACAGAGGCATTGTTTAGGAGCAGTATTTGGTGATAATTCTGGGATAATTTTTCTTATTTCACCTTAAAAACATATGTGGTGGGTACTCATTAGAAGTGCCTCGCCAAGGCACTTCAAATGAGTACCCACAACATATGTTTTTCTGGCAAACTGGAGAAAATTATCCCAAATTATCACCAAATACTTCTTCTTAACGATTCCTCTGGATGGAGAGCTGTACCACTTAGTTTACCTCTTGCTGCAGCATGCTTTGATTTTGGTTTCTTGTTAAAATACTCTAGTATAGGTCTGTTCCCAACCCTCTTCAGAAGAAAATATCTCTGTCTCCATGGATTGCTTTTTCCCCACAATATTGACCTACTGCGACCTGTGAACTTGAAAAGATAATCCTGCAACAAAAGAAAACAATAATATGGGGAGGTGTATGGCCTTTTCTTAGTTCCAGAGAAGAGATATACATGTATCTAGAAAAAAAAAATCTTACTTCTAAACAAAAACATTTGTTGTGGGTACTTGCGCACTTGGAAAGTACAGATTTTTATATAGGTTCTTTTTATCCAAAATATAGGGTTTTTTTTACAGGCTTTTCAACAAAAATATAGTTTAAACTAGAGCAAGCGCCCAGAAGGTCAAGAATACCCCCGGCCGGTGCCATTTCTTAATTATAAAATATTTTAAAGTTAATGACAATGATATAAGGCAAGATATAGTTTACAATGTCAGTCTCTATCATCCCAAGTACAACTTTCCTGGAGTAAATAGTCTTCAAGACATGAAGCAAATTTGCTGGGCCATAAAATATATAGGTCACTGACCTACATATACTTGAGAAATTAATCTGATGGTCACACTGATGCATTATACCAACTATGATGTTAATCCATTAAATAATCAAAAAGATATTAAGCAAATCACTAGACCATGAAATATAGTGATTTATATTTACTTTGAGGTGAAAGTTTGGGTCACACTGTGTCATTATATGTAAATATGACATTTAGGTATCAAACAGTGGGAGATATAAGACAAAATCACAGGGCTAATCAGCCGCTATGAAATATAGGTCATATAATCCCAAAATATGATAGTAATACATCAAATTGTCTTTAAGATGTAACATAAAAACACTGGACCATGAAATATAGGTCACAATGACCTACATTTACTTGTTGGATCATACTAATTCATAATCCCAAATGATGATGTTCATACATCAATTAACATTCAAGATATGCGGCAAAATTTCTATCATATATCATAATCGGATTTTTGTCTGGAGTGCCCAAATTGAAGGCTCCGTGTTGGGTTCAAGTCTGTTTTTGATACATTTTGTATATACAAACGACATGCCAGAATCAAACTAGAGCAATATCAGACGATTTGCTGACGATATAATAATGTATCTTACCATATTCAACCAGTCTGATCACCAGTCACTCCAAAGAGATCTTACCAAATATGAATCATGAGAACAAGAATGGTTGATGTCCTTTAATCTTGATAAATGTGAAATTATTTGGATTACAATGAAACAAGAGCCTGAAATCTTTGCCTACAAACTACTCATTATTAACCTTAAATCAACCAAATCTGCTATGTACTTTGGAGTAAATATCACCCATGACCTCTCCTGGAACACTCACATAAACCAAGTTATAACAACAAGAGGGCCATTATGGCCCTCTAATGCTCACCACAGCACCATAGCACTTAGAGAACTGACCTAAGTACTGATCCAGGCAAACATTCTGACCAAAATTCATAATGATTATATTAACAAGTAGCACAATGTAGCATGTCTGATGGACTGTGAATAGAGGTCAAGGTCAAATATGGATGACTGCACTCAAGAGGCCATGCTAAGATGTATGCATATGCTAAGTATCACTGACTGTACGAGCAATAGTTACTGAGAAACTGACCTAAACACAAACACTTCACAAGTGCCAAATATCACTCTGTAGGACCAAGAGTTACTAAGAAACTGACCTAAACAGAAAAACTTAAGAAAGTCACTGGACTGTGAAATATACATCATAAGTCACCAAGTTCCAAACTTCACCTAGAAATCATCAAGACAAACATTTTGAGCAAGATTCATGATGATCACTTTGAAAATGTGACCTCTAGAGTGTCAACAAGGTTTTCCTTTGATTTGGCCTTTGGTGACCTATGTTCTGATTCCAAGTGACCAAGTTTTGAACTAGACCGAGAAATCATTAAGACAAATATTTTGAGGAATATTCATGATGATTATTTTAAAAATGTGACATCTGGCGTGTTAACAAGGTTTTCCTTTGATATGGCCTGGTGACCTAGTTTTTGACCCTAAGTTACCCAGTTTCAAACCTGACCTAGAAATCATCAAGACAAACATTTTGAGCAACATCCATGATGATTGCTTGAAAAATATGACCTCTAGAGTGTTAACAAGGTCTTCCTTTGATTTGGCCTGGTGACCTACTTGTTTACCCCAAGTGACCCAGTTTCAAACTTGACCTAGAAATCATCAAGATAAACATTTTGAACAAAATTCATGATGTTTGCTTCAAAAATGTGACCGCTAGAGTGTTAACAAGGTTTTCTGTTGATCTGGCGCGGCAACATAGTTTTTGACCCCAGGTGACCCAGTTTCAAACGACCTAGAAATCATCAAGACAAACATTTTGAGCAAGCTTCATGATGATTGATTAAAAAATGTGACCTCTAGAGTTGATAAGGTCTTCCTCTGTTTTGCCCATGTGACCTAGTTTTTGACCACAAGAGACTATGTTTCGAACAACCTAGAAATCATCAAGACAAACATTTTGAGCAAGCTTCATGATGATTGATTCAAAACTGTGACCACTAGAGTTGACAAGGTCTTCCTCTGTTTTGCCCATGTGATCTAGTTTTTGACCACAAGTGACCCAGTTTCGAACTTGACCTAGAACTCATCAAGAAAAACATTTTGAGCAAAATTCATGATCACTGCTTAAAAAATGTGACCACTAGAGTGTTAACAAGGTTATTCTTTGATTTGGCCTGGTGATCTAATTTTTGACCCCAAGTAGCCCAGTTTCGAACTTGACCTAGAAATCATCAAGATAAACATTTTGAGCAATATTCATGATGATTACTTTAAAAATGTTACCTCTGGAGTGTTCACAAGGTTTTCCTTTGATTTGGCATGGTGACCTATTTTTTGACCCCAAGTAACCCACTTTCAAACCTGACCTAGAAATCAACAAGACAAACATTTTGAGCAAGATTCATGATGATTGCTTGAAAAATGTGACCTCTAGAGTGTTAACAAACTAATTGTTGATGTCGGAAGACAGACAGAGGGTGATCACAATAGCTCACCCTGAGCTTAATCAGGTGAGCTAAAAAGTAATAATACTTTAAAATTTACAACAAGAGCTGTCGTAGGACAGCGTAGCTCGCCTGCTGGGTATATTTTATATTGTAACATTTTTATCATTAAGCCATATAATATAGGTCACACTGACCTAGATGTATTTGTATGTAAATCATTTTGTCACATAGATATAATAATCCAGGTATGACAATTCTCCATGAAATATTAATAAAAATAAAAGGCAAAATCACTGAAGCATGAAATATAGGTCACAATGACCTAGATATAGTAAGTGGTCATTCATTGGGTCACATGGAACTAATATCCCAGGTGTGACATTTATCCAACAAATAGTATTCAAGATATAAGGCAAAATCACTGACCCATGAAATATAGGTCACACCAACAGAGATATATTTTGACGTCA
Organism: Anodontia alba; assembly: GCA_964016985.1. Classification (NCBI taxonomy): domain Eukaryota; kingdom Metazoa; phylum Mollusca; class Bivalvia; order Lucinida; family Lucinidae; genus Anodontia; species Anodontia alba. The sequence goes on from OZ024821.1 coordinate 20,300,730, forward strand.
ATAATCGGGTCACAAGGAACTAATATCCCAGGTGTGACATTTATCCAACAAATAGTATTCAAGATATAAGGCAAAATCACTGGACCGTGAAATCTAGGTGACCTGGACTGTAAAATGTAGGTCACCATGACCGTCACTCTCTTACACTTAAACTGATGTCACATAGTTAGCTGATGTATAACCAGTTGTGTCTATAACCTGTAGGCATATAAGATTTTACAAATGTGTCCTAGATTTTGACCCCTAGCCCCACTCCAAGGCCCACCCTGAGGTATGAACCCAGGGGTATGTTCTTTTGGAATCTCAGAAGACTCCTCCAGGTACCCAAATTCTAAATATGAATGCTCTATGAGGAGTGAAAGTCAAGATATAAGAATTTGAAAAACTTTAACACAGTATTACACAGGTGTCCTAGATTCTGACCCCTAGCCCAACCCACAGGCACAAACCCAGGGGTTTATTCTCTTGGAATCTCAGAAGACCCTCCAAGGTACCTAAGTTCCAAATTTGATGCCTCTGTGAGGAGTGACTGTTGAGATATAAGCATTTGAAAAACTTTAACGCAGTGTGACGGGAACGGGAACGCAAACGCAAATGCGGACGACCGGGGTGACTACAATAGCTCTCCTTGTACTTCGTATACAGGCGAGCTAAAAAGGAATATCCATACTTATAAAAGAGCTGCAAGCACTGCAACATGCCCCGACACTGCATTTACATAAAGCAAGTGCCATAACTCTGTCAAAAATAAAATGTGTTCTACATGTTATGTCCCTTTACATTTTTGCAAGGCTGCAAGGAAATCTCTGGAACCATTTTCAAGTTATAGAAAGGGCACATATATATGAATTGGATCACTATTGACAATGTTCAAAGGGTGGTAACTCCAAAAGCAGGCAAGTCAGAGTTACAGTTCTTGTGTTTTGCATATTGTGTCATGGTGATATACATTTGCATAAAGTTTCAAGAAAATATCTCGAACAGTTTTCAACTTACGGAGTGGACACAAATATATTACAGAAATCAATAATTGGACGCAAATACATTACAGAAATCACTATTTTCAAAGTTCAAAGGGCCTTAACTCCAAAAGTAGGTTAACCAGAGTTACTGTCCCTGTGATCTGCATCTCATTTCATGATGCTTTACATTTGTGAGAAGTTTCATCAAAATATCTGGAATGGTTTTCAATTTACAGAGAGGACATGAGTACATACAAGAAAATATCTCGAACAGTTTTCAACTTACGGAGTGGACACAAATATATTACAGAAATCAATGAGTGGACGCAAATACATTACAGAAATCACTATTTTCAAAGTTCAAAGGGCCTTAACTTCAAAAGTAGGTTAACCAGAGTTACTGTTTAAGTGCTCTGCATCTCATTTCATGATGCTTTACATTTGTGAGAAGTTTCATCAAAATATCTGGAATGGTTTTCAATTTACAGAGAGGACATGAGTACATAATAGAAAAGGCTATGTTCAATGTTCAAAGGACAATAACTCCAAATGTAGGCAAACCAGAGTTACAGTTCATGTGTTCTGCATCTTGTCTGATAACACTTTACATTTGTATGAAGTTTCATGAAAATATCTCGAACGGTTTTCACCTTAAAGACCGGACACGACCAGGGGTCATCCTGGAGCTTTCAGAGAGGGAGAAGTTTTGTGACAATTTCGGGATTTTAGGGAGAAGATTTTGTCCAAATTTAGGATTCCCCTATACATTCTATACATTTTCACTTCTCCCTCAGCTCAAGACAGGGAGAAGTCAGCCAGCTTAGGAAGACTTTTTCTCCCAAATCGCCCTCTAGGATGACCCCTGGACACGACTACATGGTAGAAATGAAGTTTCATGAAAATAACTCGAACAGTTTTCAACTTAAAGACCGGACACGACTACATGGTAGAAATGGCTATGTTCACTGTTCAAAGGGCAATAAATCCAAAATTAAGCAAACTAGATTTACGGTTCATGTACTCTGCATTTCGTCTTATATTTGTGTGTGGTTTGGTGAAAATATCTCTGATGGTATCAGAGTTATGAAGGGGACACGAATAATGGAAGCACTGATGGATGGATGGATGGACACTCAAAATTTCGGATGGTATAATATAATATACCCTTGCCACTTTTTGTGGCGGGGCATAAAATCCGGAAACTTAAAGAATCAGCTTATAAAACATACATGTACGTCAGACTTTTAATTTTAGTGAGTCAGTCAGGAGCGTAACTTCTACAGGTGTTTTTTTTTTTTTTTTTTTTTTTCTCAGAAGAGTTAACAATTTTGCTGCAGTTTGTGGATTTAACTTGTTTCAGTTATTTTTTTTATTTTTGTGCCATTTTTCACTTTCTGATGATAGACTTACAGCAATTTTTATGGGCCAGTGGTTAATCTGTTACATAACTTAATGACCAAGCAACAAAAATTTGTACGCACCATCTAGAAATGTATATGCAGGGCCTTTGAGGTTCAATATACTTTTTCCCTGAAAGCAGCTATGAGAAATAACTTAAGTAAGTTAAAACCTTCGGCCAAAGGAAAACTAACTCTAACACTTTGGAAGGGAGGTAACTTTATTGTTGAATTTTAACTTAACCAAGTTACAAGTCTTCTCAAAATTTTAACCTTTAGAAGTAATACTATTCCTTATAGTAAACCATGTTCTGTTTGGGAGCCCTCCAACAAAAACTCTTCAAACAATTAGAAATGGGGAATAACAGCCCAGAAAGTGGTAAATGTTAACTTTATGTCATCAGGAAAGGGCTGGTTCCACTTAAGGTGAAGAAACCAAGTGATAAACATGGAAAAATGACAGAGGTTCCAGGTTCAATCCCTGTATGGGGTTTAAAAAATGCTGGGCCCAAACATGCTCCATTAGGCCTAAAAAAAAAAATGTTATGTTTCTAATTTCCCGACCGTCAAAAAAATGTGCTGACTGTTATTTTTTTATTTATTTTTTGCACACGAAGAAAAAAAATTATTCCGTGACAGACCCCGGACAATACCGGTTCTTACATACATTCTTTACATAATTTGACAAACCAATTTTCGGATATTGTCAGTCTTCATCGTTCCTTTATTTAAATAATTTTCAATTTGGCTGCACACTTACAAGCCAAACCAAGCACATTAGTGCAGTTTATGTCAAAGTGTGCAGCCACATCTCAGCCTAAAATAAAACAAACGGTCTTAATAACAGACAACAACTGACAACAAGTCATTTTTTAATTATTTCTCCTAAATTAATGTTTCAAAAGGTTAGATACATGCTAATTCTATACATTTTGAAAAGAATTTTGCTATTAAAATCACTACTAATGATAAATAACTGTGCTCTCTCAAAGGGATGCAACTCCATTTACCACCACCAACAAAGCCAGAAAATCAATAACTTGCAAAGCAGACAAATTTTCATGTAGGCCTTGGCCTGTTAGTGAAAAATGCTCTTGGTATGGAATGAATGATAGAATTAAATAATGGCAGTTTCCTTTCGCATTTTCTGGCTTGGTATGAGGAACAAAAGCCTAGAAATACAAGCCTTTGTGATTTGTCAAATAGAACTTCACAAGCTGATTGACACATCTTGACTGCTCAAGCTTAGTGATACATCTTGACTGACATTCATTCCAATAACTTCTATTCATCCGCGTGCACACACAGACACACACACACACACAGAAGCCCCACGGCATGGTGTAGTGGTTATGCTACTCGCCACAAAAGCCAGAGGTTGTGGGTTCAATCCCAGGTTTCTCCAGACTTTCGGATGAGTCTTTTAACCGAGGTCCCATCTCCGTATGACCTTAACTGTTGGTGGGACAAAGAACTAAAACACACACACACACATACATGTCTGTACATATGCGCATGTGTGTGTTCGTGTATGATTTCATCCGCCCATCCATAAGTCCCTCACTCCAGCTATTGCACTAAGAAGCCTATGCAAAGAACAGTGAAGACAGATTAGCCTGTGCATCCAGCCATTCATAGTGCGACCTGTTACCCCGCTTAATAAACAAATCACCGTGAAACCTGGGAAACCATTTTACTGTTTCCCAGGGTCCACGTTGATTTGTATATTAAGCCGGGAAACAGGTCACACTTTGAAGTGGAAGATGAGAGATTCCTTGCATTTGAGGAAGTTTTTGTCGGAAATTGAAAGAAGAGATTTTTGGAAGGATATCCATATCAGTGTAAAGGTGAATGATTGCAGAATCAAGGGTGTAAATAATTTGCTCGGTTGTTTCGGATTTGGAAGGCTCAGCGCTGTTAACCTGGAGCAAGTCAAAAAATGATCTGGCAGAAGTTGTTTATCTTGTGGTAATTATATCCTAGCCATAACATATCATTATTTTCAAACGACTTCTAGACGTGACACAACCATTTGTATGACTTAAGGTGTTGTTCAAGTATAATAAAATGCAAAAATAAAGAGAAAAAATCCAAGAGATCAGTTTTGGACCATCAGCTCTACCAACTGCAAGAAAGCTCCACTGACCCCCAAGTATCTGTGGAAAAAAACCCAGCTCACTTCGAGTAATGGTGGTATATAACTAGTTGCAGTATGGTAGATAGAAAAAAAAAGAACGTACTTTCGTCCCTTTCATTCTCTCGGGAGATAGCTTTTGTAGCTAATGTTATTTGTAAAATAAATCTTGGCTTCCGGGTAATGCATATTTGTCATAAGATTGGAATTCTTTTCCGAAGTGTTAGCTTGTAAAACTTATATTACCAATGTAAAATAATAAATTTGATTTATTTGTGATAAAAACGATTAAAAACAATAATCTATGACTTTGTACATACAGCGACAATTTATAAAAAGTACTAAATTTGTGTTACCTCATAGATGACTTCTCCCACGGAAGCCATGTTGTTAGAATGGTTGCAATCGAGAAAACACTCACTGTAATTTCCTTAGTGGGTCTCCCTAATTGCCGACAAGAGCCGAGAAGAGGTGACAAGAGCCGACAAGAACCGACAAGAAATGTTTTATTGGTGACAAGAAGTTTTCTTGTGATTCATTCAAGTTTATTATTTAAAAGGATATGTTTTTTGATGTTTTTCATATCTTAGAAATTGCTTTTGATCAATATATTTTATGTGTTTTATGGAAAAAGTAACAGAAGATTTACCGCATTTACCGACAAGAGATTTTTCCTGATAGATGCGTAGTGAAATTGCATCGGCATGGGCCGACAAGAAGTTTTATATCATATTATATGAGATTTTGTGCTTGTAACCTTATTTTTGAATGATTATCTCAGGTTTTCACGTACATGAAGCCCGATTGAAAAGTTTTAATGGGTTCGTGCAAGCAAAATGACCTTTACAAAGCATTTACCGACATGAAATTTAATAGGCTAATGGTGCAAAATTTTTGGGCCGCCAAGAAGTTTTGATGCTGTTTCAATGCATTTTACAACATAATGAACCTATCTTTTAAAAAATTGACCAGAAAAAAAACTATTGATTGATGCTGAATTCGTAAATCATTTCTTCGTTCATTTTGATAGCTTTATTGTTTGAAAGTGATCTATATGTTTAATGCTTAAAAGAAAAACCTATTTCGTCTCCTCCATGAGTCTCATCAGGTGGTGGTCTGTGCAGTTACTTACCAACTTGCACAGACAGATGTCCCCACTATAGGTTTTTATTTTAATTTTATTTATAAAGAATTTATCAATGGTAATGTCTCATAAGGAATTAACTTACGGGCTTTTCAGGGCCGCGCCATAGGTACTCACTGAGACATATACACCCATAAGAATACTCCACACAAGCATTAGGTTACTTACGGACTTTTCAAGGCCACGCCAGAGGTCTACCATATGCATTATGCATTATTTCTTATGATTTCTTTTTCTTTGAGAGTTATTTACAAATGCTTTTGGTTACTTACGGGCTTTTCAAGGCCGCGCCAGAGGTCTACCATTTGCAATTGTGTTTTTCTCTTTTCTTTCTTAATGTCTTTTTTTTCTGTATGTTTTTATTAATTTAGTTGCTTTTTACACCAGCATTTGGTTACTTGCGGGCTTTTCAAGGCCGCGCCAGAGGTCTACCATATGCATGATGTTTATTGTTTTCCCTTTCCTTCTATTTTTATTTTTTCTCTTTTTTTCGTTAGGAAAAGATATTCACATTGATCAGCATTCATTCATTCATTTGTTTGTTTGTTCGTTCGTTCATTCGTTCGCTTATTCGTTCTTTCTTTAGTTCGTTCATTTAGTCATTCGTTCACAAAACAAGCGTGACGTAAAGATAATTACTGTCACTCAGTTTTGAGCTTTTGTCGGTCGATTAATCACAGGTTAGCTTGCACTTCGTTTGTCAAATTGAAAAAGCTTAAGACAAAAATACATATAAGCCAACATAGCTTTGGCACGAAAAGCTAAACATAACACTAATTGAATCTTCCTATCATTGAGCATTGAGCAAGTCAACATAGCTTTGGCACGAAAAGCCATATCATGACATTAATTAGGTCTTTTAACAATGCGCATGATTTTTTGTTCTCTCTCTCTCTCTCTCTCTCTCTCTCTCTCTCTCTCTCTCTCTCTCTCTCTCTCTCTCTCTCTCTCTTATTAATGTCGTTTTAGTTCACACTAGGCTTTTTGAGGAAAGTGCCATAGGTAATCTGAAAATGTTTTTATTAATGTCGTTTTAGTTTTAATATAGTAGGATTTTTATGGGGATTACCTTATTTTTTCTTTTCCTGTATGTATTGAAGCACGTTAAATTTAACTACAATGAAATCTAAGCCACCATTATCTACTTTGTTGTCCTTTTTACACCGCACAGAGAAACGAACTCTTTAACGCTATATCAGAGTATCAAACACTATCGCTTAATCTTCTACTATATGGAGATGCCTCTTTACCATACACAACAAATGTTCTTATATTTGAAAAAGTCCAAAAGTATATAAGCGACACAAAACGCTTTTAACTGTTGAAGCCATTTAAATACAATGTTCTGTACATGCAACTCTCTATTGAAAAGTTAGTAGATTCTGTGGGATACTTACCAGGGAAGCGCTGCCCTTATCCCCCCATTTGTTTTTATTAAAATCCCTTAAGGTCTTGTGATATATTAAAGCGACTTCTACGACTGATATTATCAGCCTTAGAAGTGGCATTAGTATGAACCAGTTAACATTTATGGCTCTTTAATTGATATTCTGACCTTACTGTCATTTCCAGTATATATATAATTTTTTCTTTTTTTTTTTTTGCTTTCGTTATCTTATCATTGCTCTTTATATTTTTTTTTATATTTGTTTGTGTTTTTTTTTTCTTCTTTTAATTCTGCATCTTTAATTCACATCCACAAATTGAGATCCATATTGTTAAACATTTTTTCCGTCACTATTTGTACAACTGTAATTGTTAAGGAGAAGAACTAAATAAGTAGTCATACTTTCGTTCTGATCCTATTTCTTATGTGCTACAATGTATAGTGTTATGTAATATTTGGATAATAAAATATGTTTAAACCAAATCTAAGCCAAAGTCAGTGGAATTGGCCTACAAATAAACATGTTTTTTTTTTGTTTTGTTTTTTCAAACTTAGTCTTTCAGCAACCAAATCGAGAAAATAGTGAGTCCATTCCCGAATACATAACTATATTTTGTTCTTGTCGGTAGAACACACATTGGTTGATTTACCGACAAGAAAGTATGTTGGTCTTGCTCGCTACATACTTGGTTCTGGCTCATCCCATTAACATTTTTTTTCTAAACAAACTTGATTTTCGTTTCCTATTGTATTTTATCATGATTTAAAAATTCGCAGAGATAAAGTAACCCACAGAGACAACCAGTACAGAAGTCTAATGGTTGATTTTTACTATTTACCGACAAGAAAATCTGATGACATGTACCTAACCTGAAATGATCAAAACAGGATCCTAGGATATTATATATCATAAAAAAATGTGTTTCTTAGAACATCCTCGCACTCTGTAACAAATTTATTTTTTTTTTCTGACATAAAACTATAAAGTATCAAAACGCTTGATATTATATTTTAATAATATCTAAGGCAAACGTCGACTGCAAGTTTACCTATACACGTTCTATCACATGATCTTTTATATAGCTGCATCAGCATCTATAGGGAAAAGGTTGGAATGGGGGATTCATATATGTGCAAAAAAGTGCATTGAATCATAATTTATATTAAAAAAGACTGAAAATGGGTCTTAGACCTTCTTGTCGGTTCTTGTCGGCTCTTGTCACCTCTTCTCGGTTCTTGTCGGTGATTAGGGAGACCGTCCTTAGTAGCTCCGTAAATTGGGTCTCTCTATTTACCGACAAGAACAAAAAACCCGAAAGGCAGATGGGAAGTTTATTTTATTTATTAATTAATTAATTAATTTATTTATTTATTTATTTATTTATTTATTTATTTATTTATTTATTTATTTATTTATTTATTTATTTATTTTTTTATTTATTTATTTATTTATTTATTTATTTATTAACTATTGATTTATTTATTTAACTATTGATTTATTTTATTCATTACCTAAAGGAGGATAGTCATCTGGGAAATGTTCGTTTGTCTGACAATGACCAATCCAAATCAAATGTTATTGTTTGGGTGTTCTAAGATGGTTGATGAGACCAATCTTAGTTCTAAACTGCCTGTTGCAGATGGACCAAGAGAGATCTGAGGAGGAAAGCTCTGTTGGTGATGCCTTAGCTCTGGCTTTTTGCTGCGCATGTTTTTTGTTTAGCTTCGCTGATTCTTTTTGCTTCGTATTCACCAGCACCCCTTCTTATGAGGAAATACTTACAATAACAAACCTCTAAATCTTATCACACAACTGAGGAAATGCCACAATGAAGACAAGAAAGGGTTGTTTGTTTGATCGTGGACGAGCGCTGCAAAACCCTGAACAGACTGAACCTGCACATGCTGATATGAAGCTTTGCTGATCAGATGTTTTCTTGGATGCCAGTCCATATTTCACTTGCACACTTATGTTTTTCTGTTGCAATATGAAACCTGACCAGATTGCATGGATGCGCATGCCACATGCTTATATGGTACTTTGCTGATTGCAGGTGTTTTCTTGGACGCCAGTTCATATTTCGCTTAGGTTTTTTTTTTCTGCTGTAAAACCCTGACTAGACTGCAGAGATGCGCATGCGCATGCTCATATGAAACTTTGTTGGTCAGATGTTTTCTTGGACGCCAGTCCATATTCACTTAGGTGTTTTTGTCTGTTGCAAAAAAAAAAAACCGACCAGACTGCACAGATGCGCATGCATATGATTATATGAAACTTTGCTGGTCAGGTGTTTCCTTGGACGCCAGTCCATATTTCACTTACTTTTTTTTTTCTGCTACAGAACCACCGACCAGACTGTGCTGCAGGTGTGCATGCACATACTCATATGAAACTTTGCTGGTAGGGTGTTCTCTTGGACACCAGTCCATTTTTTTTTTTTTTTTTTTGCTGCAAAAAAAGCCTGACCAGACTGCATGGATGTGCATGCACATCTTTATATGAAACTTTGCTGGGCAGATGTTTTTTGGACGCCAGTTCATATTTCAGTTAGATTTTTTTTTGTCTGTTGCAAAAAAAAAAAAACAAAAACAAAAAAAAAAAAAAAAAAAAAAAAACTGACCAGACTGCACGGACACGTCCGCATTTCACTTAGGTTTTTTTTTTCTGCTGAAAAAAAAAGCCTGACCAGACTGCATGGATGTGCATGCGCATCTTTATATGAAACTTTGCTGGGCAGATGTTTTTGGACGCTGTATATAAACGATATTTCCACAGACAGAGACTCAGAAATATGATTTTTCGCAGATGACTGTGTTTGCTATCGTGAAATCAGAGACACAGACGACACATTGAAACTTCAGAAGGATATGGATGGATTAGGATGTTGGGCCAGGAAATGGGGTATGAGATTTCAGCCAGTCAAATGCAATATAATGCAGACGACTAGGAAAAAAACAAATAAAACGGAGGCTTCTTAAACTTTAGAGGGTACAGTCCTCGAAAACGTGGATTCCATTAAATACCTAGGAGTAACAATCACACATGACTTGAGATGGAATACACATATCAGCAACATGTGTACTAAGGCAAATAGAACTCTTGGTTTCCTGAGACGAAATCTTTATTAGTGTCCTCAGGATGTTAAAGAGGCAGCATATAGGGGACTTGTTCGCCCCATTTTGGAATATGGCAGCTGTGTTTGGGATCCCCAAGGTGTTGTTCTTCAACAAGAAATCGAAAAAAGTTCAGAATAGGGCTGCTAGGTTTGTTACTAGCAATTACTCTTTTGAAACTGGGAGCATGACTGGAATACTGGAAAATCTAAAATGGGAGTCGCTCAAGAAAAGGAGGAGAGACATTAGACTGATTCTTTTGTACAAAGGTCTAAAGGGTGCTGCCTGCATTCCAACAGATGATTTTATCCCCCCAATTAAGCGCAGTAGAAATCATCACTCACTGACTTTTCAGACCCCCGCTACAAGAACTGACATTTACAATGGCTCATTCTTCCCTCAAACAATCAGAGATTGGAATGCCCTTCCAGATTCGATCATTACCTCTGCTGAAAGAGCACCTCTCTGGTGAGAGCTAGGGACTAACTTCCCATATCACAGGTCCTGGTGAATGAAAATCATTAGACGTATCACCAGTAAACATTCTGATTCTGATAGACCGTAATTGACTCTGTGGGACAAGGTAGTGTGATGTCATCAGCAAGGCCCAGGAACTATGTACAAGTTGTTAAAATCATAAAACTATGTACAGTGATGTTGTCTTTGCCAGTGATGGAGCTGGTCACCCCTTAAGGAGTGACCGGAATTCTTCCAGGATGGCTGCTGACACTACTCTGGTCGGGAGTCTATTCTAGTCTCTGGCTGCCCTTGGAAAAAAGGAGTTGGAGTAGGTCGGGTCGGTGATTCTCTTCTGGAAGAACTTCACTGGTCCTCTGGTGCAGCTATCACTTCGGCTCAGGTATCTGTTGGCAGGCATATCTACCAGATTGTGCTGAATTCTGTATAGCATGCTGAGCCTGTCATGTCTTCTCCGAAGATCAACAGAGACATAAAGCAAACACACACACGCATGCACGCACGCACGCACACACACACACACACAAACACACACAGCAACAATAACAAAAACAACAACAACAACAAAATGATCATGCTGCATATATAAATGGAGGGATTTTAGGGATCCGTTCCGGTTATTGCAGGCCGTTTCGGTTATTGGATCTGTTCTGGTCCGGTTAGTAACCGTATCGAACCCGAAACTTCACTAGAGTTGTACACAAATGTGACTAGAATTGACTGGGCTACAAATTATTCTCAAGTAAACAAATAAAAGGAATTCACCAGTCTGAATTTGCTTGACGTCAGAATTAGACGAAAACAGGTCAAGATGGATGAAGTATCCAGAGGAGATTAACAATGTAGATTTACCAAGTTTTTCGGAATTTAAGCCATGTTGCTGCTATCTGTAGTAACGGGACTCTTGTTGGTCCTACCAGGCATCCAAAGTTACGTCCACAGAGCTCCAAATGGTGAGTATTACGATGAATATTTAAACATTTTCTTTTGAAAACTAGTTTATTTATAATTTCATGGCCAATTTAACTGTTTATTGATTATCATAATACTAGGACAAGGCTTTTGTGTACATCATGAAAGGCACAACTGTAGTGTTGAGAGGGAAGTCACTGTCTGCAGCCAAAATAATTACAGGCCTCTCCCTGAAATGTAAAAAAAGTTTCAATTTACAAATTAGTATTCCTGTCTCACAGCTCCAGATGGCAATTTTTCTGTCACAAAATACTCATTTTTTTTAAGCAAAAAGTACTGATATTTTTCTTATTTCTCCACAAAAACAGTTATAAGAAGCACCTCAGCGCCTATAAGAAGCACCTCAGCGAGGCGCTTCAAATTAGTACTCGTGGTTTCGTGGAGAAATAAGAAAAATATCAACCTGATATTAACCACTTATTTAGACTTATTTAATCATTGATCAGGCGAAAACAAAATATATGTGTGGTTCCGGTCGCCCGACCCTAAACATTTTCGCTTGTATCAAATTCAGAATTTTTTTTTATGTTTCGGAACGTCCAACTTTTTTCCAGTAGTCCTGGATTTGATCTGACACGACAATACGGTATTTCCCAGTACCAATTCAGTAAAAAAAATGGCGGCGCTCATACGACTACATTGTTTACTGGCTTGCTAAGTAAAAAATGTGATCACACCCCAGAGGAAACAAAGTCATTCATCTCGGTGGCGACGAATGACACGGTCAGCGATGTTTTCCACAGATGTCATCATTCAGCTGACGCTAACTACCAAAAGAGTTACCGTTTCACCGCCGAATGCAGCTTGGGGTTGAATGCTTCAGACGAGCAATTTCTGGTAGGAAAACCTGTCTGGATATATGATGTTACGAGCTGCATCTGATATATAGAGTTCCAGGCCCAACAAATATAGCGAGTTCCAGGACCGACATATAATTAGAGATATTGTTTACATGTTGCATGCAAGTTACCCCAACCCTATTCCTGTATACAAAGGGTTTTGTTTTTGTATGGGTAGGGGGTGAAAGTATCTGGCCAGCGCCTAAGGGGAACCCCTGCTCATTTTTTTTTTAGTGTTGACTTAGGTTTTTTTTGGGGGGGGGGAGGTGGGGTGATGAGTGCAGGAATTTGGGAGGGGGGGGTGAGGGAAGAATATACAAACGTATTTGTTTAAATATTGTAGGGGGTGAGCATATCTGGCCAGCGCCTCTGGGGAACCTCTGCTCAAATTTTTTTTTGGAGGGGGATGGGGATGAGCAGGAATTTTTCTGGGATAGGGGGACGGAAGAATATACAAACATACTTTTGTTTATATATGGGTAGGGGGTGAATATATCTGGCCAGCGCCTCTGGGGAACCTCTGCTCATATTTTTTTTTTTTTTCATGTTTACTTTGTTTTTTAGGGGGATTTGACCAGGATAAGTCCCGTTCATGAAAGATTTATTTGAAACCTGTTGAATGCGGTGTTACTATTTAAATTCAATGCCTCACCCATAGACACTCTAACCGAATATGAGCCTCTGACTAGAAAAGATGTCTTTATGGTTTCTGACCAGGTTGTACTCAAACTGGCCTACTCAGCCACATAAGATATAGAAAGTAGATGTATACTATGAAGGCAGCAAATTACAAAGGTAAAAAAACGAAAACATGCAGATGGAAGGCAAACAGTGTAGACCCTGATCAGGCTGCAAGAGCAATCTGATCTGAGTCTTCACTGTTTACTAAGGCTTATCTCTTCTTCCAAATTTTAGAGTTTTTTTTTTTTTTTAGCAGTATACTGAGTCAATCTTATGACTGCTGGTCAATAAATGTGCAAGAGCAGTCTGATCTGGGTCTTCACTGTTAGCTAAGGCCTTAAAGCTGTCCAATCTCAAGAGGTTTTACAGTATATTTAGTCCATCTGTTATGTCTGATTGCTGACCAAGGAATATGCAAGAGTGGTTTGATCTGGATGTTCCTATTAAATGCTTTTGAGAACTTTCTGTTGGCATAGTAAAAAAAAAATGCACGAAAATGTGTGTGATAATCTTTCTGCTGCTGTTCAGATTCTTTCATTTTTCGGTCTATTTTAAATTGGACTGAACACCAAATTTACCATTTCTTGCAGTTTCTCCCTATTTTGGCTTTATGAACTTTTGAATTTAAACTAGTAGTTAATACTTGTCCTTTCAATAACAGTTCTCGAAAGCATGTAATAGGAACCTCATATATATTTTGTTCTGGCCTATTATTAGTCCTTAACATACTCTTCATGCATGCACCATGACCCGGTTTGCTTCACCTACATTACATACAGTAGTCATTTCACCCAATGCAGGTGCGATATCGCCCTCCGTGGAGTTCTTGACTAACTTATTTCTATACATGCTGGCTCGAGTCTTACATATGCAGAGATGGACACTATCATTTTTAGGCAACATGCTATTAAATACAGTTGGGCCCCAGCAAGGTATAGAAAATAAAAGGTAAAACATGAAGGTGCAACATTTTATTCAGATTTTATCAATAGTTTTCACATAACAAACATGTAAATTGTTAGGAAACAGCGGTATTACAAAATACAAACTATAATTCTTGATCAAAAAGAAAAAAATATAATCTAAAAAAAATAAAATGTTTTTCCTACCTACCTACCCTATTTTTCAAAACCATGTAATAGGAACCACACATATATTTTGTTTTGGCCTCACCCGGTTTCTGTTATCCCAACAACTTTTTCATTTAGTTTATCTCTCTTGGTGACATCAGTGCCAGTTGACTTAGACCACCTGACCTGGGGTTGCTGGGAAGGATGTGTAAGTGCCATAGCATTGGTCTGTTACACCGGAAATGTGAAGAGCATGATCTGCTGATTACTAATATATCTTCTATCCCCAAAACCACAGTATAACATCCCGGATGCGCCCACATTCCAAACACTGGCATCTCATTGACTATGTCATAGAATGCAGATGAAGGACAGACAAAATGAGTGACAAAAAGTTTTTGACGCCTGACCATGTATGCACGCTCAAACTGCTAGACAGATCATAGACTGGTTGTCAGCAACTAGAGCCCCTAATACATGTTAATTAACCGTGGTCCTGCTGAACCTTGATCTGTCCTGTCTTTGCAAATGTTATAGATCCAGATCAGTCAGCTTCTTTGGAAACCAAATGATCTAGATCTGCACTGATTGACATAGTGTATGTGAATTTCAATTTGTATTAGCAATCTGGATGAAGCAATCTGGCTGGCTGACAATCAGAAGTGGGCATGACATCTTAATTTATCCTCCAATCGGAGGACTTGTAATGGAAGAGTGTTTGATGATAATTCTGGGATAATTTTTTTTCCAGTTATTCATAAAAATGTACATTGTAGGTACTTATTAAAAGCATCTTGTTATGGCCTTTTTTTTATGGAGAAATAAGAAAATATATTCCAGAATTACAATGTATCATTAACCCTTCGCTTGCTGAACATGACTTACCCTGTCTTAGCAAACAGTGTAGATCCAGATCAGTTGGCTCCTGAAGCAGCTAACTGATCTGGAGCTGCACTGTTTGTCATTAAATATGTGAATTTCTATCAAAACCCTGGATCAAGTAATCTGAATGGCTGGAAATTAGAAGTGGGCATGGCATCTTAATTTATTCAGCATGACAAGGGTTAAATACTTCTTCTTAACAAGTCCTGTGCTACCAAGTTTCAGTTGTTTTCTG
The DNA here is from genome assembly GCA_964016985.1 of Anodontia alba. Classification (NCBI taxonomy): domain Eukaryota; kingdom Metazoa; phylum Mollusca; class Bivalvia; order Lucinida; family Lucinidae; genus Anodontia; species Anodontia alba. The sequence goes on from OZ024821.1 coordinate 20,316,024, forward strand.
TATGCTGTAATAACCCTAATATTGGGACTGATAGGCCTTTGCAAACAGTGTAGTCTCGGATCAGATGCCACAGAATGTGGCATCTGATCAGGGTCTACACTGTTTGCCATTCATACATGTACAGCAATATTTTAGATACATCAAGAGGTTGTAGTAATGCTGAGCATACAATTCACATGAAATGGCAATTCTTAATTTCTATGAAAAGTAAAAAAGAAAAATCAGAATGTTGTCTGCTGCATTTGTTATTAGTGTTTTAAGGGTTAAGCCTTTTCTAATCAAATATGTACCAGTACTGCTCACAAAAGAATCAATGTGTGGAAAATTGCTTTATATAGAGAAATTGTCTGCAGAATAGATGCTGGTCTTGTAAAATTTAGATATATCATCAAAGAGCCTGCTGAGTTACTTTTCCTATTAAATGTAAAGTTCACTGAAAAGGTTTACTACTAAATTTGATAAATTTCAATGCTAAAATCCAAAATTTCATAAATTACTTTTACCCCTTGGCTCAATTGTAATGCTGAATTTAAAAAAATCAGTGTTGAAATACTCTTTACTCGCTCTTATCTGGAGCTCTGTATTCACCCAATGTATCCAGACAGATAGGTCTGAGCAAAAAGTAAAGACCCAGATCAGACGCTGCATCAGCATGCAGCATCTTAACTAGTAGAGTGTTCAAGTGAAATTGTTCAAGTTTTAGGACACTTGCTGATTTTGAAATCAGGAGTTCTTTGGTTCATTTTCTTCAAGAAGTAGGAATCCCAGTGACTGTCCCACAGTGAAATTTTGCTGAATTTCTCCGAAAAAAAATAGGAGTCCCAACCATCAAAAGGAGTCCAGGACTCCACATTTGGAGCTAATATTCCTTGGCATGATCAGTAAGGTGGACTATACGGCATCTAAACTGGTACAGTGGTCAAATGAACTTATTCAAACTTTATGACAAGCTTGATAAAGAGTTATGGCATGGCTCCAGGTAAAGCACTTTTTTTTTCAACAAAAAAAGATTGATTTTGTTTCCTTGCCATTTCCTTATTTCTGGATTTCCTTATTTCTGCATGAAAACATATGTTATGGATACTAATTAGAAGTGCCTCAGCGAGGCTAATGAGTACACACAACATGTTTTCCTTCTGATGAGTACCACACATGATTTCGTGCAAAAAAAAAAAAAAAAAAAATGGTTACTCCCCCCTCATCTAGGGATATGATGAGCTAGGGTGTCAAAATATTTAGAGTAAATACAGTAACTCTATGTTCCTTCAAGCAAAATCAATATTCCACAGGAGACTAATGTTGAAATAAACTTGTTAAGCTCAGATGAATTCTCAGTGGGCAAACTGCTTCAAGAACTTCAAAATTTAAGGTCTATTTTGAGAATATTGGCTGTAATTTTACTGAAAAAGCATAGCTCTAGATAAGACGCTTTTTTTTTTTCGCCCAAAAAGTATTGTTAATTGATGAAATCTTATTAATATTACAGTGAGCTTAACTGTTGAAAATATATGTATGAAAATAAATTTACCATATTCGACCTAATTACCACACTCTGGGCTTAGGTTCTTTTAAAATTACTGGGAAAACTCGTAGTAAAATATCTGGCCATCCACTTAAAGGACGCATTAAACCAAGCACAGCAATTGACTTATTTAATGGAGTTTAGGCGATGTTTTGTGTGTGTGTGTGTGTGTGTTTGTGTTTTTAGCTCACCTGAGCTCTGCTCAGGATGTGCTGTTGTGATCACTTTTCGTCCGTCGTTCATCCCTGTGTCTATGCGTCCGTCCGTTAACATTTTCAAACAACTTCTCCTCTGAAGCTGCTGAGCCAATTTTGCTCAAATTTCATATGGAGCCTCCTTAGGGAGGGGGAACGAAAAATTGCTAAAATGGTCGCGGTCCATTGACCAAGATGGCCGCCATGCCCATATATGGTAAAAACCTTTAAAAAATCTTCTTCTCCAGAACAGAGACTGCCTTGGGGCTGAACCTTTGCAGGAATCATTGGGGACGGGAGGTCTACCAAAATTGCTAAAAGAATTGTCGTACGTTGACGTTTGACCTTTTTACGGCAAGGTCAAGTTTGCTTCCCTATGCATTTGTATGGGAAAAACCTTTAAAAATCTTCTTCTCCAAAACCGAGCGTGCCTTATGGCTGAATCTTTGCATTTATCATCAGGAACAGGAGGGGTACCAAAATTGCTAAAATAATGGTCGTACATTGACATTTGACCCTTTTACGGTAAGGTCAATTTTGCTTCCTTATGCATTTGTATGGGGAAAATGTTCAGAATTTCAAACAACTCCTCTAGAGCCTCTGGGCCAATTTTGCTCAAATTTCATATGGAGCCTTCTTAGATAGGGGGAACGAAAGATTGTTAAAATGGTCACGGTTCGTTGACCGAGATGGCCGACATGCCCATATATGGTAAAAACCTTTAAAAATCTTCTTCTCTAGAACCGAGGATGCTTTGGGGCTGAATCTTTGCATAAATCATCGAGGACAGGGAGCCTACTAAAGGTCGTACATTGACATTTGACCTTTTTACGGCAAGGTCAAGTTTGCTTCCGTATGCATTTTGTATGGGAAAAAAATATTTAAAAATCTTATTCTCTAAAACCGAGGATGGATTGTGGCTGATTCTTTGCATATATCATCAGGAACGGGCGGTCTACCAAATTTGCTTAAGTAATTGTCATACATTGACATTTAACCTTTTTACAGCGAGGTCAAGTTTGCTTCTGTATGCATTTGTATGGGCCCCATTCATTTGTATGGAAAAAAAGTTGATAATTTCGAATGGCTTTTCCTCTGAAGCCTCCGGGCTAGTGTTGCTCAAATTTCATGCGGAACCTCCTTGGACAGGAGAATGAAAGATTGCTAAAATCAGCATGGTCCATTGATCAAAATGGCTGCCATGCCCACATAACCAAATAATCCCTGGGCCCTAATCTTTGCACAAATTATAGGGGACAGGAGATCTACCAAAATTGCTAAAATGATGGTTCTATGTTGACATTTGACCTTTTTACCTCCAAGGTCAAATTTGCTTCCCCATTTGTATGGGCCATATACATTTATATTGAAAGTATGGAAGTGACTTGTAGATCAACAGTAGTTAAAATTGTTCTGATTGGAAATCTAAGATGGCCATCATCTGGTTTATATTTATTATATTTCCCTGCCACTGTGCTGTTTACATGTATAAAATCATGATTCTTCAGAAACCACTTAGCCAATTTCCACCAAATTTCACATTGATCCTTCTGTTGAAATGTGATTGATAGTTTATTCAAATAATCATGCTCCATTGACTGTCAGGCCCATATATTCTTCAAAACTAAGAACTGCTCAAATGATATTTCATTAGTTGCGATGATAGGATTGGAAAAATGTTGCATAACATCTGCATGTCTGCAGTGGCTATGTCACTCAGGTGAGCGAACCGTGGCCCGTGGGCCTCTTGTTTGTTTTCCTGATTTTCTTTATAAATACATATGTTGTGGGTACTCATTTGAATTGCATTCACATGTCAATGCAATGAGCCAGCCTCGGTGGCTCAGTTGGATACGCCGTCCGATTGGAGATCAGGAGGTCGCGGGTTCAACCCCCGCCAAGGTCGGCATCATTCTTTCGTGGAGATTGGTCATTCTGTCCCTTCCGCTGATTCAAGAAGGGCAGTTGTCAGTTTCTGGCGAAAGAATGTGCACAATACTGGTTAACCGCTTAGAGGACTAAGCCTGCCCAGTTAACGTGTGGTTAGGTAAACTGACCGTGCTCGACATGACCCCATTGGGTTGACTGGGCCGTAAAACCTCAACACAAACAAACACAAGTCAATGCAATTCAAATGGGTACCCACAACATATGCCTTTATAAAGAAGTAGACAAAAAGTACACCAGTTGGCTGTATTCTGAAGACTACTGAATTGCTTGACTGTGCGCTTATAGGGGTATGTGTGGTAATTAGGTCGAATATGGTATGTCATAGAGTTCAGGTCTGCAGCCTTTATACATTTGTAAGTTTCTTGACAGCATGTTGTGACTGACTGAATTAGGTCATGGTAGACAGTGCTTGCATTAACCCTTGTCCTGCTGAATAAATCAAGATGCCATGCCCACTTCTAATTTTCAGCCAAATCAGATTACTTGATCCAAATTGTTGCTGTACAGTTACATACTTAATGGCAAACAGTGCAGATCCAGATCAGTTGGCTTCTTCAGAAGCCAACTGATGTGGATCTACACTGTTTGCAAAGGCAGGGTATATCCAGGTTCAGAAGGACTAGGGTTAATAAGGGAAGTCTGGGAGTGAAGGGCTCCCAAAAATTGCTCTGGGACTTCCTAAAATCAATGCCAGGAATTCTGGGACTCCCATTTTTAAAGATACTTAGTCATTTATAAGGAAAAATTATATAAATTTATGTGTTATTTAGCTTAAGAATGGCGGTTTTACTCCATAAATGAGAGTTTAAGAATATTGAGGTTGAATTTCTGGAAGTGAGTGAAAAAATTTGATCACTAGGACTTCCAGATATTGGAGCTAGAAAGTCCTGGGACTTCCTGATTTTGACAGTTAGTGCAAGCACTGTGGTAGAAATACATGATCTTTTGTTAAATTTAAAGATGGCGATGACGATGAAAAAAAAGGTTTAGCAAAAGACGCAAAAAATAAAATGAGCAAGCTTTTTATACGCCGGTTTGAAAAAAGGTTCTGGCGTCCATCCATATGTCCATCTTTCTATCTTTAAACTTTTGTTTCAAGCTTACTCCTACAGTTTACATCTGATCAAGCTGAAATTTTGTTCATAGTTTGACCATGATGTGACGCAATGCATATTATTTCAGGGTTCAGTCCACCAAATATAATTAGAGTTATGCCCCTTTGAAAATTTCTGTAAAGTTTTCTTCCGGCTAACTCCTCCTACAGTTTACATTCGATCAAGCTGAAACTTGATTTATAGTTATACCATGATGTGGAGCAGGGTATATTGTTTTGGGATTAAAGTTCTCCAAATATTAGCAGGAGTTATGCCCTTTGAAAATTTCTGTAAACCTTTTGTTTCAGGCTAAATCCTCCTACAGTTTACATCCAATCAAGCTGAAACTTGAATTATAGTTAGACTTTGATGTAGAGCAGTGCATGTTATTTGTAGGCTACAGTCCATCAAATATTAGCAGTTACGCCCCTTCGAAGGTTTCTGTAAACTTTTCATTTCTGACTAACTTCTCCTACAGTTTACACCTGATCAAGCTGAACCGTCATTTATAGTTTAAATATTTGATGGTCTGTAACCTCGAATAAATATGCACTGCTTCAAATCATGGTCTAACTAAGATAGACCATGATGTGAAGCAGCACATATTTATTCAAGGTTACAGACCATCAAATATTTGCAGAGTTATGCCCTTTGAAAATTTTGGTACTTGTTGGTTTTCAGCTAACTCTACTTAACCCTTGTCATGCTGAACCAGGATATACCCTACATTTGCAAACAGTGTAGATCCAGATCAGTTGGCTTCTGAAGAAGCCAACTGATCTGGATCTGCACTGTTTGCCATTAAGTATGTGAATTTGTATCAACAATCTGGATCAAGTAATTTGATTGGCTGAAAATTAGAAGTAGGCGTGCCTCTTAATTTATTCAGCAGGACAAGGGTTAATTACAGTTTACATCCGGAGCAGTGAATTGTGTACAGGAGTCAGTATATGTGCTACATCTTGTTACTTGCCATGGGCAAATGATGCCTCCACTTGCAGAGCTCTTGTTACAAGATGTGATCCCAATTTTTGTAGAACTAGGTCACAATGACCTGTGGTTCACACATTGACCACATCTCTTGTGATAATGGTAAATTCCTAGTAGCGGGTATGAACTCTGTAGCATGTTTATGGACTGAGTTACAAGCGTCAGCCAGATTTTTCTAAAACTAGGTCACAGTGACCTATGGTCCTACATGTTGACCATATATCATACATGTAGGTGGTGATAATGAGTTTTATTAGTAAGAACTGAACTCACTGGCATGTTTGGGGACTGAAAATGTGTTTTCTAAAGAAGTAAGTCATGGTGAAACCGGCCTTAATGGCTCAGTTGGATGAGCTTCAGACTGGTGATTAGGACGAGCTGATTCGATTCGTGCAGGGTCTTGCAACAAGGAGATTGATCATGAGATATTTTCTACGTTCATTCTCTCTTTTACGGTCAGGTTCAAGAAGGGCAGTTGTCAGTTTCTTGTGAAAAGTAGTGGTTAACTACTTAGAGGACTAAGCCTGCCAAGGAAAAGTGTGATTAGGTTAGTTGATTGGCTTGACATGACCTTAATGTGTTGACTGGGCCATAAAATGTCAGCTCAAAAAAGTTCTAGGTGACTGTAGAATTATATGGTAGCTAAATTTAACCCTGGTCTTGCTGAACCCTGATATGCCCTGCCTTTGCAAACAGTGTAGCTCTAGATCACTCGCCTTCTGGAGAAGTGGACTGATCTAGATCTGTACTGTCTGTCATTTAGTACAAATGTATGTAAATTTGTATCAACATCCAGAGTCAAGCAAACTTATTGGCTGACAATTAGAAATAAGTGTTGCGTCTTAATTTATTTGGCATGGAAGCGATGAACTGACCCATAAATCATATCTTGACTCTAAGATACACATGTATAACAACAATCATATGCAATAATTGCCCTTGTTTGAGGGTAATATGACAATTTGTTCACCTGGGGCAGGTAATTTTACTTGAGGGTTTACCCGATGGTAACATTAACTGCCATTGGTGAACTGATAGTCATATTACCCTTGTACAAGGGCAAAAATTGTTTATTATGCCAAAATCTTACAGCTGCAACTGTACTGACAGCAATGACATCACCAGAGGGTTATATATATTTGTGACTTCCTGTTTCGCATTCCTGTACATCCTCTCTGAAAAGGAATCTACTCTAAAAGGAAAAAAAAATTGTCCCCTTAGGAGCAGCGATTCTTTCCTTTTACAGTAGACCTCCTTTCAGAAGGGACTTGATGTGCATGAAAGCAAATAGGAAATCACCAAAGTTGAGATGTCTCCCTTGAATAAATGACTGAACATCAACCATGTTAGTTAAGTCCTCTTTACACAAAGACTGACACTTAAATTGTTGTCTTTAGCATTCTGGATAAAATTTTCAGCAGACAATATATTGAAATATTTTTTGGAAAGATACAGAAAATATTTCAAAATGTTGTCTGCTAAAATTTTTACCTAGAGTTCTTAGCATTAAGGGTTGATTATCTATTTGCAGTGAGAAGATACGAACCTGACAGATTAAACAGTGATGTCTTAGACAGATTAATAGAACGATACCAACAAAAACTAGAAGAGCAAAAAAGACGCCAAGAAAGGCTAAATGATGAAAATACAGAAAGTAAGTGATGACAGACTGAGCTGAAGGCCAAACTTAAAATGTATTTTGTTTCTACTTGCCTGACTGACCCTGAAAATTGGCCCCTACATAGAATTATGTTTTTTTTTTTGTTTTTTTTTTTGTTTTGTTTTGTTTTTATCGCACCTGCTTGTAGCAGGGTGCGATATAGGCGTCCGATTTTCTGTCCGTCCGTCAGTCCGTCCGTCAGTCCGTCCGTCCGTCTGTCAACATTTATGTCGACGTTCGACATTTATGTCAAAGTTAGTATTCTAATCAACTACAAGACTAAACAACCATCAAACCTTGCATGAAACATCTCCCTGACCTCCTGACTTTGCAACATAGGTGTCCGCTTTTCTGTATGTCTGTCCATTTGTCCGTCCGTCTGTCAACATTTATGTCAAAGTTCGACATTTATGTCAAAGTTAGTATTTTAATCAACTACAAGACTAAACAACCATCAAAGCTTGCATGAAACATCTCCCTGACCTCCCGACTTTGCGACATAGGTGCCCACTTTTCCATTCGTCTGTCTGTTCGTCTGTCTGTCAGTCCGTCTGTCTGTCTCTTAACAGTTCTGTTATGTCGAAGTTCGACATTTATGTCAAAGTTAGTATTCTAACCAACTACAAGACTAAACAACCATCAAACCTTGTATGAAATATCTCCCTAACCTCCTGACTTTGCGACATAGGTGCCCGCTTTTCCATTCGTCTGTCCGTTCGTCCGTCCGTCTGTCTCTTAACAGTTCTGTTATGTCGAAGTTCGACATTTACGTCAAAGTTAGTATTCTAATCAACTACAATTCTACAACAACCATCATTCCTTGCATGACACATCTCCCTGACCTCCTGACTTGGCAGATATGTTGACCCAGTGACCTTGACCTATATTTTGCGCATCATTGACTTTGACACAATTTACGTAGACGTTCCAGATCTTCTCAACTGTAAGGCGTACAACTACCAAACCTTGCATAGTGCTTCTTCTAGATGTACAGAGTTGGCAGGTACCTTGACCCGGTGACCTTGACCTATGTTTTGCGCTCCAGTGACTTTGACATATTTTGCGTCGACGTTCGATATCTCCTCAACTATAAGGCCTACAACCAACAAACCTTGCAAAGTGCTTCTCCTCAATGTACTGACTTAGCAGATACCTTGACCTGGTGACCTTGACCTATATTTTGGCTGCAGTGACTTTGACATAATTTACATCAACGTTCCAGATCTCCTCAAGTGTAAGACCTCTAGCCACCAAACCTTGCATAGTGCTTCTCCTGTATGTACTGACTTGGCAGGTATCTTGACCCGGTGACCTTGACCTATATTTTGCGCTCCAGTGCCTTTACACATTTTACGTCAACGTTCAATATCTCCTCAACTATAAGGCCTACAACCATCAAACCTTGCATAGTGCTTCTCCTCAATGTACGGACTCTGCAGGTACCTTGACTGGGTGACCTTGACCTATATTTCACGCTCCATTGACTTTTACACCTTTTACATCACCCTTCCATATGTCCTCAACTGTAAGGCCTTCAACCACCAAACCTTATATAGCACTTCTTCTCGATGTACTGACTCGACAGTTACCTTGACCTGGTGACCTTGACCTATATTGTGCACTCCAATGACTTTGACACATTTTATATTGATGTTTGGTATCTCCTCAAATATAAGACCTACAACCACTAAACCTTGCATAGTGCTTCACCTCATTGCCCTGGCTTGGCAGGTACCTTGACCCAGTGACCTTGACCTATATTTGACACATTTTACGTTGATGTTTGATAACTCCTCAACTATAAGGCCTACAACCACCATACCTTGCATTGTGCTTCTCCTTGATTTACTGAATTAGCAGGTACCTTGACCCGTGACCTTGACCTATATTTCATGCTCCAGTGACTTTTACACATTTTACGTCAACGTTCCATTATCATTGGGCTGTATAATACGAAAAGTCAGTGCTGTAGATATAGCCATTACAGGGAATTGCACTGGCCAAGAATATATGTGCCCCATTAGGCACTTTGTCTACATTTTTTTCAACCCAGTTTTCCAAGTAAGCACTGCTAAGAATGAAATAAACTTATTTAATACCCACATTCTGATTGTGGCTCCTGTGACTTTTGCGCCAGCAGGTGCGATGACGCCTTCCACGGAATTCTTGTTTTTATGATTTGGGAATGAATTTTTTTTTTCTTTTTTCCCAAACTCATGATTTGCTATTTGAAATGTTCTAGATGTATCATTTTGTTAAAATAATAACGTTTTTTTTTTTTTATTATTGTCATTATATTGTAAAGGTTCTAAATTCTACACTTTTTTAAGCATTTTAAGGACATTTAGGTTCTCATACTTTTGGAATTCATTTTTTTTTTGCCCAAGAACAAAAAAAAATATATTTCACCCAGAGGAATTGTTAAGGAGTATTTTGGTATAAATTCTGTCAGAGCTCTAGACAGAGGGAGTAAAAGGTATTTCAGCATTGATTTTTTTGAAAATCAGCATTGAAATTGGAAGTTAAGGGGGTAAAAATACTCAGTGAAATTTTGTGTTTCAGCATTGAAATCAAATTTAGGGGTTACTATTCTCAGTGAACTTTACAGCTTCTAAATAAAAAAGCAATTTTCCTAACATTAGCAGTAGCAGTACAATAGATCAGAAAGGGTTTAACTCTTAAAGCACTAATAACAAATTTTTTTTTCAGAGAAAATAAAGCTTGGCATTTGATGTGAATTGCAGATAAAGCTTGGCATTTGATGTGAATTGTCTGCAACTCACATCCAGTGCTCCAGCTGGGATTTGAGGGCAGAGGGGTGCTGGGTAGGGCACTTTTTGTGCGGTCATAAAAGAATGAGGGCACCATGTGTCATGAGATGTGCTTAGTATCAAGACAGGTTACAAAATATAATCACATTCCACAATAAATACCTCAAAAATAGAGTACACATAAAACTGACCTTTAAACATTGATAACTTTTTTAATTTTGGTCTGATTTTCATGAAATTGTCACCAAAATGTAGGGTTTTATGTCTGGAGTTGAAATAAGACAGAGGGCAGCTTAAGAAGGGCAGAGGGGCAGCAGGAGAAGGCAAGAGGGGCGGCCCGCCCCTCCATATAGGGCTAGCTAGAGCACTGACATCAAATGCCAAGCTTTATTTTCTCTGAAAAAGTTAGGATTTTGTATGCTATATACTTATGATTATTGCTTTAAGCATTGTGAATGGGCATTTAAGCTTTGGACTTAAAAGCAGGGGGTAAAATACTCTTTACATCAAACCCTTATCTAGAGCACTGTCTGGGATAATTATCTCCAGTTCTCCATAAAAACATATTTTGTGGGTACTTATTAGAAGCACCTCGGCTAGGTGCTTCTAATTATAATGAGTACCCATAACATATTCTAATGAGTACCCACAACTTACAATGTACACCACAACCTCTTTATAACATGGTTCGTTATAACACAGTTTTGGATATAACACGGTTCAAAGATGGGTCCCAAAAATGTATAGATTATATTGAAAAATGACCATAAATGGTCATTTTTCAATATAATACATGTATATACATTTTTGTTTGGATGTAACATGGTTGTTTAACTAACACGGTTTATGCTATTGACCCCAACAATAGTGTTATAAAGAGGTTGTGGTGTACATGTTTGTTTTTTTTTTTTGAGAAATAAGAAAAAATTATCCCAGAATTATTACATTGTACCAAATACTTCTTAACGATTCCTCTATTTCACCTTACATGCAACTGACCACTCTCTTATAGATAAAGGGGAAATGAGTATTTTTCAGGTTCGGCTAAGTATTCAGACAGACAGACAGGCCTGAGTAAACAGTGTAGACCTAAATAAGATGCTGCAGAATGTGGCTGTAACTAGTCTGACCAAGAAAACTTGACACTTTGCTGAATGGCCTCGTCAACGTGCTTCTTACAAATCTCCACAACATACGTTTTTGTTTCCCTGGAGAAATAAGAAACATGTCTTTGGTTGAAAACATGTTGTTAGTACTCGAAGTGCCTTGTCAAGGTGCTTTTAATGAGCACGACAGAGTACATTTCGAGGGTTGAGCGCAAGACTGTAGTAACTCAAACATATTTTTGAAGCCCCTTGTTTAGGGGCAACTTTGACCCTTTTGTAAACAATGCAAATTTAGGTGCCATTGCTCGTACGAGCAATGGCACCTAAATTTCCATTGTTTACAGAAGGAAATGTTGTAATCTTCATAATGCCTTCATAGTGAGGAGATTAAGTATTGGGAAAAATAACCATCTGACTTGCTACAGTCTTGCGATCAACCCTTGATTTTTGCGGAGAGAAAAGAAAAATATCAAAACTTTTCAGATGAATTTTAAAGCTTCTTACTATAACTTAAAAACCATATAACATAGAAAGAAAGGTTTTAATACGCCCATTTGAAAAAGGGGACGTATTATGTTACGGGGTATGCCGTCCGTCTGTAAACTTTTTCGTTTCCGGCTAACTCCTACAGTTTACATCCGATCAAGCTGAAACTTGGTATATAGTTAGACCATGATGTGGCGCAGCGCATATTGTTTCGGGTTACAGTCCACCAAATGTTTGCGGTGTTATGCCCCTTAGAAAATTTCTGTAAACTTTTAATTTCCGGTTAATTCCTCCTACATTTTACATCCAATCAAGCTAAAACTTCATATATAGTTAGAACATGATGTGGAGCAGCGCATATTGTTTCAAGGTTACAGTCCACCAAATATTAGCAGAGTTATGCCCCTTTGAAAATTTCACTTTTTTCGTTTCCGGCTAACTTCTCCTACAGTTTACATCCGATCAAGCTGAAACTTGATTTGTAGTTAGACCATGATGTGGAGTAGCGCATATTGTTTCAAGGTTACAGTCCACCAAATACTGAGTTATACTCAGTCAGGCTCAGTGACATCCTTCACTGCTTTAACTGACACCCTGCCCATGTCTGATTAGCATCTTCTCCCCTTTTTATATCCCAACATACGAAGTATGTGGGGGTATATAGTTTTCGCTTTTCCGTTCCTTCGTACGTTCGTTCGTTAGTTCGTCTTTCCGTCACAGGGTCAAAGTTTTTGTGTTAAAGTTTATAAGACCTCATATTTTGAAGACCCTTTGATGGATTTCAATCATATTTAGCATGATGGTAGATATAGGTCTAAAGTTTTTATCAGCACCATCCCCACCCTGGGGGTGACCTTGGGGTCAAGGTCACGGACTTAGAATTTTCATAAAAAAGTCAGGGTCAAAGTTTTTGCGTTAAAGTTTATAAGACCTCATATTTTGAAGACCCTTTGATGGATTTCATTCATATTTTGCATGTTGATAGATATAGGTCTAAAGTTTTTATCAGCACCATTCCCACTCCGGGGGTGACCTTGGGGTCAAGGTCACGGACTTCGAATTTTCATAAAAAAGTCAGGGTCAAAGTTTTTGTGTTAAAGTTTATAAGACCTCATATTTTGAAGACCCTTTGATGGATTTCATTTATATTTGGCATGATGGTAGATATAGGTCTAAAGTTTTTATCAGCACCATCCCCACCCCGGGGGTGACCTTGGGGTCAAGGTCACAGACTTTGAATTTTCGTAAAAAAGTCAAAGTTTTTTGTGTTTAAGTTTATATAGCTATATCATCAAGACCCTTTAGGAATTTCATTTATATTTGACATGTTGCTAGATATCGGCCTAGAGTCTTACTCCGCATGATCCCCACTCAGGGTGTGATCGAGGTCAAGGTCACGAACTTAGAATTTTCATATAAAAGTAAAAAATTTTTGCGTTTAAGTTTATATAGCTATATCATCAAGACCTTTTGTTAAATTTCAGTATTCCCTAATTGAAAGGCCAGCGGATATAGCTATCAGCAAGGAATCTGTTGGTCTGTCCGTCCATCCGTTGAAGCATTATTTGTTCATACTTTGTTTTTGTCTTAGGGTCAAAGTTTTTACGTTAAAGTTTATTAGACCTCATATTTTGAAGACCCTTTGATGGATTTCATTCATATTTGGCATGATGGTAGATATAGCTCTAAAGTTTTTATTGGCACCATCCCCACCCCGGGGGACGACCTTTGGGTCAAGGTCACGGACTTCCAATTTTGCATAAAAAACTCAAAATTTTTGTGTTTAAGTTTATATAGCTGTATCGTCAAGACCCTTGTGGAATTTCATTTATATTTGACATGTTGCTATATATTGGCCTAGAGTCTTACTCTGCATGACCCCCACCCCGGGTGTGACCGAGGTCAAGGTCACAAACTTAGAAGTTTCATTTAAAAGTAAAAGTTTTTGCTTTTAAGTTTATATAGCCATATCATCAAGACCTTCTGTTAAATTTTATTATACCCTAATTGAAAGGTTGAGCAGATATAGCTATCAGCAAGGAATCTGTTTGTCTGTCCATCCATCCGTTGAAGCATTATTTGTTCATACTTTATTTTTGTCTTAGGGTCAAAGTTTTTACGTTAAAGTTTATAAGACCTTATGTTGTGAAGAGCCTTTGATGGATTTAATTCATGTTTGGCCTGATGGTAGATATAGGGCTTAAGTTTTTATCAGCACCAACCCTATCCCGGGGAATAACACTGGGGTCAAGGTCACAGACTTAGAATTTTCATAAATAAGTCAAATTTTTTGTGTTTATGTTTATATAGCTATACCATCACGACCCTTTGAGGAATTTCATTTATATTTTACATGTTGGTAGATATAGGTCTAGAGTTTTACTCAGCATCATCCTTATCCTGGGGTATGACCTTGAGGTCAAGGTCACAGAAATTTCATATAAAAGTAGAAAAAAAAAAAATTGCATCTAAGTTTATATAGCTATATTATGAAGACCCTTTTGTTGGTTTCATTAATATTAAGCATGATGGTGTATATAGGTCTGAAGTTTTTCTCGGCACCATCCCCAAGCTGGGGCATGGCTTTTAAGTCAAGGTCACAGACGTTTCATACAAATGTCATTTTTGCTTATATTATAAAGACTGATTTCACTGGTATATGGTGATAGTTATAGGGCTAAAGTTTTATTTAGCTCAATCCCTGCACCTGTGCCTGACCTTTGAGGTCAAGGGCTTCATATTACTGTGTGATTGAATTTTTTCAATGTTATAGCATACAGCATACAACTGCAATCTCCGGAGTCAAAGCTACATACTTTGTGCTCTTTAAAAGGTGGCGGTAGCGCTAGTTGGGGGTATATGTGCCCCACTGGGCACTTTGTCTAGTCATCTTCTATTGATTCACATCCCTCATGGAATCACTTATGCCACTTAAAAATAAGTTCTCTTGATGTAGAGAGCTTCATTTCTGATGCTTCTTTCATCTCACAGGTCTGCATCAGTGTATTTCCCAACTTTATTATACCCCTGCAAACTTTGTGGGGAGGGGGCGTATATTGTTTTCAAGTTGTCTGTCCGTCCATCCGTCCGTGTGTCTGCCCATGTGTCTGTACGAGACGCTGGTTTTTTCCTAATATCTTGAAAAAGCAGTAATGGATATGCATCAATTTCTGCAGACACATTGATATCAATAAGCTGTACTACATAAGAGAAAGAAAGGGCTAGGGGCCAATTTTCTTGGAGTTATTGCCCTGTGTAAAATTTTTTCTTAATGCAGGAATGGCTGGAATTTGACTAAACTAGCACAGTTACATCATCAGGATGGGGGAAAGAAGTGATTAGATTTTGGTGACCTTGACCTTATTTTCAAGGGCACTACATTATAAATACGCAAAAAAGGAGCCTAAATGCGCCTTGTAAATGAAGTACAAAGTTTGTGTGCGCAATATCTCTTTAACCAAGGGCTGGAATTTGACAGAACTAGCACAGATACATCATAAGGATGGAACAAAGAAGTGATTAGGTTTTGGTAACCTTGACCTTATTTTCAAGGTCACTACACTATAAATACTCAAAAAAGTGAACCTTGTTAATGCAGTTAAAAGTTTGTATTCACATTATCTCTTTAACCAATGGATGGAATTTGCCCAAACTAGCAAAGATACATCATCAGGGTGGGGGAAAGAAGTGATTACATTTTGGTGACCTTGACCTTATTTTCAAGGTCACTACATTATAAATACTCAAAAAGGAGCCTTGTTTATGAAGTACACTACAAATACTCAAAAAAAGTGAGCATTGTTAATGCCATAAAAGTTTTGTGTGCACATTGTCTCTTTAATCAATAGCTGGAATTAGACCAAACTAGCACAGATACATCCTATGGATGGGGGAAAGAATTGATTGGATTTTGGTGACCTTGACCTTATTTTCAAGGTCTCTACTCTATAAATACTCAAAAAGTGAGCCTTGTGTGCACTCTATTTTATCAATCAATAGATGGAATTCAGCCAAATTAGCACAGATACATCATTGGGATTGGGGAAAGAAGTGATAAGATTTCCCTGATTTTTATCTTGTTTACGGGGTCACACTGGCACTTTGAAACTCAAATTTTGACAGAAAAAAGCTTGTGTGCTCACTATATCTTGAACCAAAGGCTGGAATTTTAACAAACTAGCACTGATACATTGTTGGGGCATGGGAAAGAAGTGATTAGATTTTGGTGACTTTGACCTCATTTTCAAGGTCACTACATTATAAAGACTCAAAAAGGAGCCTTGTTAATGGAGTAAAACGTTTGTGTGCACAATATCTCTTTAACCAACTATTCTACACTATAAATACTCAAAAAAAGTGAGCCTTATTAATGCAGAAAAAAGTTTGTGTGCACACTGTCTCTTTAACCAGTGGATGGAATTTGACCAAACTAGCACAGATACATCATCAGGATCAGGTAAAGAAGCGATTAGATTTTGGTGACCTATACATGTACCTTATTTTCAAGGTCACTACATTATAAATACTCAAAAAGGAAAAAAGTAAAAAGTTTGTGCACAATATCTCTATAATCAATGGCTGGAATTTGACTGAACTAGCATAGATACATCATAAGGATGGGGCAAAGCGGTGATTAGATTTTGGTGACCGACCATGACCTTATTTTCAAGGTTACTACACTATAAATACTCAAAAAGGTGAGTCTTGTTAATGCAATAAACAGTTTGTATACACATATCTCTTTAACCAATGGCTGGAATTTGACCAAACTAGCACAGATACATCTTAAGGATAGGGGAAAGAATTGATTGGAGTTTGGTGACCATGACTTTATTTTCAAGGTCGCCACACTATAAATACTCAAAAAGTGATCCTTGTGTGCACTCTATTTCATGGATCAATAGATGGAATTAGACCACATTAGCACAAATACATCATTGGGATTGGGGAAAGAAGTGATAAGATTTCGGTGACCATTATCTCATTTTTAAGGTCACACTGGCACTTTGAAGCTCAAATTTTGATAGAAAAAAGTTTGTGTGCACAGTATATCTTGAACCAATGGCTTGAATTTTAACAAACTAGCACCGATACATTGTTAGGACATGGGAAAGAAGTGATTAGATTTAGGTGACTTTGACCTCATTTTCAAGGTCACTACATTATATAGACTCTAAAAATGAGCCTTGTAAAAACTTTGTGTGCACACTATCTCTAAAACAATGGTTGAAATTTGACCAAACTAGCACAGATACATCATCAGGATGGGGGAAAGAAATGATTAAATTTTGGTGACCTTGACCTTATTTTCAAGGTCACTGCATTATAAATACTCAGGGTGTCTTGTGTGCACCCTATCTCATGAATCAATAGATGGAATTTGACCAAACTAGCACAGATATATTATTTGGATTTGGGAAAGAAGTGATTAGATTTTGATGACCTTTATCTCATTTTCAAGGTCACACCAGCACTTTGAAACTCAAATTTTGATAGACAAAAGCTTGTGTGCACTTTGTTTCTTGAACCAATGGTTGGATTTTTAACAAACTAGCACAGATACATGGTTAGGACATGGGAAAGAAGTGATTAGATTTTTGTGACCTTGACTTCATTTTCAAGGTCAACTACATTATAAAGACTCTAAAAATGATCCTTGTGTGCACCCTTTCTCATGAATCATTAGATGGAATTTGTTCAAGCTAGCACAGACACTTTATTGGGATGAGGGAAAGAAGTGATTAGATTTTGTTGGCTCAGTTGGATTGGCCGTCCGACTGGAGACCAGGAGGTCGCGGGGTCAACCCCCACTGAGGTCAGCAACATTCTTTCATGGAGCCTGATCATGAAATATTTTCTACGGTCATTCTCTCCCTTCCACTGATTCAAGAAGGGCAGTTGTCAGTTTCTGGTGAAAGAATGTGCACAATACTGGTTAACTGCTTAGAGGACTAAGCCTGCCCAGGAAACGTGTTGTTAGGTAAACTGACCACGCTCGACATGACTCCATTGGGTTGACTAGGCCGTAAAACCTCAACACAAACAAACAAACTTTTGGTGACCTGGACCTCATTTTCAAGGTCACACTGACACTTTAAAACTCAAATTTTGATAGAAAAAAAAGCTTGTGTGACACATTGATATCAGTAAGGTGTACCTACATAAGAGAAAGTAAGGGCTAGGAGCCCATTCTCTTGGAGTTATTGCCCTTTGTAAAATTTCTTGGTGCAGTAAAAATTTTGTGTGCATCTCTTTCACCAATGGCTGGAATTTGACCATTGAAACTAACACAGATACATCATCAGGATGGGGGAAAGAAATGACTAGATTTTGGTGACCTTTACCTTATTTTCAAGGTCACTACATTATAAATACTCAAAAATTGAGCCTTGTGTGCACTCCATCTTTTTTCTTGCATATCTTGATTAGTATTATTAGGAATCTTAACACATTTTGCATAAATGTTTATATTCATGAGATGCTGCTGCTACAGAAAAAGAAGGATCAAGGGATCAATACTGTTATAGTTATTCCCCTTTGTAATTTTTTAATGTCCGTAACACTTCCGTTTTTCCTGTGTATCTTGCTTAATAATTTTAGGAATCTTGTTTTATTAGAGTTTGGTGACCTTGGCCTTATTTTCAAGGTCACGCCGGCACTTTGAAACTTAAATTTTTATAGAAAAAAGTTTTATGCTTTGTGCGGGGGGGGGGGGGGGGGTATTGAATAAGCGCTGCTTACTGACAATTTTCATTAACACAGAACTTAATGGTAGTTCTTGTTTCTGAAAAATCTCTTGATGTCATACTCTTTAAGGCCATACCAATTAAATTAATAGATTCTCATCCAAATGTTTGAAAAAAATGGGGTGGGTGGGTGGATTTTATTTTTTTTATTTTTAATGGAAAACATTAATCAAAGCAAAACAAGGTAACAGACAGTACTGATTCTAGAAAAGGCAGCAAACCTTTTGTTATTATTCTTCCTATAAAAAAAGATGCTTTCCAATCAGTAAATGCCAGATAAAAGCTGTCTTGATCATTAGCATGGCTGCGTGCAAAAAAAGTTTCCAAACCCCCAATTTTTTATTGGTCAGATGTTTTTTGGGGTGGGTTTGTAAAAATTTATTTGGTATTGCCTAAACTATTTACAATGTACATTAACCTGCTTACATTCCGCCATTAAACAACAATGGTTATGCGTATGAAATCAGAAATAAGCATGCATGCAGGTAAGATATCCTGCAAATGTCATGCGACGTCGGGCCATAATTGGAGTTCAGATGACAAAGATATTAGAATCAGAAAACATCACAACATAAAAAATTATGTAAATTCTGACCTGCTCTGCATATCAGGCCATATAGGTTTCTATGGTGACTCTGAAAATCAGGTTTGGATAACATCATGCAGAAGTCCTGTCATCTACTTACCCTATACATGTATATGTTTTAGTTCCTACTTTGTAAATTTGACTTAAATTAAGAGCTTATTAGACTTAAATGCTACTTACTTATATGCATAGGCATATTAACCCTTGTCCTGCTGAACCCGGATATACCCTGCTTTTGCAAACAGTGTCAACAGTTCTGAAGAAGCCAACTGATCTGGATCTGCACTGTTTGCCATTCAGTATAATTATGAACTTATATGTATCAACAATCTGGATCAAGTAATCTGATTAGCTGAAAATTAGAAGTGGGTGACTGTCATCTTAATTTATTCAGCATGACAAGGGTTAAGTTTTTAGAGCAAAAGTCTGCATAATTCTGGATCAACCCTCGTATATAGCAGGGTTCATACATGTCAGGGAAATGTCAGGGAAATTTTTTTTTTCAAGGTCAGGGAATTGTCAGGGAATTCTGTGATGTGTCAGGGAAAAATGAAATTTTCCAAAAATGTCGGGGAAATGTCGGGGAATTTTAGATTTCGTCCTGATGAAGCTAAAATGTTTGGTCCCTGATATATTTTTCTTGCTATTCATAAAATTTCTGGCTCTGATATTGTCATGGAAATTTGAATTTTTGTCAGGGAAATGTCAAGGAATTTTGGTCAGTTCTAAATGTATGAACCCTGTATAGAGCTGTGTAAGAAAAAGGCTTTATCACTTTATCAGGAGCTATGTCCAAGGAAAATTTTTGGTTTTCCTTCTTCAGTTGAACAAGATGAATATGTACCACCACAGGCCAGATATTATGATTCAGAATATGAAGAGTCAGGAAAAAACACATTAGTAGACACAGATTTTGCTGCCAAAGAGCTGAAACCAGCAGATGTGCAAACAGATTCAAGCAATAAAAAAGAAAAAGGGAAAAAAAATGATACAGATAACACATTGTCAAACAGTCCTCTCCCCCCACAGGCACAGCAGCAGGACCAACGCCATAAAAATGTTGTTACAGGGATGGACTCTAATGGTGTTGTCTTTATAAGTAAGTATTCCCCTTTTAACCTTTTTGTCCCTCAAGTGAACTCTTCCATCCTTGAATCTGGACAAAACCATTGTTCAAAATAGGGGTCTCAGTCAAAAATTAAAACAGAATGGCAAACAGTGTATATCCTGATGAGACGGTTCATTATGAGCCATCTCATCAGGATCTACACTGTTTGCAAAAGCATTGTTTTAGTCTGTAGTGCTGAAAAGGTTAACCCATTTACATTGAGTGGACTCGTCTACCACAACTCTGTACTGGTGTGTTTCCAATACCAGGGTGACTGGTTAGTTTTTATTATTACTAAGTTTTATAGCAATTCCTTTAATTAATTCAAACAGTGTAGACTCTGATTTATTTAAAAACAGATAATGTTCAATAGCAAGTTTAAACTGCCATTTTTTCCCCAAGTATTCAGATAGACAGGCCTGAGCAAATGGACGTTCAAATTTTGGAGTAAGTATGGTAAGGAGTTAAGATGTCTGATTACTTAGGGTAAATAGGGTGCAGACTGTGTTTAATCTAGTAGTCCCCCACCCCCTTCCCCCCTTGCCATCATCTTCCAAAAATTATTTATCCATAGCACTCTTATCTAGAGCTATGAAAGGTAAAGGTTTTCCTTAAGCATTGGAATTTATCAGACTTGGGCTTCAGTTTAGCCCACCATCTCAAAATATAAATGATAGAAACAAGATTTGGGAAAATAGAAAAGAAAAAATAAAAAAAGTAAAAAAAGAGAGAGAGAAAGTTGTAAGAAAGAAGAAAAAGAAAACTGTGGAAAAAATTAGAAAAAAAAATGAAAAAAACTGTAAAAAAAAATGAAATAGAAAAAAAGAGACACACCACTTATTTGGGCCACACCAAGTGAAAACTGGGGTTATGCAGACAGTGAAGGCCCAGATCAGCCTATACATCCACACAGTCTGATCAGGACCTTCACTGTCCACTAAGGAAACATAGCAACAGATAAGGCGCTTTTTTCATCCAAAAAAATGCTGATATCTTTCTTATTTCTCAACAAAAACATATGTTGTGGGTACTCATTAGAAGCGCCTCAGCGAGGCACTTCTAATGAGTACCCACAACATATGTTTTCATTGAGAAATAAGAAAAATATTATGTGGATATCCCCTCTTATCTGTAGCTATGAGGAAATTGTTGGATACTACAGAATGTATGAATGTAGAGCAAAGGCCAGGATGATACTTTACACATGCGCACGATGATCTGAATCTGTGTATTTTGCGCATATTTGAAGGCACTTTTTTGTTTGGCATGGCCCATTTAGGGCAATGCTCATGGCAGATTGTACATGTGTATTTGTATATTTTTCAGTAATTGTGGCAGCATGCAGTGTAGCAGGATTGGTTGGTCTGATCATGGCTGGAGTCTGCTGGTACAAGTAAGTTTTTCTTTTCCTTTAGTTCAAGCACAGACTCCAGATCAGCAGAAGAATTTTTTATTGGAGTATTCAATGATATTTATGTTGTTTCTTTTTCTGATTTCATATTTTTCTTTTTGTTTGTTATGGGGTATACTGTTTTCACGTTGTCCGTCCATCCATCAGAACGTCCATGTGTCCGTCCACGACACTTTGGTTTTTTTCCTAATATTTTGAAAACGCATTGATGGATATTCATCAGTTTCTACAGACACATTGATATCAATAAGATGTACCTAGATATAAGAGAAAGTAAGGGTTAGGGGCCAATTCTCTTGGGAGTTATTGCCCTTTGTAAAATTTCTTTTATGTAGTTTGTGTTTGTGTGCACACTATCTCTTAAACTAATGGCTGGAATCTGACCAAACTAGCGCAGATGGATGGGGGAAAGAAGTGATTAGATTTTGGTGACCATGACCTTATTTTCAAGGTTACATTATAAAGACTCAAAAAGTGAGCCTTGTGTGCACTCTCATGAATCAATAGATGGAATTTGACCAAACTAGCACAGATACATCATTAGGATTTGGGAAAGAAGTGATTATTGGTGACCTCGTTTTCAAGGTCACACTGGCACTTTGAAACTCAAATTTTGATAGAAAAAAGCTTGTGTGCACACTATATCTTGAACCAGTGGCTGGAATTTTAACAAACTAGAACAGATACAATGTTAGGACATGGGAAAGAAGCGAATAATTTTTTTGTGACCTTGACCTCATTTTCAAGATCACAACATTATGAAGACTCTAAAAATGAGCCTTTTGTGCACCCTATCTCATTCATCAGTCAATAGATGGAATTTGTTCAAACTAGCACAGATACTTCATTGGGATGGGGGAAAGAAGTGATTAGATTTTGGTGACCTGGACCTCATTTTCAAGGTCACACTGACACTTTGAAACTAAAATTTTGATAGGAAAAAGCTTATGTTTATTATTGTTATTATTATTTTTCTGGTAAAATAAGTTTTGGCATTCCATGTGAATATCTGTGCAGACAATTCACATAAAAAGTCGTTTTATTTTCTCTGAAAAATACAAAAACAAAAAAATGTTGTCTGTTGCAGTTGTGATTAGCACTTTAAGGGTTAATTAGCTCAACTGTGCTATGCTCTGGATGAGCTCTAATGATCACTTTTTGTCCCTCCTCTATCCACAAGTTGTAGGAGACAATTTGCATGAAATTTCAAACCCTATTTTCTTTAAGAAATAAGACAAAAAAAATGTTGTCAGTTTTTCGTCTGCAGAATACATCAAAAGAGTGGTATAGGTTAACCCTTAAACTGCCAATCACAACAATTGTTGTCTGCTTTGTCATCTGCTTGTGATTTTTAAAGTCATTTCTGCAAACAGTGTGGACCCAGATCAGACTGCTCCTTAGGAGCTTAGGAGCAGTCTGATCTGGGTCCACATCAATTGTTTGCCTGTATTCAAAAATAGGTTTGAGAAGTTTGCAAGAATGTTCAGCAGACGACATAAAAAGACGACATTTTCAGATGCAGGTTTTCTTGGCATTTTAAGGGTTAATCTGCTAATAAGATGTCTGTTCTGATAACAAGATATATTGAAAGCCATGTCAGAGAAAATCTGTCTTTTATCCTAATCTGACATGTAAGACCCAGACTATAGATTGTCTGTCTGCGGAGTACTAGTGCATAGTGCTGTCATAGCTCCAGATAAGGTACTTTTTTCATCCAGAAGCATTGGGTTGGCCGAGTGGTTTGTGCTCATGTCTTTTCACGAGGTCCTGGGTTTGAATCGCGCTGGAGGTAGATTTTTATTGAGCTTGCAGCTGTATGGCACTTCTTTGCACAGGGCCTTTCATTTTTGCACTCCAGTCATCTCAGTATGATATACATAATGTTGAAAGGGATGTAAAAGGAATATCATCATCATCAACAAAAAATTTGGGTGATTGGGTGTTGCTTCCTGCTGTAACTTTCAGAGGGTTGAATTGACATGCTGTCATTGGCTTTTGTCAGGAAAGTGCTTGCCTCACTTGAACTAGATTCAGTGGTTGGGGCCATTGTTTAATCCATCCCATTCTTCTTTTCCTTCTCGCTGTATCTCAGAGATGGAACAACATGATTGAAATATTGTTTACAGGGGTGGCACAGTATGATTGAAATATTGTTTACAGGGGTGGCACAACATTATTGAAATATTGTTTATAGAGGTGGCACAACATGATTGAAATATTGTTTACAGAAATGGCACATGAAATGATTGAAATATTGTTTACAGAGGTGGCACAACATTATTGAAATATTGTTTACAGAGGTGGCACACAACATGATTGAAATATTGTTTACAGAGGTGGCACAACATTATTGAAATATTGTTTACAGAGGTGGCACAACATTATTGAAATATTGTTTACAGAGGTGGAACAACATGATTGAAATATTGTTTACAGAGGTGGCACAACATTATTGAAATATTGTTTATAGAGGTGGAACAACATTATTGAAATATTGTTTACAGAGATATCACAACATTATTGAAATATTGTTTACAGAGGTGGCACAACATGATTGAAATATTGTTTACAGAGGTGGCACAACATGATTGAAATATTGTTTACAGAGATATCACAACATTATTGAAATATTGTTTACAGAGGTGGCACAACATTATTGAAATATTGTTTACAGAGGTGGCACACAACATGATTGAAATATTGTTTACAGAGGTGGCACAACATGATTGAAATATTGTTTACAGAAATGGCACATGAAATGATTGAAATATTGTTTACAGAGGTGGCACAACATTATTGAAATATTGTTTACAGAGGTGGCACACAACATGATTGAAATATTGTTTACAGAGGTGGCACACAACATGATTGAAATATTGTTTACAGAGGTGGCACAACATTATTGAAATATTTTTTACAGAGGTGGCACAACATTATTGAAATATTGTTTACAGAGGTGGCACAACATGATTGAAATATTGTTTACAGAGGTGGCACAACATTATTGAAATATTGTTTATAGAGGTGGAACAACATTATTGAAATATTGTTTACAGAGATATCACAACATAATTGAAATATTGTTTACAGAGGTGGCACAACATGATTGAAATATTGTTTACAGAGGTGGCACAACATGATTGAAATATTGTTTACAGAGATATCACAACATTATTGAAATATTGTTTACAGAGGTGGCACAACATGATTGAAATATTGTTTACAGAGGTGGAACAACATTATTGAAATATTGTTTACAGAGATAGCACAACATTATTGAAATATTGTTTACAGAGGTGGCACAACATGATTGAAATATTGTTTACAGAGGTGGAACAACATGATTGAAATATTGTTTACAGAGATAGCACAACATGATTGAAATATTGTTTACAGAGGTGGCACACAACATGATTGAAATATTGTTTACAGAGGTGGCACAACATGATTGAAATATTGTTTACATATATGGCACAACATGATTGAAATATTGTTTACAGAGGTGGTGCAGCATGATTGAAATATTGTTTACATAGATGGCACAACATTATTGAAATATTGTTTACAGAGCCATTAAACAGCAGCGCAAAGAAGTAAATTCAAACAGAAAACATTGATATTTTTCTTATTTTTTGACTAAAAACATATGTTGAAGGTACTCATTAGAAGTGCCTCACTGAGGTGTTTGCTTCTAATAAGTACAACATACATTTTCTTGGAGAAAAAGAAAAATATATACCCAATACCCCCTTCTAACTGGAGCTATGAATTTTAATCCTGTTCTCACTCACATGCTCCTTGGTTTTGCTGTATCCCTTGTCCTTCAGAATAAATTAAGATGCCACACCCACTTCTAATTTTCAGCCAATCAGGTTACTAGATCCAGATTATTGCTATATATTCACATACTTCATGGTAAACAGTGCAGATCCAGATCAGTTGGCTTCTTCAGAAGCCAACTGATCTGGATCTACACTGTTTGCAAAGGCATGATATATCTGGGTTCAGCAGGACAAGGGTCAATTAGTAAATAAATGCATGGCAAAGGCCCATCCCGGACTACATGGAAACATAGTCTTTAATCTCAGTCTTCACTTGTGATCTTATGACAGAGCTGATATGTTCAAGATAATTCTTGATAAGAGGGGTAGCCAAATAGATTTCTTTTCAAACTTCTCCTTGAAAACATAATGTGTTGGTACTCATAAGAATCACCTTAGTGATGTGCTTCTAATTCGTACCCACAATGTATGCGCTCATGGAGAAATAAGAAAAATATTTACCTGATACCCCCCTTTGATCTAGAGCTCTGGTTTTCATGTAATTGCTGTGAAAGGCCACAGATGGTTTTATCTTTTTGAAATATGTTTTCTTATTTCTCCACAAAATTATATGTTGTGGGTACTTATTAGAATCACCTTGGGGAGTGCCCATAATATATGTTTTTGTGGGGTAAGAAGAAAAACTGAGGCACTTCTAATGAGTACCCACAACATGTGTGAAAAACTGAGACACTTTTAATGAGTACCCACAACATATCTTTTTGTGGAGAAATAAGAAATATATTTACTCGATACCCCCTCTGGTCTAGAGCTCTGGTTTTCATGTAATAATGGTGTGAAAGGCCACAGATGGTTTTTATCTTCCTAAAATGATATAA
Organism: Anodontia alba; assembly: GCA_964016985.1. Taxonomy (NCBI): domain Eukaryota; kingdom Metazoa; phylum Mollusca; class Bivalvia; order Lucinida; family Lucinidae; genus Anodontia; species Anodontia alba. Next base: position 20,342,308 of record OZ024821.1, read on the forward strand.
GAAAATCAATATTGATACCGGCAAATATTAAATTAGACTAGGTAATCTGCAAATATTAGATTAAAAAAGGTTATTGGCTACATTTTAGAACTTCTTTCAATTTCCCTCAGTTCTCTGAACTTGAATCAAACAGCCTCAAGACAATGAATTCCGATTTCTGCATAGTTCAAGTGAAATCCCTGGCGATAAGGAAAGCATATATCACCTTTTGATTTTCTTAAATCTGCGACAGGGAAATGAATAATAAGAAATGTAACAGGCTGAAAATAATTAAGTAAAACAAGGCAAATAGGAATCTTCAATAATGGAAAAGTTACATATTCAGTATTGTTGCTGCCAATGATCGATTATAATCGATCACTTTTGCCTGTTGCGACTGATGTTCAGAAAGAATTTTTATAGTCAACTGATCTGAAAACTCTCTTTTTTTTTCTCACTTTTTATTTTAATAGGCAGGCTGTAAAAAATGTAATACTAAGCTGTCTATTTGGGCCATTTAAGATTTGTTGTCAGTTAAAGTAAAGAAATTTGAAAAAAAATATCCTGAAATAAGACACTTTTTTTTTTCAACCGAAAAGTACTGATATGTTTCTCATTTCTCCATAAAAACATATTCTGTGGTGCCATGGTGAGGCGCTTCTAATGAGTACTCACAACATATGTTTTCATGGAGAAATAAGAAACATTTTATCTAGATACCCCTTTTAATGATCTGGAGCTATGAATAAGTACCTTAAAGAAGGCTAAATTAAGAGTGAATATATTTTCTAAAGTGATTATTAATCGATGATCAGTCGGTTTTACAAAAGCGATGATCGGCTATGAAATTCTTGCAGATTTAAAACATTAATATTCAGCATGTAGCACCAGATAAGAAGGGCAGTCCAGATGAATAGTATTCGTATTCACAAAAAAAAGTGCTCTGTTGGACCTTATTACTGCACTGCACGCTAAGGTTTTTCAAAATTACCAGTAAAACGTGTAGTATCCATCTACAAAGATCAGCAAAGGACTTCATGAGAGAAGTATTTAACCCTTGTCCTGCTGAACATGGATAAGCCCAGGCTTTGCAAACAGTGTAGATCCAGATCATTTGGCTTCTTTAGAAGCCAGTTGATCTGGATCTGCACTGTTTGTCATTCAGTATGTGAGTTTATATCAACTGGCTGGATTATGCTATCTGACTGGTTAAAAATTAGAAATGAACATAGTATCTTAATAGTTCAGCAAGACAAGGGTTAATGATGGCCATTCAATATTTTTTTTATTTTCTTTATAAAAGCATAATGTTGCTGGTACTCAGTTGAATTGTCCCTACTTGAGGCAATTCAAATGAGTACCCACATCATATGCTTTTATGAAGCAGTTGATAAAAGTACATGGGCTAGTTGTAATCTCAAAACTACGAAATTGCTTAACTTCGGGCTTATAGAGGTATGCATGTTAATTAGGCTGAAGTTCTTATGGAGAAGTAAGAAAAGTGGATATACCATATTTACCTTGAATATTGGGACACCTTACCTATTTACCATACTTGTCCTAAAATTTCAAATAGCCATTCTACTACCTGTTGATATGTCACTAGGGCATCCAACTGAGATTGGCTTACAGTTGGGCAAGGTCTGCTATCCTTGTAGCTGATATGAGGGGAATGTTTTTTTATGCCCCCAACTTCGAAGAAGTTGGAGGGGCATATTGCTTCTGGGACGTTTGTGCGTGCGTGCGTCCGTCCGTCCGTGCGTCCGTCCGTTACGCTTTTTGATGCATAGCATAACTTCTAAACCATACATGCTAGGGTTTTGAAATTTCATATATGGATTCTTCATGAAAAAATAGCTGACCCATATTTTTTTTCCCATCATGATTATGCCCCTTTTCTTGAGTTATGGCCCTTTGAAAAAATATAGATGAAATCTTGTCAGCAAAATATCTCAAAAGCTATTGAAGCTAGAGCCTTGAAACCTGGTGAATAGATTGGTATTGATGAGTAGATGACCTGATTAACTTTTGAATAAATTCTGAAAATTACTTCATGAGTTATGGCCCTTTATAACTTTGGGCATTTTTACAATTGCACACTTTTTGATGCATAGCATAAGTTTTGAACTGTGCATGCTAGGGTTTTGAAATTTCATATATGGATTTCTCATGAAAAAATAGCTGACACATATTTTTTTCTTATCAGGATTATGCCCCTTTCCTGAGTTATGTCCCTTTGAAAAAATATGGATGAATTCTTGTCAGCAAAATATCTCAAAAGCTATTGAAGCTAGAGCCTTGAAACCTGGTGAATAGATTGGTATTGATGAGTAGATGACCTGATTAACTTTTGAGTAAATTCTGAAAATTACTACATGAGTTATGGCCCTTTATAACTTTGGGCATTTTTACAATTGCACACTTTTTGATGCATAGCATAAGTTTTGAACTGTGCATGCTAGGGTTTTGAAATTTCATATATGGATTCCTCATGAAAAAATAGCTGACACATATTTTTTTTCTTATCAGGATTATGCCCCTTTCCTGAGTTATGGCCCTTTGAAAAAATATGGATGAATTCTTGTCAGCAAAATATCTCAAAAGCTATTGAAGCTAGAGCCTTGAAACTTGGTGAATAGATTGGTATTGATGAGTAGATGACCTGATTAACTTTTGAATAAATTCTGAAAATTACTTCATGAGTTATGGCCCTTTATAACTTTGGGCTTTTTTACGTTGCACATTTTTTGATGCATAGCATAAGTTTTGAACTGTGCAGGCTAGGGTTTTGAAATTTCATATATGGATTCCTCATGAAAAAATAGCTGACCAGTATTTTTTTTCCCATCAGGATTATGCCCCTTTCCTGAGTTATGGCCCTTTGAAAAAATATAGATGAAATCTTGTCAGCAAAATATCTCAAAAGTTATTGAAGCTAGAGCCTTGAAACCTGGTGAATAGATTGGTATTGATGAGTAGATGACCTGATTAACTTTTGAATAAATTCTGAAAAGTACTTCTTGAGTTATGGCCCTTTGTCATTTTGGGCATTTTTACATTGCACACTTTTTGATGCATAGCATAAGTTTTGAACTGTTCATGCTAGTTTGAAATTTCATATATGGATTCCTCATGAAAAAGTAGGTGACCCATATTTTTTTCCTATCCAAATTATCTCCCATTTTAGAGTTATTTCCCTTTTAATAAAATAACATTGAAATCTCGTATATTTGTATTGTTGTTATCGTCATGGGCAAGCAATGTTGGAGTCAAGCAGTGTTAGTGTCAGGCAGTTGGGGGCATAGTGTTTTATTGTTTTCTGTTTCTTCACTTTCATTCCTGTTTCTCTTTCTTCCCTGTCGCTCTCTTTCTTCTCCTCTACTCCCTCTCTTCTCCCTTTCTCTAGGAGACGACACAAAATGACCCACAAGGGTTGATGTGTCGTTAAACCCCAACACAATCAAAACCTTTTTTCAACCAAAAGTATTGATATCAACTTATTTTCCAGGAAAAGATATGTTGTGGTACTCATTAGAATTGTCTTGGTGAGATGCTTCATTAGAAACACCTCACCAAGGCAATTCTAATGAGTACTCACAGCATATGTTTTCCTGGAAAAATAAGAAAAATATTTACCTGATACCACCTGTTATCTGGAATCATGTTTGTGTATTCCATTCAGCATAGTTCTGGATAAGCCGGTTATCCAGAATTTTTTTTTTTCTATTTCTCATTGTAAACATACAAATATTTCTGTGAATTGTCCACTCACACAACAATGTATGGTACTCAACTGAAGTGCTTCAGTGTTCATTTGAAGCGTCTCAGTGAAGCCCTTTTAACTCTTGTCATGCGGAATAAATTAAGATGCAAGATTCACTTCTCAAATTGTCAGGCAATCTGATTACTTGATCCAGGTCGTTGATGTAAATTCACATACTGAATGACAAACAGTGCAGCAGTGCAGATCCAGATCAGTTGGAAGAAGCCAACTGATCTGGATCTACACTGTTTCCAAGGCAGGGCATATCCTAGACCAGCAGGACCAGGGTTAAGGAGAATCATAACATATGTCGTCATTGATGTAAAAACAAAAAAAAAATGTTTATGTTAGCATGAAAACAGAAAACAAATTGCTTTTATTAAGAAATCCAGTAAACAAGGTAACAGATGGGAGCAATGAGTCTGAGGAGTCGGACCAACTTTTGCATATACAGTTGAACTTCAATATCTCAAACACCGGTGGCTTGTTTACCATGGCTGATTTGGAATTGGTTTTGAGTCCCTAGGAAATAAATTCTTCTACAAATATTTAGGGATATTTTAGGGAAATATTAATGTTCTTATTTTATCATGAAAATGTATGTTGTTTGTAGTCATTAGTATCACTTCATTGAGGTGCTTCTAATGAGTACATGCAACATACCATAATTTTCAGAGAAGATTAATTAACCCTTGTCCTGCTGAACCCGGATATACCCTGTTTTGCAACCAGTGTAGATCCAGATCAGTTAGCTTCTGAAGAAGCCAACTGATCTCAAGTATGCAAATTTATAGCAATAATGTGGATCAAGTAACCTGATTGGCTGAAAATTAGAAGTGGGCATGGCATCTTAATTTATTCAGCAGGACAAGGGTTAAAAAGACATCCCTTTATCTTCATTTGCCTCCTGTCCTGGTGCTATGATTTACCCTCAGTGGCTCAAACTATCCATGTCTAGCACAAAGTGCTTAGAGTACTCAGCCTGCCAAGGAAAAGTTTTAGGTAACCTGACCGACTTGACATGGCCTTGACTGGACTGTAAATGTTAGTAGAGTTTACTAGATACTTTTTGACACGGTCTGTTAGAAGGGTCTGTTACAAGGGTTCACTAAATACTCTGACATGGTCTGTGAGTAATGTTTCATTAAATTCATTTTGACGTGGTCTTTTATGAAGTATCGACAGATGAGAACTGGGCTTTGAAGATATGTATTATCTGCAGATGAGGTGGTAATCACAAATCATAGTTGTAACATAGGTTAATAGCTTTAGCACCAAAATAGATCTTGTGGTAACTCACATACATGTACCATATTCGATCTAATTACCGCAAGGTGCGCTTAACAAAACCTTTTAGTAAAATATGCATCTAATAAGGGCACACTTATAGAAAGATTAGCAGAGCACTTCATGAGAGGATTATTAATGATGCTTATGCAATATTTGTTTCTGATTGTCTTTATAAAAGCATATGCTGTGGAAATTCAAATGAGTACCCACAACATAAGCTTTTATAAAAAAGTAGATACAAATACATTGGCTGTAACCTGAAGACTACAAAATTGCTTGACTGTGTGCTTATAGGAGTATATGCGGTTATTAGGTCGAATACGGTAAATTGCATTACCGAACCAGTTTCACGGAGGACAGGCATACCTTGAGTGCCCATGCCATGTGCTCTGAGAAGTGTGTAATGGGGCTAATCTTTACAATTGTCACACTGAGATGCTCCGGTTTAGAACGTAAAATGTATGTTTTTGTGAAGATATAAGAAAAATGTTTGGATGGATACTCCTTTTAACGCTTGTCCTGCTGAATAAATTAAGAAGCCACACCCATTTCTAATTTTCAGCCAGTCAGATTACTTGATCAAGGTTGTTGATATAGATTCACAAACTTAATGGCAAACAGTGCCGATCCAGATTAGTTGGCTTCTTTAGAAGCCAATTGATCTGGATCTACACTGTTTGCAAAGGCAAGGTATAGCCAGGTTCAGCAGGACAAGGGTTAACTGGAGCTATGGAGATCGATGTTGTTAGGAGATTGATGTTGCTAGGAGCATATAGGAACTGGCCATGATTACATTTGATTGGTCTACTGAGGATTGGTCAGCATCAAATAGATGCTTGATTCATAGTAGAAATAAGAAGCATTTTTGTCCAAAAAATATGGACATTTTTCTGTTTTTCTTCATAGTCATATATATGTATTATCAGTGCTGCTTTGAATCTGCCAGTTGTTAATGCTTATCCATTGATCACCACAACACCTGTTTTCATGGAGAAATAATTATAAGAAAAGTGTATTTCTGAATACAGTAAATGTCCTAAAATTTCGTACACCAAAGTTTCTGACAAAAGAGTATATGCAAACAGTGCAGACCCAGATCAGACTGCTCCTGAAGGAGCAGTCTGATCAGGGTTTACTATGACTGACATTCCACCAAGTACTTTAAGAAATAACTGCATAAAAAGCAAACTTTTATCCCAAAAAGTATGTAATAACCCATTGTAGTCAGGAGACCCGTAAAAGGGTAATTGGCAAACAGTGCAGACCCAGATCAGACGCCGCAGAATGCGGCGTCTGATCAGGGTCTATACTGTTTGCAAATAGTTTAGCCATTTTTCTCTAGGACTATGTAAATCTCATAGCCGGACGTACCTAAAATTGAAATTGGACTCTTCCAAAATATAGTGTGGGAGAATCTATTCAGTATACAATGGGATAAAGGTGTTCGAAATTTTAGGACATTTACCTTACTCCTGCTGTCTAGAGCTATGGTGTTATTGTGTATGTTTATTATTTTAAAGCTGCAGGCGGCGAAACAATCCATTATTTGTCACATGTTTACGTAAATTGCTTAGAGTCAGCTTGTCCTGCACATCTGCAGTTTGACCAGAAGGTACTTGCTTCACACCCACAGATATAAGCCTTGAAAATGTAAAACCCTTGCCAGGCTGAATAAATTAACCCTAGTCCTGCTGAACCCAGATATGCCTTGCCTTTGCAAACAGTGTAGATCCAGATCAGTTGGCTTCTGAAGAAACCAACTGATCTGCATCTGCACTGTTTGTCATTTAGTATGTGAATGTGTATCAACAGCCTAGATGAAGCAATCTGATTGGCTAACAATTAGAAAGGGGTGTGGCATCTTTATTCAGCATGACAAGGGTTAAGATGCCAGGCTCTCTTATCAGATTACTTGATCCAGGTTGTTGATATATATACAAATTCACATACTTCAAATACCAAACAGTGTAGATTCAGATCAGTTGGCTTCATCAGAAGCCAACTGATCTGGATCTTTACTGTTTGCAAACTGGCAGGGCATATCTGGGTTCAGCAGGACCAGGGTTAAGTTAAATTATGTTTTATCTTTATCAAATTCAATTTTTGTAATAACTTCTTAACATAAATTCTAATAAAAACTGTCCAAAATATAAGTTGTAGAGGAAGACGGGTGCCGACATAGGCATAAAGTTCCATTGAGGTATCATTGTCATATTGTCACATGTAATGAAATATCATAATTACCATATTTAACATAATTACCCTACATACCCTTATAAGTCCACAGTCAAGCAACTACCTCTTTACATTACATCCTGTGTATTTTAATTCACTTCTTTATAAAAACATGTTGTGGATGCTCATTTGAATTGCCTCAGGCACTTCAAACGAATACCAACAAGATCGGCTTTTATAAAGAAAATCAGAAAAGAATTGTACACTTCAGCCTCTATATAACACGGTTCGTTATTACATGGTTTTGGATATAAGACGGTTCAAAGATGGATCCCAAAAATGTATAGATTATATTGAAAAATGACCATAAATGGCCATTTTTCAATATTATCTATACATTTTTGTTTGGATATAACACGGTTGTTTAACTAACACGGTTTATGCTATGGTCCCCAACAATAGTGTTATAAAGAGGTTGTGGTGTATAAGCATGACATTAAGTACACCTCTGATGAAGTCCCCTGCTGATATTTCTTTAAAGTGTGTCCCGATGAAGTTGATATTTTAATACAAGTTCTTTCAGTAATTTTGAAAAACCTAAGCACACGGTGCATTTATTATATCAGTTTAATATTTTATGCCCAGGTCAAGAGATAAGAGGAGTATCCGAGTAAAATACCCATATGCAGGGCTTCCGTTAAGCGGACGTACGGCGTATATTACGCCCTGAGATTGCCACCGGACGTCTAAATTGAACTTCAAAGACGTACCGCGGACTTCCGAAATTTCTTTTGTCCGTCCAAAATCGATACCCGAGACGTCCAAAACTGTCAAAAACCCCGCCCACTTTTAACGAGTTGTATGATGTTTGCCCCGCCTACTTATCGGAAATTCACTACCTGTGTTCACTGAGCTTCTAAGGACGTCCCACTTTCCGCTTGCGGGAGTTTTATTGACAGCCGTCTCACGTGTCGCGGCACCCTTTTGATAGCTGTGTGATCACTGCATGTATTTGTCAATCGTGATGAGTTGATTAATTGATGTTTGTATAATTTAACTTTCTCCTGCGACACCCGAAATATTCGTTCACGCGCGTTCAAAACGTTGACCAATGAACCCGAAAATTTTCGGTCGGGAGGAATTTTCCAGGTTGCGCTTTATATTAAAAAACTTCCTGGCAACCTTATCTGTTCCAAAACCTAACAAATACACAAAGAATGCATGAGAAATAAATAAATCTTTCCAGCGCACCAGTTTAGCAGGAAGACGCGTTCAACAGATTATGCAAGTTAAACAAAGACAAGAAGCACTAATAAATTGAATTTGGATGAGCGGATTTTCCTTGTCTGGAAATAGATAAATTCAGAACCAGAAATAAACATCAAAAATGCGTTGACACAAATGATCTTTGGAAGAAAATAATGAAATTATATGAAGTCATTAATTGTTTTAATATTCAGGTCTTAAAATCTTAAATTATTATTTTGCTAAGAAGGTGTGTCGTCTGAAAACACCTCAACACTTCCGGGAGTTACCGAGGGAAATTCTATAAATAAATAATTATGCACAAAACGCAAATTGAAATCTGTTCAAATTTAGAAGCTTATGCTTGTCTTTCCTACAATGCTATAACAATAAAAGCAATTTTTCAAATGAAAATAAAACATATTTTTCGTCAACTTTTTCGGAAAACCCGTTTCTAAATGCGTAGCCTCGTTCCGGTTGCGCTGTTTACCAGCGCGGAAAAGACGCAAAGTAAGTCTTAATTTAGGAGATTTGTGATGGTTTTGCTTGCTTTTCTCCGCGAACGAACGTTATTGCTGATGGTATTTCATCAAGAGCTGCATTTTATTTGTTTGTTGTTACACAAGAGTCGGCGCTGTTTTCCCGCAAATTTGTGAAGGACGCAACGTTCGCTCGTGTCGATCAGCTTCTGTCCGAACAAATATTTCATTATAAACATTTCTGCGAAGTAATTTTAGCATACCGGGTAGTTTATTTTTAAGAAAACATGTTTTGGGGCTTTTCTCTCACGTATTTTATTTTATTTTTTCCCTTCTCTGGGCTTTGAAGCGAATGCGAAGTTTTACCAATGTTGATGCTTTCTCTAAGGTCCGAAATACAAGTTCAGGCTTTCCAAAAAGATGCGATCGAATTTTAAGCGATAAGGACGTTTTTAAGACACATCTGAAAGAATTATAGATCATGATGATTCTGTGTGACACTGAAATAAGAACCTATGTTTTGCGAAACAAAGGCCAGCCTGCTGCAGCACGGAAAAAGTGGGACTTCCTAGATTTTCCTGTGGGACTTCCAAATCTGCGGTGTAGGAAGTCTGGGACTTCCTGAGTCTGAAAGTTAATGGAAGCCCTGCATATGTTTTGAGCAAATACTCAATTATTTTCAAAAACTTGGGTATTGATGCCCAGTTGATTTGACAGAGTACCCAATTATTTCCAAATTCAAGGATGAAAATTAAAGTTTCAAGGCCAGAAAGGCACATGATTACTATTTTATAATATGATTACTGCACATAATATGTGTTTTTATTCTTCATATGACAAATATAATCATAAAATTAATAGGGTATAATGAAATACCATGTTTTGAATACCATAATTCGCTGTGTATACCACGCACTCATCTATAACACGCACCTAAATTCTGAGTCCAAGATCCATGGAAAAAAAGATATTCCTATCTAAAGCACGCTTATGCTTTTTCCCAGTGTCACAGAATGCTATCATTTGATTGAAAATGAAAGTACACGATTTTTGATTAGCTGCTATTAAAACAGACTGACTGGTTGTATGTATATTTCCCAATAGCAATAGAATTGACACTTCTCGTAATTCACACCTTCTCAATGTCAATCTCATAATTAACACCTTCTCAGTGTGAGTTAAACATCTCACTCAATTAAAGAAGCCCATTTTCCATTCACTGTCAATTAAAAGGTGATTAATGCCTGATTTCAAAGAATCCGATGACCTGTGCAACTCAGAACTTTGTTTAAAAACACACCGAGATTAATTAGCCCTTGTTTTGAGAAAAGTGCGGGTAATGCCTGTAATATCAACTCTGTTTTTTGAGAAACAAATAAAATTTTAAATTTTAAGTCATAAACTATTGTTACATATCTTTATTATTATTGTTATTTTTGCTACTATTATTATTATAATCATTATTATTATTATTATTATTATTATTTTTAGCAGTTTTCATAAAACATCAAATGTCTGTGTTCCCAACAAACCATTGTTTTGTGATCCGTCTATTCAGATTCAGACAACTTGGTTCATTACGTATATTTAGATAAACCTTCCTGTCAAAATGCGGAAAATAAACAAACAATTTTTGTGCCAATAAAAGGTAATCTGCATGAAAAGGTTGATGTCTGAGATTGAAATAGTGATTGCATTTTTAGTGGTATAAATTATTCAATGAAATAATATGTTAGAAGAATTTTTCGAGGGTCGCAATATGTCACATTGTAAATGTAATGGGTTTTCGTGACCTGCCGAGTTTTCAAGAAAAATATGGTTATTTTTCTATGCCACTGTATTACACGCAGGGGATTTTTTGCTCCATTTTCTGGGTAAAAAAAGTGTGTGGTATACGCAGGGAATTACGGTACCTAAGTCAGGCTCTTTTTGTGCTCTTTCCTTCAGTTTAATAAGCTTTACCCATTTGCGGGTATCTTTACTCAAACCGAAAAATGAAAATACAATTTTATCCAACTGACTCAATTTTGATGGGGTTAAATACCCAAATGCCCTCAAAATTATCTGTTGCTCTGGGTATACCTGATTGTGTTTAACAATGAGAATGTGGCAGTTCATCAGATCAGCTAAATATAAATTCTTGATACATTTGTATGTGCTGCCATCAGAGGAACAGTTTTTTACTAATCCTGTTTAGCCTCAGGACAACGAAAAGTACATCTCGTCATTTGAAAGAGCGATTATCACCACAATTTGCTGGACTTGCCCTCAGTATTCAAACACCTTAACTCCTTACCATACTTGTCCAAATGGCTGAACTAGTCCTTTTTCCTACCTGTTGGTGTGTGTGTTTAAACTGATTATTGCCACATTCTGCAACATCTGATCTTGGTCTACACTGTTTACTCAGGCCTGTCTATCCAGATACTTAGAGCAAATTACATGTACAGTCGAACCTCGTTATCTCGAACTCGCTTATTTCGAATTACCGCTTATCTCGAAGTGAAAATCTGGTCCCTGTTTTAACATGAAACTCTGACAACAGGTAAGAAAATAATGTAGAAAAGAGGAGAAATTTCTCCTAAGGAGCAATTTCTCCTCTTTTCCACAATATTTTCAGTATATCTCTATTTTCAAGAGTCAAATTGTATACATGTTCATTTGTGAAATGTGGTTGTTTGATTTATCTTTTTTCCTCAATTCTGCAAATCTGATATGTCGAGATACGGATATCTCAAAATTTTTCAGAGAGTCCCTTGGACTTTGAGATAACGAGTCGACTGTATATGGTGAAGTGCTCTTCATTGCTTTGTCTTTTTCATTGTTTGTATGATGTAGGTTAAATACCCATTTTGGTGTAATACAATACTAAATCTTGAATTCTACTCATAATAGAGCTTTAACGCTTCACACCCTGGGTAAAAATTTCAGCAGTTGACATGCCTTGGTGGCTCAGTTGAATGTGAGTCTGTCTGTTGATCAGGAGGTTGTGGGTTCAATAGCAGCTGGCATCAGACTTTAGAAGCAACCGTCTTTTGTGGAGATTGATCAAATATTTTGTCATATTCTCTCCTTTCCGCTGACTCAAGAAGGGCAGTTGTCAGTTTCTGGCCAAAGAATGTGCACATTGCAATACTGGTTAACTGCTTAGAGGACGTCAAAGCCTGCCCAGTAAAAGTGTGGTTAGGCAAACTGACTGCGCTCAACATGACCCTATTGGGTTGACTGGGCCGTAAAACGTCAACACAAACAAAATCAGCAGTCACCATATTTTTTTACAATTTGTAAGCAAATATTTGATACCCTGACACAAAAACAGAAACAACAAATGGTTCCTGATACTAAAGTTATTGTCAATCACAAAACATAAAAATATCTTACTATCATTCTCCTCATTGGCTGATTAAAGAAAGGCAGTTGTCAGTTACTGGCAAAAATGTATGTGTACAAAGTACTGGCTAGCTGCTTAGAGGATTAAGCTAATGCCCAGGAAAAGTGAGAGTAGGTTAACTGACCAGCTCAACATGACCTTAGTAGTGTTGACTGGGCCATAAAAACTCCAGATCAAGTCAGAATCAAATAACACTTTTCCATGTGATGCAAGAATGGCAGCATAAATGTGAAACCATTCTATCACAGATACAGTGCCCAGAGGGTCCATGGCAGGCAGATGTTGAATAACATCATCTTAACCTTTACTGTTAACTCGGCTAAATCAACAGATGAGAAACTGTTTTTGTTTTGTTTTTTGTATTTTTCTCGGAAAATAGGTTTTAACATTTTATGCAAATTGTGTCCTAAGGAGACAATTTGCATGAAAGCCAAAACCTGTTTTCTGGGAAAAACAAGTGAAATATTTTAAAATGTCATCTGCTGAAATTTTTACCCAGCATGCTGAGCGTTAACTAAGGCATACGGTATTTATCCAAAGTATTCGGACAGCTTAACTCTTGTCCTGCTGAACCGGGATATACCCTGCCTTTGCAAGCAGTGTAGATCCAGATCAGTTGGCTTCTTTAGAAGCCAACTGATCTAGATCTGCACTGTTTGTCATTCAGTATGTGAATTTATATCAACAACCTCGATCGTAATCTGATTGGCTGAAAATAAGAAGTAGGCGTGGCAACTTAATTTATTCAGCATGACAAGGGTTAATTTTCTTACCATACTTATCCTTACATTTGAACAAGTCCCTCGTACTACCTGTTGCTATGTATAAAAATTGCTGGATAGGTGGCAAACAGTGTAAACCCTGCTCAGATGCTGCATTTGCAGCATCTGATCAGGGTCTAACACTGTTTGTTCAAAACAGCCTCTCCAAATACTTATTGTATGATAACTGTCCTAAAATTTCATACACAAACCTGTCTGATAGAATTGGCATGCAAACAGTGCAGTCCCAGATCAGACTGATCCTGAAGGAGCAGTCTGATTTGGTTCTACACTGTTTACCATTCTGCTAAGTATTTTAAGAAACAGCCGCATAAAAAATAGAATCTTGGCAAAAAAAGTTTGAAGTGTTCAAAATTATAGCACATTTACCATAAATACGGTAGATTTCTGATCTGATCAATATTCCCCTGGTAAATTATAACCTAATCTCAGTAGGGGATAATGTACCAATTTTGTATCATCTCATGCAATTTACAACCTACTTTTGATGGGACCTGTTACATACAACATTGATTATCGAGTTTTGAGTTTGACGAAGATGGCATCCAGTGCAAGCATTTGTTTCAGTTGTATCATGGAAACTCCTAACTTATGCCATAAATGAGCCATTACACGAGAAAACCTGGGCCCAGTTGTTCAAAACTAACGATGTCGTTAGTTAAGGATTCGTTAAAATTTACATCAAGTGATACGCAAATATGCTGAAATTTTTTGCTGAAAAAATGTGAGTAGCTTTTTTTCAGCAAAAAATATCAGAATATTGTATATTGAATCTGCTAAAATAGTTAACGAAATGACCCTTAATGAGCTTGTTAAGCTAACGACGCTTTGAACAACTGGGCCCAGCTTTTGAACAAGCAAGCAGACAACTGTACTTCAGACACAGGAACCAATCACAGTATATGTTTATACATGTTGTTCTGCTTTTTGCTACTGGCTCCTGTGAATAGTGTATAGTTTTTATCTTTTTCATGTGTGTATCTATCTCTCTGTAATTTTTTTTTCTACCAAACTTTTCTCTTGAACACTGCACCCAAGATCCTGAAATTTGGTAGAAATGTTTGGTATAAGATTCTGTATTGTGTGACAGAGAACTTGCAGGTACCGCTTATTCTTCCTTTTAATTGTCCTTTCTTATGCCCCCAGCTTCGAAGAAGTTGGAGGGGCATATTGCTTCTGGGGCATTCGTCTGTCCGTCATGCTTTTTGATGCATAGCATATGTTTAGAACCATGCATGCTACTGTTTTGAAATTTCTTACATGTATATGGATTCCTCATGAAAAAGTTGCTGACACATTTTTTTTTCTTTACAGGATTATGCCCCTTTCCCAAGTTATGGCCCTTTAAAAAAATATGGATGCAGTCTTGTCAGCAAAATATCTCAAAAAGTATTGAAGTTAGAGCCTTGAAACTTGATGAATAGACTGGTAGTGATGAGTAGAAGACCTGTTTAACCTGAATAAATTTTGAAAAATACTTCTTGAGTTATGGCACTTTGTAATTTTGGGCATTTTTACCTTTTGTCAGCAAAATATCTCAAAAACTGTTAGAGCTAGTGCCTTGAAACTTGGTGAATGGATTTGTAGTGATGAGTAGATGACCTGATTAACTTTTGAATCAATTCTGAAAAATGTTTCATGAGTTATGGCCCTTGGTAATTTTTGGCATTTTTACATTGTCAGCATAATATCTAAAAAAATGTTGGCGCTAAACTTGATGAATAGACGTAGTAGTGATGAGTAGAAGACCTGATTAACTTTTGAATAAATTTTGAAAAATACTTCCGGAGTTATGGCCCTTTGTCATTTTGGGCATTTTTATCTTGTCAGCACAATATCTCAAAAACTGTTAGAGCTAGAGACTTAAAACTTGGTGAATTGATTGGTAATGATGAGTAGGTGACCGGAATACCTTTTGTATAAATTCTGAAAACTATTTCATGAGTAATGGCCCTTTGTAAATTTGGTCATGTTTCCCTTGTCAGCAAAATATCTCATAAACTATTGAAGCTGGAGCCTTGAAACTTGATGAATAGATTGGTAGTGATGAGTAGATGAGTAGAAGAACCCTGCATGCTAGGGTTTTGAAATTTTATATGTGGGATCTTCATGAAAAAATAGCTGACCTGTGTTTTTTTTTTCTTGTCTGGCATATTTGTTTTTTTTATAGTTATGCCCCTTTGAAAAAATCAGAATTAAATGAAATGTTGTTGGAGTAATGGCTCTTTGCAATTTCTGGCCATTTAATGTTGTTGCTTTATTGTGTATAGCATAAGTTTAGAACCATGCATGTTAATGTTTTGAAATTTCGTATATTGATTCCTCATGAAAAAATAGGTGACCCGTATTTTTTCGTATTCGAATTATCTCCTATTTTAGAATTATTTCCCTTATGATAAATTTACATTGAAATCTTGTATATTTGTACTGTTGCAACCATCATGGGCAAGCAGTGTTGGAGTCAAGCAGTGTTAGAGTCAGAGGGGGCATAGTGTTTTACAAACACCAGCTCTAGATTTTTTTCTCAAATGCCTGTTGATGGATCTGTGCCTGTCGGGGTATACGTAACACACTGGTCACTATGTCAACTGTCAAGTGGAAGATTTTGAAAGCAAGCTGTACAGTCATGTGTCCTGATCAGACTGTGCACCCCAACCCCCCCCCCTCCCCCCTCCCCCACCCTATTCACTCTTAAGCTCGCCTGTACAAAAGTACAGGTAGGGCCATAGCAGTCTTCATGGAGTCAGTAATGGCTATATAGTTAAAGTTTTTGGTGAAAGTTTTTAAAAAGCTTTATCTCCTGAACCTCTGAATGGAAGTTGTCCATATTTGCTCTGATGTTAGATGTGGGTCTGAAGTTCTATGCTGTACCATCCCAACCCACATAAATGACCTTGAGGTCAATGTCACAGACTTAGAAAAATTTATGTTAAAGTTTTTGTGGGGCAAAGCACGATTCAGGCGAGCATAATTTCCTTTGACATATACTAGCTCATCAGACGTTTTCTCCCTTTTTTTTGGAAGACAACACAAAATGACCCACAAAGGTTAACATGTCAATAAAGAAGTACTCAATTAGTCAATATAATGCTTGTTTTCCTTTGTTATAACTCATTACGAAAATAAAATAATCCATAAAAGTACAAAAAGACAATATTGCTGGAACTATAATTACCGTATTGATCATGTGTATTCAGACGGACATGCCTGAGCAAACATTGTAGACCCAGATGAGACACTATAGAATGTGGTGACTCATCAGGGTCTACACTGTTTGCCACTCATTCAGCAATTTTTAGACTCAGCATCAGGTAGTAAATTGTACTTGTTCAAATTTTAGAGGTAAAGAGCTGAGGTGTCTGACTGCTTAGGGTAAATACAGCAGCTTATTACGAAAATAAAATAATCCATAAAGTACAAAAAAGACATTATATTGCTGGAACTATAATTACATGTACTTAACCCTTAAAGTGCTAAGCAAATTTGAAGCAGTTGACATTAATTCTAAAATTGATTTTCTAATTTTTTTCAGAGAAAATAAGACTTGACATTTCAAAAAAAGAATATCCTGATCAGACTGGGCAGGTTACAGAACAGCTCACGAGGGCCTGTAAGGGGAATTAACTACTTTTATGGGAGGTTCCATATGTTACCCTAAGTATATGGATGTTTCACCTCCTTACCATACTTGGGGTGGTCGGGTGGTGCGAAGGTGCTGTGTATCTTACATCACTGGGGCGTCCAACTGATATTGGCTTACAGTTGGGCAAGGCCTGCTATCCTTGTAGTGGGTAAGGGTAGAGGGGGAATGTTTTTATTTCTTCTGTTTCTTCACTTTCATTCCTGTTCCTCTTTCTTCCCTGTCCCTCTCTTTCATCTCCTCTACTCTCTCTTCTATCTCTTTTCTCCCTTTCTCTTGGAGACGACACAAAATGACCCTCAAGGGTTGACGTGTCGTTAAACCCCAACACAATCAATCAAAACCTTACCATACTAATGTTCTAAAATTTGAAAAAGTTCACTACCCAATGTTGTGTCTAAAAATTGCTGGATGAGTGGCAAACAATGTAGACCCTGATAAAATGCCACGTTCTTTGGCACTTCATCTGGGTCTATACTATTTGCCCAGGCTTGTATGTCCAAATACATATAGTATATATGGTAGTTTTGTCAAAATTGTTTTGCCTTAATTTGTTCCCTGTCTTGGTGCAAATTCTTTCCTTTTAGAATAGACCCCTTTTCAGCAGGAAAGCAAACAGGAAATCTCATATTCTTTTTTCCTTGTCAGAAATGGCTGAAATTCTACCAGGGTTATCCATTGCTACTACAGTCGAACCTCGATTGCTCGAACACCGATGGCTCGTTTACCATGGCTAATTCGAACTCTTTTTTTGAGTCCCTACGAAGTTCCTCCGATAGCTCAAGAAAACAAATATTTAGGGAAATTTTCTTATTTTATCGTGAAATTGTATGTTGTGTGTACTCATTAGAATTGCCTCATCGAGGCAATTCTAATGAGTACACTCAACATACAATTATTGTGTAGAAAATCAAAAAAAAAAAAAATCCCTAAATTATCGCCATTTGCTTCCTGACTTGGCACCATAATAAACCCTCAGTGGCTCGAACCACCCATGTCTCGAACAATTTTCTATGGTCCCAAAGATGTTTCGAGCCATCGAAGTTCGACTGTATAATAAGTGCTTTTTAATGTTGCTGGTGTGGCTCAGATTATACTCATTAAAAGGATTAATAATTACCATATTTACCCTAAGTATTGGGACACCATATCTACTACCATACTTAAAATACCTAAAATTTAAAAGAATTCATTCTACTACCTGTGAATGTGTGTTAATTAATGCTGTATGTATGGTGAACAGTGTAGACCCTGATCAGAAGCCTCATTTGCCAAGGCTTATCTGTTCCAGTACTTTAGGGTTATTACAGTAGTAAATAAGAGAAGGGCTGCTGAAATGAACAAATTGTAGGGAGAAAAGGTGCCTTCTGGTAGTTAATTCATTATTATTGCCCAATTGATGACTCTAATGTTAATTGTGGCTGCACCTAGACTGGTTACAGTCCATTTAGTCTTAGTTTACTCATCTCTTGGACTGATGCCAGTCTGTGGCCTCACCCAGATTAGCTTTTAAGGAAAATTAAAATAAAAATGTAACTTGTAAGAAAAAGTGAAAGAAAAGTGTAGCTTGTAAGGTAAATCAAAAGAAAAAGTGAAGCTTGTGAAAGAAAGTTCAAAGAAAAGTGTAGTTTGTAAGGAAAATTAAAAGAAAAGTGTAATTTGAAACAAAATTTGAAAAAAAAAAAATGTGCAGTGTGGAAGGAAAATAAAAGAAAGTGTAACTTGAAAGGTAAATTAAAAGAAAGTGTAACTTGTAAGGTAAATTAAAAGAAAAGTGTAACTTAATAAGGAAAATTAAAAGAAAAGTGTAGCTTGTAAGGAAAATTAAAAGAAAAGTGTATAAATAGAGCAAATTCTTCCGATACCGAGGCACCTTTTTTGGATTTGAATCTGTGTATATCTAATGGTACAGTTTCCACCAAAATTTATGATAAACCGGACGATTTTGATTTTGATATAGTCATTTCCCCTTTTCTGGATGGCGATGTCCCCCAGCATACCTCATATGGGGTGTACATATCTCAACTTATTAGATTCTCCAGAGCTTCTTTAAATCTTAATGACTTTAACTACCGTAATAAAAGCCCTTACTGCCAAACTTCTTAGGCAGGGCTATCGTTATTTTAAACTTCATAAGGCGTTTTCGAAATTTTATCGCAGACACAGTGCCTTGTTAGAAAAATATAGCGTCAGTCTGAAAACACTTCTGCAACAAGGTATATCGGAACCAGAATTTCATGGTGACTTAGTGTAAAAATTGTAGGTAAATCTAACTTTTCGGAGCAATTCAGAAAACTTATTAACCGTTATAAAAGAATTGGCTATAGCCTGGATATTATGCAGCAGACTGCATGCCTAGTTGTCAACCCAATCATTGTTGATGGCTATGCTCCACTCTTTAATTGCACGATGGCGGTTCGGGCCTCAGACTCAATGATGGTCTCTTCGTAAAACTTAAACCAGTGGGTTGGGGCTTGATGATATGTCTTTGGCTTGGCCACTCATCTTTGTTTATTATAGTGATTAATTTGATTTTTATGTTTTCGCTTTGATGCATTGACTGAGTTGGGAGCCTTTATGCGAACCAAATTTTTATGTGTTTCTGTATTAAGAGTAGCATCGGGACCCAGGGTGAAGTTAGCTAGCTGTAAAAGTGCTTTAAACCCCCCGGTGGTTTGCTCTACTGACCATTCTAAGGCGGTGGTCCCGGTGTTAGTCTTACTCTTTGTTGCTTTGTGGTTAATTCTACGAGGCAATTTGTTGTATGTCTTTCCATGTGTCATTTTGTTCTTGTGTTTTCAGTCCTTTTAGTATTGCGATTACCTTGCTTGGGAAAGAGAGAGCTAATCTTGGTGCTTTTCGTACGTTTGTTCGGTTTGTACTTGTTTGGATTTGTCGGTTTCCTCTTCCTCTTGGGGTCTGGGAGGGGCTGCCTTTGTGATTGTGGCACTCCCTGGACTTTTCTCTTACCTTTTCTTGTAAGGAAAATTAGAATAAAAGTAAAGCTTGTAAGGAAAATTAAAAGAAAAGTGTAGCTTGTATGGAAAATTAAATGAAAAGTGTAACTTGTAAGGTGATTTAAAAAGAAATTCATATAGCTTGTAAGGAAAATTAAAAGAAAAGTGTAGCTTGTAAGGAAAATTAAAAGAAAGGTTTAGCTTGTAAGATAAATTAAAAAGAGAAAGTGCAACTTGTAAGGAAAATTAAAAGACGTGTAACTGGTATGGAAAATTAAAAGAAAAGTCTATCTTGTAAGGAAAATTAACAGAAAAGTGTAACTTGTAAGGTACATTAAAAGAAAAGTGTAACTTGTAGGGAAAATTAAAAGAAAAGTGTAACTTGCAAGACAAAATGAAAGACTAGTGTTGCTTGTAAGGTAAATTAAAAGAAAAGGGTAACTTGTAAGGTAAATTAAATGAAAAGTGTAACTTATAAGGAAAATTAAAAGAAACATGAAACCTATAAGTTAAAGTAAAAGAAAAGTGTAGCTTGTAAGGAAAATTAAAAGAAAAGTGTAGCTTGGATGGAAAATTAAATGAAAGTGTAGCTTGTATGTAAAATTAAATGAAAGTGCAGCTTGTAAGGAAAATGTAAAGAAAAGTGTAACTTGTAAGGTAAATTAAAAGAAAAGTGTAGCTTGTAAGGGGTTAAAAGACAAGCGTAGCTTGTGAGGTAAATTAAAAGAAAAGTGTAACTTGAAAAATTAAAAAGAAATGTGAAGCTGGTATGGAAAATTAAAAGAAAAGTCTAGCTTGTAAGGAAAATTAACTGAAAAGTGTAACTTGTTAGGTACATTGAATGAAAAGTGTAACTTATAAGGAAGATTGAAAGAAAAGTGTAGTTTGTAAGGAAAAGTAAAAGAAAAGTGTAACTTGAAAGGAAAATTAAAAGACAAGTATAGTTTGTAAGAAAAATTAAAAGAAAAGTCTAACGTAAGGAAAATTAAAAGAAAGAGTAGCTTGTAAGATAAATTAAAAAGAAAAGTGCAACTTGTAAGTAAAATTAAAAGACATGTAGCTGGTATGGAAAATTAAAAGAAAAGTCTATCTTGTAAGGAAAATTAACAGATAAATGTTACTTGAAGGTACATTAAAAGAAAAGTGTAACTTGTAGAGAAAGTTAAAAGAAAAGTGTAACTTGCAAGAAAAATTGAAAGACTTGTGTAGCTTGTAAGGTAAATTAAAAGAAAAGTGTAGCTTGTAAGGTAAATTCAATGAAAAGTGTAACTTATAAGAAAAATTAAAAGAAAAGTGTAGCTTGTAAGGAAATTGAAAAAAAAGTGTAGCTTGTACAGAAAATTAAATAAAAGTGTAGCTTGTAAGGAGAATGTAAAGAAAAGTGCAACTTGTAAGGTAAATTAAAAGAAAAATGTAGCTTGTAAGGGGTTAAAAGAAAAGTGTAGCTTGTAAAGTAAATTAAAAGAAAAGGGTAACTTGATAAATTAATAAGAAATGTGTAGCTGGTATGGAAAATTAAAATAAAGGTCTAGCTTGTAAGGAAAATTAAAAGAAAAGTGTAAGGTACATTGATTGAAAAGTGTAACTTGTATAGAAAACTAAAAGAAAAGTGTATCTTGCAAGGGAAATTGAAAGAATAGTGTTGCTTGTAACGTATATTAAAAGAAAAGTGAATCTTATAAGGTAAATTGGATGAAAAGTGTAACGTATAAGGAAAGTTGAAAGAAAAGTGTAGCTTGTAAGAAAATCAAAAGAAAAGTGTAACTTGTAAGGAAAATTAAAAGATAAGTGTAGTTTGTAAGAAAAATTAAAAGAAAAGTCTAACTTGTAAGGAAAATTAGCAGAAAAGTGTAACTTGTAAGGGGATTTTAAAAGAAAAGTGTAGCTTATATGGAAAATTAAAAAAAAAATAGTAGCTTGTATAATTAAAGGAAAAATGTAGCTTGTAATGTAAATTAAAAGAAAAGTATAGCTTGTAAGGTAAATTGAAAGAAAAGTATAAATTTTATAATAAATCAAAAGAAAATTGAAGAAGCCATTTAAACTGATCTGGATCTGCACTGTTTGCCACTCAGTATTTGAATTTGTATCAACAACCTGGATTAAGTAATCTGATTGGCTGAAAATTAGAAGCAGGTGTGGCATCTTAATTTATTCAGCAGGACAAAGGTTAAGAAAGGAGAGCTAGAACTGGTCAGCCTCAGGTGTCAGTATTATAAATGAGACAGGATGGAGTCTCATGTCATAGTGTCTGGGATGTGATGTTTCAGTGAGGCAGCACATTAAGTGAACATTTAGGTCCCTGCCACATCCAGACGCCTTGGTGATATGACTTAAAGATTGTTGAAAGTAATGAAAAACCTGAATAAAATAAATTAACTCCAGAGACTCAGTATTTTATATAAAAGATAGCAAAAGTATTTATTGGTGTGAAGTAAGTCACTGTAACAGTGACAGATGGTTTTAGTAAAGAAAAACATCATTTTTTGTTTAAACAAGAAAAACATCTAGCACATCTGTGACCCATATAAATCCATGTCGGCAGGCATTTATAAGTTCTGTTTAGGCTGTCCAAATATAAGTACATGTACATAAAGTACATACAATAGAATTCCACTATCAAGACCATTCTAAATTAAGACCACTCTACTATTAACCCTTGTCCTTCTGAACCCAGATATACCCTGCCTTTGCAAACAGTGTAGATCCAGATCAGTTGGCTTCTGAAGAAGCCAACTGATCTGGATCTGCACTGTTTGCCAATCAGTATGTGAATTTATATCAACAATCTGGATCAAGTAATCTGATTGGCTGAAAATTTGAAAAAGGTGTGGCATCTTGATTTATTCAGCAGGACAAGGGTTTAGAGCAGCTTTTGCTAGTCCCAAATGGTTTCTTTCTCATTATTCAAATATTCAATAATACGACCACCCAACTAATATAAGACCACTTATAGGCAGTCCCAAAGATGGTCTTAACCCTTGTCATGCTGAATAAATTAAGATGCCACGCCCACTTGTAATTTTCAGCCAATCAGATTACTTGATCCAGATTGTTGATGCAAATTCACATACTTAATAGCAAAGAGTGCAGATCCAGATCAGTTGGCTTCAAGAAGCCAACTGATTTGGCTTCAGAAGCCAACTGATCTGGATCTACACTGTTTGCAAAGGCACGGTATATCCGAGTTCAGCAGGACAAGGGTTAATAGTGAAATTCTACTGGAAAGTTGAAGTTACAGAAATACTTGTGAGTAAAAAGCATTTTGATCTGGGTCTATACTGTTTGCATGATGTCAAAAATGCTGTGTCAGAATGACAAACATTTTTGAGCACTTTTGGAGTAGTTTGATCAGGGTCTACACTGATTGCTTTAATTTAGGCCAGTCTGTTCAAATATCTAGGGTAAATATGGTATTTTTTCTGAAAGAATAAAAAAAACCCCAGCCCTATCTCAATATTCCATTACCAGCTGGAATTTTGTATTATTTAAAAGTCGAAGTAATAGAAATGCTGATCAATGAAAAACACACTGATCTATATTTTTGCTTTGCTTTTCCGATAATTACAAACGGATGATCAAGGCTATATTCCACTGAAACACTGGCCCATCTATATATCTGCAGTAGGCGACTCCTGTTAATTCTTGTCACAATAATGTCTCTCTCAGAACATATTGATTTTTACCATAGCTGGAGTTAAGGAAGGGCCTCCATATAATGTTTTTCTTATTTCTTCACAAAAACATATGTTGTTGGTACTAATTAGAAGTGCCTTGATGAGGCACTTCCAATGAGTACCCATAACATATGTTTTTATGAAGAAATAAAAAAAAAAGTATTAGTTTTTCAGTAGGAAAAAAGTGTCTTATCTGGAGCTGTTTCGCTATCGAATCGGTTTTGGTTACTTGCGTGGGCGCGTCAGAAATATTACAGGGAGACACTTCTAATGAAGAATTTAATTCTTCAAAGGCACTCTGTGTTTCAAAGTAACTTGGCATTTCAGATATTGCTTTAATTACCCCAGCATAATTAACGCTTAGCACAATGAGTAAAGTTTTCAGCATAAGTTTCGACATATTGAAATATTTTTCTTATTTTTCTGTGAAAACAGGTTTGAACATTTCATGCAGAGTGTCTCCATTTTGCATGAAATCCGACTCAAAGCCTGTTTTCTAGGGAAAATAAGAAAAATTTCACCAATTTGTCGTCAGCTGAAATAGCCCAGAGAGTGGCAAAGGTTAACGGTTAAAGTGCCAGTCACAACAGAAGTACGTACCAGTCACATTATAAAGAAGCAAGAGAACCAACTCTATCTTTTAGGGTAGACTCCTTTTCAGAAGGGAGGCAAAAGTGGTTTTGAGAGAGTTGTCTCCCTTAATAGTGTATCCATTATCCCCTTTACATTTAGCACTCTATCAGCAAATTCAGCAGATATTTTATCTTAATTTTTTCAGAAAATAGGATTTGACATTTCAAGCAAATTGTCTCCTTAAGGAGACAATTTGCAGGAAATGTCAAAGCCTATTTCCATTGAAAAATAAGAAAAATATTTCAGAATGTCATTTTACCGAAATTATTACCCACCATGCTTAAGCATGGAAAAGTGGGGTTTTTTTTAAAGAAAATTTGATAGTGCTAAGATAAGTCTGTGGTTGCCTCCAGTGGCTCAGTCAAGCCACAAATTTTGTCATTTTCTCAAATTTTCTGCCTTCTTTAATGCAGGAGTTGCACGAATTCCTGTGATAGCCAGATAACACGTATGTATGACTATTAAATATACAGTAGAATCTCCTTAATTGGAACACTATTAACACAAATTTCTCAATAGCTCAAAGTGATGTTGAAGTCCAAATTAAAACACATGTATACATTTTAACCATTGATTATCCACAGTCTTGATAATTCAAACAAAACTGTCTGGGCCCTTCGACTTTGAATCATTGAGGTTCCACTGTACTAGTCTTAGAGGGTAAGTTGACAGTGATGTCACTGATCATTTAGTTTTTGGCGAAAGAATGTGCACAGTACTGGTTAATCTCTTAGAGGACTTAAAGCCTGCCCAGTAAAAGCGTGGTTAGGTAAACTGACTACACTCGACATGACCCCAATGGGTTGATTGGACCATAAAACTTCAACACAAACACTGACCGTTTATGTTATTAGACCAAATCTATTCCTAAACAGGTAAACGCTACTTGACAATATACATCATAAGCACCACTGAACTTTATCCACTCTAGCTCCATAGTAGATCTCTTTGTTTACAAAGCGTGATCCTGCAGGTTACGATTATTCAAATATGACTTTTTGTTCTATTTTGCTTCTTTTTTCTTCATGAAATTTTAATTTTTAGAGAAAGAATACATAAAATGGAAAACAATTTTATAATAATAAAAATGAAACAAATTTTTGTGACACCATTTTAATTTCTATCATGGCCTTAAAAGAAAAAAAAAACTGATTTTAAAGTACAGTTTTGTTTTGAAAAAATATCATCGTTTGATAATGAGAATGGCTGGCTCAAAACATAACAGGAACTGGTTTCAAAGTGCTCGACTCTTAAGTTACATTATTAACTGCTATTGTGACCCATACACACCAGCTGAGGTATTAGATAAGTATAATACACAAAAACTACCTGTAACATTTTAGTGATAATTCATTCAGAACCTGTTTTACCAAAGTATAGTGGTAGACTCTATGACGTCACTGTCAAATTATCCTCGGAGCATTACATGGAAATTTTATGTATAAATTGATAAATGTTTACTGACCAGGATGTAGCATGGCAGTCCCATGTTTTGCATTTAAGTTTCAGTACTCCCGCTGTGATGTAATGGTCAGTTTTAATATTCATTTCATTCATTGGTCAGTTTTAATATTCATTTCATTTATTTATACTGTATTTGGCTGTATATAATGCATACACTTGTATTGTTCCAGCGGCATTATCTTAATAGAATTGCAAACATTACAGTAAATATACTAAAAATTCAAACACACTATTTGATACTTTTTGGACCTAAATTTTGCTACATATGCAGGTTTTTTTTTTCCTTAAAACAATGAGTGGAATGGCAAACAGTATAGACCCTGATCAAACTGCTCTGATCTGGATCTACACTGTTTGCATATTCCAGTTTGACAGACACTGTGGTGTATGGAATTTTAGGAAATTTCTGGGCTGGCATAATGGATTGCAAATTGGTTGATTTTTCACTAAATAATTTAGATGAAGGTTCTGTGTATCATTTCTCATAAATTTACATTTTCAGTGCGAGCACTTTAGAGGAATTTATGCATTTTCAAATTCATTCATCATCCAGTGAATGCAATGAATTCTCACTTTGTTTGCTGAACATCATTCAATGAATGCAATGGCTTTTACATCCTGCCAACATGCTGTTTTAGCCAAATAGTGTACACTGTACTTCCCACTAAAGAAAGTTAAAGGGGTTGGTCTCCTCATATTAAGTCCCCTCAACAGGAATATACCGGCGGTATTTGTGATAATGATAAAACATAAATATAAAAAAATAACTTTTTTTTCCAGTTTCAGTTGATTCCTGAACTCATCAGGTTACATTGAAACCTGTGTAAGACAGCCACCTCTGAGACAGACTTTAAACAGTGAGGGTTGATGTGGAAAGGTGACTGTCTTATAAAGGTACATGTCATGTAATTTTGCTAGCAAAATTACATGACATGTACCTTTAAAAGACAGCCACCTTTCCACATCAGCCACTAAAGTCAGTCTCAAAGGTGGCTTTCTTATACAGGTTTCACTGTATGTGCAAAGTTATGAGAACCCCTTCTGTATTCACTAACTGCACATGAACCGATGTGTTTGCGAGTCAGTGAACTGCAAAAAGTAATATTTTTTCTTAACCCTAGTGATGCCAGCTGAATCTGCATATACCCTGCCTTTGCAAACAGTGTAGATCCAGATCAGTTGGCTTCTGAAGAAGCCAAGTGATCTGGATCAGCACTGTTTGCCATTCAGTCTGTGAATGTATAGCAACAATCTGGATCAAGGAATGTGATTGGCTGACAATTAGAAGAGGGCGTGGCATCATAATTTATTCAGCATGGCATGGGTTGAATGAACCTTTTAAGCTTATGCTGTCATAAGACTGCATCATAAGTTCTCTGATTTGAATCTTGTTGAAGGTGGAATTCAGCTCCTGACATACACATGTATGATACTTTGTTGCAGAGAGCCTTTCCGCCAGCCTCGGTGGCTCAGTTGGATGCGCCGTCCGACTGGAGACCAGGAGGTCATGAGTTCAACCCCCACCAAGGTCGGCAACATTCTTTCGTGGAGATTGATCGTGAAATATTTTCTACGGTCATTCTCTCCCTTCTGCTGATTCAAGAAGGGCAGTTGTCAATTTCTGGCGAAAGAATGTGCACAATACTGGTTAACCGCTTAGAGGACTAAGCCTGCCCAGTAAACGTGTGGTTAGGTAAACTGACCGCGCTCGACATGACCCCCATTGTGTTGGCTGGGCCGTAAAACCAAAGCACAAACAAAAAGAGAGCCTTTCCTTATCACCATTCAATCATCATGATATGAATGAAATAATGTTGAAAGGGATGTAAAACTCTTAATCATCATCATCGTCATCATCATTCTTGAGTTTGATTATAAAATTCCCATCAGAAGAAAAAAATCAATTATACAGTAAATGTCCTAAAATTTTGAACACTTTATTCCATACTTGTTGGCCTAAATTTTGCTTTTTATGAAGCTGGTCCTTAAAATACTTAATGGACTGGCAAACAATGTAGACCCTGATCTTACTTCTTCTGAAGGAGCAGTCTGATCTGGATCTGCACTGTTTGCATGTGCCAATTTTTATCAGAAACTTTGTATGAAATTTTAGGACATTTATCATACTTTTTGTTTAGACTGGAACTGTGGTGATCGAAAAAAAAAAAGCTTTGCAGACAATAGGAAGCCTCTGATGGTTCCAAAGCTTTTCTTCTTGACATCATTTTCTCATTATTCAAAGGCAGCTCTGACATTAACCCTTGTCCTGCTGAACCGGAATATGTCCTGCCTTTGCAAACAGTGTAGATCCAGATCAGTTGGCTTCTTCTTCAGAAGCCATCTGATCTGGAACTGCACTGTTTGCCATTAAGTATGTAAATTTATATCAACAATCTGGATCAAGTACTCTGATTGGCTGAAAATTAGAAATGGGCATGGCATCTTAATTTATTCAGCAGGACAAGAGTTAATATATTTAATAAAAGCTTCTTTTTTTCGTGACGTTTCTTTGGAACCTGAGACTTTATAAAACGATTCATTATAAAAAGATTTTGGATATAATATGATTTAAAATTTATGTGGCCTACAAAGACATTGTTTCCAACAAAAATGTATATTTTATATAGAAAAATGACCAAAACTCTTGGATTACATGGGCCACACCAATCGAAAAAGTACCTTCGAACATCCGCAAAATGTGCAGATTCACGTCAAACTGCACATGCATAATGTCTCATCCGCACATTTCCTCTCCATTCTAAATTGTGCAATGAGTCTGTTAGTGGACAGTGAAGGCCTGATCAGACTGCGCCTATCTTGGCCTTCTCTGTCCAAATACTGCATGGTATAGCCCGAAAAGACAAATGTACAATTATGGTCATTTTTTCTATTTAGTCTGTACATTTTTGTTTGGATACAACACGACTGTTTAGCTAACAGAGTTTTTGTTATGGATTCAAAACAAATACTGTTATAAAGAGGTTGTGACATATTTTCTCATTATTTAAAGGCAGCACTGACATTTGCCATTTGCAATAAATTGAGCCTTGTCTGGCGCAAAGGGCCTTTACGCTTATTGCCTTTTGGCTGGAGATGAATTCAGCAGACAGTGAAATACCATATTTACTCTGAATATTCAGACATTACAACCCCTAACATAGTGCTAGATAAGGGTGTATCTGGTAAATAGTTGACTCTCATTTAACATAGCACTAGTTAAGGCACTTTTTTCAGTCCAAAAGTATTGATATTTTTCTTATTTCTCCACAAAATGATATGTTGTGGGTACTCATTAGAAGCGCCTTGCCAAGGCACTTCTAATGAGTACCCACAACATATGTTTTCATAGAGAAATAAGATAAATATTTTCCGGATACCCTCCCTTCTTTAGACCTATGTGACACTATCTTGAATTCCAAGGGACTCTCTGAAATACTTCGAGATATCCGTACTTCGACATATCAGATTTGCAGAATTGAGGAAAAAACTAATTCAATTAACCACATTTAACAAATATATGTGTAATTGGACTCTCGAAGTTGGAGGTATATTGAAAATATTGTGGAAAAGAGGAGAAATTGCTTCTTAGGAGCAATTTTTCCTATTTTCCACAATATTTTTACATGTTGTTAGAGTTCATGTTTAGGCAGGGACCAGATTTTCACTTCGAGATAAACAGTTATTCGAGATAAGCGAGGTCAAGATAACGGGAGTCAACTGTATATTTCTCCATGAAAACGAAACGCATGTTGTGGATACTGACATTATAAGTGCCTCACAGAGCTCTAATTAATATTAAAAGTACACACATCATACGTTTTCTTGGAGAAATAAGGAAAATATCGATAGTCTTTGATTGAAAAAAAAAAAAAAGCATCTTTTAGAGCTGATGATTGCCCTAATTACCATACTTGTCATACAGTCTGAACATGTCTGTTTTACTACCTATTGACGCATCTAACCAATTTACTCAGACAAACAAATTGTCCAAAGTATTTGGACAGACAGACCTGAGCAAATAGTGTTGACCTTGTTCAGACACCATGGCCTGCCGCATCTGAGAACTCTTTGCTGTGACATGTCCTGTCCTAGTCTGGCCCCAGACCCTTTCTTTTTTTCTTTTCTTTCTTTTTTTTTTTTTTTTGAGGGGACACAACACGTGTATAGCTTGTAGAATTTTTGTTTACTTCAGTCCCTTGGCTATAGGCCATAGGTAACTTGAAGTTTGATTAAAGAGAATCATGATAAAAAAAATAATGTAGAGAAAGGGAGAAATAGTTATAAAACAAAAACAACTGGAGCCAGTCTAATCCTGTTCATCGGATACAATTTACTTGAAATGTCAAATTCTGTTTTCTAGGAAAAATAAGAAAAATATTTCCAAATATTGTCTGCTGAAACTGTTCCTAGCATGCAAAGTGATAAGAATTTATACTGTAGAGCCATGCCTGACTTTAGTATTTGGTATAAAGAGAAAGCCCCATTTTCCTTGGCACTACTGAAGCAATGCTCAGGTTTCAAATAATTCTACAAATTGAAAAGCGGAAATATGAGATTTTGATGTAGTTGAAGAAGGAATTGTGGTAAAAATGAATGGAGTACCTTATCCAAATGGTTTTATCACTTAAGGGGAAACACTTCCAGGAGAAATAACTCTTTCAATCTTGGTTTGACTCCCTTCAGACAAGGAGTCTATTCTAAAAGGAAAGAATTTGCTCCCTCTTTCAGGGTAGACCAAAAAAAAAATCTCTTTGGGAGCAAATTCTTTCCTTTCAGAGTAGACCAAAAAAAGGAACACTTTTAGAGTACATTTGGGAGCAAATTCTTTCCTGTTAGAGTAGACCAAAAAAGGGAACAAATTCTTCCCCTTTTAATAGAAGGCCCCTTTTCAGAAAGGGCTTTGTATGTGTGCATGAATGGGAACAGGAAGTCAAAAAAGTTGTCTCCATTGTAAAGTGGCAGAATTTAACCTTAAAAACTTGCTAAATGTAAATAGAAGACATTTTAAAATTTTAAAATAGATTGTCTTCTTTTTCTAATGGTAAACAGGGCATTACATTTGAATGTAATGTAGGTTTTTCTTGTCTGGACTGTAACTTCAATACCCGTAGGAATCAAAGAACTTGTTAAGCTTAAGAAGAGTATTTGGCAATTTATTCTGGGATATTTTTTTTTCTCCATCAAATCATACATTGTGGGTATTCATTAGAAGTGCCTCACCAAGATTTCATATTTGGACTGCAACTTGAATAGGCTTTGGACAGTTGTACTTTGTAAGATCATAGAATAGGTAAAAGTAGAGTCCGCTCTTACCAGAGGCAGATCCAGAGGGTTTGGGGGTTCAGCCAAACCCCCAGATACCCCACACCCTTGGCTCAAAATTTCACTTAAGGCAAAAAAAAAAAAAAAGTTAATATTAGATTCTCGGGCACTTTTTTTCAAAAAAATAGATGTGTGCAGGCGGCTTTTTATTTTTTATTTTCCGGTTGGGTACATTCTTGGGCATTTGGGTTTGTTTTTGGGTTAAACAAAATTGCGGTGGTTTTACCGGATGTATCGAAAATGCAAGTTTAAGCCTCAAACAACATAAAACAGATTGTAATTTACTGGTTTCTTTGCAAGTAAATAAGAATGCCATATGTTTGTGGTCTAGATTGCAATTTGGTTAGAAATGATTCTCAGATAAACAAGAAAAATCCAATGTCACATATTTTCGTGGGTCGGAAAAAAACTTACCACTGAAAAAATCATATATGCGGGACCTTTTGGACAGATGCGGCGATGCCTGAGAATCTAATACATGTACTTTTTTTTTTTTGGGCCTTAATAGGAAATTTTTGAAAAATTTTGTGAATTTTTGTGTAGAAATAAGAAAAGTACATGTATGTGTCAGATGCTTCTTATCTAATTATATGTACCACCTATGAACATTGTTACAGAATCTTTAAGTAATATTAAGATTTCAGAGAATGGAAAATAATCCCAGTGGGACACTGCTTTGCCTTAGAAGAAAGATGAATCAATAAGAGTAACCTTTACCATTCACTGGGCAAATTCAGCAGACAACAAATTGATGATATTTTTCTTATTTTTTCCCTCCTAAGGAGACAATTTGCATGGAGTTCAAAGCCTATTTTCTGGCAAAAAATAAGAAAAATATTTCAAAATATCATCTGCTGAAGTTTTTTCCCAGCATACGGAGCAATAATCATGACATTGCTGAATTTAAACATTAGCAGACAACGGTTTAAAATAGTTTTCTTCTTCCATGCCCCCTCCGAAAATATATAGTTTATAACATTAGTGAAAGTATTAATTCTAAAATGACTACCATCAACATAAAAATGTATATAGACTGTTAAGAAATTTGTTTTATCTACATGTAAATACAGCAATAACTACAGATAAGGCATTTTTTCCAATTTTTTTTTTTTCTAATTTCTTGACGAAAACATATGTTATGGTACTCATTAGATGCGCCTTGGCAAGGTGCTTCTAATGAGTACCCACAACATATGTTTTATGGAGAAATGAAAAAAAAAATGTGGCTATACCCTGTGATCTGGAGCTATGGCCCCAGATAAGAGGCTTATCCATATATCTATTGTTCTTATTTCTCCACAAAAACATGTGTTCATGGGTATATCCTTTTCAGCTGAAAAAAGAGATTCTTTCCTTCCTAAAGCAGTGGATACAGCCTTACAGAAAAAACTTACTCATAGAATATGTCACTGTGACCTGTATGTTGACCATTGACCTATATAACTGGACCCAGTTGTTCAAAGCTAACGATGTCGTTAGTTAACGATTCGTTAAAATTTAGATCAAGTGATATGCGTATATGCTGAAATTTTTTGCTGAAAAAATGTGAGTAGCTTTTGCATTGCAAAAGCTACTCACATTTTGTCAGCAAAAAATATCATAATATTGTATATTGAATCTGCTAAAACAGTTAACGAAATGACCCTTAACGAGCTCGTTAAGCTAACGACGCTTTGAACAACTGGGCCCTGGAAAATAATTGTTGTGGGTATATCTCCTGTACTGTATGGCCTAAGTGGCTTATCAAATTTGGTCTATGAGTGCATCATTATATCACATAGCATAAATAGGTCACTGTGACCTGTATGTTGACTTCTGACCTGTATTAACCCTTGTCATGCTGAGTGAATTCAGATGACATGCCCACTTCTAATTGTCAGCCAATCAGATTTCTTGATCCAGGTTGTTGATACAAACTTGCATAATGAATGACAAACAGTACAGATACAGATCAGTCGGCTTCTTCAGATCTGGATCTACACTGTTTACAAAGGCTGGGCATATCCAGGTCTAGCAGGACCAGGGTTGAAGGCAAAATCTTATCTTGGGTATATCTCCTGCACTTTGTGGCCTGACAACTGTAAGCTCACACATCAGATCTAATGTGTGTGGCTGCATCTAGTGAAGACAGAATGTCATACCCTAAGTAGGTCACTGTGACCTGTAATCTGACCTATGATCTGCATCAAAGAAAACTGTCTCCACTGCAGATCTCCTGTATTTGGCCTAGGCTGACAAACTTTGGTGTATGTGTACATCTAGTGAATTTGTTGAATTACGTATCATAAGCAGGTCACTGTGACCTGTGGCTACCTATGACACATTATAACTTACAGAAGAAAATACTTATCCATTATATATAACCTACACTGCATTGCATGCCTATGCTGACCAGATTTGATGTTTGGGCACTGGTCAGATTCGTATCTTGCTTGCATAGATGCAAACCTATCAGAATGCATTGGTAAAAAGAATCGGTAAATGCATTCCACTTCCCTGGAACCTGTTATTGTGAAATCCAACACCTGGTCAGGTTTTTCTGGTCAGATGATTCTCTCAGCTTTCATAGGTGCAGCCCTTCTAACTTTATCAGCGCATGCATTTTACATGAACTTTCTTTCTTTTATGATTACATGGTTTACAAAATACGCAAGTTTTTGTTACCCAGCGGGCACATGACGTTTATACAATGTCGCGTCAACGTCATTGCAACGTCATGAAGTAGCATTGACATTGAGGCGACATTGTATGAATGTCTTGTGCTCACTGGGTTGAGTTAGGTGATCTAATCTGACGTCATGACGTAGCATTGACATTGAGGCGACATTGTATAAATGTCTTGTGCCTACTGGGTTGAGTTAGGTGATCTAATTTGGTTATAGAAACAAAATGAACTGGCTGTTCTGATTAGATGGAAAAAGTACAGAATTAAGACTAGAGGTTATTGACTATGTCAGTTTCTCTAGGCTTTTCTTTCTCAGTGGAGAGAAATGACATTATTGATCTTGAGATAATCACTTATGTCATGGACATGATTTCTACCTCATTTAACAGAAAAGGTCCCAGTAACTATGCTTTATACTTTACATTTGTGGTGGGGTAAGGGTCTGCTGTGCTTTTAGCAAGTGGAGGAAGGGGTCGAAAAGTGAATGACAGTGGAGAAACAGAAGAAATAAAAACCTTGTTTTTATTTCTTCAGTTTCTCCACTGTCATTCACTTTTCTCTTAGTCTTCTCTATCTTTCTTTTATTTCTCTCCTATCTCGTTTGTCCTTTTTCTCACTAAATTCTTTGGGAGATGACACAAAATGACCCATGAGGGTTGCTGCATCATTAAACAACAACACAACAGTTTTCATTTAAAAACATAGCTCTAGATAAGAGGAAGTATCAGGTGAATATTTTTCTTATTTCTCTACAAAAAAGTATGTTGTGGGTTACTCTTCAGATTAGTGCTTCATCGAGGAGCTTCTAATGAGTACCACAATGTTACAAGTTTTCATGGAGAAGTAAGAAAAATATCGATACTTTTTTGTTGAAATAAGCACCTTATCTGGGGCTATGTCAAAACCCTATTGAATGAATGAGTTAAAGAGTAAATATTATATATCATATATATCATAATTGTGGTATTCATCCAAAGTGTTGGGACAGACAGGCCTCAACAACAGTGTAGAACCAGATCAGATGTCACTGAATCTGGCATCTGATCAGGTTCTCTGCTATTTGCCACCCATCCAGCAGGTTTTAGACACATTATAACTTGCAGAGATTTTGAGATACCATTGATGCATCTAGTTTGTTTGTTTGTGTTTGTGTTGAGGTTTTACGGCCCAGTCAACCCAATAGGGTCATGTCGAGCGCGGTCAGTTTACCTAACTACACGTTTACTGGGCAGGCTTAGTCCTCTAAGCGGTTAACCAGTATTGTGCACATTCTTTCGCCAGAAACTGACAACTGCCCTTCTTGAATTAGCGGAAGGGAGAGAATGACCGTAGAAAATATTTCATGATCAATCTCCATGAAAGAATGTTGCCGACCTCGGCATCTAGTTTGTTACCCTTAAAGCTCTAAAGCAAAATTGTAGGAGATGAAGTACATTCAAAAATTGTTATATTATTTTTTTTTTTTTTTTTTTTTTTTCTTGGCATTTTATGTGAATTGTCTGCTAAATGTCAATCCTTATTTTCTCAGAAAAATACAAAAAAAAAACAACAACATTCATTGCCATCTGGTGCAGTTGTGATTCGTGCTTTAACCCATTTTAGTCAGGAGACCCCTAAAAGGATAATTGGCAAACAGTGGTGACCCAGATCAAATGCCGCAGAATGCAACATCTGATCAGGGTCTCCACTGTTTGCAAATGGTTTAGCCATTATTCTCTAGGAATATCTAAACTCATTGCTAGATGTACCTAAAATTCTGAAGAAGCCAACTGATCTGGATCTGCACTGTTTACCATTAAGTATGTGAATTTATAGCAACAATTAGGATCGAGTAATCTGATTGGCTGAAAATTAGTAGTGGGAGTAGCATCTTAATTTATTCAGCAGGACAAGGGTTAATAGTCTATAAGCTTTATAAGTGCAGCAGATCATGCCTTATATGGGAAGTGTCCGGACCAAGTGGTTAGTGCTCCGGACCTCGGATCACGAGGTGGCAGGTTCAAATCCTGCTGGAGATGGAATTCAGCTGATGACTGTATGGTGCACAGAGCCTTTCATTATCACCCTTCCATCATCTCGATATGACCAGAGGACTTGTTAAGGAGGAGTATTTGGTGATAATACTGGGATAATTTTCTCCAGTTCTCCATAAAAACATATGTTGTGGGTACTCATTAGAAGCGCCTTAACAAGTCCTCTGATGACTTAAAGAATGTTGAAAGGAACGTAAAACACCAAATAATCATGACATCATCATCATACCTATATTATGCTTGTTATCATATATCATTATAATTGGATTTTTGTTTAACGTGCAGGTACAGGGGCAACATCCACACCAGTGGGCCCCCTTCCAGATAGCTGGCTTGCTGCACGCATGGCAGATCTCACACCAGATCTCCAGGAATGTCTATCATGAGGGTTGATGGCCGAGAGCTTCCACTCTCTGCAATCCCTCTCTGTCAGCTATTTCCATGTCATCTTGGGCCTCCCAGGCCCACGCTTTCCATCAGCCTGTATGTCAAAGGCTGTCTTGACTGCACCATTGGAGCGTTCCACATGTCCATACCATCAGAGTCTTCTCTCCTTCAGAATGAGGTCCAGGTTCTCAATGCCAAGCCGCACAAGTAGCTCATTGGACCTGGTGGTGACAATGTCTTGCGGTCTGACATTGCAGATCTGTCTGATCATTGCCCTGTTGTTTCGCTGCAGATGCTGGAGGTTTGGCTTTGTCAATGGCCAAGTCTCGCTAGCATGGAGCATTGCGCTCCGCACACAAGAGCTGTACACATGGCCACGTGTTTTGAAAGAGAGGTGGCGTGAAGAGAGAACTGGTAGCAGATCCTTGAACTTCTTCCAGGCAGTTTTCACACGTGTTGTGTTTGAAAGTTCACAGCCATCTGCTGCTGAGAGCATGTCTCCTAAGTAGCAAAAGGAAGCTACCACCTCAAGCTTGTCAGGTCCGACCTGGACTTCCTTCTGTGGTCTGCCATCCAAGGGGCATGCAGTTCCCCGGCACCGTGTACATCTGTAGTCAGGGTCTTTTTTCAAGTGCTTGAGCCCACTGCATTTCTTGTGCACCCAGTGCTTGCAGCCATTGCAGAAGATGCTGTTGCTGCCCACTCCAGTGCGGCAGACGACGCATGGAAACTAGCCTGAACTCTGCAGGAGGTCCAGTCCTGTAGCGCAGATCATAATCTTTGTCTTTCCTGCATTTACTCTCAGTCCTTTCTTCTCCATTGCTTCTTTCCATGTCCAGAGCCTCCTGACACATTCCTCAAGCAATTCAGCGACGATAACAAGGTCATCAGCATAGAGATCTTCCCAGGGGACCCCAGAGCGGAACTCTCATGATAAGGCTTCAAGCACAATGATGAAGAGCAGTGGGCTGAGTACTGATCCTTGGTGAACACCAGCCTTCACTTCAAACTCTTCACTGTAGCCCTCACCAACACGGACACGGCTCCGCACATTTGCATACATCCCCTGCACCAGTCGCACAATCCACTCCTTCAGGACAAGTTTTCTCAGCGCCCACCAGATGACCTTCCGAGGTACTCGCTCAAATGCTTCTCCAGGTCTACGAAAGCCATGTAGAGTCTGTTGTTGGCAGCTAGATACTTCTCTTGCAGCTGCCTGACAACAAAGATTGCGTCTGTAGTGCCTCTGCCTGGGACGAAGCGAAACTGGGAATCATCTATTGACACCAACTGTCTGATGAGGCCGTCCACAATCCTCTCCAGGATTTTCATAACCTGCTCTGTCAACTTGAGACCGCGGTAATTGCCCCTTTCCAATGCATCCCCCTATCCCTTGTAGAGGCAGACAATGAAACTCTGCTCCCAGTCAGAGGGTACCTTGCTGTCACGAATGATTGCAGCTGCGAAGTCACGGATCATGGAGGCACCCATGTCACCGGCTGCTCGTATCATCTCCACCACTATGCCTGATGGGCCCGATGCTTTGCCTGCCTTCATCTGCTTGTTATCTGGTTGAAATGAAACAAATCTTTCACAAATTTTGGTTGGTGGCCCAGTCAACACTATTAAGGTCATCTTAAGCCAGTCAGTTTACCTAACCTCTGACACTTCTCCTGGGCAGACTTAGTCCTCTCAGCAGTTAACCAGTACTTATGCACATTCTTTTGCTAAAAACTAATATTTCCCTTGCAAAAATATGATGGAATTAAATGGTTTAGTCTAGAATTTATTGGAACTAACTTTTTTGGGACTTTTAGGATTTCCACAAAATACCATTTAATTCTATTAATGGGATTATTTAGAATTTAATGGCGTGTTAAATGGTATATGAGACTTTATGGTATTAATTGGCTTTACAGGTTCCACTTTTAATTCCAAAAAGTCACAAAAAGTTGAACCATTAAATCTTAAATAATCTAAATCTGTTTGAAATTGACAGATCCAAATAATTCCATAAAATGACAGTATTCAAGGCCTTAAAATTCTAAATAATAACAAATAATTCCATTATGGACTAACACAATAGCCATTAACTGGAATAGAGTACAAGAAAATACCATTAATAACCATTGCCGGCTAAAATAAGTTCCAAATAATCCCAATATTGCGACTTTCTAGAAAATACTAATTTTTTTTGAGATTTTATGGAATACTTTTTCGCCCTTCTTGGATGGTGTTATAAGTTAAGACTGAAAACAGCATCTGCCATATTACCCAAAGTAGTAGAACACCTAAGCTCCTTTATCTCTTTCGGCGCGAGTGGTGGTTGAGTGTGGCGAAGGTGTCGTGTATCTTACGTCACCGGGGCATCCAACTGATATTGCTTACAGCATCCAACTGATATTGGCTTACAGTTGGGCAAGGCTTGCTGCAGGTAAGGGTAGAGCTAGGGGGAATGTTTTTATTTCTTCTGTTTCTTTACTTTCATTCCTGTTCCTCTGTCTTCACTGTCCCTTTCTTTCATCTCCTCTTCTATTGCTCTTCTCCTAAATTTTCTGGGAGATGACACAAGGGTTGATGTGTCGTTGAACCCCAATACAATCAGTCAGTCTCTTTTGGCACCAAATGTCAGAAGACATTTGTGATATGCTTTGTTTGTTTAACAATCTGTCAATTGGAAAGTTACTTAAGTAATTCATATGTAAAATTGAAAGACTGAATGTCAACCAGCATAGATCCTGATGAGACTGCTAATTATGAGCCGTCCATCTGGATCTACGATGTTTGCATCACCTATTTGGCAATGAAACATTCTTGTCCTTCGTCAGCCTCGGTGGCTCAATAGGATGCACGTCCAACTGGTGATGAGGAGGTTGCGGGTTTGGCCCCTGCTAGTCAACAACAGTCTTCCGTGAAGATTGACCATGAAATATTTTCTGTGGTCATTCTCTCCCTTCCACTGATTCAAGAAGGGCACAGTTGACAGTTTCTGGCAAAAGAATGCGCACAATACTGGTAAACCGCTCAGAGGACTGAACCTGCCCAGTAAAATTGTGGTTAGGTAAACTGACCACACTTGACATGACCCCATTGGGTTGACTGGGCCGTAAAACCTCAACACAAACAAACACTCTTGTCCTTCAAATAGGAGAAAACTATTTTCTACCTTTTGATGTGTCTAAACAATATCTGGATGAGTGGCATCCAGTGTAAACCCTGATCATAGATTCTGTTTAATGCGGTATCTGATTGGGGTTTATATGGAATCCTTAGGCCTGTCTGTCAGAATACTTAGCATCGAAGTATGCTAATGTACCGCATTGTCTTGTTAAAAATCATCATCATGTTATTGACAGATATTGCGTCATTGGCAGATTCTGTTTTTATCAGTCTGTCGCACAAAACGTCTAATGCTTTTCATGCCGAGTAAAAGTTTCTGTCTCCAGACAGCATTTTGAAATATTTTTCTTGTATATTTCCCAGAAAATAGGCATTGACATTTAATGCAAATTGTCTCCTCAGGAGACAATTTGCATGAAATGTCAATGCATATTTTCTGGGAAAAACATAAGCAAAATATCGTCAGTTTGTTGTCAGCTGAATTTGCCCATGGAGTGGTAAAGGTAAATAGAATTTCCCTCCATATAGCTCTAGAAAAGAAGAGCAACCGGATGTCTTTTTTCTTTATCTTCTTGAAATTGTATGCTGTTGGTATAATACTCAGAATAACCTCACTGATGCAATTCTAACCAGTACATGTAACAACTGAGAAATAAAGAAAACTGCCAATATGCATACCTTTTTATTTGAAAACAAAATCTAGAGCTAAGCTAATGCGTATAGCATGCTGGGTTAAAATTTCAGCAGATGACATTTTGAAATATTTTTCTTATTTTTCCTTGGAAGTAGGATTTGACATGCGATGCAAATTGTCTCCTGCAATTTGCATGAAATGTCAAATCCTTCCTATTTTCTGGGGAAAATAAAAGAAATGTCACCAATTTGTAGTCTGCTGAATTTGTCCATAGCGCTGTAAGTGCTAACCTAGCCAATTATTTTCAAGTGGGGTAAATGTTCAATCAGTATTGGTTACATCTGAGACCTATGTCATTGTTGCTTAGCAACTCATGTCACGAATGTTGCCTAATATGATAGATTTTTTTTATAGATTTTGATATTATTACCTGAAGAGTGTTGATTATACTGCTATTTGTTCAGGGTCACATCCTGGTAAAATGATTTATTTTCACATATATCCTGGATGCTTAGTTGAAACCTGATTAAAAAGTTTGCAACAATGTCCTTAAAATATATTACTATTTACTTATTACATCCTTGATAGTTTTTAAGTTAACACTTTGCATGCATGCTGAGTGAAAAATTCAGTAGTTAACACTTGCATGCATGCTGAGTGAAAAATTCAGTAGTTGACATGTTGCAATAGTTTTTCCTAGAAAATAGGATCTGACACTTTGTGCAAATTGTCACCTATTAAGGAGTCAATTTGCATGAAGTTTTGACGGTTTTTGTTTATCTCTTTCTTCTTAATTAACCCTTGTCCTGCTGAATATGCCATGCCCTTTTCAAATTTTCAGCCAGTCAGATTACTTGATCCAGATTATTGATATAAATTCACATACTGAATTGCAAACAGTGCAGATCCAGATCAGTTGGCTTCTTGGATCTACACTGTTTACAAAAGCAGGGTATATCCGGGTTCAGCAGGACAAGGGTTAATGAGTTAAGTTTTAGGCCACATTATCAATTAATAGTCAGATTCTCATTTATTTTTTTATTTTTTTTTTTTCAAAATGGGGGGGGGGGGGGGGGGGGGGGGAAGGAGGGTGTGGTGAAATTTTATTTTCATTTTTTATTTTTCATGACTACACAGAAATTGGAGATAGGTGGCTGAAATTATATTTATTTCTGCAAACCACCTGTATTTGGTGAATAAAGAATACTTCTTCATAATTCCAATGTATTATGAAAAAACAAAATTTAATGTTGTGTGTAATAATCAGAATTACCTTGAAAGAGCAATTTTAATGAATACACATGGCATCATATAAATGTTTATATAGAGCTGAAGGAAGTTAATATATTTATAATCAAATACCCACTTTTTTCAGTTTCTCTGAGAACACTGTTTGACAAAATAAAAGTCATCAATTTATACTGTTCTGTATGATTTTTTCCTTTCCTGTCAAACTCTCTCTCTTTCGTATAAACGGTTTTTACTTGTCAGACACAGTTCACAACCAGCATATATTTTTTTTATCTCCCAGCAATTGCCTCGATTCTTGCCGACTGGGAAACGGCACCACTTCATCAATCGCCCCTGAATTAAATACATTGTGGAGATTGAGAAGATTTTGGGTATTGCTGGCTTTAAATCCATACCAGTCTTTTATTACAGTTTAATTTGCAATGATTTTCACGATCACAAATGCTATTTTCTATGTGTTTTTTTATCTGGATTCGAAAATGAAAGTAGAAATCGACTGGTTGTCTGACCGGACGCAATTTATAAAGAAGCGCATGATTTTGACTGCTTGATATGGCCTTTTACCTTATTTTCTTTGGGCCAGTCAAATTGGTCTCTTAGCAACCAACTTAACAACCAACCAAGTTTTGTATTTTGTCACTTTCGAGTCCTGTCAGTACAGTTTTGGTTGTCTCAACACCCAAAACTACTCCTGTTTCTTAAGACTCATTTAGCAGAATTCATAACATAATATTTAATTATTTGACCATACTGTCCACAGTCCTCATAAAAGGTTCACTTACTAAAATTAACACAAATTTCACACATACCATTATTTAGTTAGTATCTTTTGTAAGGAAGGGATTATGCAAACATTTAGCACAGTCACTTATCATAAATATAAGATGATATGAAGACTTGATTTTTTCCCAACAAAGAAGGCAAAACAAAAATTGTATTTATTTGGTTAAGTACAAATCAAATTATTGTGCCAGACTGTTTACTGAATGTACGGTACTCTTTGTGATAGCCTTACCTGCTGTTTAGAAATGAAAAAAAAACAAACAAAAATTGTCTTAATGAAAAACTGGAAATATTTGATCAAAATTAAAATAAATTC
The DNA here is from genome assembly GCA_964016985.1 of Anodontia alba. NCBI lineage: Eukaryota > Metazoa > Mollusca > Bivalvia > Lucinida > Lucinidae > Anodontia > Anodontia alba. The sequence goes on from OZ024821.1 coordinate 20,384,294, forward strand.
AAATTTTACTAAATTAATGTGTCATGCAAATTTTCCCTGTTACAAAGTGTCATATCCTATTTTCTAGGAAAAATAAGAAAAATGTCATCAGTTTGTTGTCTGCTGAATTTACCCATAGCATGGTAAATGTTAACCCTTGTCCTGCTGAACCTGGATATGCCATGCCTTTGCAAACAGTGTAGATCCAAATCAGTTGGCTTCTGAAGAAGCCAACTGATCTGGATCTGCACTGTTTGCCATTCGATCAGTATTTGAATTTGTATTAACAACCTGAATCAAGTAATCTAATTAGCAGGACAATTAAGGGTTAAAAATTTACAACAAATAACCCTAAAATACCTTACTGTTTACAAAATAATTTTACATCCGTGATCATATTTTTAACCATTGAAGTTTTTCTGCTCTAGGGAAATTGCAGATACTGAATACTGTATCTACCCTAAGTACATGTACTGTATACCTTTTGACCATACAGTCAAAATTCAATGGCTCGAACATCTTTGGGACCGCATGGAAATGTGTTTGAGATATAGGTAGTTTGAGCCTGTAAGGGTTAACCCTTGTCCTGCTGAATAAATTAAGATGCCACACCCACTTCTAATTTTCAGCCAATCAGGTTACTTGATCCTCATTGTTGCAATAAATTTGCATACTTGATGGCAAACAGTGTAGATCCAGATCAGTTGGCTTCTTCAGAAGCCAACTGATCTGGATCCACACTGTTTGCAAAATAGGGTATATCCGGGTTCAGCAGGACAAGGGTTAATCATGATGTCAGGTCAGGTAGCAAATGGTGATAATTTAGAGATTTTTTTTCAATCTTCTAGACAATAATGGTAATGTTGAGTTTACTCATTAGACTTGCCTCTATAAAAAGGTGATTCTAATGAGTACACACAACATACAGTTTCATGATAAAATAAGCAATTTCCTAAAATATTTGTTTTCTTGAGCTATTGGAAGAATTTCGTAGGGACAAAAATGATTTTGAGTTAGCCCGGATGATGGTAAACGAGCCATCGGTGTTTGAGCCACTGAGGTTAGACTGTATTTGTTCTAAAATTGAGCAAGTCCAATTTACTCCTATTAGTATGTCTAAAAATGCCTTGGCCAGGTGCTTCTGATGAGTACCACAAAATATATTTTCATGGAGAAATAAGAAAAATTATCAGTACTTTTCAGTTGAAACAAGTGCCTTAACATCTGGAGCTATGTCTCAACTAATGATAAATTATTTATTCATAAACAGTCTCTTAAGACTTTTATTTCTCTATTTTTGTCATTCAAAACAAATTTTGAAATAGATTTTCTTGGCCATTGAATATATCGATATTTTTAAGTAGTGTATTGATACAATATCCATAAATAGAAAACCCTAATACATTTTAGGATATTCAGTGACACTTCTGCAAATAGCTAGTGTTACTGGGCCATAATAGTGTATTTGAGCATTCATTAATAATCTTGTTACTAAGAGCTGGCTCAGATCATGTATTATTATTGCAAGAGAAATTTAAGCGGAATGCAATTTAAGGGAACTGGATACACCTGAAGATTTTGCGACCAATTTTCAAAGGGAGATAATTTTTTCAGAGAGAAATTTGCATCTTTTAAATTCAAATTCTTTAAAACTTAGGTGCTACTGTTAAGGAAAGAATTTGCTCCCTCAGGGAGCAAATTCTTTCCTTTTGAGTAGCACCCAGTGAGAGGGGCAGTAAATATTTTTGTCAGTTACTTCCCTTGAAGGTATATCAATTCCCTTTAAAGGCTGCATATTCCTCGAAAATAGACATTTTATTATCCCAGAAAGAGTTAATAAATCGATGTATGCTATTAATACAATCATAAAATGTGGCACCTGACAGCCTGTAAAAGTCAGTTAGTCTCTCATTCTTGACATGAAATGATTTTTTCATTGTATCTCTGAATTAATGTTGCCAACATTAATTCAGAGATATGATAAAAAAATTATTTAATTTTTGATCCAGTTCAAAAAGGAGAGACTAACTGAAAATTACAGGCTGTCAGCTGCCACATTTTATGATCATATTAATATGATATATATCAATTTAGGAAACCTTTCTTGGATAAGAAATGTCTATTTTTGAGGAATATTGTTAATTTCAGATAAGAAGCATGTCCAGGTGAATAAACTTTTCAAAATATATTGTGGATCAGAGGACTTGTTAAGGAGGAATGTTGGCTAATTTTCTCAGTTTCTCCTTAAAAACATATGTTGTGGGTACTTGTTAGAAGTTCCTCAGTGAGGCACTTCTAATGAGTACCCACAACATGTTTTTTATGGAGAAATAAGAAAAAACATCGTAGAATTATCACCAAAATACTCCTTAACTAGTCGTCTGATTATAGACAGAGATAAAAACCATCATAGTAAATAAAGTGTTTGTCACAGCATGAGAATAAAGAGAATTATCACCCCTCCCCTTTCCTCCCACCCTCAATGCCCCAAAGGTTTTGTTTATCTGGAGCTATGACATTTATTGATAGTTTATCAGTAGCAGTTTATCAGTCAGTAGCTTGACCAGCTAGCATTTAACCTTGTCATGCTGAATAAATTAACATGCCACGCCCATTTCTAATTGTCAGCCAACCAGATTACTTAATCCAGACTGTTGATATAAATTCACATACTGAATGACAAACAGTGCAGATCCAGATCAGTTGGCTTCTTCAGAAGCCAACTGATCTGGATCTACACAGTTTGCAAAGGCAGGGTATATCCGGGTTCCGCAGGACATGGGTTAACTTCTTCTTTCTTTGTCATTTTGATCCTAGGTTATTCACCTTATTTCATTATTAATACATATCTCCAGATAAGGTGTTTTTTTTTTTCAACAAAAAATTGTTGATATTTTTCTTATTTCTCACAAAAGCATATATTGTGGGTACTCCTTAGAAGTGCCTCGCTGAGGTGCTTCTAATGAGTACCCACAACATATTTTTTGGTGGAGAAATAAGAAAATATTTACCTGATAAACCCTCTTATCTGGAGCTATGTTTCATAGCCATATTATTACCATATTTACCCAAAGTATTGGAACAGACAGGCTTGAACCAGACATTGCAGAGCATGGCATGTGATCAGGGGCTACATTGTTTGCCACTCATCCAGCGGTTTTTGGACAGGTTTTCCAAAAAAATCCATCCTTAAAAAGAAGCGATGTCCAGGTGGTCGTCCGGTATCATCCCAGGTTAACCTTCATCCCAGGTTAACCTTTTGGTTAACCTTTTTTGAAAGTTATATGTAACCTTTATTCTTCATTGGATTTTTTTCATATTTGGTAGGGATGAAGAGGAGGACCAGTAGGTGTTTCACATGCAAGAGAGGGAACCCCCACTTTATTAGTTATTTAAAAAAGATGTCCATAATGCGGTAGGCGTTTTTCTTTGTAAACACTTCAGCAGGTAGTGCGAATAGACTTGTTCAAATTTTAGGACAAGTATGCCAGGTCAGGGTTTGCACTGTTTGCCACAAATTCAGCAGTTTGTATCCTCATCAGTAGGTAGTAAAATGGACTTGTTCAAATTTTAGGACAAGTATGGTAAGGAATTGGTGTGCCCTAATTACACCACAACCTCTTTGTAACACTATTGTTGGGGTCCATAACATAAACCTTGTTAGTTAAACAACTGGTTATATCCAAACAAAAATGTATAAATTATATTGAAAAATGACCATAAATGGTCATTTTTCAATATAATCTATACGTTTTTGGGATCCATCTTTGAACCATGTTATATCCAAAACCGTGTTATAACGAACCATGTTATAAAGAGGTTGTAGTGTATAAATATGGTACACAAAGAAAATCCACATGTCCAGTTTAAGGTATTATTAAATGATGAATTTTTATCATTTCAGACTCCATACCCATGTGAAAGCTGCCAGTGATGTTGATTATCCTGCATATGGAGTGACAGGACCCACCAAAGAACGTTCCCCATCCCAGGGAGACAGAAAATTAGCCCAGAGTGCACAAATGTATCATTATCAGCATCAAAAACAACAGATGATTGCTATGGAAAAGTAAGTCAGTAAACCCACAGCTGCAGATAAGAGGGGGTATCTACATATTATTTGTCTTATTTCTGATCGAAAACGTTGTGGGTACTCATTAGCGGGGCCTCAACATATGTTTTTTGTGCAGAAATAAGAAAAATTTTGCTACTTTTCAGATTAAAAAAATGCCTAATCTGGAGATGTGATGCCATATTAATCCTAATACAAGTACATAGGAAACCTCTTTATAACATGGTTCAATATAGCATGGTTTCAGTTATATAACATGGATTATAGACAAACACCAGAAATGTTGTATCCAAAACAAAGGTATAGATTATATAGAAAAATGACCGTAAATGAAATGTTTTATCCAAACAATTTATGGTCTTTTTTTTTCTATAATACATTTTTGTTTGGATACAACATGGTCATTGATGGTCATTTTTCTATATAAACTACCGTATTTACCGTATGTATTCGGACAGACAGGCCTGAGCAAACAGTGTAGACCCAGATGAGACGCCACAGGACATGGCTTCTCATCTGGGTCTACACTGTTTGCCATTCATTCAGCATTTTTTCGACACAACATCGGGTAGTGAATCGTAATTGTTCAAATTTTAGAACAAGTATGGTGAGGAGTTGAGGTGTCCGAATATTTAGGGTAAATACGGTATACATTTTTATGGACATTCATTAATATAATCTATACATTTTTGTTTGGCTACAAAATGTTATTAATGGTTATTTTTCTATATAATCTATACATTTTTTGTTTATTTACAGTATTTCTGGTAATCTTTCTACATTAAATGTACATTTTTGTTTGGGTAGAACACAATTGTAAGAGCTAACACCATTTTGGCTTTGAATTGCAGCATTACTGTTATAAAGGAATTAAAGAGGTTGGGGTGTAAAAGCAAACTCAGATCAACCCAACCCCAACCTCTTTAATTCCAGGAGGTCGTGGGTTCAACCCTCGCCGAGGTCGACAACATTCTTTCGTGGAGATTGATCATGAAATATTTTCTACGGTCATTTTCTCCCTTCTGCTGATTCAAGAAGGGCAGTTGTCAGTTTCTGGCGAAAGAATGTGCACAATGCTGGTTAACCGCTTAAGCCTGCCCAGTAAACGTGTGGTTAGGTAAACTGACCGCGCTCGACATGACCCCATTGGGTTGACTGGGCCGTAAAACCTCAACACAAACAAACAAACAAACTCAGATCAGAGGCTATGCATTTCAAAGAAAGGGGCAACTGGTAGAACATGACTGCTTCATTTATATCATACAGGAGTCTGGAGTAACTTGTCGGACATTAATTGCTGGATTTGAAGTTTGCACATTACAATGCAGTTCTGAGTTTCACTCCACGTAAAGGAGCAGTCTGATCAGGATCTGCATTGTTTAGCTTTCCACTAAGACTTAGTATTTTATAGGTCTAGATAAGAGCGGGTATCAGCTAAATATTTTTCTTATTTCTCCAGGAAAACATATGTTGTGGGTACTCATTAGAAGTGGCATCTTAATATATTCAGCATGGCAAGGGTTAAAAAAAACAAACATAAAAATTAGGCAAAAGACAATATGGCATAAAATGTTTGAAATTTTAGGACACTTACTTAGCTTTGTAGCAACATAGCTTCAGAAAAGACGGGGTACCCACTTAATTTCCTTATTTCATCATGAAAACATATGTTGTGGGTACTCATTTGAAGTGCCTCCATGTGGCAATTCTAATGAGTACCACAATATATGTTTTTTTGAGAAATAAGAAAAATATCAGTGCTTTTCAGTAGAAAAAAACGCCTTATCTGGAACTGTGAGCCAAAAAAATGGTATAATGGTATAAAAATAAAAGTACTATATCTCTCTATTTAGGGCTAATGGTGAGATGAAGCCAGATGCATCAGAAGATGAATCAGAAGAAGAAAACGAAGAGGGCGACTATACAGTATATGAATGTCCAGGCCTGGCACCGGTAAGGTTTTATGCTTGAAGGTTGAAACAAACTATTGTTTGAAAATTAAAGTTCCATTCAGAGTTGTAGCAGACGATATTCTTATTTTGTAAAAAAAAAAAAAAAAAAAAAAAAAAAAAAAAACGTCTAAAAAAAAAAATAAGGCTTGACGTTTTCATATGAATTGTCTCTGTAATGTCATGGTTTATTTTTGTTGCACCTGCTTGTAGCAGGGTGCCATATAGGCGTCGGCTTTTCCGTCCGTCCGTCTGTTCCCACGAGCAGGTACTTGCGTGGCTTACCATCAGCATTTTAGATACTTAAGTGGCAAAATGGTCATCACAGGCTAGCCACATTAGAGAGAGCTATGGGCAGGTAATCCATACTTAATCTGGCTAAATAAAGTTATTTTAATTTGTAGGCACATAATGATGGTCAGAAATCAATCCATTCCTAGGGACGTCCAAGTACCCTCGTACCATTTTCTTTTATGCGCCTGCGCAGTAATACATCTTTTGAAAGCCACTTAAAATCAGTAGCCCCTTATGCACAGTTAATCTATACCTAACGTGGCTAAATGGCTAGCCACATAAGAGAATGGTAGCTACTGACAGGTAATCCATACCTAATGTGGTTAAATGGCTACCCACACAAGAGAATAATAGCTATGGACAGGGCTTCCGTTAAGCGGATGTACGACGTATATTACGCCCTGAGATTGCCACCGGACGTCCAAATTGAACTTCAAAGATGTACCGCTGACTTCCGAAATTTTTTTTGTCCATCCGAAATCGATACCCGAGACGTCCAAAAATTGTCAAAAGGCCCGCCCACTTTTAACCAGTTGTATGATGTTTGCCCCGCCTACTTAACGGAAATTCGCTACCTGTGTTGACTGAGCTTTAAGGACGTCCCACTTTCTGCTTGCGGGAGTTTTATTGACAGCCGTGTCAAGCGTCGCGGCACCCTTTTGATGGCTGCGTGATCACCGCGTGTATTTGTCACGCATGCTGAGTTGATTAATTGATGCTTTTATAATTAAATTTTCTACTGCGACCCCGAAAATATTCGTTGAAATTGTATGAAGTCATTATTATTTTTTAATATTCACGTCTTAAAATCTTAAATTATTATTTTGCTAAGAACGTGTGTCGTCTGCAACACTTCTGGGAATTGCTGAGTGAAATTCTATAAATAAATAAATAACAATTATGCACAGAACACAAATTGAAATCTATTCGAATTTAGAAGCTTACGTTTGTCATGACAACAAAAGCAATTTTTTAAATGAAAAGAAAACATATTTTTCGTCAAAATTTTCGGAAAACCCGTTTCTGAATGCGTAACCTTGTTCCGGTTGCGCTGTTTACCAGCGCGGAAAAGACGCAAAGTAAGTCTTAAATATAGGCGATTTGCGATGGTTTTGCTTGCTTTTCTCCGCAAACGAACGTTTTGCTGTTGGTATTTCATCAAGAGCTGCCTTTAATTTGTTTGTTGTTGCACGAGTCGGCGCCGTTTTCCCGCAATTTTTGTGAAGTAAGCAACTCGTTCGCTCGTGTTGATCAGCTTCAATCCGAACAAATATTTCATTAAATACATTTCTGCAAAATAATTTCAGCATAGTTTTTTTTAAGAAAACAGGTTATGGGTGTTTTCTCTCATGTATTTTCTTTTTTTTTTCTTTCTCTGGGCTTTGAAACGAATGCGAAGTTGTACCAATGTTGATGCTTTCTCTGAGGTCCGACATACAAGTACAGGTTTTCCAAAAAGATGCGATCGAATTTTAATAAGCGATAAGGACATTTTTAAAACACATCTTAGAGAAGCGTATATCATGATTCTGTGTGACATTGAAATAAGAACCTATGTTCTGCTAAAGAAAGGGCAGACTGCCACAGCACGGAAAAAGTGGGACTTCCTAGATTTTCCTGTGGGACTTCCAAATTTGAGGGGTAGGAAGTCTGGGACTTCCTGAGTCTGGAAGTTAATGGAAGCCCTGTATGGACAGGTAATCCAAAGCCACTTAAAATCAGGAGCCCCTTATGGACAGTTAATCTATACCTAACGTGGCTAAATGGCTAGCCACATAAGAGAATGGTAGCTACTGACAGGTAATCCATACCTAATGTGGTTAAATGGCTACCCACACAAGAGAATAATAGCTATGGACAGGTAATCCATACCTAATGTGGCTAAATGTAATTTGTAGACACATAATGATGGACAGTAATAGGCACTTAAAATCAGTAGCCACTTAATGATTTTGGCCACAAAGTGCATAGGCACGTATGTACCCATTCGTGAGTCCGTCCGTCAACATTTATGTCGAAGTTCGAATTTATGTCAGAGTTAGTATTCTAATCAACTACAAGACTAAACAACCATCAAACCTTGCATGAAACGTCTCCCTGACCTCCTGACTTTGCGACATAGGTGTCTGCTTTTCCGTTTGTCCGTCCATTTGTCTGTCCATCTGTCAACATTTATGTCGAAGTTTGACATTTATGTCAAAGCTAGTATTCTTATCAACTACAAGACTAAACAACCATCAAACCTTGCATGAAACATCTCCCTAACTGCCTGACTTTGCGAGATAGGTAACCACTTTTCCGTTCGTCTGGCCGTCCGTCCGTCTGTTTGTCAACAGTTCTGTTATGTCAAAGTTCAACATTTATGTTAAAGTTTGACAGTTATGTCAAAGTTAGTATTCTTATCAACTACAAGACTAAACAATCATCAAACCTTGCATGAAACATCTCTCTGACCTCCTGACTTTGCGACATAGGCATCCGCTTTTCCGTACGTCCATCCGTCTGTCAACATTTATGTCAAAGTTCGACATTTATGTCAAAGTTAGTATTCTAATCAGCTACAAGACTAAACAACCATCAAACCTTGCATGAAACATCTCCCTGACCTCCTGACTTTGCGACATAGGTGTCTGCTTTTCCGTTCGTCCGTCCATTCATCTGTCCATTTGTCAACATTTATGTCGAAGTCTGACATTTATGTCAAAGCTAGTATTCTAATCAACTACAAGACTAAACAACCATCAAACCTTGCATGAAACGTATCCCTGACCTCCTGACTTTGCGAGATAGGTAACCACTTTTCCGTTCGTCTGGCTGTCCATCCGTCTGCCAACAGTTCTGTAATGTCGAAGTTTGACATTTATGTCGAAGTTTGACATTTATGTCAAAGTTAGTATTCTTATCAACTACAAGACTAAACAATCATCAAACCTTGCATGAAACATCTCTTTGACCTCCTGACTTTGCGACATAGGCATCCGCTTTTCCGTTCATCCATCCGTCTGTCAACATTTATGTCAAACCTTGCATGAACATCTCCCTGACCTCCTGACTTTGTGACATAGGCATCCGCTTTTCCATTTGTATGTCTGTCTGTTTGTCTGTCCATCTGTCAATATTTATGTTCAAGTTTGACATTTATGTCAAAGTCAGTATTCTAATCAACTACAAGACTAAACAACCATCAAACCTTGCATGAAACATCTCCCTGACCTCTTGACTTTGTGATATAGGTATCCCCTTTTCCGTTCATCCATCGGTTCATCCGTCCATTTGTCTCAATTTTTATGTCGAAGTTCAACATGTACGTCAAAGTTAGTATTCTAATCAACTACAATTCTGCAACAACCATCATACTTTGCATGACACATATCCCTGACCTCCTGACTTGGCAGGTACATTGACCCGGTGACCTTGACCTATATTTCGCTCCAGTAACTTTGACATTCCAGATCTTCTCATCTATTCTCATCTATAAGGCCTACAACTACCAAACCTTGCATAGTGCTTCTCCTGGATGTACTGACTCAGCAGGTACCTTGACTCAGTGACCTTGACTTATCTGTTGCGCTTCAGTGACTTTGACACATTTTGCGCTGTCGTTCGATATCTCTTCAACTATAAGGCCTACAACCATCAAACCTTGCAGAGTGCTTCTTCTCAATGTACTGACTAGGCAGATACCTTGACCTGGTGACCTTGACCTATATTTTGGCTGCAGAGACTTTGACATAATTTATGTCAACGTTCCAGATCTCCTCAAGTGTAAGACCTCTAACCACCAAACCTTGCTTAGTGCTTCTCCTAGATGTACTGATTTGGCAGGTATCTTGACCTGGTGACCTTGACCTATATTTTGCGCTCCAGTGCCTTTTACACATTTTATGTTAATGTTCAATATCTCTTCAACTACAAGGCCAACTTCTACCAAATCTTGCATAGAGCTTCTCCTCAATGTATGGACTCTGCAGGTAGCTCGACTTGGTGACCTTGACCTATATTTCGCGCTCCATTGACTTTTACACCTTTTATGTCACCCTTCCATATGTCCTCAACTGTAAGGCCTTCTGCCATCAAACCTTGTATAGTGCTCCTTCTGTTGTTCTGACTTGGCAGGTACCTTGACCCGGTGACCTTGACCTATATTTCGCACTCCAGTACCTTTGACACATGTTCGATATCTCCTCAAATATAAGACCTACAACCACTAAACCTTGCATAGTGCTTCACCACATTGTACTGGCTTGGCAGGTACCATGACCTGGTGACCTTGACCTATATTTGACACATTTTATGTTGAAGTTCGATAACTCCTCAATTATGAGGCCTACTACCACCATATCTTGCATAGTGCTTCTCCTTGATGAACTGATTTGGCAGGTGCCTTGACCCGGTGACCTTAACCTATATTTCACGCTCCAGTGACTTTTACACATTTTACATTGACGTTGCATTATCATTGGGCTGTGTAATACGAAACGTCAGTGCTGAAGGTATAGCCATTAGAGGGAATGGCACTGGCCTGGAATATATGTGTCCAACTAGGCACTTTGTCTACATTTTTTTCAACCCAGTTTTCCAACTAAGCACTGCTAAGAATGAAATAAACTTATTTAATAACCACCTTCTAATTGTGGTTGCTGTGACTTTTGCCCCAGCAGACCTGTGCGACGACGCCTTCCGCGGAATTCTTGTCTCATATCTGCCTCGGTGGTTAAGTAAGATGCATGTCCGACTGGTGATCAGGAGGTTGCGGGTTCGATCCCAGCTGGGTCTGGCAACATGCTTTAATGGCGATTGATCATGAGATATTTTCTATGGTCATTCTTTATCTGATTCAAAAAGGGCAAATGTCAGTTTCTGGCAAAAGAATGTACACAAGTATGGTTATACGCTTAGAGGACTTAGCCAGCCCAAGAAAAGTGTGAAGTAAACTGACTGGCTCGACATGACCCTAATAGGTTGACTGGGCTGTGAAACCGCAACTCAATCAATTTCTTATGTAAAAATAAAAAATAAAATTAATGTTCTAGAATAGCAATGCTGCTTTTGTGATGTTGGGACTTTAAGGGATAATAAAAATCTGGAGTCATTAAAATTTAACAACACTTACCATGCTATGAGCAGATTCAGCAGATGGCAAACTGATGATATTTTTCTTATTTTTCCTAGAAAGTAGGTTCTGACACTTCATGCAAATTGTCTCCTAAGGAGACAATTTGTATGAAGTGTCAGAACCTCTTTTCTAGGAAAAATAAGAAAAATAAGTCAAAATGTCATCTGCTGAAATTTTTACCCAGCATGCAAAGTGTTAATTTATCCTGATGACACGCTGATCCAATGAAAAAAGATCACATGCATAGCTCCAGATATGAAAGCATATCCTCATAATATTTTATGAAAACATATTATGTGGGTACTTGTTAGAAGCACCTCAGTAAGGCACTTCTAATCAGTACCAAAATTTATGTTTTCCTTGAGAAATGAGAAAAGTATTGGTACTTTCCTGTTAAAAGAAAGTGCCTTACGTATCTAGAGATATGACATGAACTTCTTTGTATTGTTAATTTCACTTTCTTAAGACCTTTACCACTCTCTTGGCTAATTCAGCAGACAACAAATTGGCATTAGTTTTCTTATTTTTCCTAGGAAACAGGATTTGACATTTCATGCAAATTGTCTCCAAAATTCATTGGAGACTATTTGCATGAATTGGCAAATCCTGTTTCCTGGGAAAAATAAGAAAGATATCTCAAAATGTCATCTGCTCAAAATTTTACTCATAGTGCTAAGCGTTCATGTATTGGTAAAATTTAACTTGGGAAGGAAAACGGAATGCAAATTCCACAACCCGGAGTCAAGAATCAATTACTTAACTCCTTACATAAAGGAGTCAATTATGGATTTTCCAGCTTTCTGTTTCCTGTCTTGGAATTAATTACGGTAAATGTCCTAAAATTTGGTACACAAAAATTTCTGACAAAATGGCATATGCAAACAGTGCAGACCCAGATCAGACTGGGAGCAGTCTAATCAGGGTCTGCACTGTTTGCCAGTCCACGAAGTATTTTAAGAAACAACTGCATAAAAAGCAAAAGTTAGGCAAAAAAGTATGGAATGAAGTGTTCAAAATTTTAGGACATTTAAGGCAATTTGATTTGTTCTATACTTTTAGTAAGCCCAGTAGTAATGGCATGCGCTAAAAGGTTATCATTGGCAATAGGTTTTGGAGGTCCTGTTAGGGAGAGTATTTGGGGATAATTCTGGGGTAATTTTTCTTATTTCTCCATAAAAAGATATGTTGTTGCTTCTTATGAGTACCCACAACCTACATTCAAAACTCAATAATACTAACACAAATAATTAGAAATTCACAATAAATCGAAGAGATTTTGAAGTCCAGTTGAAACATGTATACATTTTAATCCTTGATTATTCAAGGCCTCAATAATTCAAATAAAATTGTCTGGTCCTCTGGACTGTGAATTATCAAGGTTCTACTGTATCCTCAAAGGGCATTTTGTTATTGTTTGTGAGTTTGTAGGCAATTACAGGTTGATAAAGTCTGAAAAAAAATAACATTCGTTGCTTTTTATTCCATCTAGGTCATATTTACCTCATAATTATGGGTAAAATAGCCTATTTTGTAAATTTGCACAAAGAAAATAGTTCCGGGATTCCTACTCAATGGATTCATGAAAATATAAATCCTGTTTACAAATTGATCTTGGCTAATCAGTTTAAGCTAAACCATGGTATGTCTTTTGAGTTGGAATTATTAAACCTCAGCTCAAACAAACAATACCTAATTGCTGCTCAGAAGGTCCTGGGTTCTAATCCCGCTGGAGGCGGAATTCGGCTCATGACTGTACGGTATTCCATTGCAAAGAGCCTTTCATTATCACCCTTTTATCATCTCAATATGACTTAACCCAGATATACCCTGCCTTTGCAAACAGTGTAGATCCAGATCAGTTGGCTTCTGTAGAAGCCAACTGATCTGGATCTGCACTGTTTGCCTTTAAGTATGTGAATTGATAGCAATAATCCAGATCAAGTAATCTGTTTGGCTGAAAATTAGAAGAGGGTGTGGCATCTTAATTTATTCAGCAGGACAAGGGTTAAATAATGCCCAAAGGGATGCACAACACCAAACCGTCATCATTGCTGCTCATGTGATGTTAATGTATCTTTCAGACGGGTGAAATGGAAGTACGAAATCCACTGTTTACCGAAGATGCACAGACTCCCGTGAATGGTCAGTCACCTGTTGTGAATGGTCAGCCAGAAGACAAGAAGGAATAATATCAAGAAGATACTGGGCCCAGTTGTTCAAGTCATCATTAGTTTAATGAAGTCATTGTTTGGAAGTATACATCATCTTCAGAAAATGACTTTTTTTATATTTGTCCCAAAGTGTCTTTTTCGGGTACTTGTTGAAATTGAATTAGAGACATAGCAAAAACTGTCAAAAACTGTCATTTTGTCTAGTGCTATTCATTAATGTGTCATTAATCCTTGTCCAGCTGAATAAATTAAGATGCCACACCCACTTCTAATTGTCAGCCAATCAGATTACTTGATCCAGGTTTGTGATGCAAATTCAAATATTGAATGACAAATGGTGCAGATCCAGATCAGTTGGCTTCTTCAGAAGCCAACTGATCTAGATCTACACTGTTTGCAATGACAGCTTATCAGCCTTCAGCAGGACCAGGGTTGAATTGTAGCTCTCGATAATTGGGTATCAGTTATGTAAAAAAAAATTTTATCACTTCTCCATGAAACATATTATGTGAAATCGTGTTGGTGACTTCATTGATCTAACTATGCTTCCAACAGCTGAGTCCAGTTATTGTTATTGTGTATTTACCCTAAATATTCAAACATCTTAACTCCTTACTATACTTGTCTAAAAAGTCGAACAAGTTAATTTTATTACCTAGTGACGTGTATTAAAATTGCCAAATGAGTGGCAAACAGCATGCACCCAGATCAGATACAGCATTCTGGGGCATCTGATCTGGGTCTGTACTGTTTGCTTAGGTCTGTCTGTCAGAATACTGAGGGTAAATACGTTAACTAACTCACTGAATCCGAATCTGTTATCTAACTGGGCTTTAAAATATTATCAAAGGGTAATGGTGAAACATCATAGTATAGTTTTTGGTAATGGTCAACCTGAGAAGATTTGATAAGAAAAATAATATTTTATTTTGTTTAAATCATGCTTAATATGTATTTCAGTTAACATCACAGGCTGTTTTGTTTTTGGTTTGTTTGTTTGTTTTTTTGTTTTATTTTTTTTTTTTTTTTTTGCCCCTTTGATATTATTCAGAACCAAAGAATAAAAACATGAGAAAATTGATAAGAATCTGTATTTAAGATTTGTTGTATTTTATAGGTTGTGATTTTATTTCGGGTTTGTCCGAGTTGTTTTAAAGGGAATGAATACATTTTCAGGGGAATCAACTCTGTAAAAATGTTTTTTCCTCCCATGTGAAAAAGGGGCTACTGTAACAGGAAAGAATTTGCTCCACCTGGGAGCAAATTCTTTCCTTTTAGAGTAGCCCCCTTTTCAGAATGGCATTGGTGGGCAGGAAAGCAAACGGGAAGCCACAAAAGTTGTCTCCCATGTGAAAAAGGGCAGAAAATCTACCAAGTATATCAGATCCTCTTAAAAGTACCATTATTTTGAAGTACCATATTCATCCAAAGTTTGTTTGAGTCCAGACATGACTGGACAATGTAGACCCAGATCAGATGTCACAGAAAGTGATTACACTATTTGCGACACCCAGCATATTTGAGATACATCACAA
Organism: Anodontia alba; assembly: GCA_964016985.1. NCBI lineage: Eukaryota > Metazoa > Mollusca > Bivalvia > Lucinida > Lucinidae > Anodontia > Anodontia alba. The sequence continues at coordinate 20,399,410 of OZ024821.1, forward strand.
CAGTACAGTGAACCCTCGTTACAACGACAGCATTTGTTCTCAGAGACATTGCCATTAAAATGAATGTACTGTCGTAAAGAATAATTTATGAACAGATTCATATGTAAGAAAGGTCTTGTTTTGTTCTCATTTCTTCATACAACATATGTTTTGGATATTTGTTAGAATCGCCTCTCTGAGGCGATTCTAACAAATATCCAAAACATATGTTGCTTGAAGATTTTATGCAATGTTTTTGCATAATTTCTCATTAACTGTCACCTCTTAAGCAAAGGTTTTGTGACATTCAAATTGTCATTATAACGAATTTTGTCATTCTAACGAGTTTGGGTGTAACGAGGGTCGACTGTAGTAGTAAAATCAACTTGTTCAAGTTTGAGGATAAGTACGGTAAGGAGTTGTGATGAAATATTTGGTAATCATAGCTACAGATAAGAGTGGGTATCCACATAATATTTTTCATTTCTTCACGAAAACATATGTTGTGGGTACTCATTAGAAGTGCAGCACTTCTTATGAGTACCCACAACATATGTTTTTGTGGATAAATAAGAAAGATATCAGCATTTTTCTGATGAAAAAAGTGCCCTATCGGTTGCTATGGTAATTATGGTACAGTTGTTTTGCAGTATAAGAATATAAGAACTCCAGTTTGTTATTAAGTGCAACCTTTAATATTTGTTCCTTGCTAAGACTTTTGAGTCATTTAGAGCAATTTGAGACCTTACCATTAAACACTTTTTATTTAAAATAAGACAATGTTCATCAAAGTCAAGTTGGGTTTAGGTGTGTGGAAGTGGGGTCGGGGCAGTGGGGAGGAGGGTAAGAAAAAATCTCCAGTTTCTGGTTTGCTGAATTTGCCCAGAAAGTGCAAAATGTTAGCATAGCATTATGTTGAATGAGGGATGAGATGGGGGTGGGGAGGTGAGTTGGGAAGTCTAAAATCTTTTACCGTCAGGGAGAAGTCATGGAATTTTAAAATCTGTCAGAGAAGTTTATGATTTTAGAAAAATAATAGGGTATTTAAATAATTCTAGAACTTTTCAAACACAAATTTGCTTTGACTTCTAGGGCCCCTAGCCATACACCCCTAGCTGGTAGCCACATGAGTATTTTTTCTTATTTCCCCATGAAAACACATCTTGCGTGAAATCATTAAAAGTGTCTCAGTGAGACACTTCTAACATTTTCATGAGTTTATCTGCAAGCCCTATAGCTACTTCACTGTCACATTATAGTCTTATATTGCTCTTAATGGCTCATTTGTACTGAGGTTTGAAATTGGGTGTCTCCTTCTACATATGTAAACAGTGCAGACAGACTGACTTGCTTATTAGGACAGTCTGATCATGGCTGTTACTGTTTGCTGATTGAGGTTTACAATCCAGTGAACCCAAATGGACTAATGAAAGCCTTAAGGTGAAAAGATACAGGTCAAAGGGAGGTCACTCTAAACTGAAAATATTTGGCTCCTTTCCTTAAGGAGCTATTCTGTAAGGAAAGAATTTTTTCCCTTAGGATAAAATTCAATTTTTTTTTCTCCCCCTGGGAGCAAATTCTTTCCTTTTAGAGTTCACCCCCTTTCAGAATGGAGCCAAAACAATTTGGACAGAGTTGCTTCTTTTGAAAGTGCATCTATTTCCTTCCCTTAACCCTAGTCCTGCTGACCCAGATATACCATGCCTTTGCAAACAATGTAGATCCAGAAGAAGCCAACTGATCTGGATCTGCATTGTTTGCTATTAAGTATTTGAATTTATATCAATAATCTGGATCAAGGAATCTAATTAGCTGAAAATTAGAATTGGGTGTGGCATCTTAAGTTATTCAGCATGACAAGAGTTAAACTGTTTACTGTACATATGTGATGAGACATCTTTATTCTTTGATACATGATAGGTGCTTAAAGAAAAGCAAATTGTAAAGCAATGGATTAGCAAAAGTATATCCCGTTTTTTTTCTGTTTGTTTGTTTTTTTTCTTATTTATGTAAGGCCTGCTTTAGGAAAGCCAGTACATGTTTCACATATCTGAACATGTGGAGAACCATTCCAGCAGTGAAGTTCTCACAGCAGTCTTCATTAACTTGAAGATACAGAAAGTTACATCAGTTTATCTAAGCTCTGTGTTGTGACTAGCTTTGGTTATGTTGTAAAAAAAACAAAAACAAAAAACTATCATATTTGTTGTTTAAGATGGCGGAAGAACTATTTCTTTGTTAACAGTGTATGGATATTACAGATAAATCATATGCATTATCAGTGTTTTCATAGAAGTAAGTAAAGGGACAAATTTATGCATTAAAGCTAAAGCTATCTTGTTTTACTCACATTAATCCATAGGTCTAGGTAAGAGAGGGTATCAGGTAAGTAGTTTTCTTATTTCTCGATGAAAACATATGTTGTGGTACTCATTAGAAGCACCTCGATAGAGGTGCTTCTAATGAGTACCCACAACATATGTTTTTGTCAAGAAATCTGAAAAATATAGATACTTTTTTGTTGAAAAAAGCACCTTATCAAGAGCTATGTATTAAATCTTATGAATCTCAAAAGAAATTGTAATCTATTTTTGCAACTTTTATAAAAGTGAATTTATTTGCATTTATTCTTTTGTGCCCACAATGCAATTTATAAATCACATGGAAGTAGCATGTTTTGTCACAGATAATAACTCATAGCTCTAGGCAAGGGGTATTCATATAAATGATTTTCTTGTTTCTCTGCATAAACATATGATGTGGGATCTCATTAGAAGTGGCTCACAAAGGGGCTTCAAATTCAGACAGATGGGCCTGAGCAAACAGTGAAGACCCAGATCAGGCCCCGAGGTTATAAAACTTTTTTCATACTCAACTCAGTTGAGCATGAAATTTGCCTGCTAATAAATCTCATATTACGGACAATTGCAAATTCTTCCTAGCTAAACATAGCTGAGCATGAAAATTTCTCTGCTAATAAATATGAAAATGCCAACTATTGTTGGCATTTTCATATTTATTTGCAGAGAAAATTTCATACTCAGCTGAGCTGAGCTGAGCATGAAAGAAAAGTTTTATAACCTCAGGACCTGATACCACAAGATGCAGTGTCTACTGGCTGTATTGTTTGCAACTCTGTCAGCATTTTTAGACACAGCTACAGTTAGTAAAGTGGTCTTGTTCAAACTTTAGGACAAGTATGGTGAAGCGTTACCATAATAACCCTAAGTATTGGGACAGATAGGCCTTTGCAAAAAGTTTAGACCCAGATCAGATGCCGCAGAACATGGCATCTGATCAGGATCTACACTGTTTGCCATATATACAGCAATATTTTAAGACACATTAACAGGTAGTAGAATGGACTACATTGTATTTCAATTTTTAGAACAAGTATGGTGAGTAGATAAGGTGTCCCAATACTTAGGGTAAATACGTTATGGTGTCCCAGTATTTTGGGTAAATTGGGTAAACGTTTTTTTGGGTGAAAAAAGAGACCTTGTTTGGAGCTATGCAATATTACGAGCTGTGTGATAAGACGAGAAAATTAAGGCAAAGAACAGCCTGTATGCTCATGCAGTGTAACAAGAGTGTTCAGTTTTTACCCATATTTGACTGTTGTGTTTTTGATATCCCTCAGACAGACATTTTTCAACTGGTATTTTATTCTGAATGGAAAAACTGACTTGTGATTGACAATAACTTATCAAGAACCATTGGTCTTGTCTGTTTTTGTGCTATGTTTTCAAATATTTACTGTAAAATTAATTTTACAACCAAAAATGGGTCATGCCTATGCAATTTCTATAATAAACTGGATTTTTGGAAAATTTTTAGTAGAAAATATCTTTTGCTTTTCTTCACTGGTTTTAAATTATTGATGTTCCATAACAATATTGTGAAAATTTCAGAAATTCTGAACAAATGGAACTTGTTGAAAACTTGCATCCAAATCACCTATCTTGTAGATTTTTTTCATAATTTGCAGCCATTTTTACTACAGGAAAAATGGAATTTTTCGATATTTTTGAAAACTACTGAACAAAATAATATTTTTGGTATATAGGTAGATACAACAAAACATTACAAAAACACGCCTGTTCAAATATATTGAAAATTTCACCACCAAAAACTAAAAGTTTTCAGACAAAAGTTCTGATATTTTTTCATATTTCTGCTCATAATATAGATTGTGGGCACTCATTAGACCTGCCTCACCAAGGCAGTTCTAAGGAGTACCCACAATCTATGTTTTTGAGTAGAAAAAAGAAAAATAATGTATACCCCAGTAAACCCCGTTTTACTATATAAAAGTAGGGTTTAAGGGGGTCAGAATTATATAGGTATGTTTTCATGACAGGTTTTTGTATTGAATCATGTCAAAACTGCAAATTTAGGTCTTCTGAGTAAAGCACCCGACAAAGAATGACTTTTTGAAGATGTCAAAAGCAGACTAGTATTCAAACTTAGCAAAATTCCAATAGCATAGATCTCAAGGCTAAAGTTTAGTCTTTATCATTTCTAAAATTATGTATGGCATAAGTTAGGATTTTATTATCCACAATTCACTTATATTGATCTGACAAGTCCTTTTTGTCCTCTAATTTTGCAGTTTAATCAGTTTTCACTCTCAGTAGGTTTCGCCTGAAATTCTCTGAATAGACATAGCTTTAGAAAGGAGATATATCAGGGCCCGTTTGTTCAAAACTAACTATGTTGTTAGTTAACGTATCGTTAAAATTTTGATCATCAAATATGGCATATACGCTAATATTTTTGTTGAAGAAATGTGAGTAGCTTTTGCATTTGCAAAAGCTACTCACATTTTTTCAGCAAAAATACCTGTGAATTAGATATTGTACTTTCTGAAAAAATTAATGTTTTGACCACTAACGAGCTCCTAAAGCTAACGACACTTTGAACACATGGGCCCAGGTTAATATTTTTCTTATTTCTCCACAAAAGCATATATTGTAGGTACTCATTAGAAGCGCCTCACGAAGATACTTCTGTTGAGTACCCACAACAAATATTTTCATGGAGAAATAAAAAAAATATCAATACTCTTTTTATGGCAAAAAGGGCCATATCTGGAGCTATGATAGATATCAATGCATAAATTGTCCTTGTTCATTTCATATCATATTTTTTTTGTTGACATAATCGGCTGTTAGAATTCCGTGCCGTATGTTACCGTAATTACCCTAAATATTTGGACATGTTAAGGTAAATGGATACATTTAGTTGATTTGCCATCATTTTTCACAAGGGAGACAACTTTGTGATTTCCTATTTTGCTGTTCTGCACACCAGTCCCCTTTTGAAAAGGGATCAACTCTAAAAGGAAAGAATTTGCTCCCAAGGGGAGCAAATTCTTTTCTTTAAGAATAGATCCCTTTCAGAAGGGAGCCAAAAATGGCTTTGAAAGAGTTACCTCCCTTGAAAGTGTATCCATTTGCCCTAACTGCTTCCCATACTTATCCAGAATTTTGAAGAAATCTATTTAAGTATATGGTGATGCATCTATAAGTGCTAGCTGATTGACAAACTTTGCAGACTCTGACCTAACTGCTTCATTAGACCAGTTTGATTGGGTCTGCGCTGTCTGGTTGGGCAAGTCTGTCCAGGTATTAGGGTAAATACAGTGTGAGTCCACCAATAAAATTCCATGAAATATATGTATATTTAAATATTTAAATTATTATTTCTAAAAAAGAATTAACCCTAGTCCTGCTGAACCCAGATTTGTCTGCCTTTGCAAACTGTAGATCCAGATCAGTTGGCTTCTGAAGAAGCCAACTGATCTGGATCTGCACTGTTTGCCATTAAGTATGTGTATTTATATCAACAATCTTGTTCAAGTAATTTGATTGGTTGAAAATTAGAAATGGGCATGGCATCTTAGTTTATTCAGCAGGACAGGGGTTAATTATTGAAAAAATATATGAAGCCAAATAGATCTTTTTTCCCATTTCTTTCTCTCTCTCTCTCTCATTTTTTTTCTTTTATTAAAATTTATACTGTCATATTGTTTTAAAATGTACTTGTTTTTGTTTTATTATGAAAAGAAATCCCATTAATAACCAGTCATTTATTTTTCATAAAACCTGGGTTTTGTACAATGATAGTGGTTATGGTAGTTATCTTAGATATTTGGACACCTCAACTCCTGACCATACCAGTGGTACATGTCAGTTGATTGCCTTTTGATGTGTCTAAAAACTGCTGGATGAGTGACAGTAAAGACCCAGATCAGATGCCACATTCTGATCTGGATCTGCACTGTTTGCACAGATCTGCTCGTCCAAATAATTAGGGTAATTGTGATAATAATATTATGTTATGCTCTTTTGCATTGTAAAGCTGTGTGTCAAAATTTTAAAAATTGCTTATTTTATATGTTAAGATGAAAAACAAATGAAAAAAAAAAACACACACACACAAAAAAAAAAAACAAAAAAAAAAAAACAGGATCTGGTTTCAGTTGTTTTCAGTGTAATGCATTATAAGATTTCATTTAAAAAAAATAGTAATGTAATAAAATAAATGAAAAAAAAAAATGCATTATACCAAATAATTCTGAATATTCGTCTTTGTGTTTTTGTTGAATTTATTACAAATTCAGGGCTTTTTGATATAATTGCTATATATGATATGTGCTAAAATATGTTAAAGAGACTTTTCAGCACCCAGTCTTTTAAAGTGACCCTAATTGAGAATAGGAAACATAAATGACTGGGAATTGTGTAAAGAAAAAAAAAGAAAAAAAAAAACATTAATGAAGCTTTTGTTTTATCCTCATTACAATGATTACCATATATATATATATATATATATATATATATATATATATATATATATATATATTTATATATATATATATGGTAATATATGTCTAGTAGCAAGGAAAGATTGCTGAACCCATTTATGCCTAGCATCCCATAAAAGGGACATTGGCAACAGTGTAGACCCAGATTAGATGCCGCATTCTGCAGCATCTGATCAGGGCCTACACTGTTTGCATTAAACAGGAATTTCTATAAAACATGATAATAATAAGAATTAATCAGACACCTGTGCTTTTGGAAATGGACCAGTCCAAAGAGTTAAGATAGAAGAGTCCATTTGGCATAAATGGGTTAGTATATATGCAAATATTGAAGACCTTCATCTTTGCAGCTTGGCCAGGGATTTCACTGTTCACCTCTAGAAAGTACAGGCCATAAGTGAAAATTTTACCAGGCTGTGCAGCTGAGCAGATTGATCTGGGTCTTCCCTATTTATGCATATGTTGAGCATGCCTTTTGTGTGACATGGCTGGTATGGGGTGTTGAAAAACTAACATTATTACATGCCGCACAGCCTAAGTTTTTCAAGGGATAATTGAGGTGATGATTTAGGATAATTTTTGTGCTTTTTTGCACCAAAACATGCCTGGTGGTGGGTATATACTGGAATGGTCTCATTGAGGCAATTACAGTGACTATCTACCCGGTACAGTAAGTGTCCTAAAATTTCATACACCAAAATGTTTGACAAAATGGCATCACGAAAACATGCCTAAATAATTTTGACCCCTTAAATCCCACTTTCATATAGTAAAACTGAGGTTTACAGGGGTATACATTATTTTTTATTATTTCTGCTCAAAAACATAGATTGTGGGTACTCGTTAGAACCGCCTTGTCGAAGGGGGTTCTAACCAGTTCCCACAATCTATTTTTTGAGCAGATATATGAAAAATATCAGAATTTTTTATTTGAAAATTTTCATTTTTTGGTGGTAAAATTTTCGGTATATTTGAATAGGCAAGTTTTTGTAATGGCATATGCAGACAGTGCAGACCCAGATTAGATTGCTCCTATACTGTTTGCCTTACCTGTATGTATTTTCAGAAGCAACTGCTTAAAAGCAAAATTTAGGCAAAAAAGGTATGAAATTAAGCGCCTGAAATTTTGGGACATTTACCGCAAAAATGACAAAAACATTGATATTACTTAGTATTATCCACAGATGAGCAGGGATAATGTTAATTGTTCAACAACATTTAGGGCTTCAGGTTTATCCATTATTTTGGGGATAAAAATTGATTTTTTGTTTCTCACAAGAACAGTGTCTGCTAGAAGTGCTTTTTTTTAGACAACTCTTATAATGTCCCAGATTTTTTTTTTACTGAGAAGTAAGAAATATGTCTATGTTTTTAACCTCAAAATAGCCGCTTAAATGGAGGTCAGAGTTCATATTTTAACAGTGTGTTTAGTAAATGTTCTAAAATTTTGAACAGTAAAGCTTTAATTTAACCCTTTCAGCCCTAAGTTTCCAAAGTGGATTCTTCCATCTTTGAATTTGGACACTTCCATTATTTCAAATGGGAAAATCAGCCAGAATGGCAAACAGTGTTGATCCTGATGAGATGGCTCATAACAAGCCATCTCATCAGGATCTTCACTGTTTGTCATTTAGTTCTTGATTTTTGACTGACAGTTTTCAATTAAGTTTTTGATTTTTGACTGTTTGCAACAATGGACAAGTCCAAACTCAGCGATGGAAGAGTCTTTTTCAGAAAGCCAGGAGTGAAAGGGTTAAGTCTATTTATATTTTTGTTTTTGTTATTGTTGTTTTTTTTTTCTGTTTAAAATGTTAGAACATTTCCTGTAGTAATCATTCATCTAGATATCATTTGAGAGCCACTGTGACGAAAAAGCTACATTTTCCAGTCTGGGAACAGTGCAGGTCCAGGCCACAGTCTGGCCAGTGTTTTCACACTACCTTTACAATGTATGGATCGGCAAAAACATATTAAGTAAATAGCAAACACCCTGCAAGCTAGTGCGGATGCATAGCTTGCCAGAATGTTAAGAGGCAATTTGCATGATGTGTCGGATCTATTTTCTATGAAAAATAAGAAAGATATCATCATTTTGTCTTCTGCTGAATTTGCCCATAGCATGGTAAGTGTTAATAGAAGAAAATATTGGTCCATGGGGAAATGTTGGTTTATCATTTTCTATGGAAAGAGGCTGGTTTTCCATGGAAAGATGCTGATATTTCATGGAAAGATGCTGGTTTTCCATGGAAAAAAAGTTTTCCATTTAAATATGTTGTCTATCCATGGAAATATGCTGGTATTCCATAAAAGTTATGCATTTTTCTGGGGGGGAAATGTTAGTTTTCGCAGAGTGTGTTCTATTTTATGTTGTCATTTTGCATTTGTTTTTCATTTATTTGTTTATGCTTTCAGCTTGGGTTACAAAATAAAAAGGTGGATAAAACTAGAAATACTTGATTTTATGAACCATTTCTGGAGAGATTATGTTGTTTTGAAGGAAAAGATAATTTAAAATTTGGGACTTGGAAAAACTGAAAATTTAAATACAAAGGTAGATATAATTTGTCATTGCAAACTTTCCAGTTTTGTTCATAAATCTGTTTTTATTTATATATTGAGGCTCAACTTCTTGCTATCATGAGCTGCCTGTGAAAGCAGGGTGATGGAAAAAGAAACCATTTTTAAATTTTTTTCTTTTTGTTCTGATCCTTTTCATTGAAAGATTTTCTAGGTTAGTGAATATATAGGTTCAGTCGGAACACTTACTTTGGTTAGAACTGCAGTTTCTTAGATGCTAATCTACTGAATGATCATACTAACGAACACAAGATTCCAAAAGTGACAAACAAGCAAAAGATACCTCAGCATACAATTAACATCATAAGCCCTTGTTAATCTGTTTTCCATCATCTTATAAAGTCCTTTGCTGATGAATTGTGCTAAATGTTTCTATAAGGAAAGAGTTGAGGCCTTATTCAAATGGCACAAAATATACATGCTGGTGTAGAGCATCACAACCCATTAAAGACTGAATAAACTCTCCCACACTATATATTGGAAGAGTCCATTTTCCATCTTATGTATGTCGGGCTATATGATATAGATATTTCTACAGAAAAATGGTTAACTATTTGCAAACAGTGGAAACCCTGATTAGATGCCACATTCTTTGGTGTCTAATCTGGGTCTGCACTGTTTACCAGTTACCTGTTAAAGGGTCTCCAGTCTTCAGTGGGTTAATACTAGCAAAGTACTTTTTGTCACTGACATCACTAATTGTGGTTCATAAGCCAGAAACTTCACAGTATATTGTACTGGTAAAGTACAGGTTGCAATATTCATTACACTTAAGTAGTTATAGCAATTGGGAGTAAATGTTAATTTCTCTCTTTTAAATAAATGTAGCTATGTACGTAGAGATATTCCTGATCTGAGTAACCACAGTTTCCCTTTCCAATAAAGATGGAGATTTTTTTTTTTTTTTTTTTTTTTTCAGTTTCTGACAGAATTCGCTGACACCAGGGCCAATATTATCTGCATATACCCTAAATGCCTAAAATTTCAAACACTTTATTCCATTTTTTTTTTGGCCTAAATTTTGCTTTTTATGCCATTGTTTCTTAAAATACTTAGTGGAATGGCAAATAGTATAGACCCTGATCAGACTGTTCCTGAAGGTCTCCACTGTTTGATTTGGCCATTTTGTTTGAAATTTTGGCGTACAAAATTTTAAAAGGTTTATCGTAGTCATTTGTCAAAGATAAAGGTAGGTTTGGGTTTTTTTTTATCACCTGCACATTCTTTATCTCTCTTTTTTTCTGCAGATTTCTATGCATATTTGTGAATTTTTTATGTCCTAAAAATGGCATTCGTCTGATTGATTTTCTCAGTAGTGTCAGAAAGATTCTCAGGATTTCTTCTTCTTATGATGTACACTGATTACGTAACCCAAAAAACCTTGAGTTTATAGTACAGGAAAACTTCCAATACTCGAACAAGGATGGCTTGTTTACCTTGGCTGATTTGACCTCGTTTTTGAGTCACTAGGAAATTCTTCATGCTAGCAAATATTGAGGGATTTTTTTCCTATTTATCATGAACATGTATGTTGTGTGTACTTATTAGAATTGCCTCACTGAGGCAATTCTAATGAGTACACTCAACATACCATTACTTAATAGAAGATTGAAAAGACTTCCCTTAATTATCCCCATTTGCCTACTGACCAGGCGCTATGATTAACTTCAGTGGCTCAGACTACCTATGTCTAAAACAAATTTCCATGGTCCCAAAAATGTTACAAGTCATTGAAGTTCCACTGTGTCTGGCTTATCTGATTGATTGAAAATATTGCTTAATTATTAGCGTTACTCTTAGGGGTTATGTTTTGATTCTGAAAGAAATACATGTATGTGTAAAAACATTAGAAAATGTTCCTTTCTAGACGTGTGCCCAGTAAAGTCTCTGATCACATGTGCATCCACATTTTCTGATCAGAGTTCACGGTCCACATATGGAAACATTGTATTCTTGGCTATAAGAAAAGCACCCAGCCAAGACTGATAAGGAAGGTTGATCCGGGGCTTCACTGGTTGCACATTTATGTAGGGAAATTTTATGTTTTTTTCTGAAGTATTGTCTAAGGAATGAAGCTTGATCTATTTTGTACATGATTTCTTTCAGTTTTCGCATGTATAGATTGATGGGCCTTAAAAAATAATTCAAATAGGTAGGAAAACCGAGTCTCATAGTGTGAGAAAATTGAAAATCATGAATGTAAACAGTTATTGAGCCTTTTCACCCCTGATCCCCAATGGGTTCAGCAACATTCTTTAATGGAGGCTGATTCAAGAAGGGCAGTTTCCAGTTTCTGGCTAAAAGATGTGCACAAGTACTGGTTAACGGCTTAGAGGACTAAGCTCGCCCAGGAAAAGTGAGGTTAGGTAAACTGACCGGCTCAAAATGACCTTAATGGTGTTGACTGGGCCATTAAACTTCAAACCAACCAACAGTTTAGTGGTTCTTTCAACAGTGTTTGGCTTGCACAATTTTCTTGAAGATAGATCGTGTGCTATTTCAGTTATTTTGTCATAGGCCTGTTGTGTGTTGTTAATAGGCTATGCCTGTGATAAGTGTTCAATCAAATAATGTTAAAAAGCTTTCTATATTTTCTGGTTATATTCATTCTGTTTCATTCCAAGTGTTAATAAGTGCATTCCATAATGTCACACTTTTTCTGTTTTAGGTCTATAAACGGTTACGCACAATTCCACAATGGTGTCTTCAATTAATATTAATATGACACTACGCACAATACCACAGTGGTGTCTTCCATTTTCGCTACTGTGACAATTTTTTAATGGGCTCTTGTTTGATAAGGGAGGTAACTCAGGCTGTTTAGTTTTAAAATCCATATTGACGTTCATTCCCTTCCCCCTAAAAAAAAAAAATAAAATCACAAAAGTTGTCACAACATGCTACAAAATCATTTTGCATGATGGAAGATCAGATTTTTCAGCTTTTTGGGCAGTGGGTATAACCCTTTCAGCCCTGCAGACCAAAACAATTTTTTGCAAACACTGTAAATCCTGATGAGACTGCTCATAAGGAGCCATCTCATCAGGATCTTCACTGTTTGCCATTTGGTTTTGATTTTGACTTAGACCCCTATTTGGAACAATGGTTCTGATCAGATTCAGATGGAAGAGTCCATTTCAGAAAACACGGGGATGAAAGGGATAAAACATAAAAAACTAGGAAATCTGAATATGAATAAAATTTGAGTGTGTCATGTGAAAATGTGCCTTAGGGGCATATTCAGACAGCAAAGGCTCAGATTCCCATTCACACAGGCTGATCAGGCCTTTCGCTATCAGCTTACAGAATTACTGGGTTCTGTAGACTAAATTGCTGTATAGCAGAGGGATCAGATTGCATGGTATCACTGTCTGATCTGGATTTATACTGATTGTTTATGCCCCAAAGATAGCTTTTCTCATGACATGCTTATTTGCTTTTTCCTCTATTATGTAACATAGCTCCAGATAAGGCACTTTTTCTGCCAAAAAGTAATGATATTTCTCTTATTTCTGCACTAAAACATATGTTGTTGGTACTCATTAGAAGCACCTCGTTGAGGCACTTCTAATGAGTACCCACAACATATGTTAATTTTGTTTTCGTAGAGAAATAAGAAAAATATTATGGGGATACTCCCTCTCGTCTGGAGCTATGATGTAGTTTGTATTTTTGATACTGGGGAAATTATTAAGTTTACAGAAAAAAAAATGGTAATTACATAACTCCGTGTTGTGACACTATTGTTATTTTTAAGTTGTTGGTGTTGTGTTTTATTTCATATTGCCCCTGTGTAAACTCTGTCATAAGAAAATTTGCCATATTCCTCACATAGCGCTTCTCACCAGTACCCACAGCATTTTTTTAAGGAGAAATAAGAAAAATATCAACACTTTTTGGTTTCAAAAAGGTGTATACATACTTTGTCTTATTTCGTTGAAATTTGCTATTTTATTCTTAAAAGTTAGGCAAGTTTTTATCCATCAAAGATCTACAATGTTTACCCAAAGTATTGGAATAGACAGGCTTGAGCAAACAGTGTAGACCCAGATCAGATGCCACAGAGGTCTACCCTGTTCTGTCACTCAGATTCATGGCCTTCCCTGTTGGAATATGGCAAAAGATGCTTTCCCATGACATGTTCAGTTTTATTTGTCTTAAATTCTCTTCTACTTTCAGTCTCATGTCATGATGTTACGTATTAATTAGCTTATCTATGTTTAGTTATTCATGATACATGTCTCAAAAAAATAAGGATATATATTTGTACATTCTTTGAATAAACTCTATTTTGTGACTGCATCACCAAAACATGCCTATATAATTTTGACCCCCTTAAACCCCACTTTTATATAGTAAAACTGGGGTTTACAGGGGTATACATTATTTTTCTTATTTCTGCTCAAAACAGAGATTGCGGGTCATTCTCTCCCTTCCGCTGATTCAAGAAGGGCAGTTGTCAGTTTCTGGCGAAAGAATGTGCACAGTACTGGTTAACCGCTTAGAGGACTAAGCCTGCCCAGTAAACGTGTGGTTAGGTAAACTGACCGCGCTCGACATGACCCCATTGGGTTGACTGGGCCGTAAAACCTCAACACAAACAAGAGATTGCGGGTACTCGTTAGAACTGCCTCATCGAGGCAGTTCTAACGAGTACCACAATCTATGTTTTGAGAAGAAATATGAAAAATATCAGGATTTATTATCTGAAAATTTTCATTTTTTTGGTGGTAAAATTTTCAGTATATTTGAATAGGCATGTTTTCGTAATGGTTCACTGCAGTCTCAGTATTTATATACACAAGAAAATTTAAAGTCTTTACATTTTTTGTCTCCCTGTGGAATATTCACAATAGTTTCTGTCTTCAAAATGCCAGGTTTGCTTGGTTAATCTCATGTAAAGATGCTTGAAATGTTTTCAGAAATGCTGGGTACCTATTTGTGGTCTTTTAAGACGCATGAAGCCCAGCCAGACTTAACCATCGGCAGTCTTTGGGAAAAGCCAGCAGACGAGAAAGTGTTGATATTTTTCTTATTTTTCCCAGAAAATAGGCTTTGACATTGTATTAGGAGACAATTTGCATGAAATGTCAAAACCTATTTTCTGGGAAAAATAAGAAAACTATCATCGTCTGCTGAATTTGCCCATAGAGTGGTAAAGGTTAAAGTCAATATTTTAAACACTAAATTAATATCTAGTTTTTCAAATTCTAAACTGTTGGCAAGTTATTTTCTACATGAAAAAGAAATTTGGTTTCTTCATGCAAAATGGGCTTATATACATAGGTAGATACTAAAGCCAAAAGTCACATTACGAAAACATGCCTATTCAAATATACCGAAAATTTTACCACAAAAAATGAACATTGTCAGATGAAATATTCTGATATTTTTCATATTTCTGCTCAAAACATAGATTGTGGGTACTCGTTAGAACTGCCTCGACGAGGCGGTTCTAACGAGTACCCACAATCTATGTTTTAGAGCAGAAATAAGAAAATAATGTACACCCCTGTAAACCTCAGTTTTACTATATAAAAGTGGGGTTAAAGGGGGTCAAAATTATATAGGCATGTTTTCGTGATGAGGATAAACCTGCTCGTTTGCAAAAGTTTAGCATTTTAACATTTACCACTCTAGGCAAATTCAGCAGATGACAAATTGATGACATTTTTTCTTATTTTTCACAGAAAGTAGGGTTTGATATTTCATGCAAATTGTCTCCTTAGGAAACAATTTGCATGAAATATCAAATCCTATTGTCTGTGGCAAATAAGATAGATATTTCAAAATGTCGTCTGCTACAATTTTTACCCAGAATGCTAGTGTTAAGGACAGAATTTTTTTTTTTTTTAGGTTTAAGGGAGATTTCTTAAAAAGTTACTTTTGGGAAGAATAAAAATAAAAATATGAAAAAAAAACTTGGATTGATGAAATAGAATAATTCTCAAACAAACATATATGTAAAAAAACAAAAAAAAAAATAAACAAAAAAAAAAAAAAACAATATTTCAGCCCCAGATTTGAAGGGTAGGGACATAAGATAAAAATAAAGTTTGAAATTTTATTTTTCTAGAGGGGCTAAAATCATAGGGTAGGCTCTCCCATAAACCTAAAAAAAAAAAAAAGAAAATACTGTGGCATAATGGTTAACTTCTGCTGTTTCCTATGTGGTAAGCCTTTTTTTCACATTGTACTAGTATAGCTGACTGAATTGACCTATCACTTTGACCTTTACATTAACCCTTAAGACGCCAAACACAACAATTGTCGTCTGCTTTGTCTTCTGCTGAATACTTTAAAAGTCATTGTTGCAAACAGTGTGGACCCAGATCAGACTGCTCCTCTAGGAGCAGTCTGATCTGGGTCCATACTGTTTGCCTATATGCAAAAAGTATGTTTGAAAAGTTTGCAAGAAGATGCAGCAGATGACATAAACAGACAACATTTTCAGATGCAGGTTTTCTTGGCGCTTTAAGGGTTAAATGTTCATGATGATACCTCAACTGTACAATTTAGGTCTGACAGTCAAACAGTCCTGTTCCATGTGAGATATTTGTTCACCTTTACAGGAAATACCTGTTTACGCAGTAAAGGTATACTTATGAATATTCTAATCAAAAGGTCAAAATGACAAATCAGTTTGGTCTGAATTGTATTGAAATAAAATATAAAAATGAGAAAGTAATAATAGATTATATTATCAATATTTGTATTGCTGAACTATTTCACTAAATATGGGACCAGATAAATTTATAACTTTGGCATTCCATCCTTTAAACTAAAGTTAATTGCAATTTGAAATAAAACAATTAGTAGATTAAATGTGTTCTTATTTATTTAACCCTTGCCTTGCTGAATAAATTAAGATGCCACACCCACTTATAATTTCCAAGGGTTAACTCTTAAAGCACCAAGCAAAATTTGCAGAACACATTCTTTTTTTTTTTTTTTTTTTTTCTTCTTCTTCTTTTTATAGAAAATAAGTCTTGACATTCATGTGAATCATCTGCTTGGCAGATGATTCTTATGAAATGTTGACTTATTTTCTATAAAACATGATAAGAAAATGAATATACAAAATTGTCATCTGCTGCAGTTGTGAGAGCACTTTTAGGTTGACCCCTTCACTCTTTAACTACCTATGCCAAGTATCACATAGAACAGACTTTGACAAAGTGTACAACCAGCTAGATAAGATGGCACAGAAAATGGCATTTGATCAGGGTCTACACAGCATTTCTATAAAAGTAAAAATGAAACAAACCAGACAACCCTCAGATTGTAAATGGACTTGCCCAAAGAATGAGGTATAAGATTCCACTGGGTTAATATTAATTTTTGTCATGCTGAATAAATTAAGATGCCACTCCAACTTCTAATTTTCAGGCAATTACTTGATCTAGGTTGTTTATACAAATTCACATAATGACAATCAGTGTAGGTCCAAATCAGTTGGCTCCTCCAGATCTGGATCTATACTGCTTGCAAAGGCAGGGCAAGTCCGAGTTCAGCAGGACTAGGTTAATATTTCAAAGGTCAAACTGACGACGTAAAGATGCAAACACTTGATCCCAGGCTGCTGTGTTCCTATTTTATTATTTTCCCTGACTCTTGTATAGTCCTGTATTTGACCCCTATTTCCGATGTAATTCCTATATATATGCTGAAGCCAACTTATCTGGATCTGAACTGTTTCTCATTAAGTGTGTGAATTTGTGTCAACAACCTGGATCAAGTAATCTGGTTGGCTGAAAAATTAGAACTAGGCATGGCATTTTTAGCTCACCTAAGCTATGCTCAGGATGAGCTGTAGTGATCACTTTTTGTCCGCCATCTGTCCGTGCGTCCGTCCGTTTTTTCAAACGACCTCCTCTGAAGCCACTGAGCCAGTTTCTGCTCAAATTTCATATGGAGCCTCCTTAGGTTGGGGGAACGAAAGATTGCTAAAATGGTCGCGGTCCATTGACTAAGATGGCCGCCATGCCCATATATGGTAAAACGCTTTAAAATCTTCTCCAGAATTGAGGATGCATTGGGTCTGAATCTTCGCACAAATCATCGGGGACGGGAGGTCTACCAAAGTTGCTAAAATGATGGTCGTACATTGACGTTTGACCTTTTTACAGCGAGGTCAAGTTTGCTTCCCTATGCATTTGTATGGGCCCTATACATTTGTATGGGAAAAATGTTGAGAATTCAAACCACTTCTGGGCCAGTGTTGCTCAAATTTCAAGTGAAGCCTCCTTGGGACAATGGAATGAAAGATTGCTAAAGTAGTCATGGTCCATTGACCAAGATGGCCGCCATAATATTTAAAATCCTTTAAAAAAGCCCCGGGGCCTAATGTTTGCACAAATCATTGGGGACGGGAGGTCTACCAAAATTGCTAAAATGATGGTCATATGTTGACCTGACCTTTTTAGGGCAAGGTCAGATTTGCGTCCACATGCATTTGTATGGACCCTACATTTATTTATATGGGAAAAATGTTGCAAATTCGTATTTTGGACATTCCCTCTAAAGACAATGATCCAATTGAGTTGAAACTTGATGAAGAGCATCGGGGCGCCTAGTAGACATAAGTTTTAGACATCTCTTCCCAAACCTTTGGTCGATTTGAGCCGAAACTTACTCTGTAGCAACAGGACAACTTCTGGATTGAAATTAGCTAAAATCGTGTCGATCGGAAATCCAAGATGGCCGCCACAGCCGCCATCTTGAGAATCTGTTTTGGACATCTCGCAAACCACAAGGCGAATTAAGTTGAAACTTACAATGTAGCAACAGGTTCATATGTAGATGAAAAATAGCTAAAATCTTGCCGATTGGAAATCCAAAACGGTCGCCATAGCCGCCATCTTGAAAACCAATTTTTGACTTCACCCAAACTATTTGGCGATTAGAGTTGAAACGCACTGTAGCAACAGGATGACCTCTAGATCGAAAATAGCTATATTATAAAAAGAATGACCCTTGAGAGCAATGAACACATACACAAAGACAAAAATAGCTGAAATGTCTAAAATTTACAATATATGATTGAACTAACAAAAGCTTTGTTACAATCAACATTTTCTTCTGCGTGGTTTATCTTCCCTTGCCCTTGTGCTGTTTACATGTATAAAATCATGATCAGAAATCAGTTGGCCAATTTTCACGATCCTACTGTTGAAATGGGATTGAGGGTTTGTTCAAATGGTCACGTACCATTGACTGTCATGCCCATATATGGTAAAATAATGATAAAACACATTCTTCAAAACCAAGAACTGCTCAAATAATGATTCTTTCATTAGTTGCAATGGCAGGATTGGAAAAATGTTGCATAAAATCTGCATATCTGCAGTGGCGATTTCACTCAAGTGAGCGAGCCTTGACCCATGGGCCTCTTGTAATTTATGCATGGCAAGGGTTAACTGCATTTGCTCTGATGATAGCACATATTTCTGTCACAGGAGATTTTCGGTAAGTTCTGAGAAATACCACAATTATTTTATGCATGGAAGGACACAGTAAACTATTATGATATAACTGAAGCATTTTGCTCCTTTGATTTATATATATGCTGGTATGCTTAACCCTTGTCATGCTGAATAAATTAAGATGCCACACCCAGTTCTGTTTGTCAGCCAATCAGATTCCTTGATCCTTCAGAAGCCAACTGATCTGGATCTACACTGTTTGCTGACAGAGCATGTCGTGTTTAGCAAGAGAAGGGTTAAGTTTCTTCTTTATCTGTTAAAAATGACTTTCCAATATTTTCATTATGGACATGTGTAGTGAAGCAAATTTGACCTTGCTGTAAAAAGGTCAAAGGTCATTACTGTGGTAGTTAAGGTTTTTGTTTATCCGCGTCTGTCCACGTCTGCCATCCGCACTACGTAAGCATTTCAGCTGGTGTGGCGACCGTAAAGTACGTATCCCGGTACTTCATTTTGAGAATTATTAGATCAAGCAGGACAGTTCATGCTCAGCTGAGATTGAGCATGAAAAAAAGTTTTATAACCTCGGCTCTAGGAAGCGGGAGTAGGTTGTACGTTATATTACTGTTCGTGAATAGACCTAATGAAACGAGTCTGCTATCTTCGTTTTGTTGATATGTTTCTTTCTTCCAGATTCTAGATTCAATGGATGTTATCTAGAAAAAAAAAAGCTTATGCTCTTTGACAACTGCTAATACCATGACATCAGTACAGAACCTGATCAGACGCCGCATTCTGTGGTTTCTTGACTGGAACTTATACTACAGTCGAACTTCAATGGCTCGAACACCGATGGCTCGTTTACAATTGCTTATCCGAATTCATTTTTGAGTCCCTACGGATTTTTTCCGATAGCTCAAGAAAACAAATAATGAGGGAAATTTTCTTATTTTCTTATGAAATTGTATGTTGTGTGTACTCATTAGGCGATTTTAATGAGTACACATAACATACCATTATTTTGTTGAAGATCGAAAACATTTCCATAAATTATCGCCATTTGCTTCCTGACCTGGCGCCATGATTAAATCTCATTGGCTCGAACTTCCCATCTCTCAAACAAATTTCCATGGTCCCAAAGATGTTCAAGCCATTGAAGTTTGACTGTATTTGCAAATGCCTTTTTTCCGGGAGAATAAGCATTTTGAAACGTGCCGCGTCAAGCGAAAACGTGCCTTCAAACATGCGCAAAATGTGCAGATTCAGATCGAACTGCGCATGCGCAAAGTATCGTGGACCTTTGGTCTCCATTCATACATTCTGTAGTATACAGTGATTCTGTTAGCGGACAGGGACGGTTCTGGTTAGACTGCGCGAATGCGCAGGCTGATCTGGGCCTTCGCTCTCTACATATGCCCTTTTACGCATTGCACGACCCATTTATGGTCTCGGACATAATTTTGCAAAGTTTTGTTATGAATTAATGAAAAACCATTTGTTGCAAATCCTTTTATTTTATTCTTCGGTTCTCAAAGTAATTAACATCTACTTTTTATACCCCACCACACGATTTTGGCGGGGTATTATGGTTTCACGTTGGTCGCCTTGTGTCCGTTCATCCGTCCGTCGTGGTCCGTCTGTCCGCATTTTCGTTTTCGGACGATAACTTTAGTAAATGTATATGGATTTTCACCAAACTTGGTATGTGCTTTGATATTATGGAGCTCTGGTTTAGGATTGCTATTGGGCAAATTTTGTCAATATCTGATAATTATCTTCCCCGCAACAAGATAGTGGCGGGGTATTAGTGTTTCACGCTTTTATCTTTAAAGATTATAAACGTTGTTTTGAGTCATAGTACATGTTAGACTGGCTCGAGTCTCTAGTGACTAAATATTTTTCTCATAATCCTGTTTAATAATCCACTAAGATAAAACAAAAAAAAAATATCATGACTTTAAAGGCTGGTCACAAGACCAGCCTCTATAGTCATGATATTACTTTGGTTTATTTTAGTGGATTATTAAACAGATTATAAGAAAAATTATTTTGTCACTAGAGACTGGAGCCAGTCTAAGTACATGTGTGTACTCGTATGTTGAAATTAATCCATTAAAGCCAAGCGTCCCATAAAAGGGACATTGGCAAACAATGTAGACCCAAATCAGAATGCGGCGTCTGATCAGGGTCTACACTGTTTACATTAAATACAGAAATTTCTATAAAACATAGCAAGATATCCCTTAAATTGGAAGTGGACCGGTCCCATGAGTGAAGGTGAAAGAGTCCATTCGGCATAAATGTGGTAGGTATGATGTTGAAATGTACTAGCTAGTTTGGCCCAGAAAACTTGACGCTTCAGCAGATTTAAGTTCATTGCTCAAGGACCATTCCTTTTAACCCTTAAAACGCCAAGAAAACCGGCATCTGAAAATGTCGTCTGTGTATGTCGTCTGCTGAATATTCTTGCAAACTTTTCAAACCTATTTTTGCATACAAGCAAACAGTGTGGACCCAGATCAGACTGCTCCTAAAGGAGCAGTCTTATCTGGGTCCACACTGTTTGCAGAAATGACTTTTAAAATCACAAGCAGATGACAAAGCAGACGACAATTGTTGTGATTGGCAGTTTAAGGGTTAAAATTTATTTCAACAAGTACCCTGTATATTACTCAAAACTGTGTTTATTAGGAAGGATCATTAAAAAATACAATCAGCAAATCAGTTCAAACTTATTATCTTTTAACGGTTGATAACGGGGCTTCTTTAGATGTGACGAAAATCACAGGAGCTGCACTTTTGTTCCAAACTGATTTTCCCAGACTTTTGTTGTCAGTAAAATTTAATAAATATGTGTTCTTATCCCAGTCAGCATTCTACGTAAATCTATATCGGGCCGTCATCGGCCCGTCAGGGTAGCTGACGGGCCGATGACGGCCCGATGTAGATTTACGTAGAATGCTAGCTGGGGATATGCTTAGTTGCACGAAAATAATTTATGCTGTCACCGAGGTTCTGAAGAATCTGCGCACTCATTGTGAAAGAAATATACATGCTTATCATAAAAATACATAGAAATATATAAGCACACACACACAAAAAAAACTTTTTAAGTTATTAGATTATAATCACTATTTAATTGGTAACATTTTTATCTCCCCGGACCTAACTTGTCTACGTAGCCTAGTTAAAAAAAAATACGTACTTAAACAATATTTTCTCCTATAATACTTTATTGCACGGTCTTCAGAAGCATTTTATAGTAAAGTAGGGGCAGCTTAATTTCACTTGGAAATAGTATTTTCAGACAACAAAAAGTATGGTTATATCAAAATTAGCTCTGGTAGCAACCTTTAACTCTTTCACTGCCATAGGCGATAATACAAGGCTTTTGCAAACAGCATAGATCCAGATGAGACTTGAGCCGTCTGTTTGACGTTCAGTCTTTCAACTTTACATATAAACTTCTTTCCAAGCAATTAGTTTGTTTAAAAGAAAAGCAGATGACAAATGTCGTCTGAAGTTAAAGGGACAGGATACATTTGGTTGTTTTTCCGCCATTTTTTACAAAGGTGGAAAATGTGACGTCCTGCTTGTTTTCCTGTACAGCAAATCCCTTGTGAAAAGGTGTCTCGCTAAAAGGAAAGAATTTTCTCCCCTTTTCAGAGGGAGAGGCAAACATTATTGACAGAGTTACCTCCCCTGAAAGTATATCAATCCCCTTTAATTATTTTCAAGAGAATGATAAGATTTATAATAGAATTGAATAAGGCGGAACATTTGTTCTCATCAATTTAATTTTAAAGAGGTATTCACGGAAATAATAATAATAATAATAATAATGAAAACCTGGATGATTCTTAAAAGATTTTCTCTTACAATATGCACAGACGATACAAATGTTCCTGGAATAAAGAACCAGCCTACAAACTAAGCTACCTTTCCAAGCGATCAAAAGAATAACAGACTTCCCTTGCCTCCACTTGGCATGACTATGGTTTGTATGGCTTTATCCATTATACTGACAATAGTGCGGAGCTCCCACTAACGCTCACCTCCCTACATGTATCACAAAAAGACCCCATTTATATAGTAAAACTGGGGCTTACAGGGGTATACATTATTTTTTTCTTATTTTGCTAAAAAGCATAGATTGTGGCCTCGCCGAGAGATTGTGGGTACTAGTTAGAACCGCCTCGCTGAGGCTGTTCTAACGAGTACCCACAATCTTTGTTTTGAGCAGAAATATGAAAAATATCAGATTTTTTTTTATCTGAAAATTTTCCTTTTTTGGTTGAAAAATTTTCAATATATCTTAAAAGGCGTGATTTCGTAATGCGACAACAATCACCTCTATAACAGCCATTTTTATGTTTCCCCAAAGCGCCTCGGCGAGGCGGTTCTAACGAGTACCCACAGTTTTACTATATAAAAGTGGGGTTTACGGGGGTCAAAATTATATAGGCATGTATTGAACCTCTGTACAAGAGCCACCTCTCCATCACAGCCGGTTTTGTATTTCTTAAGGCAGGCTGTTGTAGGGAGCTCGCACTTTAAACGGAATCACTTCACTCTGAAGGGAGTAACTCTGCAACGAGGGAGCAAATTCTTTCCTTTTGGAGTAGACGATATCTTGAAGAAGATTTGAGTGCAAATAGGAAGTCAGAAAGATTGTTTCCAATATGAAAAAGGCGAAAAATCTACCTTTATCCAGACATTTACTATAGAGGCTTTTGTTGCCAGGAAATGACAAAATAAATATGAAATGACGTATAAGTTTGTATTTTTAAACAGTCTGTTATAAATATTAAATTATAACAAATTAAAACAATAACAAAGCAACCACAAATGAAATGTGCAACATAAAAAAAAAAAAAAAAAAATCTAGTTTTGTCATGGCCTTTGCCCTTCGTCGAAATTTTCTACAGTAAAATGATTCCATACTGACCCAAAACAGAAATGCAGCACTTCTGGACAGCAACGGAAAGCAAGATAAACACATTTTTTTCTGTAGCAATACATGCACGTTTTACACACTAAATCAGTTTAACTCGTACGATCATAGTAGCGTTTAGTTTTACCCTTGCAGCCCTCTCGGAGGGTGGGGGGGGGGGGGGTGGGGGGGGGGTGGGGGTGGGGGCGGGTGAAACTTAGGGGTAATTTTGGTACGGGTATGCGAGCCAGTATTTCAAAAGCTACCCTATTCATATACCTGGCCTTCGAAAAAACGGACCCATTCATATACTTGATCATCCAAAATGTTGACCTATTCATATACTGCCCTTTGATTTTTTGTACCCATTTTTTGCTGGTTATTACACAAATATCACAGTCAATTCATGTAATACCAAGAGGATTAGCAGCCTCGGAAAATCTCTGAGCGAAAAATATGTGCATATACCACGATGTCAGATAAATCGGGCCTTTCACATAGGAATCCAGAAAAATCGGGCCATTCATATACTTTTTGTTGAAAAAAGGGGGCCAATCATATACCTGGCAGTGCTGAAAAAGGGGGCTATTCGGCACGCACATCCGTACTATACTATATATAGGAAGTTAGCCCCCCCGAGCAGCCCTGCAAATCAAGATAGACAATTTTGCAAACAGTGTAGATCCAGATGAGACGGCTCATTAGACTCTACACTTTTTCCCATTCTGTTCATGATTTACAACTGTCACTCTTTTGGCAACAATAGGTGGTTCCAAATGCAGAGATGGAAGAGATGGAAGGGTCTATTTTGTAAACTCAGGGTTGAAAGGGTTAAAACATTGGCCAATTTAGTAGTGTTGCTTTCTTTTTTTTTGGCTCAGTATATAAACATATTGCGATGACCCAGATTGGACTGCGCAGATGCACCAGCCGACCTGGGCATTGACTGTCAGAATCTGGTTCTGATGGTGGGCTACTGTGTTTTCGTTATAATTCTGCACAAGCAAGTCGCGAGGTTTCACATTACAATTACCGTATTTATCCCTTGTCATGCTGAATAAATATAGATGCCACGCCTAATTTTTAGCCAGTCAGATTACTTGATGCAAGTTGTTGATACAAATGCGCATACTTAATGGCAAACAGTGCAGATCCAGATCAGTTGGCTTCTTTAGAAGCCAACTGATCTGGATCTACACTGTTTGTAAAGGCAGGGCATATCCGGGCTCAACAGGACAAGGATTAATTGTATTGGGACATCTCAACTCCTGACCATCATTGTCCTAAATTTTTCAGAACGTCCATTTTACTACCTATTTATGTGTCTAAAAACTTCTGGATTGAATGACATTCTGTTTCATCTAATCTGCATGTACACTGTTTTCTCAGGACTACGAAACTGTATCCTGGTAATACACATATATCCATTGGATGTACACAGATTTCTCAGGACTACGAAACTGTATCCTGGTAATACACGTATCCATTGTTTTAATAATATTCATAGTAGGAAGTCGACCTTTATACCAAATGTGAACAGCAAAGTTCCTGATCAGCCTTCTCATCTGTGCACATACTGATAAGGACCTCTCTGTACAGTTTTGAATATACATCTGTAAGCTGACATGAAAGGCCTTTTTCAGACTGTGCGCATGCGCAGGCTGATCTTTGTCATTGCCGTTCACATATAGCGTAAAGGCACTTTTTCATATTAGCATTTTCTATGAAAAATGCAAAAAAACGAAAACAAATAAATAAATAATTAAACATAATAAAAAAATATAATAAACAAAAAAATAAATAAAAAATAAAATCAAAATATCGTCTGCTGCGGATGCGATTCTAATTAATTCTTTTATTATTTTTAAGAGAAAATAAGACTTGGCTTCCATGTGAAACGTCTGCCCAGCAGATGATTCTCATGATATACCAAATTTTATTTTCTTTGGAAAATAAAAATAAAAAATAATGATAATAAAAATGTCGTCTGCTGCGGATGTAATCAGCGCTTTCAGGGGTAATTTCATTAGGAGTCAATTTGTCCATATGTCTATACGAAGTGATCATTATTGCCAGTTCCGATATATCATTAATTTTTATTTGAATATAAATTTGAACTTAATTTCAGGTCTTATTTGTTTTATTTCTGACTAAGTTTGGCACGAACTTCGTGAGGAACCAGATTTAGAAATGTCGGACGTTGAATCCAGACCGGCCGAATCGGAGACTCGGAAGTTCCATTGACTGTTTGATCTGCCGCTCTTTGATGCCTGATAGCAGGGCTCGAACACGTGACATTAGGTCATCCATCTTGTATCTCTTGGATGCTGAAATCAATTTAGCATTTACTACTCTCTGAGCTAATTCAGAAGATGACAAACTGGTGATATTTTTCCTATTTTTTCCACAAAAGAGAATTTGACATTTCATGCGAATGTCTTTAGTGGAGACAATTTGCAAGAAATGTCAAATCCTGTTTTCTGGGAAAATTAAGAAAAGAAATCAATATGTCTTCTCCTGAAAATTTAACCAGAGTGTTAAGCGTTTATAGAAATAAGTCGTGTGATTATTTCATGCTGTTAACACTTTATCAATACTGTTGCAGACAACATTCTAAATTATGTTGTTTTTTCTTTATTCCACAGAGAAAATACGGTTTGACATGTGCTAGGATTTGTCAGCGAAAATGAGGCCTGGTGTCATTATATATTGTATTTTACAACATATATTGTATTTTATGAGACGATTTACATTATATGCCAAGCCTTAGTTTCTCTGACAAACTATTTTAACATATTTATGCTTAACATCGCATAAAAGGGACATTGGCAAATAGTGTAGGCACAGAACGCGGCGTCTGTTCCGGGGCTACACTGTTTGCATAAAACAGTAGAGAAAATGTCTGTAATAAATTATAATACTGAAAGATACCCCCCCACCCGCCTTGAAGTTTGATACATACCTGTTCAAAGAAAGTGATAGAAGAATCTACTAGGCGCATCTGTAGACTGGCTCCAGTCTCTAGTGACAAAATATTTTTTCTTATAATCTGTTTAATAATCCACTAAAATAAACCACACGTAATATCATGACTATAGAGGCTGGTCACTAGTGACCAGCCTTTATAGTCATGATATTTTTTTGGTTTTATCTTGGTGGATATATCAAACAGGATTATGAGAAAAAAATATTTAGTCACTGGCGACTGGAGCCAGTCTAGGCGCATCTGTTGCTGTTATGATGACTGGCAGCCTCACAGTCTGATGAGAGCGTTTGCTATTTATACACTATCAATAGACGGATAGCGAATGACCTTTTCAACCTACCCGGATGTGTATGTTGATTTCAGTCTTCGCCTTCCGCACATGCCTGAACATCCTTGGCTCAGTTTACTTTGTAATAAAAAAAAAAAAATGGTCGCGAACGGTTTTTCGCCTGGATAACTAACTGTACCTAATGCTGAGCGCCAATATGAGCATGGACCCATGACATAACGTTCGCGCGCGAGTATCTTGCCCTTCTCTAGCGCAGCCCTGTTTTTCATCTGAGGTTTTCATTATTTTGATTCTGCAGTATGTGTAGCACAAGACATCAGTCATTATGCCATATGCGAAGAGTAAAAGCACAGATAAGCTTGTGCATCCGCGCAGTTCGATGCCTTCTCTTTCCGTCGACATATTCTTAGTATCTACCCAGCGGGCACATGGCGTTTATACAACGTCGCATTAACGTCGATGCAACTTTATGAAGTTGCATCGACGTTAATGCGAAGTTGTATAAAAATCATGTGCATGACGTTGCATGGACGACTTGTATAAACGTTGTGTGCCCGCTGGGCAATTATAATGGAAGCGGGCACTGAAGGCCCTGATCAGACTTTTGCAAATGCTTCGTTATCTGCATATAGAATAATGGCCCTTTTTCTGACGTTCCGCGTCGTATCGCAGGTGTGTCCTGTTGTTGTTGTTGCTGTATAGTTTCCGCATATAAAGGTGCACCTCTTTACAGAGTAATTTTATCTTGATCACGCCCGCAACAAATCCTACCATTAAATAACAGTATTATATAATCCCATTAGTAAGGGTACGCTCATCCGTCCCAACCCAACCCACGTCACCGTTAATACATAATACGACCCACATCAAGCCCTGATACAGCAGTAGCGATGGTTATTTGAAGTGAATGAAAACCAGAACTAGAGTAAGTCTTGGCCCTGTAAGCCGCGAAATGCAAACAGTGCAGCCCTGATCAGACGCCGCGTTCTGTGGCGTCTGATCTGGGTCTGCACTGTTCGCCAATTACGCTTTTATGCGTCTCCAATGGGTTAAGGTACGGTAACGTTATACAGCCAGTCTCAAAGCTTGCGTCTTGTTCATCTGAGCTACCGAGCGAGCCATATGTCATGAAAATCTTATTTAATTCAACAAATTCCGAAAACCTAGTCGCTAGTGAAAGTCTGCACCTTCATCAACGGTACGAGGTATGGGTATTGGGTGGTACGGTAAGGAGTACTTGTCGGTGTCCGGACATACAGGGCAAATACGCGGCTGTTTTGCCCTGGACCCCTGCCCCTGTCGGCGCTCGTCATTAGTTTGAGGGATCCAGGACAAAACATTCACTCACTTTGCTCTTCTGAACGCAGCCCAGGTATAGACTACGGATGTCCGAATATTATAGCTAATTAACCATTATATTCTCTGGGCAAATTCAGCAAACGACAAACTGATGATATGTTCTTATTTTTTCAAGTTAAAGTCATTGACATTCCAAGCAAATTGTTTACTAAAGAGACAATTTGCATGAAATATCAAAGCATGTTTTCTGGGAAAAAAATAAAATGTCGTCTGCTGATTTTTTTCCCCCCAGCATGACCAGCGTTAATGTATCGTTACCTTTGTGATGACTATGTCTATCTTCGGACTCTAAATTCTTCTGTGATGCTATTATTTCTTCTGGCGACATTATTTCGTCATTTAGAATTTCTCTAAAACGCAGTTTCTTTAACAATAGTTTCCGAAGATCTGAAAAAAAGAAGATGAAAACTTTGAGACGCAGCGTAAAAAACGGAAGACAATGCTTCACCCACTTCGGCCTGCTACCTTAACTCTTTCACTGCCATAGGCGATAACTATAAGCTTTTGCAAACAGCGTAAATATTGATGAGACGGCTTTTAATTGGGCCGTCTCATCAGGATCTACGCTGTTTGACATTCGGTATTTCAGCTTCACATATAAACTTCTTTCCAATCCATAGTTTGTTAAAAAAAAACAAAGCAGACGACAAATGTAGTCTGAAATTTGGCGCCAAAAGAGTTAATGACATTACATGTGACTGAAGATTGAAAAAATGCAAATGCCCTAAATTCACACACACACACACACACACACACACACACACACACACACACACACACACACACACACACACCAAATTTCTTATATGACATATATATAAAATTACACATATTTTTTTTCCTGGCACATTCACTGACCAGGGTATAAAAAGGTGCCAGTAGCTGAGCCATGCACCTATACTCGTATACCTATATTAGATTGCGGAAAAGGATAGCGAGTCCCTCGCTCTACTGAACGCAGCCTTGGAGGCGTTCCTTATCAAAGTGCTGGCGGAAAGAGGGGCGTCACGATATTTGAGGAGGTCCAGATAAAGGGAGGATTGGTCATTCAAACATCGTGGTGCCCCTCTTTCCGCCTGCTTTTTTGACCATGGCTGCGTTCAGTTAAGCAGGGCACTCGCTAACGTTTTTTTTTTTTTTTTTTTTTTTTGTTTTCCTGCAAACTAGTTTGCTTCTTCTGAAAGGTTATTGTACTGATATGGGTCACTCTTATTCTCGAAATTACATCAATAGTCATCATTTTTTACATAGGATCGTCTAAAAATGAAGTAAACAATTCCATATTTTTTTCTGTTACAAGCAAACATAAACTTTATTATTGCACCAAAGACAGTTCAAGGTATAGTTCACGGACACTTGCTACCTCAGCTTGCTACCGTCCGCCGAAAACTGAAGGGAAGGTTTGCAAAGTTCGCAAATCTCGCGAACGCACCTCTTTACCGAACGCAGCCCATATGTTCTCGGGATATAAATACACACACATTCGAAAGCGGTGGCGTAGCCGGGAAAACAATCTAGAAAAAAAAATCACCCTGTTATTGCTTCCAAAGTGGGAGCTAATCTAAAGGAAAGGATTTAGGAGCAGCCCCTATCATAAAGCAGAAAATTATATTTTATGTTCATCACTTAATTTTTTCCTGACGCGAATGCGTAACGTGCGTAATGAAAGCTACGCATGTGGGAAGTCAACAAATACGCATGTAACGAAACCAATGAAAATAACATATACCTGTAGGTGACATGTCGGGTTCAGCAGAAAGATC
Organism: Anodontia alba; assembly: GCA_964016985.1. Lineage (NCBI taxonomy): Eukaryota > Metazoa > Mollusca > Bivalvia > Lucinida > Lucinidae > Anodontia > Anodontia alba. The sequence continues at coordinate 20,429,550 of OZ024821.1, forward strand.
TCTTTCAAGTCTGTCGTTATCTAAGGCTTCTAAACTTTCTAATGGATATGCAATCGTGGTGTACAACCAGCATGTCGCACATGTGAAGAATAAAGATATCGTTGATGTTTGCATTCCTGTCTTTTAGTCTGAAAAATACAAAGAAGGCAAACTTATGTATTTACCCAAAATATAGGGACACTTATTCCTTACCAAACTTGTTCTAAAATTTAAATAAGTCAATTTTACTACTTACTGATGTGTATAAAACTACTGGATGAATGGCGAACAGTGTACACCCTGATCAGACGCCGCATTCTGCGGCGTCTGATCAGGGTCTACACTGTTTGTTCAGGCTTTTCTGTCCCAGTACTTAGGGTAATAGCAGCATGTCCTTTTGATAGTTTACCATTAGTACACTGTGAAGTTTCAACAGACTGCAGACTGTTTATATTTTTCTTATTTTTCTCAGAAAATAGAGTTTGGCGTTTAATGCAAATTATCACCTTAGGAAACAATGTGCATAAAATGTCAAACCCTTGTTCCTTGGATTTATGAGAAAAGATATTTCAAAACCAATGTCTAACTTGCTGAAAATTTTACCCAGCTAAGCGTTAGTCTACAATGAACCGCATCGCATGAAAAGGTGCTTAGTGTATATGATGTGCGACGTGAGGAGGACCCTTTTACCGCTTGCGAGCAGGAAAGACTGAGGTCAGACAAATCATCTCTTAATTTAGACGATTAATTTAAACGTAACGTGGTGTTTGGGCTAAAAATAACACAGAACTACAAACAGATTCAGTCGAGATGGTTCAAATTTATTTATGCTGTTTACAAATGTATTGTTTGCGCTGGAGAGTTGAATGAAAATAAAAACAACAACAAAAAACAACAACAAACAACAACAACATTCAATAAAAACTAAGCGCGAAATTTGGGCTGTAAGCATTTTTATTTTTGGTGTCACATCTGTTTTAGTATGGGTTTGTTTGTTTGTGTTGGGGTTTACGGCCCAGTCAACCCAATGGGGTCATGTCGAGCGCGGTCAGTTTACCTAACCACACGTTTACTGGGCAGGCTTAGTCCTCTAAGCGGTTAACCAGTATTGTGCACATTCTTTCGCCAGAAACTGACAACTGCCCTTCTTGAATCAGCGGAAGGGAGAGAATGACCATAGAAAATATTTCATGGTCAATCTCCACGAAAGAATGTTGTCGACCTCGGCGGGGGTTGAACCCGCGACCTCCTGGTCTCCAGTCGGACGGCGCATCGAACTGAGCCACCGAGGCCGGCATTTTTAGTATGGGTATATAAGTAAATATGATAGTAATTCAATATCAAAGTACTGACAGCACTGGTGGGTCGATTGTCTTTGAGTGTAGGCTGGAAAATGGTCCTGACCGGGGAATTAAGACTTTCATTTAACCCTTAACTTCCTGTATTTAAGCAAACAATCAAGACCCTGATCAGACGCCGCGTCATGCGGCGTCTGATCTGGGTCTTCACTGTTTGCCAATATCCCAGTCAATGTTTTACAGATAATCCTCTTTACACGGCACTCTGACGTCACAGCGACAAGAATAGCGCGGCTATAAATACCCGTAACCTGATTTCATACAAACGCGTTTCATTCTTTTGGTCAATGATAATCACGTGGACAACAACCTTAGGGAAATTTTAATGCATATATATTTTGGCTCGATTGTAAACAATCGACCCAAAAATCGCTGCCGTTTCTAACGCTGCTGAACCACTTCCATAGGCCAGTTCATAGCTTTGGATCGGGTCGGAGTTAAATGGCCGGCCAACACTGTTAAGGACGTGTCGAGCCCGACCAGTTTATCTAACCACAAATTTTCTGGACAGGCTTAATCCTCCGAGGCAGTTTCTTGTGTACAATTTTCGCCAAAAACTGACAATAATAATAATAATAATAATAACAATAATAATAATAATAATAATAATAATAATAATAATAATAATAATAATAGTGATGATGATGATGATGATGACTCCACTTGGGGTTCTTTATCCAAAGGGATAATATCATTACCAACTTAATAAAGATCTTAACTCTTTATTCACCGTATTTTCGGAGGTGACATTCTTTCCTCATTCTTTTTTCATTGAAAAACCAGAGGACCAATGGTCCAGACGTTCACCTGAGACTACTTATTCTGAGCAAGTTTATGATAACATTTTTAAAGAATGAAACATATGGGTATGATAGCCGATACAGTTTGAAAATCCTTTGGTCTCAATATACTACATTAACTTGGTATGGAGAACTCAACATTTTTATGTTTCAGTGTAAAAGTCATCTCCTTAACCCATTTAAGCCTAGGTCCTATAAAAGGGATAGTAGCAAACAGTGTAGACCCAGATCAGACGCCGCAGAACGCGGCGTCTGATCAGGGTCTACACTGTTTGCATTAAGTATAGGAATTTCTAAAACACGGAAATCATAAAACTAACCAGACAGCCCTTCTATTGGAAATGGACTGTTTCAAAGAGTTTAGCTAGGAGAGTCCACTCGGCATAAATGGGCTAATAACCTATTTATCGTCGGCTGTGCCCGTTGGAAGGGAAAACAAAGAATTTGATGAGACTGCGCAGATGCGCAGGTAGTCTGCGAATGCGTTGGCAGTCTTCAAATGCCCAACTAAATTTGCATATGCCACAAGGTATATGATTCTATGGCTTTCTCTCTCCATTTCACTCTCCAGTTCTCTCTCTCTCTCTCTCTCTCTCTCTCTCTCTCTCTCTAAAGCGAGTTACAACTGAACCACAGAAAGAGAAAATGTGTGTTTCATCACGAAAACACGCCTATATAGTTTTGACCCCCTTAAACCCCACTTTTATACAGTAAAACTGGGGTTTACAGGGGTATGCATTAATTTTCTCATTTCGGGTCAAAACGTAGATTGTGGGTATTCGTTAGAACCGCCTCGCCGAGGCGGTTCTAACGAGTACCCACAATCTATGTATACAATTTTACCACCAAAAAATGAAAACTTTCAGATGAAAAATTCTGGTAGTTTTCTCATTTCGGCTCAAAAACGTAGATTGTGGGTATTCGTTAGAACCGCCTCGCCGAGGCGGTTCTAAAGAGTACCCACAATCTATGTTTTGAGCAGAAATATGAAAACTACCAGAATTTTTCATCTGAAAGTTTTCATTTTTTGGTGGTAAAATTCTCAATGTATTTGAATAGGCGTGTTTTCGTACTGTTCGGGGTATATACGAACAATAAAGATTCAGATCAGCCAGCTGATAAGAGACGTTGCATCGACGTTGTATAAACGTCATGTGCCCGCTGGGCTATATGCCATCATATTCTACAGTACCCGATAATTCTGTATGCGAACAGCAAAGACCCAGAAGACATATTTAGACTTGTCGCGACACAGTCATGATTTGATATTATGCATTAAAGTTACAGCTTCATAATCAATTTATCTTTTTCAAAATGATTTATGCCAATTTTACACTGCTGAGCTTAAGTGCTAAAATTTGTCCATTTGATGAATAGAAAAAGCTACATTTATTTATTTATTTTATTTATTTATTTAAACAATGTTTAAAGAGGATGACACAATTAGCTATAAATAACTATTCTACCTTGTGGTCCTCTAACTAAAATTTATATACATATATACAACAAGACTTAACTAACAGCTAAGAAATTCATGTGCAAGTGATTTAAAACCAAACATGGCACTTAATTATATCAAAGACAAATCTGTATGTTATCACAGTTTTTGTAAGTGCTTTAAGATTTGACGAGCGCATAAAACCAATATCTAAAACAATTATGCTAGGTCATAAAAGCTCTCAATTCAGTTACAATAACGGTTTCAGCGATAATTTTACACATGGTATATCATTTAAAATCTTAGTTAAAGACATTTTATAAGGGTTAAAATGTTGCTTTAAGAGACTGCTTAAAGGTAGAGAGTGACCCCGATGTTTTTACTGTTTGAGGTAGAGCATTCCATAGTCTTGGTGCGGAACACGAAAAAGAGCCATAAAAAAGTGCTGTCCGTGCTTTCGGCACATAAAGTGAGCCATTTTCTGATGACCTGAGGTTAAGAGTGAGTACCTCGGATACTGGTTTTAGAAGTTGTGTTATATATTCAGGGGATAAATTATTTATTGCTCGGTATGTCAAGACAGCCTTATTATAGTTAAGTCTGTCATTACAGGAGTCCGCATTGGGAAAGAGCCGAATAGCCAGCCAAACATAACGAAAACACACCTATATAATTTTGACCCCCTTAAACCCCACTTTTATATAGTAAAACTGGGGTTTACAGGGGTATACATATTTTTCTTATTTTTGCTCAAAAACATAGATTGTGGGTACTCGTTAGAACCGCCTATATAATTTTGACCCCCTTAAACCCCACTTTTATATAGTAAAACTGGGGTTTACAGGGGTATACATATTTTTCTTATTTTTTGCTCAAAAACATAGATTGTGGGTACTCGTTAGAACCGCCTCGCCGAGGCGGTTCTAACGAGTACTCACCATCTATGTTTTGATAAGAAATATGAAAAATATCAGTGTTTTTTTTATCTGAAAATGTTCAGTTTTTGGAGGTGAAAATCTCTATATATTTAAATAGGCATGTTTTCGTAATTAAATCAACCGTAGTATGCATTTGCTCCTGAGGATCGTCGCATTTCAGCAAATACATAATGCAGGATAATATTCTGTATGCCTGTAAGCGAACTCCCAATCTGTGGATGCGCTGACTAATGTGCCCTTTTCCCATGGCGTTACAAAATTTAACACTTAGCATGCTGGGAAAAATTAAGCAGACGGTATTTTGAAATATTTTCTTATTTTACCCGAAAACAGGTTTTGACATTCCATGCAAATTGTCTCCATTGGAGATCAGATTGTCTCCATTGGAGATAATTTGCATGAAATGCCAAATTCTGTTAATTTGTCGCCTGCTGAATTAGCCCAGAGAGTAGTTGATAGGAAATACATTAATATGGTCCTGATCATAAATGAAGGGTTTTGAAGGGAAATCGCGGTACCAACATGCGGAACACTGGAGACCCGGAACATGTTCCAGCCTGACCTATGTCTTTATCCCTATATATTGATCAGGGCCCAGTTGTTCAAAGCGTCGTTAGCTTAACGAGCTCATTAAGGGTCATTTCGTTAACTGTTTTAGCGGATTCAATATACAATATTCTGATATTTTTTGCTGAAAAAAATGTGAGTAGCTTTTGCACTGCAAAAGCTACTCACATTTTTGCTGAAAAAAATGTGAGTAGCTTTTGCACTGCAAAAGCTACTCACATTTTTTCAGCAAAAAATTTCAGCATATTTGCGTATCGCTCGGTGTAAAATTTAACGATTCAACCAACGACGTCGTTAGCTTTGAACAACTGGGCCCTGGCCTTTGTAGTTTACACGCTTCAGGTGAATGTATATACTATATAAATAATTTTATTCAGCTTAAAACATCATACAATGTTTGTAGCCAAAGAAAGAACAACATACATGGAGGCAACTGTTTCGTTTACCGAAGACCAAGTCTGCAAAGGTCAAAGTATCATGTAAATACAGTGGAACCTCGATGGCTCAAACACCGATGGCTCGTTTACCATGGCTAATTCGAACTCGTTTTTGAGTCCCTACGAAATTCTTCCGATAGCTCAAGAAAACAAATATTTAAGGAATTTTCTTATTTTATCGTGAAATTGTATGTTGTGTGTACTCATTAGAATCGCCTCATCGAGGCGATTCTAATAAGTACACTCAACATACAATCACTGTGTAAAAAAATCGAAAAGATTTCCCTAAAATATCGCTATTTACTTCCTGAACTGGTGCCATGATTAACCCTCAGTGGCTCGAACTACCCATGTCTCGAACGAATTTCCATGGTCCCAAAATGTTCGAGCCATTGAGGTTCGACTGTAAATAGCTTTATTCAGCTTAAAACATCATACAATGTTTGTAGCCATACATGGAGACTACTGTTTCGTTCACCGAAGACCAAGTCTGCAAAGGTCAAAGTATCATGTAAATACAGAGGTACTCAAAAAGGCATATAATAAGACTAATGTAGAGACTTCTTATTTTACTGGCATATATATGTTTAGTTAAAATATTAATTATATACTTTTTGGTGTTGCAGACAAAATATTTTCTAATTTATATTTTGTTGGCCAATGACAAAAGTATTGTTACATGATTTACAAGTATATGTATATATATTTGGTAGACTTTTCGTCATTTTTTCAAGGAAAACATCTTTTGTGACTTCCGGATTGATTTTCTTCACAGCAATCCCCTTCTGAAAAGGGTCTAATATAAGAGTAGACCCCTTTTCAGAAAGGAAGAATTAAAACCATTTCTGGCAGGGTTAGGGGGTAGCTCCCCTTGAAGTGTATCCATTCCCCTTAAAGTACAGACTAGTCCAGTTTTATTCTATTAGTATATCGTATTACATTTTTAATTGTTTCATTGCTCTTCCCATTTCAAGGCTTAAGTCACATTATAAGCGTCTTATGCCTTAGACTGATAAGCCGGTCGAAATACACAGAATAAACAAATTCTTGTCAGGCCATTCGACGCCGCGTACAGAACCATTGACTACTGTAGTATGCACCGATAAAAAAAAAAAAATGAAAAAAGAAAGAAGTCTCCGATGAGACTGCGCGGTTGCACAAACTGATTCGCGTCTTTCTTCTTACGCTCAAGTGATACGAGTATACTATTTCTCATGACTCGAACATGCGTTGTTGGATATTGTCCGCTCGTTATTAATTGTTAGCATGTTAATTATTGTGTGTCACAAGGAAAAAAATCAAATATTTATGGAAGCCATTTCGGAAATGATAAGAGATATTTTATTGAAATAGTCTAATACGTTGATCAATATTAATTCTAAATAATTCGATGAAGTACCACGATTTACATTCTGATTACAATACCGTGGAGGTAGTCATTAAAAAAAAAATAACAAGGAGAATTACAAAGCTGAGAGTTTAGCAGCAAATATAGTTCAGGGGAATTGATGCGGAGGCAACTGTCAATTTATTTTGTTCCCCTTCTGAAAAGAAATCTACTCTTAAAGGAAAGAATTTGCTCCCACGGCGAGCAAATTCTTTCCTTTTAGAGCAGTCCGTTCTTCAGAAGGACGTGTTTTCAGGAAGGAGGTAACCACAAAAGTTTTCTCCCTTGTTGAAAATGATGAAAAATACCAAGAGCATCCGATTCTCTTAAAGGCTCCGTATTCCTCAAAAATAGACATTTTATTATCCAAGAAAAATTTAATAAATTGATATATGGTATTAATACAATCATAAAATGTGGCATCTGACATGACTGAAGTTCAGTCAGTCTCTCGTTCTTAAACTGGATCGAAAATGAAATGATTTTTTATCGTATCTCTGAATTAATGTTGCCAACATTCATTCCTTTAAGAATAGCCAGTATTTTGGAAGCATTTCTAGCCATACTTTTTCAAGATTTTTTCCTAGAAGAGTAGCCCTTACTTTGGAATCATTTCTGGGTATACTTTTAGGAGAAAAAGGGTCATTATGCAATTTGCGGGCAACGCAGGCCCTGACCAGCCTGCGCGTTTGCGCAGGCTGCTCAGGGCCTTCGTTGCCAGCTTACAAAATCAATGGATATTGTAGTATATGTCGACGAACGTCCTGGTCATTCCGCATGCCCATCTGGATCGTCTCTGATGGCATATGGCATAAGGGCCTTTTTCCCACGTTGTGTAGCACACGTTTTAAACGTCATTGTCTACATAGCTCTAGCTAATGTGGGTATCAAGAGATTTCCAACCATTTACCATTCTGGCAAGTGTAGACTAAGATAAGCCTGTGCAGCCGTCTTTTTAGCTTAGAGACCTAGTTTTTTTTTTCTAACGGCAGCTTACAATAAAAAGAAGGGCCAAGCGACTAGCAAAGGCTCTGAGCCTTTACTGGTCGCATATGCAAGTTTGTTAGAATTCTCCTGAAGGGGCTCATTTTTTTCGCACCTGCTTTAGCATGGGCGACTTAAGCGTGCAAATTTCTGTCCGTCCGTCCGTTCGTCTTTCCGTCAACATTTACCCTGGGTGTCTTGTGAGCACAACTCCTTTTACAGTTTTGTACCGATTATTCTGAAACTTTGCATGATATGAAGATGTGCATATGGTTTGGATATAATTGTTAGATTATTTTTTTGTCACTTTTTCCACATTGTGAACTTAGTCATTTTTTTCACCTCAATATATAGACAGTGGATATCTCTTGTGAGCGCAACTCCTCTTATAGTTTTATACTGATTGTTTTGAAACTTTGCATGTGTTTTATTCATGGTATGAGGATGTGCACGTGTTTTGGGTATAATTGTTAAAACATTTTTGTCACTTTTTTTCAGATTGTGAACTTAGTCATTTTTCAACCTCAGTATATAGACAATGGGTACCTCTTGTGAGCGCAACTCCTCTTACAGTTCTGTACCGATCGTTTTGAAACTTTGCATATGTTTTTTTCATGGTATGAAGATATGCATTTGGTTTGGATGTAATTGTTAAGTTATTTTTGGTCACTTTTTCCACATTGTGAACTTAGTCATTTTTCACCCTTTATATATAAACAGTTGGTACCTCTTGGGAGCGCAACTGCTCTTATAGTTTTGTACCGATTATTATGAAATTTTGCATGCATTTTCTTCATGGCATGAGAATGTGCATATGGTTTGGATGTAATTGTTAAATTATTTGTTTTACTTTTTTCCACATTGTGAACTTAATCATTTTTCACCTTCAATATATAGACAGTGGGTACCTCGTGAGCACAACTCCTCATACAATTTTATACTAATCTTTTTGGAACTTTGCACATGTTTTCTCCATAGTCTGAAGATATGCATGTGCTATATATTTTGTCACTATTTTGTTATTGTTGAACTTTGTCATTTTCTGACCTCAGATGTATAGATGTATATGGGTACCTTGTGATTGCAACTTCTCATACAGTTTTAAACCGGTCTTTTTGAAACTTTGCACATGTTTTTTCCTGGGTCTGCAGAAGTGCATGTGGTTTGGATATGCTTTTTAAATTTATTTTTGTCACTTTTTCCACTTTAACTTTGTCATTTTCTGAACCTCAGATTTTATGAAAGTGTACAGACTATGGGTACTTTTGGAGCCCAGTTTCTCATGAATCATATGAGAAAATGCATATGCTTTCAATGAAATTCATATATTCATATAATCCTTGTCTTTAATTTTTGTCACTTTTCCAACTAAGCACTGCTAAGAATGAAATAAACTTATTTAATAACTACGTTCTGATTGTTGCTCCTGTGACTTTTGCCCCAGCAGGTGCGAGGCCGCCTTCCGCGGAATTCTGGTTTCCTGATTACCTCATTAAAACATACGTTGTGTGTGCTCATCAGAAGCGCCTCTATGACCAGGTCTATACTGCTTGTAATGATATTAGCAATTTAAAATAACAAAAGCAATTCATGCTGTTTCTATGTAAGATCTCTTTAATAAACAAGAAGTGTCAATAAGCAGTGCTTATTACATACCCCGCCCCAGCCCACCCCGCAAGCAGAAACCAAAACATAACGGATGGACAACGTGAAAACAATATACCCACACAAACAGTTTGCGTGGAATATAATAATGAATCGTTCTTACTTGCACAATGGAATAGTCAACTGAAGAGAGTTGGCCATTACAGAGTTAAAGGCTCCATATTTCTAAATTAGAGGCCCAAGTGGGCCAGAAATCGCTCACCTGGATTACGCTGATCATGATATGTTACATTGTACCATGGCGGTCATCTTTGCTCTCAGATCAGATTGCATTTAGCAATCCAGAATCTGATGTTGCTTAAGAGTTTCAAGACCATGCCCGCCATCTTAGATATTGGAACTAAACGATTTAGCAATTCGGAATCTCCATGTCACCCCGATGCCTCCCATTAAGTTTCGGCTCAATCTGACTGCGTTTGGGAGGAGATGCGGTTTGAAGAACTTCAAGATGGCTGCCATGGCAGCCATCCTGGATATTGGAACAGAACAATTTTAGCAATTCTGAATTTCCATAACACCCCAATGCCTCCCATCAAGTTTAAGTTCAATCGGACTCACCATTTGGGAGCAGATGTGATTTGAAGATTCTTAAGATGGCTGCCATGGTGGCCAACCTGGATATCAGAACGGAACCTTTCTAGCAGTTCAAATCTCCATGCTGCCCCGATGCCTTCCACTCAGTTTCTGCTCCATCCGACTTACGGTTTGGGAGCAGATAGCAATTAAAGACTTTCAAGATGGCCGTCATGGTTACCATCATGGATATGGTTCTGATGGAGATGTCGAAAATGTGAAAAGATACTGACGCACATACGGATGAGGGACGGACTATGGTCAACAGACCACGGCATAAGTGAACCTGGAGCAAAGCTCCGGGTGAGCTAACAATTGAAGACCTTCAAGATGGCTGCTGTGGCATCCATCGCGGATATCGTCGTTACAAATTGGTTTTAGCAATTCTGAATCTACATGTCGCCCCAATGCTTCCCACGGCTCAATCTGACTTACCATACGGGAGCAGATTAGGTTTGAAGATTTTTTAGACGGCCACCTTAGGGACCATCTTAGATATCGGAACAGAACGATTTTAGCAATTCTGAATCTCTATGTCGCTCTGATGCCTCCCGTTAAGTTTGGGCACAATACCCATTTCGGTTTGGGAGGCGATGTCGTTTGAAGAATTTCAAGATGGCCATCTTGGATGTCAGAATGGAACAAATTCAACGGTTCTGAATCTCCATGTCTCCCAAATGCCTCCTACCAAGTTTCAGCTTAATCCGAATTACCCTTCGGGAGCAGATGTTGTTTCAAGATTTTCAAGCTTGCCACCATGGCAGCCATCTTAGATATTGGAACGGAACAAATTCAGTAATTCTAAATCTCCATGTCGTCCCAATGCCTCCCACCAAGTCTGGGCTCAATCCAACTAATCTTTTGGGCAGACGTGGTTTGAAGATTTTCAAGATGGCCACCATGTCAGCCATCTTGGATATCTGAACCGAACGATTTTAGCAATTCTGAATCTCTATGTTGCTCCGATGCCTACCATCAAGTTGTAGCTCCATCAACTTACGGTTTGAGAGGAGATGTCGTTTGAAGATTTTCAAGATGACCGACATGACTGCCATCTTGGATATTGGAACGGAATGATTTTAGTAATTCTAAATCTCCAAATAGCACCAATGCCTCCCACCAAGTTTGAGCACTTAGGATTCGGGAGAAGATTCAGTTTAAAGATATTCAAGATGGCCGCCCAGGCAGCCACTTGGATAAGCAAACAGAAGAATTTTAACAATTCTGAATCTCTATGTCACTCCGATGCTTCCCATCAAGTTTCGGCTCAACCCGACTTACGGTTTGGGAGATTTCGTTCGAAGACTTAAATGATTTGCTGTCTCGCAAAACAGAAGAAAGACTGCTAAGACAATCTTTTCCAGCCGCCGACATAGGTTGGATAAATAAGCCGTGACACAGCAATTCCTATCCATGTGCCATTACGTAAACACGCCTATTCAAATATATAGAAAATTTCACCTCTAAAAACTAAAAATGTTCAGATAAAAAACTCAGATATTTTTCGTATTTCTGCTCAAAACATAGATTGTGGGTACTCGTTAGAACCGCCTCGCCGAGGCGGTTCTAACTAGTACCACAATCTATGTTTTGAGCAGAAATAAGAAAAATAATGAATACCCCTGTAAAACCCAGTTTTACTATATAAAAGTGGGGTTTAAGGGGGTCAATATTATATGGGCGTGTTTTCGTGATGCACCCACCGAAAACTATGTCTCTGGAAACTAGTCTTATTTTTGCATAGTAAAGTTTTACATCCAGTCTATTAAAACTACATGAGAACAAGAAACAAAAACATTTTGAATCAATCTAAAATATGAGAACGTTATGACATTTGTTTTGTGTATTTTATAGCAAACTGCTACTCAATTTTATAATAATGACAATGCTTAATAAATATTTCAGCGTATTAGCTTTAATTTGATATCTAACATATCGAATTAGCGTGACGGCAATTCAAAGATTACCACTGTGACATGTTTTAGTCTATCCTTAAGAACCTCTGGAAATAAATCCAACGAAATGCATACATATATTACAATGTTTTATTCATGTAGATAAGTGGTCACGATGTAATCACTAGGAACCCATTACGAAAACAAGCGTATTCAAATATACTGAAAATTTTACCACAAAAAAAAAAATGAAAGTTTTCAAATAAAAATTCTGATATTTTTCTTATTTCAGCTCAAAACATAGATTGTAGGTACTCGTTAGAACCGCCTCACCGAGGCGGTTCTAACGAGTACCCACAATCTATGTTTATGACCAGAAATAAGAAAAAAATGTATACCCCTATAAACCCCAGTTTTACTGTATAAAAGTGGGGTTTAAGGGTGTCAAAATTATATAGGCGTCTCTTCGGGATGCCACTTTCGAGACATCGAAAAACAAACAAAAAATATGGAGATACCCAGGCAGGGGCCACAATCACGAAACACAGCCCTCCCAAACATCGTATAGATATTGAATGACATGAAGTGCAGTGGCGTGGCCTGAACGGAATTAATTTTACGCACACTCAGTAAAAATCACGAAAACTATGCGTAGAATCGCTTCCAAAATAGGGACTACTTTTAAAGGAAATCACGAAAACTATGCGTAGAATCGCTTCCAAAATAGGGACTATTTTAAGGAAAGAATTTGCCCATATGTAAAAAAAGTTAAGAGTAGCCCATATGTAAAAAAGCGTAATATTTTAAATTAATGCCACTTTATTATAAATATTTTTCTTACGCGTGTTACGCACGCGCGTATTAAATATGCGTAATGAGCGCTACGCCTATGAAGTGACAGCACAGAACAGCACTTCATGGAAAACAAAAAAAACAAAAAAAAAAAAAAAACAAAAAAAAAAACAAAAAAAAAAAAACACTAGAAGAGGAACTGTAAAAGAAATACCGACGGATCGGTCACAGTAAACTGTGTGTGTGTGTGTGTGTGTGTGTGTGTGTGTGTGTGTGTGTGTGTGTGTGTGGCAGAGTTGGGGAGTGGTGGGGTGCATAAATCTTGAAGTAGTACCAGCTACATGTAAGTGTTCGATCCGTTAAAGGGTTTCTTAACTCATTAGTGGCTCAACATATAAACATGTAAAGGACGTAGGCCGGAAAAGGCCACAGTCACTACACACAGCCTTCCCGAGTAATCGAAAAAGATAAAACAATAAAAAGACACAACGACACTATTGCAAAAAACCGACATGCATAAAAGAAGAATTGCAACAGAAGAACTGCCTTGGAACAGTCAAAAGAAACAACTACTGAGGTTGGGGTTTACACTAGTTTTACACCATCCCGACCTCGCCCCTGCCCCTATCCCCCCGCCCCCACCCGCGCCAACCACCCGAATTCTTATGCAACACAAATTACAAATGAGCCAACGTACGACAAATCCTATAATAAGACTTGTGCGACCAGCGAAGACTCAGATCAGCCTGCGCATCTGCGCAGGCTGATCAGAGTCTTCGCTGATCGCATTTGCATTTAACAGCCTCTGGGCTATCCAAAGAGAGATAGGCTAAATGAGAAGCCTTTTTTTCCTCGGTAGATGTACAGGCTGATCTGAGTCTATGCTGGTCACACAGGTCTTATTGAGGTGTTGTCGTGCGCTGACTCAAATAAAAGTGAAACTTATATAATCATAAACACTGCGATGAAACAAAGCAAATGTCTCAACGGCGATTTGAAGCCAGAACACAAGAAAACCACAAACGAGGCCACGATGAGCCCGACCACAAACAGACTAAAAGAAAACCACATTTAGAACCATGGCAAGTATGACTATAAACCAATAAGTTCATGGGCACGCCACTTGAAAACATTTATGATTGAGATGTCATTGCATGTGCGGCCCGTCACACCGTCGTGAAATCGTCGGGACGTCGGGATCAAAGGCTTCCTTTTCAGTGTATTGTTTAACCCTTGTCCTGCTGAACCCGGATATACCATGGCTTTGCAAACAGTGTAGATTCAGATCAGTTGGCTTCTGAAGAAGCCAACTGATCTGGATCTACACTGTTTGCCATTATGTTAATTTATATCAACAATCTGGATCAAGGGATCTAATTGGCTGAACATTAAAAAAAGGATGACAAGGGTTAAAGACAAATTTCAGCTTGAGATTCGACTTTATTCCAAGGTAGATTTAATATTATCTGTAGATCTTGTTTTGGTATGTTCTTGTCTTTGGAACTTATTTGTCAGCTAAGTAACTCATAGGCGAAGCGCTCACCACGCGCATTACGCATCTTTAGATATTTATTTATTTTATTTAATTATATAATATTTGAAGAGCGTTACATATTTAGCTGAAATGCAAGTCACCATGGGCCCTCATAAACTACAACATATCACAACATATATACATATATATACATTTAACATGGATTTGAAAGACTTATAATGCTTATTTACGGGTCATAGTAGAATATCTCTTTCTCTATCACAGACTTACATCGTTTTGCTATCACAAATGCAGAAAAAAATTATGCCAAAATGTTGATAAAATGCAATTATCAAGGGCCAAGGGCGCATAAAGCTTAAAATTAAGGTTGCAACATTAGTTTATTTTATTTTTTTTAAAGAATTGAGATGGCCTTTCGCAGTCATTTTAAAAGACATGAGGATGGTGCCATTCTGATTGAGTCAGGTAGGGAGTTCCAGAGTTTTGGAGCCGAACAAGAAAATGACACGTCACACAATGAAGTCCTGGATCGAAGAACAGTCAAGTTGCGGGTTTCATATGAACTTAGTGTTCTGTAATATGTTTTCGCGGTTGGCTTAAGTAGATTAGATATATATGCCGGAGTTTGGTCATTTAGTGCTTTATAAGTGAAAACGGCCTTATTGTACTTTAGTCTACTATTTACTGGTATCCAGCCTAGGCTTTGAAACGTGTCTGCTGAGGGTGTCATGAAGTCAACTTTCAAAATTATGTGGGCTGCACGCTTTTGGAGTTTATTTAGTCTTTCAATATTCATATTAGATATTGTTCCCCAGGCATTTGAACTGTTGTCTGTGAGGGGAAGGATGTTGCTTTGATAAAAAAAATTCTGAATATTTTCTGGTTCATAAGCGGCTAATTGTTTTAAGAGCGAAATTCGTGAAGAAATCGCAGTATAGAGTTATCGACATGGGAAGTCAAGTTTAGATTCACGTCTTTAATTTCCTAAAAGTTTTTGTGATTTCACGTTCATTATTTGGCAATCTACAAACATGCGTAAGAAAATTCATATTATTTGCAATAAAGAGACATAAAGTAACATAAAATAATTTGTTTTGTTTTTTACTAAAGAGGCTGCTGTTAACCGAAAGAATTTAATAGTGGCTACTCTTAAAGGAAAGAATTTGCTCCCTCTGGAAGCAAATTCTTTCCTTTAAGGGTAGCTTCTATGTTGGAAGCGATAGTAGGGGGAATTTTTTTACGATTTTTCCTCGGTGTGCGTAAGAATAATTCCGTTCTGGCTGCGCCATTGAAATTTACCATTAACTTCACCCATGCTGTATTCTAGTTTAGTGTATAGTCCATTAACTACAGTCAAACCTCAATGGCTCGAACCTCTTTGGTACCATAGAAATTTGTTTGAGACATGGGTAGTTCGAGCCACTGAGGGTTAATCATGGCGCTAGGTAAGGAAGCAAATGGTGATAATTAAGGGAATCTTTTTGATCTTCTATATAATTATTGTATGTTGAGTGTACTCATTAGAATCGCCTCGATGAGGCGATTCTAATGAGTACATTCAACATACAATTTCATGATAAAATGACAAAATTTCCCCAAATATTTGTTCTCTTGATCTATCGGAAGAATTTCGTAGGGACTCAAAAACGAGTTCGAATAAGCCATGGTAAACGAGCCATCGGTGTTCGAGCTATCGAGGTTCGACTGTATTGCGTAAAAGATAAAATGATGTCTGATAATAGTTCAGAGTTGTAGCAATGTTATCCATCTTGTGGATATAAAACAGAAGCGTTGTTAAAAGTTAAAGGAAACAAAATAATAAAAAAAAACTATATCTGAGATTGTATTGATAAATCAAAGAAAATAAAATTAAAATCTCATGTCTAAAATATAGAAACTCTACTAATGGCTACATCCTAACAGCAGTCGCCTTCCTATAGTAGCCACTTCTCTGAATTCACAAAGTAATAATTTGTTATAAATTTCTACAAAAAATAGGGCGTATATCAAATGCATGAATATGAAACCACCACAGTGTTTTAAAACCGCAAAAAAAAAAAACAAAAAAACTGTACTATCAAATGCGCGACTTACATTCTATTGATAATGGCTTTAAGGCTCCATATTCCTCGAAAATAGACATTTTATTATCCAATAAAAAGTTTTAGTAAATTGATATATGGTATTAATACAATCATAAAATGTGGCACCTGACAGCCTGTAAAATTTCAGTTAGTCTCTCGTTCTTGAAATGAAATGATTTTTTCGTCATATCTCTGAATTAATGTTGCCAACACTAATTCAGAGATACGATAAAAATCATTTCATTTTTGATCCAGTTCAACTGAAATTTTGCAGGCTGTCAGATGCCACATTTTATGATCGTAATAATACGATATATGAGTATCAAAATGTCTAATTTTGAGGAATATGGAGCCTCTAACCTAAGACCCACCTACTACAGTCGAACCTCAATGGCTCGAACCTCTTTGGGACCATGGAAATTTGATCGAGACATGGGTAGTTCGAGCCACTGAGGGTTAATCATGGCGCTAGGTAAGGAAGCAAATGGTGATAATTAAGGGAATCTTTTTTATCTTCTATATAATTATTGTATGTTGAGTGTACTCATTAGAATCGTCTCGATGAGGCGATTCTAATGAGTACACTCAACATACAATTTCATGATAAAATGACAAAATTTCTCCAAATATTTGTTCTCTTGATCTAACGGAAGAATTTCGTAGGGACTCAAAAACGAGTTCGAATAAGCCATGGTAAACAAGCCATCGGTGTTCGACCTATCGAGGTTCGACTGTATAACGTCCTGGTCTAAACTGGACTGAATTGTGGTGTGGTGTCTCTTCTCACTTCATTTTAATTCTCGGCGTTGAAAGAGGCACAAGTATGTTTAATCCACTGCGCCTTTATGAATCATTTTCTTGGAGTTGTACAGTGAATCCTCAGCATTTGTTCCAAAAGATGTTCTCATAAAATGAACTTGTTTTTGTAAAGAATCCTTCATGAGCAGAATGATATTCAAGAGATGCCTTGTTTTATTCTTATTTCCTCATAGAACATATGTTTTGGATATTTGTTAGAATCGCCTCAGCTTAGAATCGCCTTCAAAACATGTTTCTTAAAGTATTAAATACCATGTTCTTGCGCGAACTCTGATTAAAAGTCACTTTTTGCGTGAAGGTTTCGTGCCAGTCAAATTATCATTATAATGAATTTTGTCTTTGTATCGGGTGTCGGTATAAAGAGGGTGACAGTACAAATAAGAGCTGCATAACTCGCTTGAGGACTATAAATACATGAGTACAGAGAAGGCAGGATCACAGACATGCCAATAGAAAACATGAAAGATGACACAATTTACTGAGCAAGTAAAGTCAAAGGAAAGGCTACTGATGATTTAATGGCAAGACCTTCAAGATGATTAAGACAGAGCTGCATAAGTTTGCCGATCAGATGATAGAGTCTCGTGACATTACGCATTTTAGTTAACGCGTGGCCTACGGAAGAGGTTAAGGAAATTCGCGCTTTCGTAACAAAACTCATTCGCGCATTTTAGCTAAAAAATTCGCGCAGTCGTAAAACAAAATTCGCCTTTCTAATATATGGATTCGCGCGCGCATTCGTAAACCGACGAAAAAAAAATGTTATCGTTGTTTTATGGCGTGAAGTAATAAATAAAAGTGTCATTTTCAATTTCGGTATTATGTCCTATTCTTTTGTTGTATCGTGTCAAAATCTTTATTTTGATGTTTATTAATGCAGTTAGTTTAACTCTTTCGGCGCAAAATTTCGGACGACATTTGTCGTCTGCTTTTTTGTTTTAACAAACTATCGCTTGGAAAGACGTTTATATGTGAAATTGAAAGACTGAATGTCAAACAGCATAGATCCAGATGAGACGGCTCATTGAGCCGTCTCATCTGGATTTATGCTGTTTGAAAAAGCCTTTATTATCGCCTGTGGCAGTGAAAGAGTTAAACGGTATTTTATTTGTATAATTCTTTACAGGAACTACAAACCAGATTATAGCATATATGTTATATATACAAAAGGGACCCAGAAGAAAGTCATCTGACTTATTTAGATCTGTATCCCAAACTGCAGTTTAGATATTTATGAAGGACATAACATGATGAATTTGGTAGCCAAATAAAATGAACACCGCGTATATTTTTATATGTAGCAATAGTCACTGTCACCGAAAAGATTACCATTTTTTACTCTTTTTATTCAGAAACTTTTATTACGTACCATACTTGTCATAAAATTTGAACACAACCATTTTACAACCTGTTGAAATGTCCAAAACGTCTGTATGGATGCCAAACAGTGTACAGCCTGATCAGATGCTGCACTCAGTGGCATCTGATTTAGGATCTCTGTTTGCACAGACCTGTCTGTCGGAATACCAGGGCATATATGGTATAATAGCAGTGGTTACCATCTTAGGACTGTCTGTTGAACTTCAATAACATTTTCATGTTCCCAAAACTATGAAAATATTACTAATTTTTAACAAGAGTGGAACACTCTTCGTTAAAAGTAGTAATATCTTTATAGTATTTTGAATCAAAGTTCAAATTATTGCGTACCAAGGAAAACAAATGTAATCGATTTATTTTAGTTTGTTTTGTCAAAAATAAAACATCAACAGAATGCAAAGAATTATTTTCAGTCTTAAAAGGCATGACATTTTACGGATTAACTTTTACCTGACAAAAAGACAATGTACATCACAATTCTCACATTCATTCTCCTAATTTAATAGACAGTAGAACTATTCCTGTTTATTTCCAACAAAGAGAACAACTATGCAAGATATATTTGCATATGTTAATTATAAACTAACCTTTCCTTAGTTCCAATGTATTGCTCCAACTGTGTTACTACCAGTTTCAAAATGAAAGAATATTTTAATTTGGCTACTTTTATGCATTGGATTGTCCGGCTCTGCCAGTGCGTAGACGAATCACGTGATTATAATGCGTTTACGTCACAGTGAGGGGAGGTACCAGGATGCAATGCGTATTAAGGACAGGAAACTACAGGATCAACGTGTATTATGCTTCGCAAAATGACATTGATGGCTTGGCTAGGTTGTGATGAGCAGTCAAAAAGTAATTGCTAATTGAACTGACTTATTATGTCCGTAAACACACAAATCCGACAGAAAATAAAAAAATAAAAAAACAACCTAAAGCTGGAGTTTGATATTAACTCTTTCGGTGCCAAGTTTCAGACTACATTTGTCGTCAGCTTTTTTTTTTTAACAACTATCGAATGGAAAGAAGTTTACATGTAAATCTGAAAGACTGAATGTCAAACAGTCATAATTGACGGCTCATTATTTTCCGTCTCATCTGGATCTACGCTGTTTGCAAATATCTATGACAGTGAGAGTTAAATCTCTGCTGGAACAATTCGTTTAGAATGTTTTAATCATTTCATCTCTAAGTTCCTGAAGTGGTCTCTTCCATCTTTGAATTTGGACAGGTCCATGGCTATAAACAAGAGTTTCAGTCTAAACTGGAAACTAGAATGGCAACCCATCACGAAAACATACCTATAAAATTTTGACCCCCTTAAACCCCACTTTTATATAGTAAAACTGGGGTTTACAGGGGTATACATTATTTTTCTTATTTCTGCTCAAAAACATAGATTGTGGGTACTCGTTAGAACCGCCTCGCCGAGGCGGTTCTAACGAGTACCCACAATCTATATTTTGAGCAGAAATATGAAAAATATCAGAGTTTTTTTGTATCTGAAACTTTTCAGTTTTTGGAGGTGAAATTTTCTGTATATTTGAATAGGCGTGTTTTCGTAATGAATATAGTTTCTGATGAGATGGCTTGTATAAGCATCTGCATTGGTCTACAGAGAGAGTTAAATGAATATAATGATTAAACGAACAATGCTTTGAAAATATTTTTACAGATACAATTAGATTTGTAAAACAAAATATAATGCTAAAGCTTCTAAAGATAATGCTTCGTTAAATATGCGAGAACAGTCTATCCAGGGGAGTTTTTAAAAGGCTTTTCTCCAGCAGGCACACAACGTTGAAACAACGTCGTTTCAAAGTAGGCATCAACGTTGAATCGACGTTGTTGCAACATGGAAAATATAGATTCGACGTTGGATTCAATTTTGAATCGACGTTGTTTCAACGTTATGTGCCCGCTCTTTACATTACGAAAACACGCCTATTCAAATACACTGAAAATTTTATCACCAAAAAATGACAAATTTTCAGATAAAATATTCTGATATTTTTCATATTTCTGCTAAAAACATAGATTGTGGGTACTCGTTAGAACCGCCTCGGCGAGGCGGTTCTAACGAGTACCCACAATCTATGTTTTTGAGCAGAAATTACATAAATAATGTATACCCCTGTAAACCCCAGTTTTACTATATAAAAGTGGGGTTTAAGGGGGTCAAAATTATATAGGCGTGTTTTCGTGATGAAGTGAATACTTATGTCAGTCTTTGAGAGAGAGAGAGAGAGAGATGTTGCTCAGGTTGTATGCCCCTTGGTCCAGTCTAGTCTAAGTAGTCTTGGGATATGATAAAAGAATTCTTTGGATTAAAACAATGAATTTTGTTTTTGTGGAGTATATCGATGTGTAAACATGAGCAAATCACACCCAAATTGAATACAGCCCGTAAAGAGTTATGTTTATGAGCGATTCGTTGGTCTTAACACATCGATAACCTCCACAAAAATACAATTCATTTCATATATTTCCAACTCGGTTATGGTGGCGTTGAAAACTTGAGTAAATAGCTTGTTACTCAACTCTACACAAAGTTAATAGTTCCAAGATTCCTCCTCAATGAATTTATCGAATTTGTTCTCATCCAATCATATTGCGCAATATAAGTATAAACCTGCTTAACAGAGTAGGAATTATTAACCCTTTCATCCTTGAGTTCTTAAAATGGACTTTTCCGTCTGAATTTGGACACATCCATTGTTGCAAATAGGGGTTTCAGACAAAACTCAGTAGCAGAATGGCAAACATTGTGGATCCTGATGAGACGCCTCCAGGGCCGTCTCATTTGGATCTCACTGTTTGAAAATATAGCCATTTGGGTCTATAGGGCTGAGAGGGTTAACCCTTGTTCTGCTGAATCCGGATATACCCTGCTTTGCAAACAGTGTAGATCCAGATCAGTTGGCTTCTAATGAAGCCAACTGATCTGAATCTGCACTGTTTGCCATTCAGTACTTGAATTTGCACAAACAACATATATCAAGTCATCTGATTGGCTGAAAATTAGAAGTAGGCCTGGCATCTTAATTTATTCAGCAGGACAAGGGTTAAAATAAGTATGTATATTTTTTTCTGATTATGACAGGCTGCGTTTACTAGCAATGTCTCATACAGAGTTGTACTCACATATTTTGATTCAAACAGTAGGACAATATTACACTGTCAATGAATAATAATAAAGTGTAGTATTACCTTTCAAACCTAATAAACGAGATGAACTGTATGATAATTGTATAATATTTGGTCTTCACGAACACAATTGCGATAAAATTAACATGACAAGAGACACAATGGCCATGTCTATAGTTGGGCTATAAGTCATTAGATAAATTAGCGCAATATGACGCCACTCGGTTACCACAGAAAATATTCCGTCAAACTGTTGTACAGCTCCGGGTACAGGAACCCGATTTCACGGTTCATTGTGTCCAGCTCCGTGGGGGCAGTAGGGCTCTAATGGGCTGTGTGAACTCATTCGTAAAATTACACAAAATGTTTAATGGCTTAAATAAATGGGCCGCGTCAAATGAAAAAGTGCCTCCGAACATACGCAATATGCGCGGATTCAGATCATCCTGCGAATGCGCAAAGCATCATCCGGTCTTTTGCTCTCCATTCATACATTCTGTAGTATACAGTAATTTTGTTAGCGGACAGTGAATGCCCGGATCAGACTGCGCGGACGCGCAGTCTGATCTGGGCCTTCGCTGTCCGCATATGCCCGAACACACGTTTTCGCATGGCTCGGCTCAAATAAGGATTTTGCCTGATTTAGCAAGCACGAAGTCCTTTCAGCAATCCGGACGCTATTTCGGAAGATGACTAAGGCTTATAAATACGCTGTCATCAGAAAGTGCATAGAAAAGTCTCACGTATGGATAAAATAACTCTGCCAAACCCTTAGAAAATGGGTTTTCCGGGTGAGGCCCAATCCAACTTGCGCAATTCGTGCAGCCTGATATGCGCACTCCCTGTTTGTTGTGCAACTTCTGTAGTATCCGTTGGTTCTGCAAGTGAACAGTGCAGACAAAGATATGGCTACGCAGGTTGATATGAACCTTTGCTTTTCGCACATGCGCCAAAAGACATTTCTCAGCAATGTGCTTCAATGGGTCAGTTAAGGGGAATAGGCACAGTTTCACGTGAGACAATCAAAGTACTGATAGCACTGGTGGGTGTATTGTCTTTGAATGTAGGCTGGGAAAATGGTCCTGAAGAGGGATTTAAAACTATTTCATTTAACCCTTAACTGCTTGTCACTGAAACAAACAGTGCAGACCCTTATCAGACGTGACTCCGCAGTCTGCGGCGACTGATCTGGGTCTGCGCTATTTGCCAATGTCACAGTCCGATAACCCTATTTACACGGTACTCCGACGTTACAGCGACAGAACAGCTTGCTATAAACAACCGTTACCTAGATTTCGTACAGACGCGCGGTTTGATTTCATTGGTCAATGATAATCACGTGGACAACAACCCAAAGGATATTTTGATGTACGTATACTTTGGCAAGATTGTAAACATTCGACCCAAAAATAAATGTACTAGCTACTACTATCTTTTTGAAACGACTGGCATTCTGTTTTAATTGTTCCAAACAATCAGCATCACCAATAATTAATGAATGATTAAACAATAAGAACAAAATGTTTTGTCCGATTTTCGTCAGTTTCATTAAGAAACACCTTTTCCCTTTCCGCAATACCTTTCAGAAGGTTCGAACCTGACTATTGCTGCCTGTGGTCTGGCCCATCGGAGGCAAACTTGTGGTTTTATTTTACTCTGGCTACAGATCGTCTTGTTCCATTTACAGTGAACCCTTGTTACAACGACAGCATTTGTTCCCAGAGACGTTGCCATTAAAATGAACTTGCTATTGTTCAGAATACCTAATGAGCAGATTGATATATAAGAAAGATCTTGTTTTCTATTTATTGCCCCATAGAATCAATGTTTTGGATATTTGTTAGAATCGTCTCAATTAGGTGATTCTAACAATATCCAAAACATGTTTCTTTAATGTATAAATACAATATTCTTACATTTGTGACTGATTGTTACCCCTTAAGCGAAGGTTTCGTAACAGTCAAATTGTCATTATAACGAACTTTGTCGTTGTATCGAGTGTCGATATAAAGAGGGTTGTTTTTATAATAGTTTCTCGCGTTTCGGCAGTATAGCGAGAAACTGTTGCCTTAATGGTATGAATATTCATCATGTGGTCAGTCAGGTGGTCAAATGGGCAGTGTTTAGGTCACGTGATAGTGATTTTAGCGCCATTTTGGTCGGTTTTTGTCAGTTCTTGTCTTTCACAGTTCACTTCAACTTTCATGGTTATAAATTTATGAAAATTAGTGCTTTCAGAGCCTCGGTCATGCAGTATTCAAACGTCGTTTCATTTTAATGCCGTATAACAAAATTTGACAGAAAGGTAGTTTGTAAATGCAGCGGTATTTGGGTATCGGGGGAGATCGACGCCCGATCCCTTGACGTATACCTAGCATTGGCATCGACGCACGTTCCAGAGTTTTTTCCTACAGGGTTTTATCTCTGGTTTCGCGCCCGGCTAGTATATGGTTCAGAGATTTATTAGAAGCCTGTATACGAGGGTGAGTCAATAAGTAACCAGCCTAACTTATTTCCGGTTGAGATCCACCTTTTCTTTCTCGATGTAATTGCCCTCCAGTGTGATGCACTTAGACCAACGGTGTTCAAGTGCCATCAGCCCAGAACTGAAAAAGTCAGGGTCCTTTCCATTGACCCACTCCTCAACTGCCGTCACGACTTCTTCATCAGACCGGAAATGAAGTCCACGGATATCCTTTTTCAAGTTTGGGAATAGGAAGAAGTCGCTAGGAGCTAGGTCAGGCGAATATGCAGGATGTGGTATTAATTCATACCCGTTTCGCTCTACAGCATCCATTGCAACTTTGCAAGTGTGGATTCTCGCGTTGTCCTGTTGCAGCAAAACACCTTTAGAGAGTTTACCTCGGCGTTTTTCACGGATGGCGGTTCTCAGCTGGTCTAACAAGTTTGCATAGTACACTCCATTATTGTACTTCTCTTGGGTAAAGAGTCCAACATAATAACGCCTTTTGCGTCCCAAAACACTGTGGCCATCACCTTGCCAGCAGTTGGTTGCGTCCTGAACTTCTTTGGCCTCGGGGACCCAGGCCCTACCCACTGACGACTGAGCTTTATTCCCTGGCTCATAATAATGAACCCAAGTCTCATCTACAGTCACCAGACGCAAAAGAAAATCATCTTTTGACCTAAAACGCTTCAACAAGGCGCTGAATACTGATGCTCTGGTTGCCATTTGCTCATCGCTAAGGGATTTGGGGACCCAACGGGCTGTTAGAGTGCGCATACCTAAACGATCATGTAAGATTGTTTAAACGCTACCATGTGAAATGCCTAATGCCTGCGCTATTTCTCTCACCTGAATTCGCATATCAGACTATACCAGATCCCGAACTTTCTTACACATTTCTTCGTCGGTGGCATCCAGTGGGCGTCCAGACCTGGCTTCATCTTCTAAACGTTTTACCGCGTTTGAATTCCCCTACCCAGAATTTAACCTGAGCATAAGATGATGCAGAAGACCCATAAACATCGGCTAACTCGCCGTGTATTTCCTTGCCTGTTTTACCTTTTAAATACAAGTACCGAATTACAGCACGGTACTCAACTTTAGATGAAAAGCATGCCTTTGCATCACTAGCCATGTTTGACATTCAATATCTTATTAAAGAATGACTCGATACGTGTGCAATTTTGTACCCATGTATAAAACATACATTGAAACAAAGCATGAAAATCGTGACCGTCTCGGTCCATCGGAAGTGGGATAGGCTGGTTACTTATTGACTCACCCTCGTATTGCATATGCATTTGACTTGTGGCATTTGTCTATATGTTTGATGCAGATGTAGTATAGATATCGCTGCATCAGCAGGAGATATTCGTAGGGGATACATGGACTTTTGTACAATGATGTCATCATGCGCGTTACAATGTTGATCTCTCTCCATATTGCATTAAACACTCGCAGCCAGCAAAACGTATAATGGTTTTGTGTGTTCTTATGATGAGCAGAATATAGTTATAACGTTTATTTCATCGCAGTATGTGCTTATTTGTGTTTTACTAGGATGTTTCATTGAGGACACTGTGCGAATCGAAACAGATTTGTAACTTAGAGCTGCACCATTAAACCCCTCCCGCACCTCATCACATACCCATTAAACCCCTCCCGCACCTTATACAGTCGAAACTCAATAGCTCTTTAACACCGATTACACATTTACCATGGCTAATTCAAAGTTGTATTTGAGTCCCATCGAAATCCTCAGATAGCTCAAGAAAATAAATATTTAGGGATTTTGGGGGTAAGTTGTCTTAGTTTATCATGAAATTGTATGCTGTATGCACTCATTAGAAGCGCCTCAACGAGGCAATTCTAATTACTACACTCAACATACCATTTTGTATGGAAGATCAAAAATACTTCCCTAAATTATCCCCATCTGCTTCCTGACTTGGTGCTATGATTAATCCTCAGTGGCTCGAACTACCTATGTCTCGAATAAATTTCCATTGTCTCAAAGATGTTCGAACCATTGAGTTCGACTGTAGTTTGTTCTTTGCTGAGGCCGTACCGAGGCGGTTCCTCTGTTGTATTACTTGTTTGTTTGTTTGTCGGCTATTGCAAGCTGTGCTGTTGTGTTTTGTAATTTTCTGTTCTCATCTTCGTCCGGTGCTTCGGAAAGAATGTTTGTTTTGTTTGTTTGGAAGTTTTATGGCCTAGTCAACTCATTGGGGTCATGTCGACCGCGGTCAGTTTACGTAACCACACATTTTCCGGGGCAGGCTTAGTCCTCTAAGCGGTTAACCAGTGCTTGTGCACATTCTTTCGCCGGAAACTGACAACTGCCCTTCTTGAATCAGCGGAAGGGAGAGAATGGCCATAGAAAATATTTCATGATCAATCTCCATGAAAGAAAGTTGCCGGACCCCGGCATAGCCCGCGACCTTCTGATCACCAGTCGGAGGCGCATCCGTCTGAGCCACCGAGGCCGGCCCGGATAGAATGTGCTTCGTGATTGTGGCATTCCTTCGTAATTATTTTTTTTAAAATCAGTATTAAACAACAGAAAAATACATATATAATTATAGCCTTTCTTTATTTATAGCAAAGAAAAGAATGTTGGGAATCAAATCGTCAGATGCAACAGAAATAGAAAGACAGTCACATTGTTTCGCGATACAGTACACGTTGTCATTAGTACCCGGATGTGGTAAACTGTTTGGTAATACCCAAGAGAAGCAAGTCTAAATCATCTAGGAAAGATATGCATCATGGGAAATAACATATAATCAAACAACATTAGCAACATGATAGTTTGGGGATTAAAGGGGAATTGATACAATTTTCAGAGGCGGGAACTCTGTCAAATTTGTTTTGTCACCCTTTTGAAATGGGGTCTATTCTAAAAGGAAAGAATTTGCTCCCATCGGGAGCAGATTCTTTCCTTTTAGAGTAGGCCCCTTTTTAGATGTGACTGGATGTGCAGAAGAGCAAATAGGAAGTCAAACAAGTTGTATCCCCAGTGGTACATGGCGGAAAATCTACCAGGTTTACCCAGTCCTCCTACATGCATAAATTACAATTTTGTATCTTCCGTTTCTCTCGGGTTTCAAGAATGACACTAGACAAAAGAAAACACCCTGGTCGTCGCTCCCATGCTTTTCTGTTGTTGTTATTTTAAAGATCAGTTGCGCGTAATCTGAGAACCATTTGTTTGAATTTTGACAAATGCACCCTATAAGACATTTCTAGGCTTTGTAATGTAAAAATGGAAGTGAAATTATCTAGAAAGGCTACAATTACAAACCACAGTTTTCCTTAAGCATCGAATGTAGAAATAAGGAATGTTTCTCTTACAAAATATATGGAAACACCCAGGACGGCGGCCCAAAACCACGTGACACAGCCCTCAAGGCACCGGATACCGGTTAAAGGACATGGAATGACATCATAGCACACCACTTAAACAAAACAAGAAGCATCTTCAAAAAACAAGATAAGCGACGAAGAATAGCAGATAATTGTTGCCATTTTTTTTTCAATATTATAATAGAGGTTCTTAAAACGAAGTCCACTTTACACCCGAAACTTTGAAAGGTTCCTTGTCAAAGTCACGCCCCATTCTATGTAACGCTGGATACGAAGTTGATATCTAATTTCATCGCCGTACGCGCATTTCTTTGCACGAGAGCTTCTCATTGTCATTTTGACATACCGCAATTTAAATCTATCGAATGACTGTTGCAATCCTTAAATTCGTCGGACGCCTGATTGCACCCTTTCTTTTTGGGTCCGTGTCTGTTAACCTGAACATTATGACTTGTCATTGGTTCAATATTTTATGAATGTTCTATGGCATGGGTATGTTGACCACATATTTCTTGGTGTCAACAAAAAGGCCTTGTCACGTTCCACAGTTATAAGTTTCAAAAATTCCTTTTCTCTGAACTAGGATCCTAAACATGCTAAAACAAAACAAACAAAATTTCATTTATCTTCTGACGTGGAGAACTTTAAAATAACAAAGTCCGTCATAATTTTGTTTCATTTGATTTCCCGCTAGGTTCGACAAATATAGGCGTATGATTTATCCTTTCTAGGTCCGTTGAAACACCCCCAAAACACCCTCAAACTACACTAAATCACCCAAACCATACCCCAAAACACGTTTTTAGCTTCTTGAGTCACCAATCAAACAGTTAAAAATCAAACATGAATACGAGGGTGAGTCAATAAGTAACTAGCCTAACTTATTTCCGGTTGAGATCCACCTTTTCTTTTTCGATATAATTGTCCTCTAGTGTGATGCACTTAGACCAACGGTGTTCAAGTGCCATCAGCCCAGAACTGAAAAAGTCAGGGGACCCAGGCGGATGGCGGTTCTCAGCTGGTCTAACAAGTTTGCATAGTACACTCCAGTTATTGTACTTCTCTTGTGTAAAAAGTCCAACATAATAACGCCTTTTGCATCCCAAAATACTGTGGCCATCACCTTGCCAGCAGATGGTTGCGTCTTGAACTTCTTTGGCCTCGGAGACCCAGGTCATACCCACTGACGACTCTGAGCTTTATTCTCTGGCTCATAATAATGAACCCAAGTCTCATCTACAGTCACCAGACGCGAAAGAAAATCATCTTTTGACCTAAAACGCTTCAACAAGGCGCTGCATACTGATGCTCTGGTTGACATTTGCTCATCGCTAAGGGATTTGGGACCCAACGGGCTGATCATGTAAGATTGTTGAAACGCTACCATGTGAAATGCCTTATGCCTGCGCTATTTCTTTCACCTGAATTTGCCTATCAGAGTATACAGATCCCGAACTTTCTTACACATTTCTTCGTCGGTGGCATCCAGTGGGCGTCCAGACCTGGCTTCATCTTCTAAAGACGTTCTACCGCGTTTGAATTCTCCTACCCAGAATTTAACCTGAGCATAAGATGGTGCAGAAGACCCATAAACATCGTCTAACTCGCCGTGTATTTCCTTGCCTGTTTTACCTTTTAAATACAAGTACCAAATTACAGCACGGTACTCAGCTTTAGATGAAAAGCATGCCTTTGCATCACTAGCCATGTTTGACATTCAATATCTTAAATAAATAAAAAATAACCATTTCATGAGATTTATCATCGCTTCAAGGCACGTACATTCTTCCATACAGAGGCTGACAGGCTTAGGTCACATATGATCTTATAAGGCTTTGTCTTAAAAGCCGGTAAAAAAGAATATACATTACACGTGACGCTACACTGTAGACAGTGTAAGTCAGAGGTTATTATATTGGTCACAATGATCTAGTTATATTACGCATCAAAACAATATCCCTAATTGCACCAATGGCCATACACAAAAGGACCTCTGACAGTAGCAATATAAATTTGCCTACAAAACGATGGTAAAGTTTCAGTAAACTGTAATTTTTATTGCAGTGTATCTCTAATGACCCATCATTACTGTCATGAAAACAGTATTTCTATAACTGAAATGTAATCGGGCCCTAACTTCGGGTACAACTGTCCATTTTTGCTGTTGAAAGGCACGGAAAATGAATTTTTATAGAGTATATAATTCCCCTCTCCGACCACCCACACGCCTCAGCTAATCCTTTTGCATGCATATTTTACACAAGACATAAAAGTGGCTACCTGAGGCAATGGGTATGGTGAAGGGGGGAGGCGGGAATGATATCCTAGAGTCAAAAAACAACACCCTATTTTTTCTCTCTCTCAGTGTAGCAGTTTTATGCTTGGAAAGAATTACAGCTGTTTTAAATTGAACTATCTGAACTGTTATGTCCTGTTATATTCATTTTATTATACACTATAATTAATAGGTCTATATATTTGACCATCTGCCTGACTTTTGTTACAGAAATGCAGCTTCCACTCAGTTTCTTACAGATATAAAGCCTGATTCAGTTATGTGCATTTGAAAGGTAACTATACAACACAAGATACCTGTGCATATATTGTATATAATAGTCAGTGTATGTTCTTCTTTTTCTAGGCAAGTGCGCACCTTCCTAGAATGTCCGTAAGGGCGTGTGGAAGTATCTTGAGAAAGAAAGAAAGATGTGGGATGCACAATAGGGCTCTAGTTAAGTAGTCAGACAAAATATGTATTTATTATTTTATTGTGACACAGAATGACCTTGTTCTTAATTATTAATAGTCCTGTAGATCTAATGAGATTCCAAAACGTTTTTATTTGTGTAAAAATGGTAAAAAAAAAACAAACAAAAAAAAAAAAAAAAACATACTGATATTTATCTTTATGATAACAAACTTACTTGGAGCACTTGGTTATAAACAGGATCACTGAGCAATAAATGATAGCATTACTATAGGCTATGTAAAATGTTTGGTGCAAATTATATTTTTCTGTGGCAAATGTAAATTTATACCACTGATTTTAGTCGAATAACTGGTTTATACCCAAATATAACTGTATATTATTAAAGATATGAATAAACATTCATTTTATGAAAAAAAAAAAAAAAAAAAAAAAAAAAAAAAAAAGAAAAAAATCCAAATTTGGATCAATTTTATTTTTCTAAAAAACGTTACCCTCCCTCCTTATAATAAAATACGGTTTCTGCAAGACAAACATTACAATATGACTACTTCGACTTCTTTACAGATAATGTATTTTCCTTAAATACCAAATATAACGGTATGGAGAAATCATGGAAGCTGGGACAATCCGAAAATAAAAAAAAAAAAAAAAAAAAAAAATAGGCTGATTGCCTATGTTAGCGTCAGAGGTCTTTTTGTCACAGTGACCTACTTATGGTATTTGTCTTCACTAGATGTAATCACACACCGAATTTGATCATTATTGACCATGTAGTACGAGATATACGGCAAACAAATTTTAATGAACATAGGTCAATGCCCAATATATAGGTCAAAGTGATCTACTTTATGAAACACGGTTTGTGATCTGCCAAGTTCGTACAGTACAGGCGACCTCGCCAGAATATGTTTTTTTTTTTTCTTTCCTGTAAAATAGGTCAAATGTCAACCTATATGTCACATTGACCTACTTAACACAACAACTTCATTAAATGTACCAACACATAAAAATGATAGACCTAGGCCGAACAGCAGATGAGAAGTGTGGTGGATAAGCTTTTTCTTTTTGTAAGTCAGAGGTATGCGATGGTATACGATACATTGTACGAGGGTGAGTCAATAAGTAATCAGCCTAATTATTTCCGGTTGAGATCCACCTCTTCTTTTTCGATGTAATTGCCCTCTAGTGTGACGCACTTAGACCAACGGTGTTCAAGTGCTATCAGCCCAGAACTGAAAAAGTCAGGGTCCTTTCCATTGACCCACTCCTCAACTGCCGTCACGACTTCTTCATCAGACCGGAAATGAAGTCCACGGATATCCTTTTTCAAGTTTGGGAATAGGAAGAAGTCGCTAGGAGCTAGGTCAGGCGAATAGGCAGGATGTGGTATTAATGCAAGTGTGGACTCTCGCGTTGTCCTGTTGCAGCAAAACACCTTTAGAGAGTTTACCTCGGCGTTTTTCACGGATGGCGGTTCTCAGCTGGTCTAACAAGTTTGCATAGTACACTCCAGTTATTATATTTCTCTTGGGTAAAACGTCCGACATAATAACGCCTTTTGCGTCCCAAAATACTGTGGCCATCACCTTGCCAGCAGATGGTTGCGTCCTGAACTTCTTTGGCCTCGAGGACCCAGGCCCTACCCACTGAGCTTTATTCTCTGGCTCAAAATAATGAACCCAAGTCTCATCTACAGTCACCAGACGCAAAAGAAAATCATCTTTTGACCTAAAACGCTTCAACAAGGCGCTGCATACTGATGCTCTGGTTGACATTTGCTCATCGCTAAGGGATTTGGGGACCCAACGGGCTGTTAGCTTGCGCATACCTAAACGATCATGTAAGATTGTTGAAACGCTACCATGTGAAATGCCGAATGCCTGCGCTATTTCTTCCACCTGAATTCGCCAATCAGAGTATACCAGATCCCGAACTTTCTTACACATTTCTTCGTCGGTGGCATCCAGTGGGCGTCCAGACCTGGCTTCATCTTCTTAAGACGTTCTGCCGCGTTTGAATTCCTCTACCCAGAATTTAACCTGAGCATAAGATGGTGCAGAAGACCCATAAACATCGGCAAACTCGCCGTGTATTTCCTTGCCTGTTTTACTTTTTAAATACAAGTACCGAATTACAGCACGGTATTCAATTTTAGATGAAAAGCATGCCTTTACATCACTAGCCATGTTTGACATTCAATATCTTATTAAAGAATAACTCGATACGCGTGAAATTTTATACCCATGTATAAATCATACATTGAAACAAAGCATGAAAATCGTGACCGTCTCGGTCCATCGGAAATGGGACAGGCTGGTTATTTATTGACACGCCCTCGTATTCACCAGATGTACACATACACCGTATTTATCAGCCTAAGTCAGAAAATATTGCCATGAGAAAAATTTCCTGACGGTATACATCGGAAAACAAAGACCAAACTCAATCTGTACATACCGTATTTGACCTAATTACCGCACATATCCCTATAAGCACACAGTCAAGCAATTCCACAGTCTTCAGATTATAGCCAGTGTACTTTTTAGTCAACTTCTTTAAAAGGCTTATGAGTAGTATTGGGTGGCACTTTGGGGACGTGCCACCCAATACTACTCTTATGTGTGGGTACCTATTTGAATTGCATCGACTTGTCGATGTAAATCAAATGAGTAACCACAAGATATGCTTTCGTACACCCCCTCACCCCCCGCCACCCCCCCCCCCTCTCCCTCCAAAAAAAAAAAAACATTGCATAAACACATTAGAAAAGTTATTTGCTGATCTTGTTTATAAAGCGTACTTTTAGTTGGTGGATATGTCGTAGTCCAATAAGTAAATAAACCAAAACCATGTGAAAATAAATATGATGCGCAATGATCCATAATCAAAACCCTGCCACTAACATCAAAAGGGAAAGAAGTAAAGATATCCAGCCATACATTACTCACAGAACAACAAGATTCCTATTTGGTCTGACCAGCTTAGCCAGATCCAGAATCTGCCTAGCCAAATAGGAATTCTTATTTGGACTAAACAGAGTTTAGCCAGATCCGGAATCTGCCTAGCCAAATAAGAATACCTATTTGGCGTAGCCAGATTCCGAATTTGGCTAAATTTCTATTTGGACTACGACAGATACATATTTCACTACACGTTTTCCCAGTAATTTTGAAAAAAGGAAGCGCACAGTGCGGTAATTTGATCGAATACGGTATGTTCAGGCTGATGGCCAAAATACGCCGTCACGGAAAATGGGGTCGTCGTTATGCATAAATGAATACCCGAAGAAAAATGATCAGTCTTTGCATCCGCGCATTCTGATCAGAACTGGCATTGTTCGCTGACAGAATATGTCATTATTTTATTTTAACAAATTTATACCATGTATACCACCGCACGTGTTCACCCCATAACCTATACTGAAAATAGGGGTAATCAAATTTCTTTAATATTTTAACCTGATTTCAATTTGTTCTGTTGTTCTTATTGATTTTATAGTGCGTGAATATGACTTGATTTTCTTTCTCCATCTTCTCCTTATTGTATGGACCGCCAAGCGAAACTGTGTCTTCATGTGCAAAAGATACAGATTCAGATGCATCCCACGCATGCGCAAAATCTCATCCGGGCATTTGCAGTCCATTGATACATTCTATAGTATCCAATGATTCTGTTAGCGGACAGCAAAGGCCCTGATCAGACTGCGCGGCACGCACATGCCCTAAGACACGTTTTCGATTGATGCGGCCCAATTGTAATGGAAATGTCATGCCTTTTAGCTAAATAAGAGAGCTGTACAGATAAGCATTTGTCTTATTTCTCCACGAAAACATATGTTGTGGGTATTCATTAGAAGCGCCTCAGCGAGGCGCTTTTAATGAATACCCATAACATATGTACCCACAACATATGTACTCACAACATATTATGTTTTGCCGAAAAATGAGAAAAATACCTAAATGTTATGGTTCCAAAACGTGCCTTATTTCGAGCGATAGCTTAGTAGTATATATAGTGTACTGCTGTAAACCTTCTGGCGGAAAGCAGAGCTCTGATCGGATTGCGTGGATGAGAATGCTCTAAGCGTTCGCTGTTCGCTGTTCGCACACTGCGTTAAACCCTAGTTTGCACGACACGCCATAATAAACAGAAATATAAGAAATACATTCTAAAACGAGTGATCCTTAAAAGTAATTAACACACAAAACTGAAAACAGCTGATTCGTCAGATTTGCTGGACCAGACCCAGCAGGCACATGGCGTTAATACAACGTCGCCTCAACGTCGATGCAACGTCGTGACGTTGCATCGACGTTGAGCCGACGTTGTATAAACGTCATGTGCCCGCTTGGTACTATCTAGTTTCGGCCAATTATGCCTCATCAGTCGCCCTCAGATTGTCACAAATCCCGGAATGGACAATGATCACAAACTGAGGATGAGAAACATATAAAGTACACTATAATGAAGTACGGGGAGGCGTTCTACGGCCACCACATACCACTAAAACCAAATGTGCACCCCAGCTCCATCCTCCAGTGAAGATGAATAAATTCTAAAGGGAATTAACTTTAAGCCAAATTAGCACACCAAAAAAAAAAAAAAAAAAAAAAATAGAGAAAATGAAAACAGGTAAAGTGTCAGACTCTTTAGCCAGACTAGCTAGGTTCGGCGAGTTAGGCTTCATCAGTGAGGCTATTTTATTCAGTATTGAAAGACCGAAGACCAGCCCCTGGTTTAATATATACTTGTGATCTTCGTATGTCAACAGGAATTTAGTCTTCTGCAAGGTGATGGTTAATCAGAAACTGAACAGTATGGACGAGTGCACTACCGTCCTCTCGGCATAACACTGAAAGACGCTTCATCACTAAAACATACCTATATAATTTTGACCCCCTTAAACCCCACTTTTATATAGTAAAACTGGGGTTTACAGGGGTATACATTATTTTTCTTATTTCTGCTCAAAAACCTAGATTGTAGGTACTCGTTAGAACCGCCTCGCCGAGGCGGTTCTAACGAGTACCCACAATCTATGTTTTGAGCAGGTTTGAAAAATATCAGAGGTTTTTTATCTGAAATTTTTCATTTTTTGGTGGTAAAATTTTCAGTATATTTGAATAGGCATGTTTTCGTAATGTTCTGCTTGGCGTTTCATTTTAAGTGACATTTTGTTCTAACTGGAATATCCTATTAGAAACCACCTGTCCTTACTGTTTCTTTGTTCTGTTCTCAAATATTCGTCATTTTGCATATTGCGAGAATTGGAATATCTTTTCAGCATTTTCCCCTTCATTTTCCTTCGTAATTTTAATTATTTATGTTTCATGACAATATTGTGAAAATTTCAGAAAATTTGAAAAGGAGAAACTTGTTGAAAACTGCCTCAAGTTTTCCTACCTTATCGATTTCTGCATAATTTGCAGCCATTTTAACTATGGGGAAAAATGAAAATATTTTTTTCTTTCTTTTTTTTCCAACCAATCACCAGAATAAACTTTTTGTGTATAGGTAGTTACGACAAATTGTTTACATTAAATCATAACAAAAGTAATTTCCGAAAGATGTTGAAAGGAGGATAGCTGGTCTGGGTCTTCGCGGTTTTAATACTGCACAATATAGGAGTGCAATATACCAAAGACGTCGAAACAGAATTTCAATCCAGACTCGTGTAAGAACCGTGTCATGTGAGAAGGGAACTGATTGCATGTGCGGACAAAGAATGCTCAGATCAGACTGCGCGAATGCGCAGTCTGATCCGAGCCTTCATTATCCGCTTACAGAACAAATGTATCGGCGAGCCGAAAATGCCTTGATCAGATTACTGATTGGTATTTTATTTTGCTATTCATATAATTTTGTGACATTGCGACCCTTTTTGGATGATGCGGTCCGTTAAAGAGATTAGCTGGGATAAGAAGGGGAAATAAGGCGAGGAAGGAATTGTCCTTATGACTTTACAACACCGCAGAAATAGCAACATCACGCCATCTGACAAGACTAAGCCGTTTTACAGAAGGGACAAGCTTTATACAGGAAATTACATGCCAAAAGCATTGAATCAGATGAGGCAGCGTGTGGGCTGGCTGCAACAATAAATTTCTGTAAAATGATAGAAAGAAAGCGGTAACCTAAACGCCAGATAAGGTGAGGTGAGGTGATGATTTAGGGTATTTTATCATTATTTTAGGAGTGTATTACATTTTTTTTTGTGTGAATTTTACCTATGCGTAAATTTCCGCGAATCACACACAAACTTTATCGAAGATTTTTATGTGAAAATGTTTGTTTCGCCTTGCGTTTACATATCGACGGTGTCCACAAAAATAAAATTGTTTCTTATGATTCCAAATAGAAAACATATAAATAGTTTTTTTTTTTTAGAACTTAACGCAACGGAAATAGTTCCAAGATTCCTGCGCAGTGTATTTATCCATATATACATGTAATAACTGACGTTTTGAAATTGCTCTCAACCAATCAAATTACTCTAAATTAATGTAAACCTCTTGAGACTGAAACAATCTTGCATCAAAACATATCTTGTGAGTACTCAGCCAGGAGATGTGTTTTACTGCAAGAATAAGAAACTATCTCTTGAGTATCACTTTATCAGGCATCACGAAAACATGCCTATATAATGTTGACCCCCTTAAACTGCTCAAAAACATAGATTGTGGTACTCGTTAGAACCGCCTCATCGAGGCGGTTCTAACGAGTACCTACAATCTATGTTTTGAGCCAAAAAAATGAAAAATATCTGAATTTTTAATCTGAAAAATTTCAGTTTTTGGTGGTAAAATTTTCAGTATATTTGAATAGGCGTGTTTTCGTAATGAAAAAGTGTGTACCCTTCCAAAAAACACATGACATAGTCACCTTGTTTACGGGTCCTAAAATTTGAAGAAGTCCATTTTAATACCTGTTGACTGTGTAGCTAGAGTATATAGACTGATCAGACGCCGCGTTCTGTTTGTTTTGACCTGTCTGTCCGGATGCTTAAGTTAAACACAGTGCCAAGTTGAAAACTTTGGACTCGGGCATGGGCTTGACTATATTTAAAAGCAAATGATTAAATTACATTAAATGCTTAGAGTTAATCAGGACAATAAATACACGGCAAATTCAGAAATGTCAGTATATTTTCTGGAAAGAAAAAACGAACAATATCATCAGTGTGCCGTCAGCTGAGTTCGCCCCGACAGTAGTAAAGGTTAACATGAATTTTGTATTTGTTTTAACAGACGAAGAGATTAGGAAGTTTAATTTTGTTCACAGATTACAATGTTTCATCAAAGAGAGTCTATGCACGATATTTCTATGCACAAACTATGTCCAAATTAACCTTTACTGTACCACTCTCTGGGCAAATTCAGTAGACGACAATTTTGATGACATTTTCTTATTTTTGTCCAGTAAACAGGATTTGACATTTCATACCAATCGCCTCTACGATGGACATGAAATGTCAAGTCCTGTTTCCTGTTATATTTCAAAATTTGGTCTGCTGAATTTTTTACTCGGAGTGCTTTGCGTTAATTCCGTTCGAGAAATATGTGCGGTTATGTTCTTTGAAGAAATACTAGCACTTAAAAGCAGCAGGCGACCTAGACTGGCTCCAGTCTTCAGTGACTAAGTATTTTCCTTATAATCCTGTTTGATAGTCCACTCAAGTAATTTTGATTTTACTTGAGTGGACTATCAAACAGGATTATATAAAAAAAATAGTCACTGAAGGCTGGAGCCAGTCTACAGGCGACCGTTTTATTTTTGGTTTGCATGTATCCGATAAAATAAGTATTGGCATTTCATGTAGCAGACGATTCACATGAAATGCCAAGTCTGATTTCCTCAGAAATAACAAAAAAGTTCAGACACTGTTACTTGCGCTTTAAGGATTAATGCATTTTCATCAGACAAGTAATACTCATATTGTGACACAATTTGTTGAAGATATTTTTTTTTTTTCAAATATATGCTAGCATATGACATTTGGATACTTTTTCTCAGTTTTTTTTTTTTTTTTTTTTTTTTTCTATAAAAGAGTATTTAACATTGCATGCAAATTTCCCCAAGGGAGACAATTTGCATGAAATGTAAAACCCTACTTTCTGGGAAAAAAAGGTAGAAGAATATCATCATTTTTCGTCTGCTAATTTTGTCAAGAAAATGAAGAAGAGAGAAGTGAAAATAATAACGTCTGTTTATGATTTAACCTTCACCACTCTCTGCGCTGATTCAGCAGACGACACGTTTGTGATATCTTCTCGTACTTTTCCCGGAAAGTAGGCTTTGGCATTTCATGCATATGTGTCTCTCTCGGAGACAATTTGCATGAAGTGCCAAAACCTGTTTTCTGGGAAAAATAAATATTTGACTATCGTGGAAGACAATTTACATGAAAGGTCAAAGCCTTATTTTCCGGGAAGAGTAAGAAAAAAACATTTTACCCAGCATTTTAGTCGTTAAAGTCAAACGTGATGCAAGAAAATGCATGAATTCTTGGTGAAAACACACATCATACTGTTGTACACAAGGCAGGGCAAACACGCCTTAATAATTTTGACCCCTTTAAACCCCACTTTTATATAGTAAAACTGGGGTTTACAGGGGTATACATTATTTTTCTTATTTATGCTCAAGAACATAGATTGTGGGTACTCGTTAGAACCGCCTCGCCGAGGCGGTTCTAACGAGTACCCACAATCTATGTTTTTAGCAGAAATTTGAAAAGTATCAGAGTTTTTTTATCCGAAAATTTTCAGTTTTTGGAGGTGAATTTTTCTATTTATTTGAATAGGCGTGTTTTCGTAATGTTACTACAAAAGTTTCAGTGACAGTCGGCAGTCGATGATTCTGCTCAGGCTGCTTAAATGTACAACTAGCAGTAGCACGTTGTGATTTCAAAACACACTTTTGAAATACGTTCATGTTTTCGAAACGTAATCGGGTTTCGGGTAAATGAACTGTACCCCTCTCTGGGCAGATTCGGCAGATGAGAAATTGAAGACAGTTTCGCAAGCAAATAAGCTTTGACATTTCATTCAAATTGTCTCATTATCTAAACCGATGGCGTTTCATACAGGTGTATATACGTAATCCTAGATCATCAAAGGGGACTAGTCTGTTGAAATGCTAGGCTATATTTTTACATGACAGGCACACACTTTTCTCAAACTTTATTTCTTTTCTTTATTTATAATCATTCTAGCCATTCATAGTTGATAATTTTTCTTCCAGTCCAACATCTGAGTCATAATTTGGACTGAATCTTGCCTTAACACCTGCTTACGCCAAAATAAAAAAAAAAAAAAAAAAAATATATATATATATATATATATATATATATATATATATATATATATATATATATATATATATATATATATATATATATATCATATCTCTTCCAGAAAAAAAGCCGGGTCCGGTATTATAGTCAGCTGTCCTTTTTTAAAGACACTCCTTGTCTCCATATATCATCGCGGAAATGTTATGGCCTAAAAAGCTCTTATCAAGAAGGATGTCAAGATAAAATTATTTTATTATTTTTCCACGAAAACATCTAATAAGTCCCCACAACATATGCTTTCGTGGAGAAATAATCAGAAAAAAAATCTTCTAAATTATTTCTCCATAGGGAAAAAGACACAACAGTCTATGAAATAAAAGTCACTCTATTTTCAGGTTTTCGGCCCATGGCCGTCTTCAGGAATAGAACACTTTATTCAACTAGGAGGCATCCATTTTTGCGTCAAGGAGGAAAGTGTTGTTAATCGTCCGTAGCCAGGAGGCGACGTCATGTTACTTCCTTGAAGTAGTCAGGCTGGCGCAACGTCAAATGACATGACGTCATCTCCCGCAAAACTGCGAGAGAACAACATCACCTACAACCCATATCCACAAAAGAGCATTTGGTAAACTCACATATATGCATTACCTCAAATTGAAAAAAATAAATAAATAAATAAATAAATAAAAATAAAAACGAATATAAGAAGAATAATCAAATGCAAATAAAATTAAAAATAGATGAGTAAATATTTGCATAAATGAATAAAAAAAAATAAATAAAAGTAAAATGATAAATAGATAAATAAACAAAAAATAAATAACTAAATTAATTAGAAAATAAATAAGTAAATAAGTAAATAAATAAATAAATAAATAAATAAATAAAAGAATAAATAAATAAATAAGTAAGTAAATAAATAAAACAAGACAAAATCTTACATAAATTTAAATAAATGATTGCATAAATAAGCAAGTAAATAAATAAGTAGATATAACGATAAACAATAAATACAAAAATATCAATTATGATAAAAACAAAGGGCCAAAAACACCAAGAGAAGAACCAGAGCAGACTGCGCATCTGCATAGTCCGATCTACCTCCACCCCCATCTCCGCCCCCATCCTGCCGCCGGACGTCATATGGATATCTAAGTACCCAAATACGTTCCCTCATGCCGCCAGAGGAGATACAGACCAAACGGATTCTTCACTGGGCACCCATGCAAGAAGCAGGAACCGTAGCACCCCAGCTCAATGATCAATCACAATAATTGCAACTACTATATTTTTGCAGCGACTTGAGAAAGCAGCACCCTTCGCCCTCCCCCCCCCCTCCCCCTCCCCCCCCTCTCCCCGCTAATATGTCTAATTGTTGGTCTTAAGCTTTGTCGAGATCTGTACTACATGTATGCGAACAGCGAAGGCGAACAGCGATGGCTCTGGTGAGACTGCGCGAATGCGCAGTCGCGCCTAAGCCTTCGTTGTTCGGATATGCGATAAGTATCACCATGGGCTAGCTCATTTATTGTATTGTCCCTTAATTTAGTTCGATATTGCATCCTTGTGGTACTTTTAGTTTCAATTTTATTATTCATTGTTCCTCAGCTAACTGTCTATATATGCGACTATCTGGAAACATTCTTTATACTACTGCAACCCTGACCTGCTTTTCACCGTGGCCCTCAAAATGTCTCATTATTGGCTTCTCAGCCTCTTGGCGCACGTCCCGTAGATATTCTGCTGTCCGTTACTTCAGTGATCTCTCCGTCTCGTCCATATATACTGCCCCGTTGCATCGCGAACAGTTGAGTGCATAGGAAACATTCCTTTCACTGCAGCTTGCCGTCTCGACCGTCTTGTCATTAGTAGAGCTCCACACGTCGTCTCTGTGCAGTGCTTAACATACTCTGCATGAACATGTGTTGTCACCCCTTTTCAGAGCCTTGTTCGTTTTCCAATGAACGAAAACGTCACACAGGTTCTTGCCACATCTGTATGTCACAATGGGTGGAGTCTGGAACACGTGAGCCACCAATCAGACTTGCATAGCACATGCATATGCCTACGCACGATCTTATGGATATCAGAAAGGTGCTTCGAGTATATAAGGACCAAGGGTACTCTTGTCTTCTTTTTTTTTTTTTTTTTATCTTTGCATGTGTTTTCAAGCAGATCTGATCTTTTCAGTGTATCTGCTTTCTGCAACTGTTCCCAACTGGACTTTCAGCTCTTTTCTGTAGATCTAATAGTCGTTGTTTTTTTTTCTTCAAAAATTCTCTTAATCCAAGACCGTAGGCTAGACATGACTTCGTGCTTGAAGGGTGATTGGATGTCTTGTGCAGATAGAGCTATTTGTCAGTAGGTTTTCTGTAGATACTGGTGTAAACTCAACCATCAGCCAGGTGAACCCATGTACAAAGATTTTCCCAAGAGGTTCGTAAATATGGACAGTTAGCTGAGGAACAATGGATAATGAAATTAAAACTAAAAGTACCATGAGGATGCAATATCAAACTAAATAAATGAGCCATCCCACGTGATGGTGATACTTATCGCATATGCGAACAGCGAAGGCTTAGGCGCGACTGCGCATCCGCGCAGTCTCGCCAAAGCCTTCGCTGTTCGCACAAATGTAGTTCAGATCCGGGCGCTTTAGACCAACAATTAGTCTTCAACCCCACTGGATTGCTGCACGTGCGCGTTTTGGGTGTGGATCAGCCGAGGGGTGGGGGGGGGGGGGGTGGGGGTGTCCGCGCAGTCTCAACATAGCCTTCACTGTTCGTACACATGTAGTACAGATCCGAACGAAGCTTTAGACCAACAATTAGACACCTAGCCGCACTTGATGGCTGCGGTGTCTCGTATCGCGGCTTAAATATTGTAGTTGAGATCATTCTGAATGATTTCCTCGGTTCCTGCTTCTTGTATGTGCGCCCAGTGAGGACTCCGCTCGGCCTGTGCATTTGTGTGGTTTATTCGTTATATAGTCCATTTATAATGTCATATACTAGTATAGGGAATGACATAACATTGACAATGAACCTATTTTATGTGTTATATATCTTTTATATCATTTGCGTATCTTTTACCTTAAATGTAAAACATAACCTTGACAGTAGAACACTCTCAAGAATGTTTGAGGCTACATATACCTTGGCAAATAGTGCAGAGTAAGATCAGTCTGCACATGTATGCAATCTGATATGCATTGTTTGCAATCATTTATTTAAATTGATGTATATTTTTGTCTAGTTTGATTTATTAATTTATTTATTAATTTATTTATTTATTTATCCAATGATTTATTCATTTACTTTTTACTTTTATTTTCATTTAATTATCATTTTTGTATTCATATTTATTCATATTTATTTTTTTTATTTTTATTTATTCATTTATTATTTAATTTGATGTAATACACATATGTGAGTTTACCAACAACAAACAAACAGTCAGCTAAAACAAACAGACAAACAACAACAACAACAACAACAATAACAACAACAAAAAGACAAAACAAACACTTAATCTAGAGCTAAGGACCAACGGGTGCAAATATCAGGACGGTACAATTTTATCGAACCACGTGTATGCATAGTTCAGTTCATTTCAGAATAAAGCTGTGAATAACGTAGTGAAATGGAAGAGAGTTTTGTAAAAAGGAGGGAACGTCAGTGTAATACAAACTAGGAGTCATACACTGTGTCCAACTTAACATTGGCTTTCCTTGCACCAGTATCTATT
Source organism: Anodontia alba (assembly GCA_964016985.1). NCBI lineage: Eukaryota > Metazoa > Mollusca > Bivalvia > Lucinida > Lucinidae > Anodontia > Anodontia alba. The sequence continues at coordinate 20,472,873 of OZ024821.1, forward strand.
GCTAAGTCGATTCTGAAAGGCCTGTTTTTAACTCCTGGGCCCAGTTGTTCAAAACTAACGATGTCGTTAGTTAACGATTCGTTAAAATTTACATCGAGTGATACGCAAATATGCTGAACTTTTTTTGCTGAAAAAATGTGAGTAATGTGTGCTCACATTTTTTCAGCAAAAAATTTCAGAATATTGTGTATTGAATCTGCTAAAACAGTTAACGAAATGACCCTTAACGAGCTCGTTAAGCTAACGACGCTTTGAACAACTGGGCCCTGGACTTCAACCCTCCAGTTAGAACAGTTTTACCAAAAAAGGTAAGAGAAAAGTCCAGGGAGTGCCACAATCACAAACCGCAGCCTTTCCCAGAAATCAAGAGGAAGAGGAAACCGACAAATCCAAACAAGCACAAATCGATCAAACATACTAATGGCAATGCTAAAAGGACTGAAAAACACAAGAACAAAATGGCACAAGGTAAGACACACAACAAATCGCCTCGCAGAATAAACCACAAAGCACCAAAGAGTAAGACTAACACCAGGACCACAGCCTTAGAACGGTCAGTAGAGTAAACCACCGGGGGGGGGGGGGGGAAGGGGGGAGGGGAAGCGGTTTAAAGCACTCTTACAGCTAGCCATCAAAATTGCCGTGGGCTGACACGCACGGAAAACTCACACCTGCGTTTGTAAAACACCATGCGATAGCCACATGGAACAATAAATGAGCAGCCGCATGACAAAACCAACAATATGGCATGTGCGCCGCAAAGACTCAGATCTGCCTAGGCTGATTAGAGGCTTTCTTGTGCTCAGCGGGTAGCTAATGGCCCAATTAATTTCATGCGGACAGTGAAGACTCGTCTGATCAGTCTTGGTCTATGCTCAGGCTGATCTGAGTCTTCGCTGGGGGTACATGTCAAATTGCTGGTTTTGTCATGCAGAACGGCTCAGATCATGGTAAAAGTTTGTCCACGGTATTGATCAAGGCTAACGTAAACTGCAACTCAGCTGTAGAAAAAAACTTCTTTACACCCAGTGCTTCTTTATTTCCGTTAAACTTCGGAAAAAAAACGTAAGTTAATCTATCCAAGGAAGTCCAATACGTTTGGCTGAATTTCGACGAGCTTCTTATTTTGACCAATGGAATAGCGTAAAAACAAGGCCAATAATTAGAATAGTACGTCTGACGACGAAAAAAAAAAAAAAAAAAAAAAAAAAATCCTGGAGTTTTACGATAGGCAAGTAAAATAAGGGATGTACTTGCGCCGCAATTGTCGTTTTCCCTTTAATAACATAAATACTTTAATTGAGACATGGTTTAGTTAATGTACATATTTCTCTGTTTAAGTTTCAACACCCATCGTCTTTTAACATCGCGAACGACTGTCCGTTCCTGAGGTCACTGTTAAATTGACGACAAACACACTGGAAATGCCCTGAAAAGTGTCCGACAATCATAAAGCATGTGACCCGTTTTTATGTGTGTCACAGTTGTGAAGCATTTGAATCGATAAACATGATATTGCAAATTGCAATATCATGTTTATCGATTCAAATGCTTCACAACTGTGACACACATAAAAACAGGTCACGTTTTACTTGATGTTAAGGGGAACTGATACACTTTCAGGGGAGGTAACTATGTCAAAACATATTTTTGTCCTTTTCTGAATAGGGATTAACTCTATTAGGAAAGATTTTGTCCCAGAGGAGCAAATTCTTTCTTTTTAGAGTAGACCTCTGTTCAGAAGGGGATTGGTGTGCAGGAAAGCAAAGAGGAAGTCATGAACGTTCTCGCCTTGCAAACAGGAGGCCACAAAAATGGTCTCCTTTGTGAAAAAAAAAAAAAAAAAAAAAAAAAAAAAGGAATGCATAAGGAATGACATTTGGCAACGTTAAATTCCATTTGCTTCCCATTGAACAAGATTACCAAGGTCCTGTTGTAATATCCAGCAATCTTGTTCCATTACGAAAACACGCCTATTCAAATAAATCGAAAATTTCACAAACAAAAACTGAAAGTTTCCAGATAAAACTTCCATTGGATATTACAATTTCAGACAATTTCGATTGCTTGTCTCGTCTAAAGCTACAAATACCCTTTTTAACGCTGGAACCTTTCTCTGACACCTAGAGAAATCAAGGAAACTGCGTAAAACGTTTGTGCACCCAAGCTTAACTACGCATCCCACTTTGTAATCGATACACTCAAGTTTTGACAGATCGAATTTAAAAGCTGTCCGATGGACTTGCGGACATTGGCGAAACACAAATCATGTCGATGTGTTGCAATGGTCAACACTGGAAGTCAGCGGGAGCAAACTTCTCTTGCTTACATCCACTAAATCCATACAGGTAATGTATCCCAGCTAGCATTCTACATAAATCTATAGCGGGCCGTTATCGGCCCGTCAGCTACCCTGACGGGCCGATAACGGCCCGCTATAGATTTATGTAGAATGCTTACTGAGTACTATCCTTGATTGATCAAAATATGTGACCCTGAGACAAACTAGAACATCACATAATTCACAATATAAGGCAAACCAAACTTATTTATCATTTTGTCCAAATCTTTACAATATCTATATTTAAGAAAACATTCCCCCAGCGTATAAATATGTATAACGATGTCCGTACGACTTATTTCCGGGCAATGTACAACAGCGGTGTGTAAAATATTACAATCGAAATGTCAAACTTTGGTCAAACGGACAGGTCACTTTGGTTGTTTATATGTGTGAATGAACTTCTCTATACTTTGGGTTACACTCGATTCGCGTGTATGAGTATATGGGGAGGTAAAAAGAGGTTAATTGCTCAAACCGTGGGTCATGGGTTCCTCAACTCTGAGTTTTGACAATGAGGTGTTTTCAAAGTTCGTTTTTTATGCCGGAGTGGTGTTGCTGAAAACAGTTTTAATGGGCTTATGGACTGCGAGACATCGAATACCGAAACAAGTAAGTGTTATCAAATATTCTGTTTTTCTTTAACCTTTACCAACCACTGCCCTCTTTCAGCAGACGACAAACTGGTGATATTTTTCTTATATATACCCTCCGCAAACTGTGTTTGTTGGGTGCGGAATGGGGGAGGGGTGTATACTGGTTTCACGTTGTCCGTCCGTATGTGTATCCGTCCGTTACGTTTTGTTTTCTGCTTCTTATCTTGCTAAATAACTGAAAGAATCTTTTCATTTTTTTTCTTAAATGTTGCTATTGATGAGATGTTGTTGTAAGAGGAAAAATAAGGGCCTAGGAATTAATTCCGTTAGAGTTATTTCTCTTTGTTATTTTTGAAAGGTTGCTTTGGTGTGACTTTATAGTGCATGTACGGCGAAATTAACTCCCTAAAAACTCGCTGAAGCAATCTGGGCCCAGTTGTTCAAAGCTAACGATGTCGTTAGTTAACGATTTGTTAATATTTATGTCGAGTGATACGCAAATATTCTGATTTTTTTTGCTGAAAAAATGTGAGTAGCTTTTGCAGTACTCATTTTTTCAGCAAAATATATTAGAAAACTGTAGTTTGAATCCGCTAAAAGAGTTAACGAAATGAATGACCCTTAAGGAGCTTGTTAAGCTAACGACGCTTTGAACAACTGGGCCCTGATATTTTCCAGACTCATTACAGACATATTGATCATGTGCATGAAGAAGTATTATGAGTATGAAGCTGAAAAAATCAGTTTCGGCAAAACGATATTTTTTTAACTGAGCATTTTTAATTCTTGACAGCTGGGTTTTATATGGTCTGAGATAATGCATACATGGTGAAATCAACTGGTCTCAAAGTATTTGTTGACACAATTTGATCATTTGAGTCTCATTACAGACATATTAAACACGTGTATGAAGGAGTTTGATACGGAAAAAATATTTTCATACAACCCGAAGCAAAACTACATTTGAATACATTGCTTTTTAGTTACCAGGAGGCAGTCAATACCTTGCGGGGGTATCTAATAAGCACTGCTTATTGACACTTCTTGTTTCCCCAGAAAATAGGCTTTGACATTACATGTAAATTTACTCTTAAGGACTTGGCATAGACGTTGGGAATCTCTCGTACGGGTGTCATTTAGTTGGATAAATGCAGATGTGACGTCAGTCAGACTATGCTGAATACGGAACAACATCGGAAGTCTGTCTATATAGCGTAAATGCTGTTAGGACTCCCGTCCAATGCTTTGGACGAAGTTAGTGACACATCCTGATATTCTTCCTGGGGGTATTTCTCCCTCTTCCTCTGAAGAAGGACCATTGGCAGTTACTGGCAAAGTATTGGTACAAAGCACTGGTTAACCGCTTTGAGGACTACACCTACCCAGGAAAAGCGTGACAAGGTTACCTGACCAGGTCGATATAATCTTAATTGGTGCAGAAGGTGTTGCGAACACCGTTTTTATTCCAAATAATAGCTACCGATTTTCTGGAATACGAGTATATACTGTCATAAACCCTGAACCCGGATATGCCCTGTCTTTGCAAACATTGCATATTCAGATTAGTTGGCTTGGGGTACTGGCGCAGCAAACAGCGATTAGCTTTTTATCTTATCTCATTTGTTTATTGGGTGTGGTTAAATCTACATTTGTTTGTCAGTTTGTTTGGCGTTAAAGTGCCTTTGGAACAAACACCTTTAACCATTAAGCAAAATGGTCATGTTCATATGTTGTGAAACCATTAAACCCTTCCCTACAGACCAATACAGATACCTTTGGAAACAGTGCAGATCCAGATGAGACGGCTCGTAACGAGCCGTCTCATCAGGATCTACACTGTTTGCAATTCTGTTATTGATTTTTGGCTGAAACCCCTATTAGCAACAATGGGCGTGTCCAAATTCAGAGACGGGAGAATTCCTTTCAGAAATTCAAGGTTGAAAGAATTAAAATGTTCTTTACATTATCAAGAAAGGTTTAAGCTGGATCTAGACGTACGGCATCAAGGACAGGGGTTCCAGTGGGTTTGTTTAAATGATAAGCCTCGGTTGACCTTTGACCGTCTTACAGCAAGTTCAGATTATGGCACTAGAGTGAATCTCGGCTGCTTTCAGAAGTGCAAAGAGATAGGAATGTTTATCCCTGCACCTAATGACGAGCGCCAACAGGATCAGGGCTCCTACCCTCCAGCCTATGCATTTTACCTCCTTCCCAAAACGTTTTGAGCCATTGTGTCAAAAGAAAAGTGATAACGAATGTTTTGCCTTGGATCCCTCTACCTAATGACGAGCCTAACAGGAGTCGTGCTCCTACCCACCTGCCTACACATTTACCTCCTACCAAAAAGCTTTTAACCATTGTATCCAAAAATGGCAAAGTTTAAATGAGTTTACGTAAGTTAATTTATTATTTGACCATTAAGTATTATTTTCTATGACGTAACTACACTGGAAAATTAAAATGAAATTTTACCTGCCTTGGCATTTACCCATCTGGAAAAAAAACTTGAGTGGGAGCTTCCTCAACAAATGTAATGATTTTGATACTGACCTGGCCTTTGATATTGACCTAGTAGTAATACAATTACCTACCAATTCTTAAAACGGTGGGTTGAAATACAGCTAACAAAGATTTTATAAAGATAGCCTTAAACTTTTTAACTGAACTATACTAGCCCATTTTAGTCTGGAGACCCCCAAATTGGAATAGGCAAACAGTGCAGGCCCAGATCAGACGTGACATTCTGCGGCATCTGATCAGCGTCTACACTGTTTGCTTTTAATACACGATTTTCCATAAAACACAGTAATAATAAAAACTAACCAGACACCCAGCAATTGGAAATAGATTGGTCCAAAGAAGATGACATTTTTCTTATTTTTCCCAGAAAATAGGCTTTGACATTTCATGCAAATTGTCCCAATGCAAATCTCTGGTGACAATTTATATGAACTGTCAAAGCCTATTTTCTGGGAAAAGTGAGAAAAACAATTCAATATGTCGTCTGCAGAAATAATTACCCAGCTTTCAGAGCGTTAATTGGCTTAATGATGCTCAGTCGTAGTTTTCTAACTTTTCTAGGTATTTATATCGTCGGAAGATTATCAAGCGGTCGGAAAGACAGCATCAACGACGTTAGACCCCGACGTAGAACGAGTACGAAGGTAAAAAGATTCTAAACGGAATGTTGAAAGCAATAAACCCAGCGAACACGACACATAATGCATAGACGTTAATGCGACGTTGTATAAACATCATGTGACTGCTGGGAACACTCTCACAATATATTCTAACAGTAGTGACCCTTTAAAGCAATGAACACTCTCACAATAGATTCTAAACGGAATGACCCTTAAGAGCAATGAGCGCTCTCACAATAGTTTCTAAAAGGTATGACCTTTGAGAGCAATTAACACTCTTACAATAGATTCTGAAAGGAATAACCCTTGAGAGTAATGAGCACTCTAACAATACATTCCGACAGGAATGACCCTTGAGGACAATGAACACTGTCACAAAAGATTGTAAAAGGAATGACCCGTGGGAGTAATGAGCACACTAGCAATAGATTCTGAAAGGAATAACCCTTTAGAGTAATGAGCACTAACAATACATTCTGAAAGGAATGACCCTTGAGGACAATGAACACTGTCACAAAAGATTGTAAAAGGAATGACCTGTGAGAGTAATGAGCACACTAGCAAAAGATTAAAAAAAGAATGACCCTTGAGAGTAATGAGCACTCTAATAATACATTCAAAAAGGATTGACCCTTGAGAGTAATGAGCACTGTTACAATACATTCTGAAAGGAATGACCCTTGAGAGTAATGAACACTCTAACAATACATTCTGAAAGGAATGACCCTTGAGAGTAATGAACACTCTAACTATACATTTTGAAAGGAATGACCCTTGAGAGTAATGAACACTCTAACTATACATTTTGAAAGGAATGATCCTTGAGAGTAATGAACACTCTAATAATACATTCTGGAAGAAATGACCCTTGAAAGAAATGAGCACTCTTACTATACATTCTGAAAGGAATGACCCTTGAAACAATGAACACTGTCACAATAGAATCTAAAAGGAATGATCCTTGAGAGTAATGAACGTTCTACTAATATATTCTGAAAAGAATGACCCTTGAAAGTAATGAACTCTCTAGCACTAGGATTGTTAATAGGATTGAGAGTTATGAGCACTCTAGCAACTGATTCTAAAAGGAATGGCCTTTGAAAATAATGAACACTGTAGCAATAGATTCTAAAAGAATGACCCTTGACTGAAATGAGCTCAACAATACATTCTGAAAGGAACGTCCCTTGAGAACAATGAACACTGTCACAATAGAATCTTAAAGGAAAAGGTTGGGTCCTTGAGAGTAATGAGCACTCTAACAACACATTCTGAAAGGAATGACCCTTGAGAACAACGAACACCGTCACAATAGATTGTGAAAGGAATGACACTTGAATGCAATGAGCACTCCGTCAATACATTCTAAAAGAAATGGCACTTGAGAGCAATGAACACTGTCACAATAGATTCTAAAAGGAATGACCCTTGAGAGTAATGAACACTCTAGTAACTAGGTCTCATCAGGATCTGCACTGTTTGCCATTCTGTTATTGACTAAAACCCCTATTTGCAACAACAGGTGTGTCCAAATTCTGAGACGGGAGAGTTCTTTTCATAAATTCAGGGATGAAAGGGTTTAAATGTTCTTCTGCAGAACCAAGAAAGGTATGAAACTGGCTCTAGGCATACTGCATCAAGGACAGGAGTTCTAGTGGGTTTGTGTAAATAATGAGCCTTGGTTGACCTTTGACCGTCTTACAGCAAGTTCAGATTTGTTTCATCTTACATTTCTACTATTTTCTGAAAATGTATTAACCTTTTCAGTCCTGCAAACCAAACAAGATACTTCTGCAAACAGTGTAGATCCAGATGAGACGGCTCATCATGAAAAATATACAATGTTTGTCATTCTGTTCTTAAGTTTGTACTTACACCTACTATTGCAACAATGGACATTTCGAGACACAAGGATGGAAGAGTCCAATTCACAAACATAGGGGTGAAAGAGTTAACCCATTTAAGCCTAGCTTCTTACAAAAAAGACACTGGAAAACATGTAGATCCAGATCAGGGGCCATAGAACGCATTTTTTTTGCATTAAATTCAGATATTTCTGTAACATATGTTAATAATACAAACTAACCAGACACCCATTCTTTTTAATTGGATCGATCCAAAGAGTTCTGGTAGATGAGTCCACTCAGCGGAAGTGGGTTAAAGCGTTATGGAAGAAACAAAGTGTGCTGGAAGTAAAGCAAAACTTGTCAGCTACAATGCAATATTTTATCCCCAGGCAATCCCAAGGGGGGTGTCTGCCTCTGCACCCCCACCCCCACTACCAGCGGGCTGTATACACGTGTGATAAATTATGAACTCTTTAACTGACTTCTTGGCTGAAAGATCTGAAAATCTGTAATATTGTCTGTAGAAATGCGATGGCTGTTTCACACAGGTGAGCGAGTCGCAACCCGTGGACCTTTTATCTATTCCCAAAACTTCTTTTAGGTAAGAACTATTTAGAATATTTGGATTCCGTTTGTATCTCTGGGCGCGTCTTATTGCATTGAGGAGTATTTGAGGATAATTCTGGGATAGTTTCTTAAATGTTTACTTAAAATAAATACGTTGTCGGACACATTAGAAGCACCTCGTCAAGGAGCTTCTAATGTATCCCAGAACATGTTTTTTTTTTGTTTTTTGTTGTTGTTTTTTTTCATGAAGACCTAGAATCCTAGAATTATCATCCAGTACTCCTAATCGTCTTGATATGACTTAAATAACGTTGAAAGGGACGTAAAACATCAAATCATCACCCAATACTCTTCCTAACAAGTCTAGAGAATTAGACTTCACTCCGTTTAATGTCTAGTGTACTGTGTGTCATTGCAGTTAGTTTTCTCGTTCTGTAATCTGGTAGTCGTAAGATTCAACGCCGCTCGTTTGGTGAGAACTTTGCAATCGTCAGTCAACCAAATTCTTACTCAGTGTGGCCTGGGGTTCAGAATAAAGTGGATGGGAATGGCGCTTGGTTCGAGCACTGCGTCACATAAGCGCCACAAAAATGTATGCATAGACATACATCTCGGCAGTAAAATCCCACACCGCTACACAACAACCTTATTTAACTTGCCTAACAAGGCCAAAGTATTGTCTTATCATTATGTTTAGTGGATCTTGTCCAGCATTTTGATGACCTTGTCCGGGAAGAGGGGATGGTTGCTCTGCTTGTCCTTGGTTTGTGGCTTGTGTTCTGTCTGTTGTGGTTTGTTTGTTCTTCCTCTCGGTGTCACTAGTATACTCTGTTTTGTTAGTGTGGCTCTTCCCGGACATCTATACATTTTTCATTTGAAACAAATGACCCAGCGCATTACAAAACCAATAAAATGGCATGTGCGCCCAGCGAAGACTCAGATCAGCCTGGGCATCCGCCCAGTCTGATCAGAGTCTTCGCTGTCCGCATGAAGTAAGTTTGGGTCCTTAGCTACCCATTGAGTGCACAGCAAAGAGTCGGATCAGACTGGGCGGATGTCCAGGCTGATAGGAGTCTTCGCTGGTCGCACATATTGTAGGTTTTGTCATCCGCTGGCTCAAATATGTATGTTTTGGGTAATAGGACAGAAAAAAGGTAGAGTAGGTTTGTTCATGGTACCCTGGCTTTTCTAGTTACCGAAGTGTCACGGTAGGTTTACATTTGGACCGCCGACTGATCAAAAATACCTTTAGGGCATATACGAATGGCGAAGTCCCAGACCAGTTTGCGCAGCCACGCGTCGGTCAAGATCTTTGCTATGAGTCCTATACCTTCAACAAGGTCTCTATATTGTGTAGGCGAACAGTGAAGATCCTGACCAGGCTGCGCGGATGCGCAGGCTGGTCTGGATCTTCGCTGTGTGCATATCCTCTAAGGCCCCTTTTCCCATTTTTACATATTGAATATGTTGTAATTTCCCTAAATATACGGTTGAATCGCTTTTCTAATGTCTTGATAACCTTTTCGTTTCAGGTGCCACCAGAATGACCTCGAAAATGTTCTTCCTTTCGTCCTGATAGGACTCTTGTACGTTCTGTCCGGACCAACTATTTCCGCAGCAACCATTCACTTCCGGTTGTTCGCTGGATTCCGGCTTCTACATACACTAGTGTATTTGAATGCTGTCAGGCAGCCAGCAAGAGGCATCTGTTTTTTTGTTAACATGGGAGTTAACATTTCTATGTTGATAAGCATTCTACAAAAAGCAAGTTACTGAAAATTCAGCTCATAGCTCTGAAAAAGACGTGTTTTCATTGTTTATTTAATCCAGAAAAGTCTTCTGAACTGCAACGTGAGAAAGTGTACCTTCTGAGGCGCCCAGTGAAAACTCGAATCAGCCTGCGCATGCGCGAAATCTCATTCTCTAGATTACTGGTTCTCCGCACGAAGATATTTTGCATCCTGGGCTTTTCGAATGCGCAGTCTGATCTGAATCTTCCCGGTGCACATGTCCGCAGGTACATTTTCTGATGTGTGACATATATTTTTCTTATTTCTTATAGAAAACGTATTTTGTTAGTACTTATTAGGATTGTCTCAGCGAGGCGCTTATAATTAGTACCCAAAACATATATTAAAAAAGATAAAATTAAGTGAACTTTCTTCTAGAGCATTGGAATGTTTCGAGTCTCTTGAGCAAAGATGAACAAACTGACCAGAAATACCATGTTATGGGCCACGTCGTATAAGAGATTTAGAGGGCATACCCCGCGAACCATGATGGACCATATCGGGCTGTGCCCTCATCAGGGCATTCATTGTTCGCTATGAGGAAGCATTGATACTATGGATTTGTTTTTCGAAAAAACAAAACAAAACGCAAAAGCTCTTATTAAAGCTCGAATGTGTAGTCTTATTAAAGCTCGAATGTGTAGTCTGATTAGGATCATCGCTTTTTTTTCGTATAAATTACATAATCATTACAAATACGATATTACATAGACATGATATATGCATAAGTTCCTTTTTAGCGTAATAGTATTTGTAAACAGATGCTGTGTTGTAAACAACTTTTGTGGCCTCAAATTATTGAGTCTGTTTCTTGTGCATTTTCATGCAAATATTTAGCTCTTAAAAATGTCAAGCAAATTTGATGCAGACAATTTATTCCTTTTTTTTTTTCATAGAATATATGTCTTGACATTTCATGTGAATCATCTGCTGGCAGACGATTCACATGAAAAGACAATACTTATTTTCTATGAAAAATAATAACAAAAATATTTAAAAGTGTTGTCTGCCGCATTTGCTATTGGCGCTTTTAGAGCTAATAAGAGTAAAAGCTCCATTTTGCAAAGTTTTGTTTTCGCGGCACATTATTTTTTAAACAAAAAGCTGATTTGCTTCTCGGCTCCGTTTTGATGCAGAGTGAAAATTTCATTACGCAGCGAATGCTGCTTAAAGCAAATGAATACACTTACACGGGAGACAGCTCGGTCTAAATTGTTTTGCCTCCCTTCTGAAAAGTAGTTCCTCGAATAAGGAAAAAATTATCCCCCATGGTAGCGCATTCTTTCATTTCAGAGAAGACCCCTTTTCAGATGGAGTGCAGGAAAACTAACAGGGTCACAAAAGTTGTCCCCCTGGCAAAAAATGGGCGGAAATCTACCAGGTGCATCCAGTCACCTAAACTACACAGGATATGCTTAGTTATTTTTCCGCCATGTTTTACAAGGGAGACAACTTCTGTGCCATCCTGTTGGCTTTCCTGCACACCAAGCCCTTTCTGAAAGGGGTCTACTCTAAAAGGAAAGAATTTGCTCCCAGGGGGAGCAAATTCATTCCTTTTAGGGTAGATCCCTTTTCACAATTTTTGTTACTTCCTGTTGGCTTTCCTGCTTAGTTATTTTTCCGCCATGTTTTACAAGGGAGACAACTTCTGTGTCATCCTGTTGGCTTTCCTGCACACCAAGCCCTTTCTGAAAGGGGTCTACTCTAAAAGTAAAGAATTTGCTCCCAGGGGGAGCAAATTCATTCCTTTTAGGGTAGATCCCTTTTCACAATTTTTGTTACTTCCTGTTGGCTTTCCTGCACACTAGACCCCTTCTAAAAGGGGTCTACTGTTTAAGGTAAGGGGAGCAAATTCTTTCCTTTTAGGGTAGACCCCTTTTCAAAGGGAAGAAAAACAATTTTGACAGTTTCCTCTCTTGAAAGTCTACGCAGATAAACAGTGCAGCTCCAGATAGAAGGCTCGTAACGAGCCGTCTCAAAAGGATCTACACTGTTTCTAATCCTATTATTGACGTGTGACTGAAGCCCCCATATTAAAGGTACATATTTGATTGTAACAATATGGAAGCTGAATTCAACAACATACTAGAGGCGAACCCGCCCCCCCCCCCCCCCCACCCCACCCGCCAAAACGTTCCCCCTTTTGCCCCTTTTTTGCTGAAAATTTGATATTTTATCCATAACTGCATTAGTTTGTCTTTACATTGCTTAAAACCATGCTTGAAGAGAAAAAACAGACAAGATTTCGCTTCAAAACGCAATAAACGGGGGTTTTATGTTGAATTTTCAACATTATCGATCTTTCATACAAGCCCGCAATTTTGCTCTAAAATAGCCCTAAAGTATAATATATCAAGTGGCTCTCCCCCGCCCTCACCAAAAGTCAATTCCAACCGCATTCCTGCATTTCGCCGATTGCCTACTATATTTGCAACAATGTATTTGTCCAAGTTCAGAGATAGTCAATTTCAGAAACTCAGGGATGGAAGGTTAAGTAAAGAGGTATGCAACTACTCCTATGTATGTATTGCAGGAGTGAGAAATACGTTTCGCAATGGATGCAGCTTAACACATTCATGCCTAGTGTCCCATGGCAAACAGTGTAGACCAAGATCAGACGCCGCAGAACGCGGCGTCTGATCGGGGTCTACACTGTATGCATTAAATACAGGAATTTCTTTAAAACATGGTATCAATAAAAACTAATCATATATCCCTTATATTAGAAATGGACCGGTCCGAAGAGTAAGGTAGAAGAGTCCACTCGGCATAAATGGGTAAAGCAAGGCACAAATGTAGTAATTGATAGCTACGCCATACCGGTGAATTTATAATCCGAACAAAACAAGATTTCAGGTGCGGATCCATAATAGCTTAATAGAGGGTTTAAAATTTCTGGAGGGTCAGATATCAGAATTTTTGTACTTCCCCTAAATATCCGAACAGACAAACCTGGGCATGTAGACCCAGATCAGACGCCACAGGTAGTTAAATGTACATCACTTATATATGTATATATATATATATATATATATATATATATATATATATATATATATATATATATATATATATATATATATATATATATATTACAAATATGAGCCGGCGCAATATGCAATACGACATATGCGACCAGCTAAGACTCGGATCAAGCAGAGCCTTCGCTGATCGCATGTGCCTTCCGCAGACTCCCGGCTTATCCAAAGAGGGGTAAATGAAAATCTTTGCCATACTAGGTGGATAGACTGTTCTGAGTCTTCGCTGGTTGCACAGGTCATATTGTAGGTTTTGTCGTGCGCTGGTTCATATATGAGGTGAAGACAGTATCCAAAGTTTATTATCCAAAATATCCCACGAAACTGAAATTTTGAGTCACGACTGCAACAATTTGCATGAAATGCCAAAGCGTATTAAATGGGAAAAGTAAAAATGTATTTCAGATTGTCGTCTGCTTATTTTTTTACCAGCATGCTATGCGTTAAGGTCATAGTACATGTATGAAGAGAAAAGATAAATACATTAGACAAGTGATAATAACTACACTTCAACGTGAATAATACGTGATATAGTTACGGGACATAATATGTATCACACGTAGAAAATGTAGCTTGCAACGACTCAAATCAGTTGTTGCATCCGTGCAGTCTCTGCAGTTAGTGCTTGGATGGATCCTTGGCTATGCACAGAGCTTGTAGCGAAGACTGATCAGACTCGAAATTCCAAAATTAATCGATTTCAAAATTTCTTTGATGCGTCCTTTCATCACGAAAACATGCCTATATAATTTTGACCCCCTTGAACCCCACTTTTACATAGTAAAATTGAGGTTTACAGGGGTATACATTATTTTTCTTATTTTTGCTCAAAACCCTAGATTGTGGGTACTCGTTAGAACCGCCTCACCGAGGCGGTTCTAACGAGTACCCACAATCTATGTTTTGAGCAGAAATATGAAAAATATCAGAGGTTTTTTTATCTGAAAATTTTCATTTTTTGGTGTTTTCAGTATATTTGAATAGTCATGTTTTCGTAATGGATGAGGCTTTATCAGTTCATTTACTTTATATAACGAGTGAGTAATATTTTGTGACAGCTACTTCATCTGCCCGTTAAGAAGGACTTGCCACCTTGTCATACATACATCTGTCATCACTAGCTTTAAAGGCCCTATATTCCTCAAAATAGACAAAGCTCATCGAAGAAAGATTTAATAAATTGATATATGGTGTTAATACGATCATAAAATGGAGGACTTGGAAAGCCTGTAAAATTTCAGTTAGTTTCTCGGTTTTGAATTTTTTTTTCGCATCTCTTAATTAATGTTGGCAACATTAATTCAGAGATACGATGAAAAATCATTTCATTTCATGCAAATATTTAGCTTTTAAAAACGAGAGACTGCCTCATTTTATGATTGTATTTAATCATCACGAAAACATACCTATATAATTTTGACCCCCTTAAACCCCACTTTTATATGGTAAAACTGGGATTAACAGTGGTCTACATTATTTTTCTTATTTCTGTTCAAAAACATAGATTGTGGGTACTCGTTAGAACCGCCTCGGCGAGGCGGTTCTAACCAGTACCCACAATCAATGTTTTGAGCAGAAATATAAAAAAAAATATCAGAATTTTTGTCTGAAAACTTTCAGTTTTTGGTGGTGAAATGTTCATTATAATTGAATAGGCATGTTTTCGTAATGACTATTAAATCTTTCTTTGATAATGTCTATTTTTGAGGAATATGGAGCCTTTAACATATTTTTCCTACTTACACACATTTGTCAGCAGCAAGGCTGACCAGGAACGGCTACCATATTTAGCCTAAGTATTCGGCATCTGGGACTTTGAAAAACCTCAAAACAAGCGACATAATCCAATCTGCTTGCGTGACTGCTAGCCTCCCGGAGTTACCTTGCTTAGTGGATAAACTGATACAGAAGTCCATTATCATTGCATGACAATTATTGATTACATGCTCGGTAGTTTCCGCCACTGCCGATTGTCGGAAATACGAACATTTCTTAAGAAAAAAGAACAATACCGCCGATAGAAATGTCAAAAAAGGACCAAAAAGTTTTTATTTGATTTTAATGAAACAAAAAACAATTTTTCTGTAGGCCTTTCTGCACAAAATGCCACCAGCAAAAATATTCCAAATTGTAATTTAAATGAATTATTTGTAAGTTAAAAATTCAAACAGCGAAAAAAATCGTCGTTATCACTATATTTTTAATCATTTGAAGGGTGCCTTTAAAAAACCTGAAAAAGGACCAAAAAGTTTTCGTTTTAAAAATACGAAAAAAGTATCAGCGTATTCCTGAAAAAAAATTGGAATCAAAAGCTACCAGCAAAAATATTGTATTATTTTTCATACTTTCGAAAATTGATGTATAATATAGCTTTCCTATAGAAGTCTTTACATTTTACTGTAGCGGTTCGCACAGGTAAATCTTGGGCTGCGGTTT
The DNA here is from genome assembly GCA_964016985.1 of Anodontia alba. NCBI lineage: Eukaryota > Metazoa > Mollusca > Bivalvia > Lucinida > Lucinidae > Anodontia > Anodontia alba. The sequence continues at coordinate 20,488,628 of OZ024821.1, forward strand.
TTCAAAGTTGGCTATGGACAGAACGTGTAGACAGACGACAAGGATATAGACTGTTTGCCGCTCATTCAACAATGTTTAGACATATCAAAATATAGGTAAGAGAATTTGTTAAAATTTTAGGACCAGTATGGTAGATGTCCGAATGCTTGGGGTACATACGGCATTTACAAAAATCTTGTCAACAGAAAATATTACAAATATTGGCTATTTACTGGCGTTGTAGGGTGCTGTCAGTAGTTGCGCTATAAAAAATATTATCATGTAACAACGTGAGAAAACGTACCTTCTGCTTTGTGCGCCCAACGTAGACTCAAAACAGCTTGTCGGCACATTCTGATCGGAGTCTGCCTTGTCCGCATGAAGAAACTGCATCCTTGGCTATCCAAAATGCACCCAGTGAAGGTTCTAATCAGACTGCGCGAATGCGCAGACTGATCTAAATCTTCTCTGGGCGCACATGTCCGAATGTATGTTTTCTGACGTTGAGGCTTAACCCTTGTCATGCTGAATAAATTAAGAAGCCACGCCCACTTCTAATTTTCAACCAATCAGATTACTTGATCTAGATTGTTCATATAAATTCACGTACTTAATGGTAAACAGTGCAGATCCAGATCAGTTGGCTTCTTCAGAAGCCAACTGATCTGGATCTACACTGTTTGCAAAGGCAGGGTATGTCCGGGTTCAGCAGGACAAGGGTTAAATGTAAACAGTATTATTTTCGTGCTTTTCTCATTAGTAACTTTAACATTAACCAGATTCAGAATGAACAGGGTCTCCAGTCGGACGGCGCATCCAACTGAGCCAGCGCGGCCGGCTATGGTTACGTCTTACACCTATGTACAGGAACATTTGTATTATTTTATTAAACTTGGACACTAATTTTTTTTCCATTACGAAAACACGCCTATTCAAATATATAGAAACTTTTATCTCCAAAAACTGAACATTTTCAGATAAAAAAAACTCAGAAATTTTTCATATTTCTGCACAAAACATAGATGGTGGGTATTCGTTAGAACCTGTATTTCGTTCACAATCTATATTTTGAGCAGAAAAATAAGAAAAATAATGTTTACCCCTGTAAACCCCAGTTTTACTATATAAAAGTGGGGTTTAAGGGGGTCAAAATTATATAGGTATGTTTCTGGTGGCCGGATTTACGATTGAATTTACTGATGAAACTACGAAGAAAACCAAGAAATCCGAATGCCTGAATAATTTGGGCTGCGTTTAAATGTGCAAGTTACCCGCGAGTGGTTTGCCCTGGATCCCTGCTCCTGTTGGCGCTCGTCACTAGGTACAGGGATCCAGGGCAACTTTGCACTTCTGAATGCAGATCTCCAGCTACTTTGTATCGATTGGCCTCTGTGCCGAAAACAAAAACTAAAAAAATAGCTGTGGTTGTCCAACCATTCGGCAGCTCTCGCGGTTTCATGAAAACAAAAGCAATCTTTCCGTTCAGTTGTGACAGTTTTCAGTGACGGTACCGAATATACGCAAACTGCTATGAAATATTTTATTTTTCTTTTATATTAACTCTTTTTTCCTTCTTGTCCAGTTTTACTAGACTGCATTTTGTTGATAGCATTATATGCTAATCTATTGGTACTATTCATAATTTCCGTGTCTTATATAACCATCTGCTTACATTATAAATATGCTTTGGCCATAAATGTTCACAATAGATATTGTATGTATTAGGAGATGAACTAAATAAGCAGTATGCTTTCGTTCAAATCCTAATGCGTATTGTATGTATGTATGACTGTGTTGTGATTTCGATGAAATAAAATACGTTTAAACCAATATACGCAAACTATTCTCAAGTTGCCTTTTTTGCACAACCAAAATGGCGGCCTTTGCCGAATAAACTATTTGTTTGTTTGCTCGTTACAAAACTATAGAAAGTTTACTGGGTTGATATCATACAATCGATCCTTTATAAAATTTATAATTATTGCTATGATCAAATATCAAGTCTCGTCAACGAGAATAACGGCTACTCTCAAATTTGAGGTCAAATAAGACGGGTATACAATAACCATCCAGAAAATGAAATAAATAAATAAATAAGCTTTTTAAAACTCTCGCAAGTGATTTGCTTAATCGGACGCAAGCCTGGGCTGTGTTAAAATGTGCAAGTTTCTTTCGAGTCTTTTGCCAAGCATCCCAGCTGCTACTGGCGCTCGTCATTGAGTACAGGGATCCAGGGCAGAACGTTCGCATTGAACACCATTACGAAAACTTGCCTATTCAAATATATTGAAAATTTCACCACGAAAATACTGAAAATTTTCAGATAAAAATTCTGATATTTTCTTATTATTCTGCTCAAAACATAGGTTGTGAGTATTCGCTAGAACCGCCTCGCCGAGGGTTCTAGCCAGTAGCCACAATCTATGTTTTTGAGCAGAAATAAGAAAAATAATGTATACCCCTGTAAACCCCTGTTTTACTATATAAAAGGTTAAAATTATATAGGTATGTTTTCGTGATGCAGCCCGGTGTCGCGTAAGATGTTTAAGACCATGAGATGTTTCAGAACGCATGCGCAACGGAAGCGGATATCAGGTGGGGGAAAAAGGCGTGAGATTTGTCAGAATTTATCTGCCCCAATAGACTTCCTATTTTGCTGTTGTCTATATAAAGTTTTTTTTTCTTTTCTCCATGCTGCGTTTGAATTTAGAATACCCAGATGAATTATGGAGGTATTTGTCTTGCTTCGACACCTGTATTATTTTTAAAATCTGTTGACATACGGCGTGAAGAACGAAAACGTGCATTCATATTCGCCGTGTGCGACTGTTTACGTATCAGCTTACAGTTTGATACCTACAGAAATGTAGTTTTGTTTTTCTTATGTACTTTATGATCAGACGGCTGCATAAAAATGAACAGAATTTGGAAAATCGTGGATGCGTTGAAACTGGCTGCGTCACCAGCGATGTTCGTACAGTATTAGGATTCGTACACGTGACTTGAATGACTATATTTACTGAACGCACAACTGTGGGGTTTGACGCGGTATAACTTGTACAAGCAGAAATGTTTAGCATGATGGATGAAACATCGTTGGAAGTACTGACCTGGAACACTTGTGATTTTTGACAGCAGAAGGTAAGCTATTGTGTGATTGCCAAAACTGTAGGTCAGCCTGGTACATCAGACAGTTGGTAGAGCACCTGACTTACAAGCAGGGGATTGCAATTTAAATTCTGCATTAGGCATACGTTTCCCCCTCCTTAAGTTGCTTCAATGGCAATGAGATACTTATGAGTGTGGAGAAAAGCTAGGCACTGTTAGTGTGTTCAGTTGATGTCTGGCACATGTAAGTTACCGTAAACACTCAAGGGAGAGGAGTGTAGTAATTGGTGAGACTGCAGGCCCGTATGCAAGGGTGTTCCAGGGGTACAAACGCACCCTCTTTTCTGGAGAATTACTTCAAAATCATGCAGTTTTCAAACCTAAATTCCCTATATAGCCCTAATTTGGCCCCCAAATTGGCATTTTCAAGAAGCATTTGCATCCCTGTTTTCAGAATACCTAAAATTCCACCCCACCCCTCCCCATGTCAAAAATCTGCGATTGGACCTGGACTGTCAGCCTGATTAGCTCAGTTGGTAGAGCACCTGATTTGCAGTCATGGGGTCGCGGATTCGCGTTCTCCTCCTAAGTTTATTTTAATATTGATTATTGAACATGTTAAAGGGTCTACATGGAAAACAAAATTGAAAATTCCAGCTAAAACAGTACAGGTCTGCAGATAAAAAATTGCAAGTGAATTGCAATATTCTTATAATAAAGTAAAAATGAAAGGAAAACTGCTTGCCTAAGGCGGGACTTGAACCCATGATCCCCATTTCACTAGACAGTAGTGTTGGGAATCAGCCAGAATTTCATTGTTGATCATCGGTTTTGTAAAACCGACTGATCATTGAGTAATAATTGACTTGTAGAAATTATATTCACTCTTAATTCAGCCATCTTCCAGGTACCTAGTCATTGCTCCAGATCAATAAGAGGGGTATCCAGGTAATATTTTTCTTATTTCGCCATGAAAACATACAATGTTGTTGGTACTCATTAGAAGTGCCTCTGCAAGGTGCTTCAAATGAGTACCTAAAACATTAGTTCTTTTGGGTTGACTTTTTTTAAGACTCTTTTATCAAATCTTTTCACTTTTATTGACCATAAGTCTAGAATGACCCTAACAGACAGCTCTGAACTTCATTTATTGATGACTTGCCTACGAAAAAAAAAGGTGAGAAAAATATATTTGTTTCAAAACAAAACAAACAAAAAAATCCGATTAGTTGACTATAAAAGATCTTTCTGATCTTCAGTCTCAAGAGGCAAAAGTGATTGCTGAATGATTATAATCGATCATCATTGGCAAGACTACTAGACAGGTGCTGAACCTACTGGGCTACAAGGGTGGTCCTGTTCTGTCCATGGACTCGAGCCACTACACTCCTCATAACATTTAGGATTCAGGTACCAGCCTGATGTCCTGAAGGTATCTGGTCTGCAACCCCCAATTGCTTGCATTTGGCACACACCTGTTTACTAAATCTGATATCAGTAAAGTGAACAAGAGAGGAAACAATGACTACCGGAGCTGGGACTCACCAACAAGTTGGCAACAACCCGGTAACACTAGTCAGGTGCTCTTCCTACTGAACCAAGCAGGCAGTCTTGTTCAGTCCATGCACTCCAGCCACTACATTAAATTCACAATATAAAAATGTACATTAAATTGAATAAAAACAGTTTTGTACAGTATCCAGTTTTTAGCTGTAAGATGGAGTCTGATCTGGATCTACACTGTTAGCTCAGGACCGTCCTGTGTATACAGTATTCTACAGTATCCATTTATTAGGTGCGTACCGTGTAATGTGACATCTGATCTGGATCTACACTGTTAAACTGAGGACTGTCTGTCCAAAACTTAGAGTATAAATGGTAGTCTACAGTATCCAGTTATTAGATGAAGGTGGTGTCTGATCTGGGTCTACACTGTTAGCTCTGGACTGTCTGGTGTATGCAGTATTCTACAGTGTCCATTTATTAAGTGTAAGGTGACAGCTGATCTGGGTACTGTTAGCTTAGGACTGTCTGTCTAAAACTTAGAGTATAAACGGTATTCTGCAGTACCCATTTATTAAATGTAAGGTGACATCTGATCTAGGTCTACTCTGTTAGCTCAGGACTGTCTGTCCAGTGCTCCTAGTAAGAATGGTATTCTGTACATTAACCATTTATCTATGTAAGATGTTGTTTGATCTGGATCTACACGGTATGCTCAGGATTGTCTGGCCAATACTTTGAGTGTAAAGACTATTGTTCAGTGTCCATTTATTAGATGTAAGGTGGCGTCTGATCTGGGTCTACACTGTTAGCTCAGGACTGTCCAATACATTTGTGTTAAACAGTATTCTACACTATCCATTTATTAGCTGTAAGGTGGTGTCTGATCTAGATCTGTATTGTTAGCTCAGGACTGTCCGTCCAATACTTAGAGCACATATGGTATTCAACATATCCATTTATTAGATGTAAGGTGGCACAAAGCCCTGAACAGAATGCGTGATACTAGGCAACATGTAGGAGAGCTGAAGATTACATCCTGTACTTTTAAATATGTGCAGTAAAAACTTATAAGGAAGGTTCTTTTCTGATTTTGTATATGTTAATTGTTGAAGTCCAAATGATAATAATACCTCTTTCATTATAATATATCTTAAAAATCCCCAATAAGAAAATCCTATTAAATTACTTTATAGAATTTAGTATCTTTTTTTTTTTTTCATGTGATAACTTATGACCATTTACTAATAATGTGATTAAAATATGTCTGCTGCCATCAGTCAAATGTCATTTGCATGCTGTAATGGATGATGGATACCTTTTTATTGCGATTTATCATAGCAACAGATAGAGCGCTTTTTTCTTCCGAAAAATGCTGATATCTTTCTTATTTCTCCACGAAAACATATGTTGTGGGTACTCATTAGAAGTGCCTCCATGAGGGGCTTCTAATGAGTACCCACAACATATGTTTTTGTGGAGAAAGAAGAAAAAATATTATGTGGATAGCCCTCTTATCTGTAGCTATGGATTTATGAAAAAATATACATCGAAGAAAACTTACCTTAAAAGAAAAAAACAGCCATTTAAAAAAAAAAAAAGAAATCTTTCATTTTGTCCTTTCAAAGTCATTTTCAGCTAAGACTCTCAGATTGACACAAAATCATTTTTTACCAATAAAACAGGATTAAATGAATGAAAAATATTGTAAGACGACAATTTACAGCCCGTGGGTCGGGGTGGGTTCCTATATATGGCATAGTACGGATATGCGTGCCAAATTGCCCCCTTTTTTCAGCGCTGCCAGGTATACGATTAGCCCCTTTTTTCAACAAAAAGTATATGACTGACCTGATTTTTTATGATTCGTATGTGAAACGCTCCACTTTTCTGACATTCCGGTAAATGCATATATTTTTTTCGCTCAGAGATTTGTCAAGACTGCTATTTCTCTTGGTATTCAATGAATTGACTGCTATATTTGTCTAACTACCAGCAATAAATGGGTATAAAAATCAAAGGGCAGTATATGAATAGGTCAGCATTTCAGATGATCAAGTATATGAAGGGGGTAATTTTTTAAAAGGGCAGGTACATGAATGGGGTAGGTTTCGAAATGCTGGCTCGCACACCCATACCACATTTATCCCCAAGTTACACCACCACCCCCCCTCCCCCCCCCCCCCCCCCCCCCCCCCCCCCCCCCGCCCGAGAGATTTATAGATCACTTGTAAACATTTAAGGACAGTTAATGAAAAATATTTTCGGGTGGGTAATTGTCCGCATTTAGGTTAAGAGGGGTAGTTAAATGTATGGGTGGATCATTGTCCAGTGGGTAATTGTTTTATACGCCACATCCTATGGCCAAGATACAGCCAAGAACCCTTATGATTTCTTGCACATATTGTTTTGCCCTATTCATTGGTTCACTTATTCTACAACAAAACTGTTAAGGGAATAAAAGCAAAAGTAGTGTGCATAATATATCTGGATTTATTTGTCCAGCTGATCCAGCCCCATTCCCTTGTAGATTATAGCTGTCCATTGATATATTCCATACATGGGCATTCATTATTCAGTGATTTATGAGTGACCAGTACAGATCCTGATCAGTCTACACAGTTACACCCAAAGATATATTTTTTTGTGATGAACATGTACAGGCTGTCTGCATGTATATAATTTAAATTATAGTATAGGCTTCTTTTGTAATTTTCAGGCTGTGCAGGCTGATCAAAGGGCATGCTAAATTTAAACATATGAGTGAAGGAAAAGGGTTACCAGTAAACTGTTAGCATCCAGTAATCTGCAGAGAAAGCAAAGCAGTAGGTGAATTATTGTATAAGTCACATCCAAATGCTCTTCTGATTAACTTCTGTTCTACTTCTTGTGCAGACTGATATGTTACACATTGTGAGAGAAGGCCAGTCCCTAAATATACCAGACAGCAAAGACCCAGTCAAAGATATTGCAGAAGATATTGACAAAGAATATGTTGATAAGACTCCATATAGTTTGTGTTTCATGCAAGCTTTCTTCATAAAAAAAAACAAGAGCACAAAATGGGTCTGCTTTCTAAAACGAATTCCTAACTTTCATTTCACACCTTTAATTTTTCTGTTTTCAAGTTTTTATTCTAGTAAGTCTACTAAATTCTGACAAATACTTTGGCATCTGGCAGATTACAGTCCCACCCCCACCTGTCACCCCGTCTGTCAACTATTTGCTACAAAAAAAAAAAAAAAATGTCTCTGTGCTTGGTGTTGCTCATTCTTGAGAATATTTACAGTGGCTAAGATAGATTGACCTTTAAAAGAAAAACTCTCTTGAAAAGGGAGAAAGTCAGTTAGTCAGATGATTAAAATATATGCCCATATTTGTTACATACATGTATTTGGTAAAAATATTTAAATGTTAGCCCAAAACTTTTGTAAAATAATCCTAATAGACTTAATTTTAGCTCTAGATAATTTTTTGTCAGATAGTGCATGGTATAAAGGGCCCTTTTCTGTGTTGGATGTCAAATATACCCTAACTCTTTGTCAGCACAACCAAATAAAAACTGGCATTTTAAGGCCTTTGTGGCTCCAGATTAAGTATGATAAAATATTTATTCAGATCTGTTTTTATTATAAATTATTTCTTCATCAAACATGTCAAAAGAATCTTCACGAAAACATACCTATATAATCTTGACCCCGTTAAACCCCATTTTTATACAGTAAAAGTGGAGTTTACAGGGGTATACATTATTATTTCTTATTTCTACGCAAAAACAGATGTAGGTACTCATTAGAACCACCTCACTGAGGCAATTCTAACTAGTACCCTCAATCTATACTTTGAACAGAAATATGAAAAATATCAGAATTTTTATCTGAAAACTTTCAGTTTTTGGTGGCAAAATTTCCAATGTATTTGAATTGGCTTGTTTTCGTAATGGCTTCTCATTAGTTTTTTAGTTTGACTGCCCAGCAGGCCCTCTAGGGGGTCTTTTAAAACCTTTAAAAAATTAATTTGCTTCAAAAAAAAAAAAAAAAAATATATAAGAAACAGTACTTTACCTAGAAAATCTAGTTTATTTTTGGGCAAATATGGATGGGAGCACAGACATATGAGCTAATGGACGGGCAGAATAACAAAGACTATATACCCCCCAAACATACTTTGTATGCCTGGGGTATAAAAGTTTTAACTATGACAAAGGAGTCAAAGTCTTAGGTCAACTAAATTATTGAGAATGTAGTTTGTAACTCAGTTGTGAATTCACACGGAGATTGTCCATCATTGTAGGTATTTTATGGCACAGAAACTGGAAACAAGATGAAGAATGTAACCTGCTTTTGCTCTTAACTTTGTTTAAAATTTGCCTGAAAACCCTATATTTAACCATGTTAACCAAAACAATAACTTTTATAAAAAATCCTTTATTTTCAGGAGAGCCTGAACTGATTTGTTTTCATAACAGACAAAAAAAAATACTAATATTGTTTGGTTAAAAAAAAAAAAAAAACATGTTCAAGTTAGAGTACTTCCTTGAACACTAAACAGTGTGCTAGAACACTATCCAGTGTGCTTCTGAGTAGTACATATATGACATGTACATGTTTTCATGGAGGAATAATAAAAAAAAATTGTATTAATTAATGTATAGCCCTCTTATCTAGAGCTCTGCACATACCTAAACTGTAAAACACTACACCTAGTGTTAAATTTAGCAGAAGAGAGTTCATTACATTTTTAGTTGGTTTTTGTTTTCCCAGTTTTTCAAGGATTTTTTTTTTTATTTATATCAATACTGTGTCCTGTTCGCACTTAGCGATTGATCGTATTATTGTAAAAAAAAATTGTAAAAAAAAAAAAAGTAACAACAACAACAAAAATCTATTTCCAGTGCTACTGCCATTGGTACATGCATCATGAAAACAGGCTTATTTAATTTTGACCCCCTTAAACCCCACTTTTATACAGTTAAACTGGGGTTTATATGGGTATAAATTATTTTTATTATTTCTGCTCAAAAACATAGATTGTAGATACTCATTAGAACCCCCTCATTGAGACAGTGCTCACAATCTATATTTTGAGCAGAAATATGAAATACATGTATATCAGAATTTTTTATCTGAAAATTTTCACGTTTTGGTGGTGAAATTTTCAGTATATTTGAATAGACATGATTTCGTAATGTATAAACATTTGATGTACAGAGATAGCTTTCCTGGCATATATGATGGGTTTCAGAGGTTTATTTATTTTTTTTTTTTGTTTGTTGTTGCTTAATTTTTTATTTTATTTTTAAATTAGTCAATTTATTGAATGTTATACTAACAAAGAATTTTCCCTTGGAGTGTCACAATGTGCCATAAAACTCACAATTCTGCCTGTCCTACAAGCATGATATTAATTAGGTGTGATTTATGGCAATAAACAATATTGCACCTGGCTGTGGCAGTGCTCTAGATAAGAAGCATAATAATCCAAATACACATTTTTTAAAATAGAATTACAAATAGTTAAGGCTTTAGCATTACCTCAGTGAGGTTATTTCAATGAGGATCAGGGTATCTGCCCACTGAGAAATTGGAAAAAAAAAATCATACTTTTTCATAGCTCCAGACTTAAATAAAGTATATACCCCTGCTCCAGAAAACAGGAGAACCAAGATATTTATTTTTCTTAATTTTGCAAGAAAACATGTTATGATTATTCATTAGAAGTATCTCACTGAGGCTTCTTCTAATGAAAACTCTCAGCATGTTGTTATTTATATATATATAAAATAATAATAAAAAAAAAAAATCCATGAAAAAAAAAAAATCATCTTATCTGGAGATATGTTTTTGTTTGAGATAAGTCACAGATTTGGATAGATTTTTTTTTCTTCCTAAATCTTTGACTTTATTTTTCAATGATCTTTTAACCCTCACACAAACGCAAAATGTGTTTGTGTGGCAGGAGAGGGGTATACTGTTGTTACGTTGCCTGTCCGTATGTCTGTCTGTTTTAGGATCTGCTTCTCGTCTTACTAAGTAGTTTAAGGAATCTTTTCATATTTTGCATAAATGTTGATATTGATAAGATGTTGCTGTCAGATAAAATTAAGGGCCTAGGGGTTAATTCTTTTACTGTTATTTAAAATTCCCTTTGTAATTCTTGAAAAGGCATTTTGGTTTCTGCTTCTAATCTTGCCTAATAGTTTGACGAAAACCGTATTCAACCTTATTACCACAGATACCCCTATAAGCACAGTCAAGCTATTCCGTAGTCTTCAGATTACTTACAGCCAGTGTATTTTTTGTCAGTTTCTTTTTTAATGCAAATGTTGTGGGCACCAATTTGAATTGCATGGACATGATGATGCAATTCAACTTAGTACCCACAACATAGGCTTTATAAAGAAAATAAGAAAAAAAAAATCACATAAACATCATCAAATAAGTCCTTTGATGATATACACTTAGTAGGTACATACATACATGTATTGTATCACAAGTTTTCCCAGTAATTTTTAAAAACCTACGTGCACAGTGTGGTAATTAGATACAATATGATATTTTCATATTTTGCATAAATGTTGATACTGATGTGATGTTGCTGTAGAGCAAAATAGGTTATGGTCAATTCCTTTTGTTCTTCTGGAAATTTAGCTTTGGCATGACTGTATGGTGCATGCATGGTGAAATCAGCTTGTCTCGAAATATTTTTTGAAACAACAGACTCATTACAGGCATATTGAGTGCAGGAAGAAGTATGATGTGAAAAAAATATTTTTGTCAAAATTTCAATTTTTTTCAATTAGGCCAGAGAAAATTAATTATTAGATTCTAATTCCACCTGCCCCCACAAAAATTCTGACCAAATAAAAAAAAAATTAAGTAGAAAACTTTTTCAGAGACAACTGGACTTTTGCTGAAAACAGATTTTATAACACTTTTAAGATCTGCAAATGAATTGCATGTATCGTTATGAAAAGAGTATTAAAAGAAAGTTTTCATCTTTTTGTACATGGTAATAAGTGTCATTTATCATGTTTTGCTATGACATCTTCACTGTATGGCCCAGGAAAAAAAATGAAATCATTCAAATTGGAAATCCAGTATGGCTGCCAGCTTGAAAATCTATACTGAAATTCTCCTGAACTGAAAATATTATGCTAAATGACTCTAAACTTGGTTGGAAGTATTGAGATAACTTGTAGATCAAAACTGGCTAAAATTGTTCTGGTTGAGAATCCAAGATGGCTGTCACAGTCACCATCTTCAAAATCTAACCAATAAGGGCACTAAGTCTGCCCAGCAAAAGTGTTGTAAGGTAAACTGACTGTGCTTGATATGAGCCTATTGGGTTGATTGGGCCGTAAAACTTCAACACAAACAAACAAACCAAAACCATTTTATATTAGATATTATAATCATTTTTTTTTTCTTTCAGGTAATGATTTCAGTAGTGCTTTGACAAACATTGGGCTCACAAATACACATGCACTAGAGTAATAGTAAATGAAGAAATGGAAGTTGGATCATGTGCATACCATTGCTCAGGAATCCAGTATACTGCCAGAAACATTGAGAAGGACTCTTTATCCTATTGTAGAAAGTTTGTGGGATTATCAGGGTCAACACAACACTCCTCATGTTATTTCAGTAGAGGAAGGGTGTGTTTATCACCAAACGGATTAATATGCATTTAACTCTTAAAATGCCAAGAAAACCTGCATCTGAAAATGACCTCTGTCTGTTGAACACTCTTGCAAACGTTTCAAACCAATTTTTGCATACAGGCAAATGGTGCAGACCCTGATCAGGCTAGGAGCTGTCTGATCTGGGTCCTCACTGTTTACAAAACAGACTTTAAAAATCACAAGCAGATGACAAAGCAGATGACAGTTGTTTTGATTGGCAATTTAAGGGTTAAGTGAAGATATTGTATATAAAATAAAAAGACAATGGGAGATAGTAGCCAGTTAATTCCCATGAGTACTCTCTGTAAACAACAAGGTCCACCAAAACATGTTGTAGTACTTATTAGGACTCCAAAATTATTGAAGCGATTTGTCCCTTATTAGGTAAGAAGGTTGCTAGGGTAGGGGGATTTTAAGATAGCTGAAATTATGGTGATCTTGGATCAGTTGCCATGGCAACATAAAGCTCCCATAGATGACCTATGATGAAAACAGAGGATTCTAATTGGAAGGGCCCACTTAGAATTGGTCTACCTTGCACTTTACCTATCAAGGGAGATAATAGAAACACTATTACTGTCTGTCATTGTTACAGTATCCCATTTCAGAATGCCAGCTCTCCATATAAAGTCTTGTCACAATGAGTATTTTACCTCCTGCTTTAAGGGGTAATGCTGAAATGTCCAGTTACAATGCTTTATTCTTAAAGCACCAAGTAGAATTGCAGCATACAACATTCATTTCTGTTTTTTCAGATAAAATAAAGCTGACATTTCATCTGAAATGTCTACCAACATTTTATGTGAAATGTCTACCAACATTTCATATGAAATGTCTACCAACATTTCATGTGAAATATCTACCTAGCAGTCAAGTCACATGGCAAGCCTTATTTATTTGGAGCTCTGTTTAAAGCCAACAGCGCATTGTCTTGATAACTACCATGAGCAAATATAGCTGTTTCTGAGGGATGTGGTCCCCATTTGCTCAAGGTAATTACCCAAACAAGTAATTTCTCTAGTAATTGGATATATATAGTTCAAGACAAAAGGTGGGAGTGATCAGGAGGTGTGAAGGTGTCGTGTATCTTACATCACCGGGGTGTCCAACTGATATTGGCTTACAGTTGGGCAAGGCCTGCTATCCTTGTAGCAGGTAAGGGCAGAGGGGGAATGTTTCTATTCTTCTGCTTCTTCACTTTCATTCCTGTTCCTTTTTCTTCCTTGTCCCTCTCTTTTTTCTCCTCTAATATCTCTTCTATCTGTTTTCTTCCTTTCTCTGGGAAAAGACATAAAATGACCCACAAGGGTTGAAGAGTTGTTAAGCCCAAAACAATCAATCTAGATAAAAGGCAAATAACAAAAACTATGTTATTATAGCCCCACTTTCAGACAACGGGGCTATACTGGATTTGTCTTGTCATTCAGTCATTCCTTCCTTTGCCGGCCTCGGTGGCGCAGTTGGATGCGCGTCCTACTGGAGACCAGGAGGTCGCGGGTTCGACCCCCGCCGAGGTCGGCAACATTCTTTCGTGGAGATTGATCATGAAATATTTTCTACGGTCATTCTCTCCCTTCCGCTGATTCAAGAAGGGCAGTTGTCAGTTTCTGGCGAAAGAATGTGCACAATACTGGTTAACCGCTTGGAGGACTAAGCCTGCCCAGTAAACGTGTGGTTAGGTAAACTGACCGCGCTCGACATGACCCCATTGGGTTGACTGGGCCGTAAAACCTCAACACAACAACAACAACATTCCTTCCTTCTGTCATTCTTTACCTAATTCCTTTCTTCTCTACATCATTCTGTTCATCCTCATCAGATAAATTTTTGTGGCACTTTTCTCAAGAACTGTAAGGTTACAAACTTGTAGCTTGGTACACACATACCCATTGGGTTGATGTATGGTGTGTACAGGAATCCAGGGCAAAGGCCAATAACTCTAGGAGTTACATGATAGGTTCTACAATTTACCATTAATGAAAATTTTTCTTAACAGATTTCTCAGAAACTATGAAAGCTGTAACATTGAAACTTGGTACACACATGGACAAATGGCTGATGTATAGTGTATATCAGAATCAGCACCAAGGGCCTATAACTCTTAGAGTTACATACCTTGACAGGTTTTACAATTTGCCATTTACGGGCACCCATAGCCTAGTGGATAAGAGAGTTGACTCTTAATCCATTAGGTTTCTCACCGCTGTGGTTCGAGCCTCGCTCGGGTCATATGTGGGAAAGCCATATACCAGAATATACCAGAATTATGGCCAAGTTAAATCCCTTGATAGGTTTTATAATTTGCCATAAATGAAAAAAAAAAATCATTGCAGATTTCTTGGGCCCTATTAAAGCTATAAGTTGAAACTTGATACAGGCATGGACAGTTGTATCTTGTGTACCAGAATCTGGGCCAAGGGCATTTAACTTTTGAAGGTATATTCTTTACAATTTACAATTTGCCATTAATGAAACATTTTTGTCACACTTTTTTCAAGAACTGTAAGGGTAACAAAGTTGAAACCTGGTATACACATGCACAGTGGATTGATGTATCATATAAACCAGAATCAGAGCCAAGGGCGCATAACTCATTCAGTTAAATCCCTTAATAGGTTTTATGTTGCCATGTTACCATGTCCTACAGTGATGTTATCTGGTAAGCATGAGTTCCAAATACTTCAACACTATGGGTATTTCTCCTAATAGTGCTGCAGCAGGGCTATAGTCAGGGTCTCTGACAGTTAAAGTTTTACAATGACATTCTTAGTAAGTACTACACCATGTTTTGGTAGAACAATATTTGATAGAAGAAAGCCTCACCCAGAGTTCTGATATATGATATTGTGTATATAGTAGCTGCACTTTTTAGCCTATACAATCTTCAACTTACCGTTCAATAAACAATTAAGGGGCTCACCTGCCTTGCTCTTAATTGATATAGCATGATTGTGTGGACTGTTTCATATAAATCTTACGGCTCTCAGTACTACCAATTGCATATCAATGATAAACTAAAGACCTACAGCCGATTATTTTGGTCAGCGGAGGCTTGCTGACAAATCTCACAGTTTCCAATCGACCGAAATGCAGAACGTTGTATAAATGGCGCGCAAGACATTTTAAGTGTATAAAAGGAAGACGTTCTGATAAATCTCATGGCTCTCAGTCCTACCAAATGCAATTATCGATAAATTAAAGAACTACAGCCGGTTATCTTGGTCAACGGAGGCTTGCTGACAAATCTCACGGTTTCCAATCGACCGAAATGCAGAATTTTGTATACATGGCGCGCAAGACATTATTAGTGTAAACAAGGAAGGCCTTCTGACCAATCTCACGGCGCTCTGACTAAACTTATCGCTCTCAGTCCAATCAAATGCATATCATCGATAAATTAAAGAGCTACACCCGATTATTTTTATTAAAAAACAAATCTCACGGCTTCTAATCAACCTAAATGCAGATCGTAATATGTATGGCGCGCAAGACATTAATATATAAACAAAGGAAGGCGTTCTGACAAATCTCACGTCTCTCAGTCCTTCGAACTGCATATCGTCGATAAAGTAAAGAACTACAGCCGGTTACTTTGGTCAACGTAGGCCTGCTGACAAATCTCACGGCTTCCAATCAACTTAACTGAAGGTCATAGTATATATAGCGCACGGCATTATTATTGTAACGAACGGGTGCATTCTGACAAATCTTAGGGCTTTCAGTACTACCAATTGCATATCAATGATAAACTAAAGATCTGCAGCCGATTATTTTGGTCAACGGAGGCTTGCTGACAAATCTCACAGTTTCCAATCGACTGAAATGCAGAACTTTGTATAAATGGCGCGCAAGACATTTTTAGTGTATAAAAAGGCATTCTGATAAATCTCATGGCTCTCAGTCCTACCAAATGCATATCACTGATAAATTAAAGAACTACAGTCGGTTGGTCAACGGAGGCTTGCTGACAAATCTCACGGTTTCCAGTCGACCTAATTGCAGATCCTCATATGCAGGAATTCTCGTACTACAGGTACTAATCCGCACCAATCGGTCCCTTCTGTGACGTCACAGCACGTCGCTAGTTCTCAGACAGGTACTAGTGTGGAAATGTATAGAATTATATAGGAGCCCATCATTTAACTAATAAAATCATTTATTTTCAATAATATGAGATATTATTATAACCTCACAATAGATGGGAAAATGTATCTGCTTCAATTTGGTACCAAATTTGTTGAAATAAGATAAATTTTAAAATGGCCCAGATTGTAATGAATGCTACAAGGGTTTTTCCTTATTAAGTCTTTGTATTTTACAACAAAAATGAAAAATTGCCTTGATTCAATCGCCCAAAAGTCATATTTTTTAAAATTTCTCCGTTCATTATAACCTCTCATTCGATAGATCTATTCAATATCTATAGTTATGTAATAAAATATTGAATAAAATATTCTATTAAAAATGGCCCACAGGTTGCAGAATATAGCTATATTTTAAAAATGCGGAGAGAAAATGTGTAATGATTACACAGACGCAGGTCTTGTGTACACATGATACTAGCATGAATTGCAAAAGAGGTTGTAAAAATTGGAAAATAAAAAAGAATTGGTATCCATTGATAGTATTATTAAGATTATTAAGCTTCAAAAAGGAAAACAAAGATATATATTTATGATAATATAAACTTATTTATTTAATTTTTGTTTGTGTCGAATTATGTTTTTATTCGGCAATTTATTGAAGCTTTAATGAAAATTTGATATAATTACTTTTGACCATAGGAAAACGACAAACTGCTTAATTACTTGTTTTTTTTTTTTTTTTTTTTTTTTTTTGTTTGTTTGTTTAATGATGAAAAAAAAATGCTTTGTCGGGATACAAGAAAAATACCTAAATGCGCGGCCACTCTTGCGATGTTTTCTTAATAACAATTACTGCTAATGAATGCCAATTATGTCCTTATCTTGACAAAAGAAAACAACGAAATCACTTTTTACATAATTGACATACATGCTTATGCGCAATTTTAATTGCACAAACAGAATCAAATCCAATATTTGATCTTTTTGCATAAACTAGCACTTTAATTGACACGATTTGCTCATTTTAGGTTCCTGTACACAAATAAGGACTAAATGAATGAGATTGAGACTCTCTCTCTCAAACGTTCTCTAAATCTGTGAATAACAAGAGTCTCTCCAAATAAAAGCAGCATTAAATATGACGTGCAACCATTGTAGTTCCAGATCAGCATGTGCATACATTTTTTTCTCTGATAGAATGTGCAAGCTCTATTCAACATGCGGTGTTAAATATGTATATTTAATAAAAAAAAATATAATATTTAAAACAAAATACATTAAAACAAAATGATAATTGATATTATTTTCAGAAATTTTGTTTCATAAAATGGTTATCTAAGAAATTAAAACATAATGATACTAATGATATTATTATTATTATTATTATTAGTAGTAGTAGTATTTACTACTACTATTATTATTAGTATGTTGTACATCACAATTCCGAAGAATAAATATTATTAAGCTGGTCATATTCGAAATGTTTTATTTGTAAAATAGCCACATGGACAGTTTATACTATCGTACATGTGTATTTAGGGGTAAAATATTGGTAATTACCGAATAAACCCTATTAGACACATTAAATTACTATCATACTGAAATTTGATCAAGTCCGTTTGGCTACCTATTGACACAGCTTATACCTGCTATCTGAGTGGCAAACAGTGTAGACCTTTGTTAAGATACTCTGTGATGTAATGTCTGATCAGGGTCACTGCCATTTCTTATGCTGTGTTTATCAGAATCCCGAGGTTAAATACTATAAACCACTTTCTCAGTCAGATTCAAAAAATTGTTCAGTACACACCTTTTCAAACATTACTCTGAAGACATTTGTTTCAAAAACAAACCTGGGATACCAGATGATTCGATCAAGTTCTACTCTTTACAACACTTGCCCTATCTTTTTAACAATGCCATTACAGAACCAGCTGATTTGTCTAAACATTGCTGGGTAAGTGTAAAATAGTGTAGACCCTGAACACACAATGCGTAATGTGACATTTGATCTGGGTCTACACCGTTGGCACAGACCTCTCTGTCTAAAAATCTAGGATAGTAGTAACAGTCATAATCCAAGGAAAACGACATTTTATCCATATTTGCTAATTACCCAACACAAAAATAACACGTCTCTCCAAATAAAAGCAGCAACCATTGTAGTTCCAGATCAGCATGTGCATACAATTTTCTTTGATAGATTGTGCAAGCTGTATTCAACATGCAGTATAGACTGATCAATGTATTTCAGCGCACAGACTAATCGGGTCTACATTAATCGCATAATTCATAAGGCCCATTTTTTTTTTTTTGAAAAAGATTCAATCATAATTGTTTCTTATGTTACTTGAAGACATCTCAAAGTTCTTGAAACGATCAACAAAACATTTTACTTTCATTTGTATTAGCATTAAAAAAATTGTTCAAACATATATAAATACAAGTTAAATAACAGCACGTTGTTTATTTCCTGGTTCCATTTGTCCATTGTAATCATTATCCAGCTGGGAACTAGAAGCCTCGGGCCACTGGACAATGTAATCTATACCTCATACAATAAAAACAAAGTGGTCAAAATATCAAATGAACATCAACATTTGAAAAGGACCATTATAACTATGATCAAGGAATATGGGCAAACAAAGCACCATCTTTAACCCTGTAACTAAATAAACACTAATTACTGTAGAATATATTGATTAAGATTTAAAATCCTGATCAGAGTGTGCAGATGCGCAGACTGATCTGGATCTTTAATGTTTGCATAATACATAATTTCCCTTTTTTTTATAATCTGACACAACTGCCCTTTATCTGAGACAGGTCACATGGTCCTGCAATTCTTGAGATGATAAGATAAAACTAGAAATAGCATATTCTACATTAATTTTTATGAAAGTTTTTTGACAGTTTGTCTATTTTTTTTCCTTAAGTTTAAATGATTGTTAAACAACGTTCATGCATCAAGGGAAAAGTGATGATGATATTCTTATTTTTCCGAGAAAGTAGGCTTTGACATGTCATGCGAATTGTCTCCAACAGAGACAGTTTGTATGGACTGTCAAACTTTATTTTTTGTTGGTTTCTTTTTTGTGGGGGTGGGGTAAAAATTTTAACCCTTAACCTTTTCCACTCTCTGGGCTACTTCAGCAGCAAAAAACTGGTGATATTTGTTGAATTTTCCCCAGAAAATAGGATTTGACATTTCATGCAAATTGTTTGCAATGGAGATGCTTTGCAAGAAATGTCAAACCATTTCCTTTTTTGGGGTGGGGTGATATTTGATCCCTAAACGTTTATCACTTTCTGGGCTAATTCAGCATGCGATAAAGTGGTTATTGTCTTAGTTTATCCAGAAAATAGATAAGTATTTGGTGATTGTATTTTTTTCTCCATAAAAACATATGTTGTGGGTACTCATTATATGAGCCTCACCAAGGTTCTTCAAATGAGTACTCATAACATGTTTTTGCTTCACCGAGGTGCATCAAATTAATACCTACAACATATGTTTTAATGGAGAACTGGAGAAAATTGTCCCATATTTATGTTGTCTGCAAAACTTTTACCCAAAGTGCTAACTGATAAGTACTATGCTAATTCGCGCCACCAATGGGTCCTAAGTTTATGAAATAGCTAATTGTCTTTATGCTGTGAACAAATAGCCCAAAGCTATTATGTACCTCTCTTGAAAGAAATGTCCTGTTTGTACACCTCTGTCCAGCTGATGGTCTGTGTGAGCTTTGCAGACTGGTTTCAAACTACTAAATTATCAAATTACCAATAATTTAAACCTCTAAATTTGCGTGTTTTCTTTTTTTTTTTTTTTTTTTTCTAATCATGTATGTACCCTAATACTACTACTATGCTTAGGCACAGAATGACCAGTAGGATTATTTAGCATAAGCATCTGAACATACTGATCTTAACAATCAGATCTGTAACACACATTAAGCAAGAGCATAACCTTGCTCAGAAAGCGCAATGGGGTCTTGGTCCACAAAGGGCACATACCTGAAGGTTGCTTAAAACACAGTAATATTTGATATTAATCATTTATGCTAAAAAAGGGATATTGACAAATAGATAAGAACTTTAGACCCAGATCAGACGCCGCATATCATGGTGTCTGGTGAGCATTGATTAAACACACTTGGTTGCATTCTGATTAATAGGTTTCTTTAATCTGTGGTGATAGTACTGATGTGAAATAGGTTACCTAGATCACCTTAAAGAGTAGGTAGCTTTAATTACTGTACTAACAAATGTAGCATAACCTAACTTAATAACGGAGGTATGGAGACTGCCCTTTGAGGTTAAGAAGTGGATGACATAGGCCTTTCCCCTGTACTCATTATCCATATGCTTTTTTCTTTCTTTCTTTCTTTCTTTCTTTCTTTCTTTCTTTCGTATTGTAACAACAAATGTCTTAGGATAACTTAATAACGGAGGTACGCAGACTGTCCTATGATGTTAAGAAGTGGATGACATAGGTCTTTCTCCCGTATTCATTATCCATAGGCTTCTTTCTTTCTTTCTTTAGTTTATAGTTATCATAAAGTATTTTTTTTTATTCATTCATTCATTTTTTTTTCAAATTACTTATATTTAATTAAATTTTCCCATTTGTTTTCTCCAGGTGAAATGATCGTTTTTCTTTCAAAAATTGTACCAAACTATCATCAGTAATTAAATACAACCTTAATTAATCAACTCATTTGTTCTCTTAGATTAACTATTGTTCTTCATTTTAAAATCTTACTGAATTACCATTCATTAAATATAACACTTTTTTAATTTATTAATTGCTTTTGTTTTCTTAGGTTAAACTATTTAAATTCGTTTAAAAATCATATTGAATTATCCATAACTAAATACAACACTTTTTATTCAATTTGAAATAATGAAATAATAATAATAATAATAGTAATAATAATTTATTTTAATCAATTAATTAATATTTTGTTATTATCATTATTAATCAATTCTTAGGTTAAACAATTGATATTCTTTTGAAAATCATACTGAATAATCTGCTGACATTCATTCATTCATTCTAACTCGGACATATTCCAGTGTATATTGGGTCCAAGAGCAATGCATCCACACATGATTTAATCTGAATTGTAGTAGTACTGTAGGTGTGTGACACTGGGTTGATTACACACCAGCTACACAGGTAAGACGACGCTTACGGGCCTCCAGTCAAAGGGAATTAATCGAAACCGATCTAAATTGGAATATCGATAACCTGAGCGACAGTTCCTGTAGTACGATAATTCCTGGTAGTGAGTATGGATGAAGCGCAAGACATTATTATTGTAAACAAGGAAGGCGTTCTGACAAATCTCACGGCTCTAAGTCCTACCAGATGCATACCAGCGATAAACTAAAGCCCCACAGCCGCTGATTTTGATCAACAGAGGCCCTCTGACAAATCTCACGGTTTCCAGTCGACCAAAATGCAGAACGTTGTATACATGGCGCGCAAGATATTATTATTTTAACAAAGGAAGGCGTTCTGACCAATCTCACGGCTCTTAGTCCTAACAGATGCATATCATCGATAAATTAAAAAAAAACAACAGTCGATCATTATGGTCAGCAGAGGCCTGCTGACAAATCTCACGGCTTCCAATCAACATAAATGCATATTGTAGTATGAATGAAACGCAAGACATTATTATTGTAACACAGGAAGGCGTTCTGACAAATCTCGCGTCTCTCAGTCCTACGAACTGAATATGGTCGATAAAGTAAAGAACTACAGCCGGTTATTTTGGTCAACGGAGGCCTGCTGACAAATCTCACGGTTTCCAATCAACTTAAACGAAGATCATAGTATGCATATGGCGCACGATATTATTGTAACAAACAAACGAGGGCGTTCTGACAAATCTCACGGCTACCAGATGCATATCAGCGATAAACTAAAGACCCACAGCCGCTGATTTTGATCAACAGAGGCCTTCTGACAAATCTCACGGTTTCCAAACTACCGAAATGTTGTATCAATGGCTCGCAACACATTATTGTAAACAAGGAAGGCGTTATGACCAATCTTACGGCTCTCAGTCCTACCAAATGCATATTATCGATAAATTAAATTAAAGAACTGCAGCCATTTTTTTTTTTTTTTTTCAACGGAGGCCTGCTGACAAAACTCACGTCTTCCAATAAACCTAAATGCAGATCGTAGTCTGAATGAAGCGAAAGACATTATTATTGTAACAAAGGAAGGCGTTCTGACAAATCTTACGGCTCACAGGCCTACCAAATGCATGTTAATGATAATGTAAAGAACTACCTCCGATTAGTTTGGTCAACGGAGGCCTGCTGGCAAATCTCACGGCTTCCAATCAACCTAAATGCAGATTGTAGTATGAATGAATCGCAAGATATTATTATTGTAACAAGGGAAGGCATTCTGACACATCTTAAGGCTCTCAGTCATACCAAATGCACATAATCAACAAGCTAACTAACTACAGCCGATTATTTTGGCCATCAGAGGCCTGCTGAGAAATAGCACGGCTCCCAATTAACCTGAATGTAGATCAAAGTATAAATGAAGCGCCAAACATTATTATTGTAACAAAGGAAGACGTTCTGACAAATCTCACGGCTCTCAGTCCTACAAAATGCATATTATCGATAAAGTAAAGAACAGACCAGGTTATACTCTTTCCTCCAAATTCTTTCATGTGCTGCTTTAATGTTTGGATGTACATTTACTGAAACTGAGATACTGCTTATCATTTTTGCTACTAACCGCACTTTGTAGGGTGCTGGGTGGAATGGTAAAGCCTCTAAGTCAAGATTGTGAGTTAGCAGTTCAGCTCCACTGAGCACCAAGTGTTGTGTCTTTGAGCAAGGCACTTTATCCACATTGCAAATTTAGTACTGACTTTTACCAAGGAAGGTCTGGCAAAAGAAATACCCAAGGGGGCTTAGGCAGTATTTGATGATAGATATATTGCCTAGGGACATTTGTTTGAGCAGGATGATGGAGAGTTTGCAACAAAGTTAATGCTGACAGTGCAGAATATAAAATACTGAGGGCAATATTTGTAGGTGGCTTCTATAAATAAATTCAACACAGACCATTGACGGTCTCAAGGAGATCACATCTTTGTCGTCCAAGCCACTGATGCAGCTGTCTTCATCTCCCCATAAACAGCCATTCTTCCTGTTTTGTTTTGTTTTTTACTGTACATAGAGGACTTTTACTATTTAACTGTTTTTTCTGGAAGATTGCATCTGTTCCATCCTCTTAATAGGTCAGCTGTACAATGTCAAGAAGATTCCTGATCTTTTCCTGGAAGGATAATAGAAGCTCTCTCAGCGGGGGCGTGGGGTGGGGGGGGGGGGGGGGTGGTTTGAGGGGGTACCCTTGTTTCCCTGGAAAAAAAACACGACATTTTCCCTTGTTCCCAAAAAATCAAAATCTTGATTTGTTATGTTCCTTGTTCCCCCAAATTGCCTTTGATCCCCTGCTCTCATCAGTTTTAGGCTTTGGTTCCTTTGTTCCCCTAAAATAAATGACCATATTCCCCTGTTCCCTCCTCCCTAAACCCCTGAGAGGGCCACAGAATATTTCGCTTATCCAAATAAAGCATGCAAACGTTTTAAAAAGCTAGTACTTGTGTCATAATAATAATAACAAAATACGCAAATTCTGTATCCTTCGACTGCACAGATCTAGGTGTGAATAGACTAGAATAAATTTAAAAGCGCTATACACGTCTAGTCAAATACGTACTTTACAGAAAACAGGGTTACATATTACACACACACACACACACACACACACACACACACACACACACACACTGATAAATATTGGTGTATCAATTAGATTTAAATATTATTGGTGGATGGATTAGTTGCGATGAACCGATATTTTTATCAAGCACTTAATATAATATAACTGCACCGAAACGTATGTATTCGTCTGCAGATCATTCGAAACCATTGATACCTGTGTATGTATAAAGTTATGGCAAGCCGTTTTACTATCTATTCTATAAATCAGATATCTGATTTAATTTATCAGATATCTTATATAATATATCTTATATAAGATATCTGATATATTATATCAGATATATAAATAAGATATCTTATATGTCAATTAAGATATCTTGTATGCTGTATAAGATATCTGATATGCTATATAAGATATCTTATATAGGATATAAGATATCTTATTTACTAAAGAAGATATTATTCAATTAAATAAGATATCTGATTTAGTATATCAGATATCTTTTTTAGTATATCAGATACATATATTAATATATTAGATATTTAACAAATAAGGTATCTTATATGGTAAATAAGATATCTTACATGTGGAATTAAATAAGATATCTAATATGATATATCAGACATCTTTTATAAGATGTTAGATATCTGATATACTAATTCAGATATCATATCCTGTAATAGATATCTTATATAAAATAGATATCTTATATGTCAATAAATGCTATATAAGATATCTCTGAATTGACAAATAAGATATCTAATATGCTATATAAGATATCTGATAGGCTTTATAAGATTTCTCAAATAGGATATAAGATATCTTATTTACTAAAGAAGATATCTCATATATTCAATCAAATAAGATATCTCATTTAGTATATAAGATACCTTATTAGTATATTAGATATCTATATTAATAAATAAGACATCTTATATAACAAATAAGATATCTTATATGGTAAATTAGATATCTTATATGCAGAATTAAATAAGATATCTCATATATTATATCAGATATCTGATATAGGATGTAAGATATTTAATATAGTATATAAAATATCTATATTAGTATATGCGATATCTTATATCCTATATTAGATATCTTATATCCTATATAAGATATCTGATATAATATATAAGATATCTATTTTGCGTAATTAAGAGTAAAACGGCTTGCCATATAATATTATAGTGCAAGAATAAATTTTATAGACAGTCTATTATTTTTATACATGGACTGACAACTTGCTTAAGTCAAAAATCCAAAAGTAAAACATTTAACTAATTATAAATTGATCAGTTGATGCATCGATTGTCATTTTGAGTTACCACATCTATGAACCGAAAAAAATATACTACATGAATAAATTCTACCCTGTTCTAATAGTTTTTACAGGTGAACTGACAACTTGCTTTAAGTCCATTATCCAGAATCGAAAAGTGAAATAATTACACGGCAAATCATTTAATCGAGAACTTGCTCCAAGAACTTGCTGAAGTCGAATATCCGAAAGCGATAAGTAAAATAATTACGAATCGATTAGGCAATGCATGGATTCATCCAAATTGTCATTTTGAGTACACTGATAAAATTTATACTGCATGAATATATTTAGCAATTCAAATATTTTTTTACAGGTGGACTGACAACTTGCTTAATTCAAATATCCAAAAGTGAAAAGTGAAATAATTACAAATCGATTAGGCAATGCATCGATTCATCCAAAGTGTCATTTTGAGTACACCGATAAAATTTATACTGCATGACTATATTTTGAAATTCATATATTTTTTACAGGTGGACCGACAACTTGCTTAAGTCAAATATGCAAAAGTTAAAAGTAAAATAATTACAAATCGATTAGGCAATACATCGATCAATCCAAATTCTCATTTTGTGTGCACGATAAAATTTATACTGCATGAATATATTTACATGTAGCAATGAAATATTTTTTACCGGTGGACCGACAGCTTGCTTAAGTCAAACACCCAAAAGTGAAAAGTAAAATAATCACAAATAGATCACATTGCAATGAATGACATCAAATTTGTCATTTTGAGTTGCCAAATCAATGAACTGAAAACATTTAAACTTCATGAATATGTTTTAGCGATGTTCCAATATTTTTTACAGGTTGGCCGACACCTTGCTTAAGAGGAAATAGCCAAAAGTGAAGAGTAAAACAATTATAATCGATAAATCGATTCATTAAAATTGTCATTTTGAGTTACCGAATCAATAAAACCGATATAATTTATACCGCATGGATAAAATTAATTTATACTGCATGGATAAATTTTAGCAATATTTTACAGATGGACCGACAACTTGCTTAAGTCGAAACTGTAAAAAGGAAAAGTAAAATAATAAATTACAAATTGATTAATCTATGCATCAATTAATTAAAAATTGTCATTTTGATTTACCAAATCAATGAAACCGGTATAATTTATACCGCATGGATAAAATTAATTTATACTGCATGGATAAATTTTAGCAATATTTTACAGATGGACCGACAACATGCTTAAGTCGAAACTGTAAAAGGGAAAAGTAAAATAACAAATTACAAATTGATTAATCTATGCATCAATTATTTAAAAATTGTCATTTTGATTTACAAAATCAGTGTACCGATAAAATATATACTTAGATTCAGTATTATTACTGGTGACAAGTCTATTAAATGATGAACATTTGCCAGGACTTTCAAATTATAATATCCACCTACAATTATTATAATGCACCAATGCATCTTTATCAATATACGAATAGTTTTATCGGTGTAAGGATGTTATGTTGATGCACTGACATGTTACTGGTCTACTGCTATATGTATTGGTACATCATTATAGATATATAAGCTGATAAAAATTATCAGTGCACATATCATTTATCGGTAAACAGCTTTTGTTGCTTTGCATTGTCACACTTATTTCATGTTTTCATCATCATCAGCTTTATTTTCACATGTATAGAACTACTGCTGCATCGATAAAATTGATCGATCCATCAACAATATTTTATCATAAATAGAATAGATTGATGTACTCGTGATTTGTTTTTTTAGTACAGCCCTGTGGATATACCAGTTGTCAACTCTTACCTGCCTGTTTATCTAGGATACAGTAAGACATGAATGCTATATACGAACAGAGAGGACAGATTTCTTTTTCTTTTTTTTTTTTTTTTATTTATATGATTTATTTTTCACGGTGTAGAATTATGAATTTAAAATTCAGTTTTATAACAGATATGCCGAAGACGAGCTCTGTTTGTATTTACTTTATGTGTATATTAGACTGTTGGGGTTATTAGGATTTTATTTTTAGTAACATATTTTTTTCACTGAAAAACGATTAGCTTAAATCTTTCTTTAATTTGTAAACCTTGGTATTTTGAATAATTTCGTAAGACGTTCTGACATTTCTCATGATCTGAAAGATCTCATACACGCAGCGTGAGTTCCGTCAGGTATTTCCGGTTTCAGACTTCCGGTCTGAAAGATCTCATGGTCTGACAAATCTCACGCTACACCGGATGTGCAAAGAAATACCGCATCGGACGAGTAATACACCTACTCACCTTTAAATGTATACACTTCAAAACTATTATAGCTGGACACGTTGTCAGCCAAAACAGCAAAGGGATTTTTTTTAAAAGTTCGTTTTATGTATACTTTTATCTTTCTTTTCTCACCGGGTGCTAGTCAATGTCCTTGTGGCCTGAATCCAGTGAGCCGTTTTCTGGCTTTTAAAAGCTATAACCTTGTGTAAACACGCCAAACAAAACATTCTCGTCTTTTGATGTCAGATATTTTCTCTGTAACAATAGTGACTACCACTACCCCGCCTCGTAATTTGATCGTATCCCAAAAAAAAAAAAAAAAAAAAAAAAAATAACATTCTCATTTTACTTCGTCATAATATGGCACACGTCCAGCGGACACATTACTAAAACACGCCTATTCAAATATATTGAAAATTTCACCACAAAAAAATGAAAGTTTTCAGATAAAAATTCTGATATTTTTCATATTCCTGCTCAAAACATAGATTGTGGGTACTCGTTAGAACCGCCTCACCGAGTCCCTACAATCTATGTTTTTGAGTAGAAATATGAAAAAAATACTAAGGCCGGCTAATCGGAGCTGAAAAATAATCGATTATCAGACCTGCCATTGCGATCGATAATCGATTAGTAATCAATGAAGATTTGGTAATAATTTTACCTGTCTGTCTGAGCATGACTCTTACCATATGTTGTACTTTACTTATGTATTTGATCAGACAGGCCTGAGCAAACAGTGTAGACCCTGATGAGACGCCGCAAACGCGGGGTCTCATCAGGGTCTACACTGTTTGCAACTCACACAGCTATTTAAGACACAACAGTGGGTAGTAAATTGGACTTGTTCAAATTTTAGATGAAGTATGGTAAGGAGTTGAGGTGTCTGAATACTAAGGGTAAATACGGTAAAGTAACAAACACATGAATGAAATGATCGATAATTAGCAAATCTGTAATGATAGTCATTTTTGTGGAATTTATCGATCAATTAATCGATTATCCGATTAATCGTGCCAGCCTTAATGTATACCCCTTTAAACCCCAGTTTTACTTTATAATATTATGTTATGTTATATAAAAGTGGGGTTTAAGGGGGTCCGGTAAAGATTCAGATCATCCTGTGCATTTGCGCTGTCTGATCAGACTGGGCGCATTTTGGATAGCCAAGGATGCAACGTTTCTTCGTGTGGAAAACATAGACTAACAAGACTAACATAGACTAACAAGACTAACATAGACTAACAAGACTAACACAGACTAACAAGACTTCGAGGATGCGCTGGCTGATTTGAGTCGTCGTTGTATGCACATATCAGAAGGTACGTTTACGCACAGATTTTACGTGTTTCAATGTAAAAAAAACAAAAGACAAAACAAAAACAAACAAAACAAAATCATAAGACAACTTGAGAAAGTACTCTTATGTAATACGTGTCAGCAAAGGCCAAGACAAGCCTGCGTCTGCATGCAGTCTGATCAGGGCCTTATCTGTTAATCGATATTTCGAATATGTAACTGATGCGCTGGCTGACCTGGGCATTCGTTGCCCGCGTAAGGAATAAGGGCGTAAATCCCGCATTGCGCCATCACACGAGTCGCGCCACGTAAAAATATGTCTTCGGGCATATGCGTACAGCGAAGGCCCGGACCAGCCTGCGCATCCGCGCAGTCTGATCAGGGCTTTCACTATCCACTTTCAGAATTACTGGATATTACAGAATGTATGAATGGAGAACAAAATCCCGGTGAAACCTTGCGCATGCGCAGGATGATCTGAATCCTCGCATTTTGCACATGTTCGAAGGCAGCTTTTCGCTTGACGCTGCATACATACAGTGAACCCTCGTTACAACGACAACATTTAATCCCAAAGACGTGTCCATTAAAATGAATTTGCTGTTGTACAGAAT
Organism: Anodontia alba; assembly: GCA_964016985.1. Lineage (NCBI taxonomy): Eukaryota > Metazoa > Mollusca > Bivalvia > Lucinida > Lucinidae > Anodontia > Anodontia alba. Next base: position 20,518,244 of record OZ024821.1, read on the forward strand.
ACTTATTGTGCAGATTGATATGTAAGAAAGGTCTTGTTTTGTTGTCCTCCGCCTTTTCGGAGAAAAGCGAGGGGACATGGTATTCGGCTTTCCGTGGTGCGTGCTGCGTGGTGCGTTATTCATGCTGCGTGATGCGTGGTTCCGAGTTTGTAGTAGGTACCTTGTGAGCGCAACTCCTCCTACAGTTTTGGACCAATCCTTTGAAACTTTACAGGTGTATTAATCATTGTCAGAAGACATACATGTGTTTTTTACAGAATGCTTAATTTATTCTTTTCACCTTCTTTTCACATTTTTAACATAGACTTTTTTGCATGGATCCGAGTTTGTAGTGGGAACCTTGTGAGCGCAACTCCTCCTACAGTTTTATACCGATCCTTCTGAAACTTCACAGGTATCTTAATCATGGTCTGAAGATATGCGTGTGAATTTTACAGAATCTTGAAATATTTTTTTTCAAATTTTTCACATTTTTCACTTAGACTTTTTTTTTCATGCTTCAATACTATGAAAGTGTAGCTGTAGTAGGTACCTTGTGAGTGCAACTCCTCCTACAGTTTTATACCAGGCCCACTGAAACTATACAGATGTTTTAACCATAGTCTGAAGATATGCATATGCTTTTTACAGAATCTTGAAATTACTTTTTTTTATATTTTTTTCACATTTTTAACTTTTAACGTAGACTTTTTTCATGCTTCAATACTATGAAAATGCATATAGTAGTAGGTACCTTGTGAGCACAGCTCCCCCCACAGCTTTAAGCAAATGCTTCTGAAACTTTACAGACATTTTGCTTGTGATCTGAGGATATACTTGTGCTCTTGGAATCTTGATATTATGTTTTTTTTTATTCTTTTTTTTGTTGTACATATTTCCACATTTTTAGCTTCATTTTTTTTTCTGCTTCAATACTCAGGTAAGCGATACAGGGCCAATGGTTCTCCGGTTAACTTACTCATTTTAACAGCTCAAATAAAAATAAGGTGGGGGCATAAATTTCCTATGGAATTTGCTTGTTCTTATTTTCTCAACATATGTTTTGGATATTTGTTAGAATCGCCTCAGTATCCATACCATATGTTTCTTTAAAGTATTAAATACAATAATACAAAGTGAAAATTTAGTCCTAGTTTTAATTTGGAAATCAAGCAACAGGTAACAAAATACATTTAAATAAATTTAAATTTAAACTTGACAGAAAATCACTCCAAACTATGTACTTCTCTTTTATTCGCCCACTTCTTGAATATGCCGATGTTATATGGGATAATTGCACCCAGTACGAGGTAAACGGAAAAAATGTAAGCTATTGGTATTCTATAACATGGTAAATAATCTTTACCCTAACTACTTATCTTCTCTCGTACCTTCTACTGTTGGAAATACCACAACCTACCAGTTACGTAATGCAGCCAATCTTCATACTATCCGTGCTAACTCACAACTTTACTATTATTCCTTTCTACCCTCTGTTATCAGAGATTGGAATGAGTTGCCAGATAATGTGCGCAACTCACCTAGCAAAATGGTATTTAAACGTCATCTTAACAGTAACATTACTAACCCACCCATTTTTTTCTTTGCTGGTAAACGCCTGGGACAGATCCACCACGCACGATTGAGAACAAAATGTAGTTCTCTATGTGAACATCTATATTCTAAAAATATTTTAGACAACGCATTGTGTGCCTGTGGAGCCATTGAAGACACAAATCATTTCCTTTTGAAATGTAATCGTTTTAGCAATCAAAGAAGAAATGTTAGACACAGTGACTCATATACACCGACCCTTAATGTTCTCCTTTACGGAAGCCAAGAATTGAATGAAATGCAGAAGCAACAAATATTTACAGCAGTACAGAATTTTATCTTAAAATCTAAACGTTTTGAAATTAGATAAACAATTAAAATAAACTAAAATAATTCTGTAATTATATAAAACAGCCCATGCTTTAACATAGCAAAATAAGATATTTCAAGCTAGTCGACCGAAGGTCCGTTATATAGTTATCCTGACGGCTAAATTTTGTTTTTGTCTTAGAGTTATTACGATTGTTGTGTTATAGTGTTTTCTTATGAATATATATCAAGACTCCATCCCCCATGGAGCTGTAGCATCTCATATAATCACGAACATGCATATATTTTAGACAGTACATTATTAGGTTATCAATGGTAAATTAAATACCTAGTTATGCAGAAATAAAGGGAATACAAATGTCCCATGTATTCTCGTTTCTTCTGCTTATTCTGATGCATGGTTTAACATGTAAAATAGTACAATTAATTAAGCTGTAAGTTGTTCAAATCACGCATTGCTTCGATGATTACACATCGGGATACAGATTAATACAAGTCCTCTGACTTTCTTCTGAATCCCATTTGTATAAATTATCAATGTTTGTACTAGTTTATATTATTATATTGAAATTATACAAATAAAATATGTTTAAACCAAAGTACAGTCGAACCTCACCAGCTCGAAAACCGATGGCTCGTTTACCATGGCTGATTCGAATTCGTTTCTGAGTCCCTACGAAATTCTCCCGGTAGCTCAAGAAAACAAATATTTAGGGATGTTTTGGGAAATTTTCTTAATTTATCGTGAAATTGTACGTTGTGTGTCGAGGCGATTCTAATGAGTACACTCAACATACCATTTATGTATAGAAGATCAAAGACACTGCCTTAAATTATCCCCATTTACTTCCTGACCTGGTGCTATGATTCACCCTCAGTGGCTCAAACTACCCATGTCTCGAACAAATTACATAGTCCCAACCAGGGCCCAGTTGTTCAAAGCTAACGACGTCGTTAGTTAACGATTCGTTAAAATTTAAATCGAGTGATACACGAATATGCTGAAATTTTTTGCTGAAAAAATGTGAGTAGCTTTTGCAATGCAAAAGCTACTCACATTTTTTCAGCAAAAAATATCAGAATATTGTATATTGAATCTGCTTAAACAGTTAACGAAATGACCCTTAACGAGCTCGTTAAGCTAACGACGCTTTGAACAACCGGGACCTGATCTTCGAGTCATTGGAGTTCGACTGTATTGCGGAAAAGAGGAGAAATTGCTCCTAAGAAGCAATTTCTCCTCTTTACAACAATATTTTCAATATATAGCTTACTTCAAGAGTCAAATTACAAAAAAAAGTGGTTGTTCGATTCATTTTTTCCTCAATTCTGCAAGTCAAATATGTCGAGGTACGGATATCTCGAAGTAATTCAGAGAGTCCCTTTGACTTCGAGATAACGAGAGTCGACTGTAGACCCAAATCAGACGCCACAGAACGCGATGTTTGATCAGGATCTACACTGTGCAATTCATCAACGCATCATCGGGTAATAAAATTGACCTGTTCAAATATTTGGACAGGAATGGAATTAAGGTGTCTATATTTCATGATAGCGGTGATCGTAAATATCGCCGCCAGCTTGTATGGTCAGCTGGCGGATTATCCTTAAGCAGAATTGAAACATTTAAAGGGGAAGCAACTCTGGCTAAAAAGTGGTCTACCCTATAAGGAAAGAATTTGCTCCCCTCTGGGAGCAAATAATTTGCTCCCCTCTAGGAGCAAATTCTTTCCTTATAGGCTAGACCACTTGTCAGAACGGGATCGGTGTGCAGAAAGAGCAAATAGGAAGTCATACAAGTTATCTCCCTTGCAGGAAACGGCGGAAGCTCTACCATGTGTATCAAGTACCCTTAATCGTCCCTTGGATGACATAATACATACAAAACTGACCGGTGCGAATGTAAACAGACATTAGATAGTACATACGGTGACCATGGCCATGTCGGCGTCAGCGCTAAGTTTAGAAAATGAAGTTTTTTCTATGTTTGCCTTTTACGCTACCGTCGTGCTGCTGAAAACAGTGTTTATGGCATTTTGGGTTACTCGGCATAGAATTCCTAAAAAGGTAATATATGGCATAATTTTTAACTTTTGTATAGTTTAACGCTTAGCACTCTGGGCAAAATGTTCAGCAGGCGGTATATTGAAATGTTTTTTCTATTCCCCGCCCGCACCCACTCCCCCCCACCCCCCCCCACCCCTAAGAAAACAGGATCTTACATTTCATGCAAATTGTCTCCATTGGTTAACCTTAATCACGCTCTGCACAACTCCAGCCAACGACAGAATAATTAAATATATATATTCAATTTTTTTTTCTCGAAAAATTGCGTTTGACATTTCATGCAAATAGTTTCCAATAAAAACAATTTGCATGAAATGTCAAGCGCTGTTTTGGTTTAAGGAAACGAAATAAGCAAACATATTTCAAGATGTCTGCTAAAACATTTCCATGCATGGTAAGCGTTAGATATCGATGTGGCCTTGAAAGATAACGATGAAAGTTATCACTTTATTTCCTTGATTTTAATTGAAAATGTGTCTTCTGGCATACGCGGCGTCTGGTGAGGGCCTTCGCTGTAAGCTAACAGAATTATTGGACACTACAGAATGTGAATGTCTCAGTGGAGAGCAAATGCCCGGATGAGACTTTGCGCATGCGTGGGATGAATCTAGATCTGCATTTTTTGCGCATGCTGGAAGAAGCATTTTCGCTTGACGTGGCCCATTTAGTTTGATAACTAGCTAAGGAGCTATATCCCAGCAGACACATGACGTCTACACAACGTCGCCTCAACGTCGATGCAATGTCGTGACGTTGCATCGACGTTGAGACGACGTTGTATAGACGTCATGTGCCCGCTGGGATAATTTTCTTTGCATAGCTCTAGATAAGTTTGGTTTTCTTTCGGTTTTCAACCAAAACTTGTAGATATGTAAAATCGATTTAAACCTCAAGTAAAGAGTTAACTACCATAGGCGTAGCGCCCATTACGCACATTACGCATGTACGTAATATGAAAAAAATTACAATAAATTAAGATACAAAAACACAAAACATTTTTGCTATTTACCATAGGGGCTGCTCTTAAAAGAAATAATTTACCGCTTCCAGAATAGGGGCTATTCTTAAAGGAAAGATTTTGCTCCCCTCAAACTATATTAATGCCACACTGTTTGCAAATAGTTCAACCATTTTTTCTCTCCTAATATCTAATCATATAGCCTCACATACCTAAAATCGAAATAAGACTCTTCCAATATATAGTGTCGGGGAGTTCATTGAGTCTACAATGGGTTAACTCTAACACAATAATTGAATCTGGACTCAGCATTTCCTACAAGATTGCTTGTGTGCTCAGCGAAGGCTCAGATCAGTCTGCGCATCCGCGCAGTCTGATCGTGGCTTTCACGGAGCACTTTGTGACATACAAGGATCTAAAGCGTCTACATGTATAGGAAGACAGCGAAGATTCTGATTGGCTAATCTAAGTCTGCGCTGGGCGCACGCGCAGTCTTGTAGGAAATGCTGTGCGCCGGCTCAGTTGTATTATATGGCCTGTTTACCATCTATTCTACGTGATAGGAAAACATGGCACATTAACTGTCGATTAGGCCTCTGTGCAGGTAAGTGCCAACGTAAAATGGGCGACAGCGGATCTTACTTTAGTTTAAAACAGAAATTGCAAACGATACATTACGAAAACACGCTTATTCAAATATATTGAGAATTTCACCACCAAAAACTGAAAATTTTCAGCCAAAAATTTCTGATATTTTTCATATTTCTGCTCAATACATAGATTGTGGGTACTCGTTAGAACCGCCTTGCCGAGGCGGTTCTAACGAGTACTCACAATCTATGTATTTGAGCAAACATAAGAAAAATAATGTATACCCCTGTAAACCCCAGTTTTACTATATGATAGTGGGGTTTAAGGGGGTCAAAATTATAAAGGTATGTTTTCGTGATGAAATATCAATATCGTGCACTAGTACCAATCCAACGCATCCACAAGAATCAAAACGACAAAGGCACAGAATGACAGATTTCTTAAGAAATTCATGAATATCTGAACGACACCACGCCACTTTATCCAATTTTACACATTGGGGGATTCGCCATTTTTTTCTGTTTTCGCATGTTTTATTGGAAATGTTTGCGAAATGGATATAATAATATTTATTTAGATAGTTAACGTTTAATATTCACTTTGTCTGGATCGATACATATATGCGTTTCATTGACCTTGTGAGATTTTTGACAGAAGCCGCCGCTGACACGCTTTCATGGGCAGAAATCAACGATGGCGTACTGATATATCTTATGTTAATTAGTTCCGTTTGTTTACATTTTCCTCACGCATATGCATTCGTCACTTAAACTTAGGCATTTCTCATTCCTGATTTTTGTTTTCATACTTATCCAACTCTACAATCAAAATTCGAGAGAAAATGCTCAAATAAATATGAGTTTGACTAAATTCATTTGTAAATGACGCAAAATTTGAGTATAGGTTACACTACGTTTTGTGCAGAAGCATGTTCAGTGGCTGTCTGTCACCAAGTGCCTCCCTGTCCACTTTATACTCAACCCAGGGTACGTCGAGTATGAGCCAGGCGTACTAACGGTTTGAAAATGGTCTCGACCCTAGCGAGATTCGAACCCACGATATCCCGCTTGAAAGTCGAGTGCACTAGCCACTAGGCCACCCAGCCCACTGAATAAAAAAATACAGTCGACTCTCGTTATCTCGAACTCCAAGGGACTCTCTGAAATACCTCGAGATATCCGTAGTTCGACATATCAGGTTTGCAGAATTGAGGAAAAAATAATTTGATTAACCACATTTAACAAACTGATAGGTAACTGGATTTTTGAAGTTAGAGATATATTGAAAATATTGTGGAAAAGAGGAGAAATTGCTCCTCAGGAGCAATTTCTCCTCTTTTCTACAATATTTTCCATCTGTTGTTAGGTTTTCATGTATAGGAAGGGACCAGATTTTCACTTCGAGATAAGCGGTTATTCGAGATAAGCGAGGTCGAGATAACGAGAGTCAACTGTATATAGCTTTAAGTAATATATATTCCAGGTATTTTCGACGCCGGAAGATTACGATGGATTAGATCAGCCAGCGACTACCACCGATCCGGACGTTGAAAGAGTGAGAAGGTAATACATGTACTACCATTGTTTCTAGTCAGAGGTTTCATGACATAGTCATCGGTTGCAGGACCAATCATTCCTCAGAGTTAATGTCTACCTTAACTTAAGGTCCAAAAATTTGAAATAAGAAATAAGATATTTAAAGTCAATTAAAATGAAGAGTTAAGTAGACGATATCGAACTGTACTTATGAATTTCATCGTTAAAAATCAGCTTTTATGTGAAAGCGAAAAAAGTGCTTCGCAAAACTCGATCCTCAAAGTTAAAGTCAACCTTGACATGTGGGACGATTGTAAACCTTGGCCCTGATATGCAAAACTGTAAGTGAAGATACACAGATATTAAGAAGCATATCCCGAGACACCAAAAGACAAGTCATTTTACCGACTCGACATGACCTTAACAGTGTTGACTTGGCCATAAAACTCCAACTTAAACAAAGAAAGAAGCCAGTTTGTAGTTTGGACTTTTGATCCGTGGCGGGAAGCTCGGTTATTTGGACATGATGCACTTGGATGATTTTGTCAGCAGTATTATCTATATTGGTTCCTTTTACCAGCTATATTTAACCCTTCATTACGAAAACACGCCTATTCAAATATATTAAAAATTTTACAACCAAAATAAGGAAAATTTTCAGATAAAAATTCTGATATTTTTCATATTCAGTCCTGCTCAAAACATAGATTGTGGGTACTCGTTAGAACCGCCTCGGCGAGGCGGTTCTAACGAGTACTCACAATCTATGTTGTTTTAGCAAAATAAGAAAAATAATGCATACCCCTGTAAACTCCAGTTTTGCTATATAAAAGTGGGGTTTAAGGGGGTCAAAATTATATAGGCATGTTTTCGTGACGTCAGACCTATAGACCAAAACATTTTAAGGCAAACAGTATAGATCATGTGACGGCTCATTATGCGCCGTCTCGTCAGGATCTACACTGTTTCCATTCTGTTTTGATTTTTGACCGAGACCCAGAACAATAGTTCTGATCAAATTCAAAGATGGAAGCTCTCCCTTCCGCTGATTCAAGAAGGGCAGTTGTCAGTTTCTGGCGAAAGAATGTGCACAATACTGGTTAACCGCATAGAGGACTAAGCCTGCCCAGTAAACGTGTGGTTAGGTAAACTGACCGCACTCGACATGACCCCATTGGGTTGACGGGGCCGTAAAACCTCAACACAAACAAACAAAGATGGAAGAGTCCACTTGAGAAACTCAGGGATGAAAGGATTAAGAGGAATTGAAACATTTCATAGCTTTTTATTCCCTTGTGAAAAGGGGTCTACTCTAAAGTGAAAATATTTTGATGGAATTTTCTCCCCTTGGGAGCAAATTCTTTCCTTTCAGAGTAGACCCATTTTTCGGAAGGGGTTTAACTCATAATAGTCTAGAGACCCCTAAAAGGGTAATTGGCAAACAGTGCAAAGCCATTTTTTCTCTGGGAATATCTAAATCTCATAGCTTGATAAACCTAAAATTAAAACAGGACTCTTCCAATATATAGTGTGGGAGAATCTATTCAGTCTACAATGGGTTAATATGTAGAGAAGTAAATAGGAAGTCACAATAGTGATCTGGCATGTAAAGAATCGCAGAAATTCTGCCAAGTAAAGTTGAGCTTTAATGGCTCGAACATCTTTGAGACCATGGAAATTTTGTCTAGACATGAGTAGTTCGGGCCACTGAGTGTTAATCATAGCGCCAGGTCAGGTGGCGAATGGGGATAATTTAGGGATGTTTTTTCGATCATCTATGTAATAATGATATGTTGTTGTGTACTCATAAGAAACGCCTCGATGAGGCGATTCTAATGAGTACACACAACATATATCCATTATATAATAAGAACATTTCGCCAAAATGTCCCTAAATATTTGTTTTATTGAGCTATCGGAAAAATGTCCTAGAGAATCAAACACGAGTTCGAAGCAGCCACGGTAAATGGGCCATCGGTGCTCTAGTCATTGACGTTTTACTTAATAAACGACATGATTAGCTTTTTGAACATTTCCAAACAGATATATAACGGTACTTTCCCTGCCCAGTAAACGTGTGGTTAGGTAAACTGACCGCGCTCGACATGACCCCATTGGGCTGACTGGGCCGTAAAACCTCAACACAAATAAACAAATAACGGTACTTTGACTCAAAGAACATCGTAAATGAGCTTGAGTCAGTGGGAGAACAATCGAATACTTCCTTATATTGTCAACAGACAAAATCTAAGAGTAAGTACTCTCTGGGTAGCTGATGAAAAGTTGGGGATATTTTCCTAATATAGGGTCATTATTATATAGGCGACCAGTAAAGGCTCTAGCAAGCCTGCACATAAGTGCAATATCGCCAGAGCCTTTGTTGTTTGCAGACATGTAGCAGGGGCCTTGAGAATGTTTCAGGCCAATATCCATGCCTTTGGTCCCATTAAGGGGCTCCCTATATCTATTTAAAGAATCACAAACCCGACACATCTTAATGCCCTTTTCTTGTGTGATGACCCCATGAAACCCCACTTTTATATAGTAAAACTGGGTTTTACAGGGATATACATTATTTTTCTTATTTCAGCTAAAAACATAGATTGTGGGTACTCGTTAGAACCGCCTCGTCGAGGCGGTTCTAACGAGTACCCACAAGCTATGTTTTGATCAGAAATATGTAAAATATAGGATTTTTTATCAGGAAATTTTCATTTTTTTGGTGGTAAAATTTTCAATATATTTGAATAGGCGTGTTTTCGTAATGAACTCCATTTATTCTACATAAAAGTGGGTTAGAGTGGCTCAATGACGCGATTCTAATGAGAATAACATACTTTTTCATGATAAAATGAACAAATTTTCCAAACATATCGCTAGATATTTGTTTTGTTGTGCTACAGGACTGGAAAAAAAACGAGTTCGAATCTGCCCCGGTAAACGAGTCATTAATGTTCGAGTCAATTAAATTATACTGTATTGCTTATTTGTCGTACGCTTGATAAGGTAAAGTCTTAAAATGTTACAATGTATTTAGGACTGAAATGGAATGTCTATTAAATATGTTTTGGCCTTATATTTCAGGTGTCACCAAAATGATATCGAGGCTGTATTTCCTTTTGTCTTGGTTGGCTTGTTGTACGTCCACATAGGACCGGATCCATACACAGCAGCTCTCCATTTCCGCTTGTTTACTGTATTCCGGCTTCTTCATACATTCGTGTATCTGAACGCAATTCGGCAACCAACCAGAATAATTTGTTGGATGGTTAATGTTGGAGTGATTAGTTCAATGGCGATTGCTATTCTACTAAAAACAAACTATTGAGTGTGGTGCTCTTTGAAAATTTCTGCGCGAACTCGCCAACAGAGCTACTCACCACAGTTCAGTTTAGTGTACCGTGGAAGAAAGCACAAACATTGAAATGTTTCTTATAGAGCCTGCATTAACCACACTAGTGAATAATTTTGTCGAACAGACAATCTATAGACATGGCTAATATTCGTCGGCCAAGAACCCCGGAGAGGTTTTATTAAGGCTGGCTAATCAGAGCTGAAAAGATAACCGATTGTCAGTCATGCCATTATGATTGATAATCGATTAATAATCACTCAAGATTTGGTCATAATTTTACCTGTCTGTCTGAGCATGACTTATACCATATGGTATACTTTATGGACATATTTGGCCAGACAGGCCTGAGCAAACAGTGTAGAGCCAGATGAGACGCCGCACTGCGGCGTCTCATCAGGATCTACACTGTTTGCCATTCATCCAGCTATTTTTAGACACAACATTAGGTAGTAAATTGTACTTGTTCAAATTTAAGATTAAGTGTGGAAAGGAGTTGAGGGGTCTGAATACTAATGGTTAATACGGTAGAATAACAGACACAGTAAATTAAATGATCGATTATCAGCACATCTGTAACGATAATCATTTTTTGTAGAATTTATCGATCTATTATGCGATTAATTTTGCCATCCTTAATTTCTATGATGTTTTCCGCTATCATTTTCGAAAAAAAAAAATATTCTCCTATAAGAAATGAACCGAGGCAAGGCATTTCCTTCAAGAATACATCGCGCCCAGCGAAGATTCAGATCAGCCTACGCATCCGTAAAAGTGTCTACAGCGGACAGCGAACACTCAGCTCAGCCTGCGCGGAAGCGCTGAGTGTTCGCTGGACGCACATGCAATCTTGTAGGAAATGCTGTGACCCGGCTCAAATAGTCTTATATCAAGTTTTGTCTTTCAGAAAATTACTCGCGAGAGTGTTTTAAAATACCCAAACTGTTTTGCATCTTCTGAACGGTTGTTGTAAACATCTCTTATGTGATCTTATATAAGAGAGTAGCTGCTATTCTCGTTGACGAGACTTGATATTAGATCGAATGAATTATATCAATAAATATTAATTTTATAGTGGATCGAATGTATAATATCAACCCAGTAAACATTTCCATTTTTTTTTTGCGAACAAGCAGACGAAAAAAAAAAAAAAAAAAAATATTCGCATAGGCCGCCATCTTGGTTGTGCCAAAGGACAGCTTGAGATTAATTTGCGGATATTCGCTACCCTCCACCAAAATTTGTCACAGCTGAACGGGAAGTTTGCTTTTGTTTGCGAGTAACCGCGAACGTCTCGGTTAACTTACCATTGGTGTTTTCATCCAGTTACATGTATACTTTGTCACATTTTCGGGGTAATTAATCAGAAAATTGTCATTATGGCCAATGGAAAGCAGTAGCAATTCAGAATTAACTGAAACATTTTACCAATGACAATAATAGTTACAGTTGATTATTAAAAGAGATTCTTATGTGGCAATTTTCATATCATACCCCATATCAACTCGAGACACCCATATCAGCCCGAAGGTCCTCAATAAATTATGTTAACACACTCATGTCAACTGTAAACTTTTCATCCATAGACCTATATAGACCATTTCTCACTCCCATTTAAGCCTAATGGAATCTTCCATCCCAATAAATTGGATGAGGCCATTGGTCATTATAGGGTTTATATGGGGTAGGATATGAAAATTGCCATATCATAATCTATTTAGCATACATTTGAATGTGGTGATATGGGTTTTTTATGCCCGGGCAAAAAAAGCCGTATCACCCACGTGACCCATTATCAGATATTTTGCGCTCCACAAGAGTGATATGTGCTTGAAAGCCATGTTAGTATCACATATGCAAAATGAACATATTTTCTGGTAAATGTATGATAAATGTCGATATTGTATGCTATTATACACAAAATAAACTCAGGAGATACAGATTAAAATGGTCTTGAGACATCCTTATGAATCCCATTTGTATGATTGTGCCTATATTTACTGTATACTTGTAATTGTTGTGTACTATGTATTATACAATACAATATTGTTTGAAGCAAAATAAACTAACGGAGACACACACCCACAATACGTTCGACTTACAGATCAAGTATGATGTCTCATCTCGGCAGGATTCCGTCCACTCAACGATAACGCTATTACAACTAGAATACATATTTCACCAATAGTAAGAAACCTTAACATTACGAAAACACGCCTATTTAAATATATAGCAAAATTTCACCTCCAAAAACTGAAAGTTTTCAGTTAAAAACTCTGATATTTTTCATATTTTTGCTCAAAACATAGATTGTGGGTACTCGTTAGAACCGCCTCGGTGAGGCGGTTCTAACGAGTACCCACAATCTATGTTTTTGAGCAGAAATAAGAAAAATAATGTATACCCTGTAAACCCCAGTTTTACTGTATAAAAGTGGGGTTTAAGGGGGTCAGTATTATATAGGTATGTTTTCGTGATGACACTGTAAAAGGCTATTATAAACTATACCCCCATTATACCACTATGATTACAACCATGACGCAGCAATCTCCACCTAATCGTTAAACACAACAGTGACGTAGCCAAACCGGAATGAATTTTTACGTACACCCAGGAAAAAAATAGAAAAAGAAAATATCCTTAGTACTTCTTCCTGAAATGGAAGCTACTCTTAAAGGAAAGGATTTACTCCCTCAGGGAGAGTAGTAAAGAGCCGTCAGATGAATGTTTAAGTGTAGCCATTATGACAAAGAAAGAAATGTTAGGTGTTCTCGTTTTATTACAAATATTTCCCTTACGTGATCGATACATCTGTACTAATATAACACCGATATCATCAAGCCTGATTACTTGCTAAATTTCCGTTATAGAGTAAAGTAGACCCTCATTAACTCAAATTACAATGGGCCAGAATTTCTGGTTTGAGATGACAGTAGTTTGAGATAAAATCATTTGAAATGTATGGAACATATAACAAACAAAAAAACAATCTTGCTTTTTACTGGATTTGACTTGAGCAGTGGTTCATCACGAAAACATGCCTATATAATTTTGACCCCCTTAAACCCCACTTTTATATAGTAAAACTGGGGTTTACAGGGGTATACATTATATTCCTTATTTCTGCTCAAAACATAGATTGTTGGTACTCGTTAGAACCGCCTCGCCGAGGCGGTACTAACGAGTACCTACAATCTATGTTTTGAGCAGAAGTATGAAAAATATCAGATTTTTTTGTCTGAAAATCTTCATTTTTGGTGGCAAAATTTTCAATATATTTGAATGGGCATGTTTTTATAATGTTTGAGTATTGACACGGTGGCCGGAACAATACAATCTATTTATTCACCCGGCTACCGAGTATCTAAAGCCTTGTGCACCCGGTGACCGGGTGAAAAAGTAGCTATTAACCCGGCGAACGACTAACTCTAACCCTAACCTAACCGGATAAATAACTCTTATTTCACACGGCCGGCGGGGGAGTAGTCACTTCGTTGAGTAGATGCTACTAAAATATAAGTGAAGATATTGAGGATATGCCACAGTCAGCATCACGAAAACATACCTATATAATTTTGACCCCCTTAAACCCCACTTTTATACAGTAAAACTGGGGTTTACGGGGGTATACATTATTTTTCTTATTTCAAAGCTCCAAGGACGTAAATAATACAAGGATTTGCAACTTGTTCTCCGCGTAATAGAAAGAACCAACACACCTCGTGATACCCCGAGAAACCGCGAGAGACGTTCGAGAACCGATAGCGTCACTTGCCGCCATCTTGTTTTTTTCTTCGCCAAGAAATATTTGTTGATGAAATACTATCGTATGATCGTTACTATTAAAAACTGTTGCCTTCAATAGATTTTATTTAATCAACTGTGTCCGTTTATGTCATGAATTAGTCAAAACAACATCGTTTTACCAACAAAAACGGGTTTCATCATGTAGACTGGAGCATGAATTTTTAGCAGATTTCAAGTAAGTTTTATATAACTTCTTACTTTATGTAGCGAATTTAAGGGAACGAAATAGGTCCTTGAATGTCTCAAGTTTACTAACTACCCAGTTATTTTTGCACATCTGCCGAACCAACTGAGAAAGAAGACCGTCGTTGAACAGTGCTGTACACATTGAGTGATGAAAGACTGATGCGAGTTTTCCAAATCATTGCCCTTTTGTAGCACGAAAAACATTTCAGTTTTCTGCGTTTTCTGTCTGACACTATAATTTTTAGTTAAAATTATATCTGATCCTGTGTTGGTTAGCATTTTAAAGTGCTAAATCGGCCAAACCATGCATTAAACGTGTGTTGTATTTCATATACCCCCACCCGTTATATGCACTGGAACCACTGGTTGTTGCCAAGGCATTACCCATTTTGTAACGCAAAAAACATTTCAGTTTTCTAAATTTTCTGTCAGATATTATTACTGTTAGTTACAGTTATACCTGAACCTGTGTTGGCCCGCATTTCAAGCCCTGTATCATCCTAAAATATGTAATATTTATGAGTTTATATGTTTATTCCAAATGCCCTCCCATTGTTTGTTATGGAATAGTTGACGGGGCATTGCCCATTTTGTAACACATAAAACTTTTCAGTTTTCTGATTTTTATGTCAGATATTATTATTATTAGTTAAAATTATATCTTATCCTGTGTTGGCCAGCATTTCAGGTCTTAAATCATCATAGAACAGGTGAAAATGTTTATTTCATTCACCCTACCCATTATTTGTTATGGAACACAGTTGTAGGGCATTGCCAGTTTTGTAACTCCAAAAACACTGTCAGGCCCGCATCTGATTAACGGTCGCCTCGATATAAGTGAAATAATCTTGAAAGAAACGTAAAACCCCGAATGAATAAATTAAAAAAAAAATCAAGTATCATTGAGATTCTGATGCTGATCGGGACAGAAAATAATCGAAATGAAAACACCTGACAGATTTTTACCGGCAGCTGTGAATCTTCGATGTCTTTCGCCTCTTGAAAATCGCCGACGTTTACAAATTCATTTCTCCTTTTTATCAATTAAATAATATGAATGACGCCTTGTAAAAAAAAAAGAAAAGAAAGATAATGTTTATTTATGCTGTGAGAGAAAACAATCAAGAAAAAAAAGGTAATGTTTATTAATGCTGTGAGAGAAAACAATCAAGAATTACGGTCGTGGTTGTTCGCTCTTTCGAGTGATACCGGCGATAGCGTACCTGTGTTGTCTTGGTAACGAAAGTCTCGCGCGGCTCTCGCGACCGTAGGACTCTTAACACAGGGACGCACGAGATATTGCGGGAATTCGTTTAGTTGCGAATCTTGTTATTTTATACGTCTTTGAAAGCTCCAAAGAGAATAAATACTAAGCTAAAACGCCGTTGGAAACTCAGTAAATGTGTATTGTTTCACCAGGACAATGCTCCAGCTCACACGTCTGTCACTGCTATGGCTGCCATCAATGATTGATGCTTTGAACTGATTCAACACCCTACCCCTTACTCGCCTGATCTCGCTCCTTGAGACTTCAATTTATTGCCAAAGTTGAATAAGGCCATATCTGGTGCCCATTTTTCAGACAGATGATAACGTCATACATGCAGTGGAGGACTTTCAGGACAATAAAAAAGGCCTTCTTTAAAAGTGGCATTGAAGCCCTTCAACGTCGCTGGCAAAAGTAAATAGACATTGAGGGGGATTTATGTTGAAAAATAATACGTCTCCCAAAAATCAAAACATTACATGTGAGACTCACAATTTTTCAATTAGCCCCCGTATTATGTAATTATTAATCAACTATATTGCCATGGCCGATAAGATATTAAAGGGGATTACGTTTAAGTTTCTTAAGCGAGATTAGCCTTGTGTTATTACATTATAAAGTTTATAAAGCTAGATTAGCCTTGAAATGATAGTACAATGTCTCTACAACAGCCACAATTTAAATATTGTAGAAAGGTTAACCCTTAAAGCGCCAGTCCCAACTGCAGCAGACGACAATTTGTTTTCAGAGAAAACAAGTCTTGACATTTTATGTGAATCGTCTGCTTGGCAGACGATTCACATGAAATGTCAAGACTTGTTTTCTCCGAAAAATAATAAAAAAAAAATCGAATGTCGTCTGCTACAGATTTTGCTTGTTTGCTTGGCGCTTCAAGAGTAACCCATTTACCTCACCTGTTTGGATAGGTCTGTTACCTATATAAGGGGTGTCTGGCCTGTTTTTCTTATTATCGCGTTTTGTAAAGATTTCTGTTTTTAATGCAAACAGTGTAGATCCTGATCAGAAGCCACGTTCTGTGACCTCTGATCTGAGTCTATACTGCTCGTCAATGTTCCTTTTAGAGAACGCTTGGCATACATGGGTTTAATATACATAGAGAGGGGTGATATGGGTCTATGGTTGATATGGGTATGATATGAAAATTGCCATATCATATTCTATTTATCATATATTTTTTTCTTATTGGCACACTGTTCTTTTCGCCCATATTACGCTGGAAAGTTGTCCGACCTGACGACATTGTTTTCGAAAGACAATACAAGATGGCGGGACTAACTGCGCCAACAACGTGTTTTAGAATAGAACAGAATAGCAAAATTTCAAGTGCCCCGAAAGCGGTGATACAGCGTTTTCTCCCGGGTCAAGTGGGTGATATGGCTTTTCTACCTAGGGAGTAATCGCCGCTGTGTATAGCCAGCCGGCGGATTATCCTGAAGTAGACTGATACACTTTCAGTCACATTGTTTTGTTTCTCTTTTGAAAAACAAAGAATTTGCTCTCAAGGAACAAAACAGAACAGAACAGACTACGTCATTCACTCAGATCATGCATATATGACGTATGAGGAAATTACAAATTTGCTTCTCATGGTGGTTCATGACAGATAATATAGGAATCAAACATGTTTTTTCATGCATTAACATTCGCCAGGTCCCGTGGGACGTATTGAAAACCGAGGCCGAAGGCCGCGGTTTTCAAAACTTCTCAATTAAGGGACCTGGCGAATGTTAATGCATTGAAAAACCATGTTCGATCGCTATTATTGCATAAAAATGAAAATATTTGCTACATTTCGCGTTATTTCTTGCACTATTTTGTTTCGCCTTTTCACCGATGTCGCGCGAACGTTATTTCCACCGACTATACTCGTTCTGGGGCAGGGCAGTACACATCTCGTGACGGCAGCAATTCTGTGGCTCCGGTACGAGCATATTAAAACTTCCGTAGCCGTGCATTAACATCGCGAGCCGTGCAATAACAGCGCGTAAATTGCCATGTTAATACATGGCTTTTCGCCGGTTAATACACGGCTGTTAATAACGTGCGACACTGCTTTTTATGCAATAATCTTCGCTAAATAATAGAACTTGTGTATAAAGGAGGCATAGGGAAATGAGCGACAAAAAGAAAATATATTTTTACGCCATGAAAGTCGTAACAAAGGAATGAAGCATAGCTGAAAAAAATTCCCATCTGTCATGGGATTCGAACCCGGTATATTCATATAAAAATACTGAGCCAAAGAGTCGACTGATGTAGTTGTCAGAGATTAAATACATGTACATAACTACAAGCTACTCATGATGCGTAATCTGCCAAGGCAGATAATCGAAGGTAGGAGTGTTAGGCCGTAACACTCCCCCTTTTCAAGTAAGTAATCTTTTATGATGACGCGAAGCCACTTTTGGCGAAATTAAGTCCAATCCCGGACGAGCCTTCATCTTACGACTTGAAAGTCGTAACAAAGGAATGGGGCATGGCTGAAAATAATTCCCGTCTGTCGTGGGATTCGAACCGGTCTGCCCGGATAAAAATCCAATGCTCTAACCACTGAGACAAAGAGTCGACTCTCTGACGCAGGTGTCAGAGATTGAATATTTACCTACAAGGTATGCGTAATCTGCCAAGGCAGACAATCGAAGGTAGGAGTTTTAGGCCGTAACAATATCAATAAGTCTCACTGGCGTAATATCAGAGAAGTGCAAACTAATACTTTTTTGTACGCCATGAGACTTGATACATGTTGTATCAAGTTTCAGGGCGTACATGCATACGTTACTAGGGAGCAGAAAAAGAAGGAATAAAAATAATAAATAATATTAAAAACAAAAAAAAAAAAAAAAAAAAAAAAAAAAAAGAGAGGAAGACACCGAATGCTTTCATCCGTAAGAAATAATACAGAAACCAATTCCATTCCTTTATAATAGGCACCTTTTCAGAATGGGGTCGTTGTACAGTAGAGCAAACATGAAGCAACAAAAGTTGTCTCCCTTGCAAAAATGGCGAAAATTGATCACATGTGTCCAGTCCCCTTAACTGTCTCACGATGCCTAACAACTGCAATAAAACCTCATTGGCTCGAACATTTTTGGGACCATGGAAATTTATTTGAGATATGGGAAAAAAAACCCAAAAAACAACGACAAAAAAAAAAAACAAAAAAAAAAAACAAACAAACTTTTTATAGATATATATTTTTTCACTTGAATTTCGGCAATAACTTTTTTATGTGT
The DNA here is from genome assembly GCA_964016985.1 of Anodontia alba. Taxonomy (NCBI): domain Eukaryota; kingdom Metazoa; phylum Mollusca; class Bivalvia; order Lucinida; family Lucinidae; genus Anodontia; species Anodontia alba. The sequence continues at coordinate 20,537,124 of OZ024821.1, forward strand.
TACTTTGGAAAATCATGTCCAGCAAGAAAGATGTCCAGGAGGACCCGCGCGCATACTTCTCCAAAAGGTTCCAGCTTCCTACCATTTATACATTTTCCATCATTTTCGATTTTTCTGGATTAGACATAAAAGACTATTTTGATAAATCCCGAGTTCACCGGTTTAAATCTGAAGATTGAAGGGCAAGAATGCAATATTGAGGGTCGGTCACTAAAAATTCGAATTTTTTCTGTAAATACTGTACAGAACTGCCTAGCTTTTTTCAGTTATCATGCTGATCGTTTCCTTCAAGTTTTACGGAAATGTGACCAAACATTGTAGTAGTAGTACTTTAATGTCATACTCAGACGGGTAGACTAAAGCTCCAAGGGCAGATAACTATGAAATGATAATTCCAATAACGTGCATTAGTACTCCTCTACTGATCATTCTGTGAAGTTTTGTGAAAATTTAACAAGTACGGTCACAACCCCGTTCGAAGGAACTTTAGTGCCAGTGCAGATAACCCTCAAATAAAAAGCGCATAATGTCACGTACTACTGAGCATTCCTGTGACTTTTGTTATGAAAATCTAACGAAAACTGTACATGCAATTCGTGCCACAATGTTGGATTGACTGAACAACAGACCGACGTGACAACTTTAGCATATCCGATCTCAAACTTGGTTTGCGCAGGTTTTGTTTGATGAAGTTCTTATTTAACGACAAATCAACGCTTGTGTTTCATTTTGTGTTGTCTCCCAGTAAAATGGATAAAAGGGACATAATAGCTAGTAAACGAGAGTTAATAGAAAATTGGAAGAACATGAGGTAAAGCGCGAATGGCAGTGAAGAACCTTTACGAAAACACGCCTATTCAAATATATTGAAATTTTCACCACCAAAAATTCAGATAAAAAAATCTGATATTTTTCATATTTCTGCTCAAAACATAGATCGTGGGTACTCGTTAGAACCGCCTCAGCGAGTACCCACAATCTATGTTTTTAAGCTTGAGCATAAATAAGAAAAATAATGTATACCCTTGTAAATCCCAGTTTTACTATATAAAAGTGGGGTTTAAGAGGATCAAAATTATATAGGTATGTTTTCGTGATGGGGCAGTCCAGAGCAAACAGTGGAGACTCAGATCAAACTGCTCCTGGTCGACACTGTTTGAGCGGAGGTAAGAAAAATAATGTATACCCTTGTAAACCCCAGTTTTACTATATAAAAGTGGGGTTTAAGTGGGTCAAAATTATATAGGCATGTTTTCGTGATGCAAAAAGAAATACTAACATGCCCCCGCACTTCCCCTACCTGTTACAATAGAGAGACCCTTACCCACCCTACCACCCATTCCTTTGTTGAGGTATAATTGTCCTCCTTATAGCATTGTGATATGAGGGGAGTTCAATAAGTTCGTAGAACTCAGGGTTTAACTCACAGATTGGAAGATGGTTTCAACATTATTTTTCAATATAATCACCCTTTACTTCAATGCATTTGGCCCACTTTTCTTTTAAGCAGATAAAAGACTTTTTTTTTATATCCCTGGCTCAACAACTTTGTAGTGAACACTTTCCCACGCTCCATGCAGTCCTGATAATTTGAACAGGCTCTGGTATAACGGATTAATTGTGATACGTAAACGCCGTATGCTGGAGCAGAAGGGATATTACTGCTCATGAATGGAAAGTTAACATGGGACAATTGAAGTCATCCCGTTTGTCGTAAAGCCTAGTAATAAGCTTTCCATTGTTAATGTGAAGATAAAAATCCAAGTATGAGGAGGAGTCTGCAGTCTCCGCTGTTTCCTTTATTTCAAGTTCACGTGGATAGATGAATTCCAAATGCTCTGCAAATTTTGTGATTTTTAGAGACAATGCATCATCTATATATCTGTAGGTGAAATTGAATTGTTGTGCAAGGTGTTTCTTGCCTGTTTGAGGAGACTTTGTAAAAACTCCGCCTCATACGAGTATAAAAACGGCAAGCAAAGGTGCACAGTTAGTACCCATTATTTGTTGAAATATCCGTCCGCCGAACTCCACAAAAATATTGTCGATCAGATATTCCAGCATTTTTATGACATCTGCATCTGAGTATTTTTGTGGTACATCAGAGTGATCCCGAACGAAGTATGTGTCTTTGTAGCCGATGACAACATACTGAAAGCGACGGTTACTATTCTTATGAAAACTGGTTGATAATTTCCTTTAATTTAGATTTCAATTTATCATGAGGAATAGTTGTGTAAAGAGTAGAGAAATCGAAAACTTGTATACTGTTGACGGAATGAAGGGATTGTGCCTTTAGGTTTTCTATAAGTTCTTTGGATTTTCTCAGGATCCACATCTGATTAACACCACTCCTGGCATATGCAGTGTCACAATACTTCTGAAGGCCTTCTTTAACTGCGGTTAGGATCCGTGTTAGAATCTGAGAAAGAGATTTGGTTTAGCACTTAGCCGAACCCACAATATATCTCTGCTAAGGATTCTTGTGAAGTTTAGGAATCCAGTACAATTTGGGAAGGTCAATATCTTCCTCTGGGAGGGAAATTCCGTAAGTCAGCACCACCGAATGGTGGTTTTGTAGAATTTCGTCCTTGGACATAGCAGTAAGATTATATGTAGGGGTTTCCAGTCATGATACTCATACCAAGCTCTTCCATTAAGCAGTTTATATAGTGTGTTTTGCAAACAAATACAATGTTGTTAGATGCCTTGTCGGCTGGAACAACGACAAACTTTTCATGGATTTCAGCTAACTTAGCAGCAACATCTGGATCATCAAACACCGATTCATGTTGGCGAGACATGGTTCTGCTGAGTACTGAGATACGTCTGTTTACCAAGGACATTACCGATGTAACCTATTCAGACAGGGTATCAACCTCCACGTCGTCTTTCTTGGCCCAGCGTCGTGCATATTCAACAGAATCAAAAAGTAATTTGGAATTCAGTTTCCAAGTAAACGACCTGGGTTCCCTGAATTTAGGACCTTTGGAAAGAATGTCTCTGAGTTTGCTAATCCTGACTATATTGAAGTCTCCTATTATGATTTGACCGGCTGGATTAGAGCAGAACTCCGAGGCTTTACAGGAACACGCTGAGGGGTTTCGAGTAATGTTCTCGGTATTAAGCCCTTGCAGCAGTTTTTGTAATTGAAATTCTAGGTGCAATGGGAGACGAATAACTGTAGAAGATGATGGGTGGGCTCTGGTTTTTGAAGTAAGCTGATATGGCTGAAGTCACTTTTTTATGGTTCAGTATATTGCAAATGTTAACGGCGTCAAGACCTTTGTTTCTCAAGTCAAGTTTCAGAAAATCACGAGTGGGAGTCTCTTCTGGAGAAACTGTTTGAACAGGCTTGTACAACTTAAACTTAGCAACATCCAAAATGATAGCAACCAGCTTATATTCAGGAGAATTTGGAACGTGTGTTTTTGTATCCACAACTTCCCTCTGCAAAGAGCAAAGTTTATTTACCGGCAGCTTATACAGTTTGGTGCGAATATGATGAAGTCCTAATGGTTGCTGTACATGTGGAAGGAGAGTGTCAAATGCGACATCAACACGAAAATTGGGACGATTGTAGTGCCGATGTCCATGACTTCTCTTACGTCTTTGAGAGCTGCCAAAGAGCCTTATCACATTGATTGAGCTGCATCTTGGGCTGGTAAGATTCCCTACAGAATATATGTTGTCATTGCAACCGTATGGTGGTGCAGTGCCTAATTCTCTGACCCAGAATTCCTCACGCTGTCTACAAAGTGGCGTGCTTAGACTGGGATTGTTAGTAGGGTAGTATATTTTTTCTAGTATTCTCACTTTGAAGGACAAAATAGAATGATCTGTTAGATTGAAATCAGACGCGTAGGATATTCTGCTGTAAAAATCGCCGGTAATAAAAGTTTTACCTAGATGTTTATATATTACGCATGTGCGTAACATGCGTAAGAAAAATATTTATAATAAAGTGACATTAACATAAAATAGTTTGCTTCTTTACCATAGGGGCTGTTCTTAAAGGAAAGAATGTGCTCCCTCTGGGAGCATTTTCTTTCCTTTAAGAGTAGCCCCTATTTTGAAAGCGATTTTAGGCAGCGTTTTCAAGATCTGTCCTGGGTATGCGTAAAAATGATTCCATTCTGGCTATGTCATTGATCATAATTATCTACAAACTTTCGGATTTTGTCCTATCCTACACTACCAGTATACAGCATTACGTTCATTAGAATACAGCATCACATTATTCACAATTTGTCAAGCTATCAGGACCCGTCAGCCTCCACACGTCATGAACCGCGGACCAGAGGGCATAAAACCTGATTAACATCTACAAGTCTTTTGTTTACCACTAGGAACCAGTCTAGTGGCAAGCAGTTCAAGTCAGTCTGACGATGGTTCTCGATGAGAACCGAAACTGTTCACTGTAACTGAATATTTTAAATTTAGTCTTGTTGGATAAGACAACAAGTAAATTGTGAAATAATACACCGTTGTCATTTTCAAAACGGAAGTTTTTTTGGAAATGTTTTTGTTTTGTTTTGCAGAGCCCCAAAATTTCACACTTACATTAGAAAATCTAAATTATAAAATCACATACCAGCATTGAACGCAATTAGTAACGGCCCAGGACGTGGAATGGCATAATGTACATGTACATGTAATCAGCCACGCAACGTAACCAGCCGTGTATTTGACAATAGGCTAAAATGTGACAAGCCGTCATAGATGTGAAACCGGTCATAGATCTGATCCATTTTATTCCAGGTATTTCCGTCGCCGGAAGACTACGGAAGGTTTGATCAAAAGCCAGAAATTACCACCCACCCAGACGTTGAAAGAGTGAGAAGGTAATGATACCATTGTTATTAGTCAAAGGTTTCATAACATTGTCATCGGCTTTGACGCAATCTTTTAGTCACACTTTTCGTTTCCGCTCAATAACTTTTGAAGGGATGCATTGATTTCATTCAAAATCTGCAGAACTTTATATGATTGTAAAATACAGGTCAAGTTCGATATCGGTAATCATACGCCGAATTTTGGCTGGGTTTTGGCCCTTTCTGGATTTAATCTTTGTCTTTGGGTTAAGATATAGGTTTCCGTTCAATAACTTTTGCATGCATGCATGGATTTCATTGGAAGTTTGCGGAAGAATATATCATTGTAAAATACAGGTCGTTCAATATTGGTAATCATCGGCAAAATTTTGTCAGAGTTATGGCCGTTTTACGACTTCATTTGTCGTCACACTTTTTGTTTCCTCTCAATAACTTTTAAAAGGATTCATTGATTTCCTTCAAAGTCTGCAGAAGTTTATCTCATTGTTTAATACAGGTCAGCTTCAATATTGGTAACCATCCGGCAAATTTTGGCTGAGTTATGGCCCTTTTTCAACAGTTTTTATTGTTGGCTGAAGATACTGATTTCCCTTCAATAACTAGCAGGGATGCACTGATTTCATTGGACGTTTGCGGAAAGATATAGCATTGTAAAGTACAGGTTAAGTTCGATATTGGTAATCATCCGCCAAATTTTGGCCGAGTTATGGCCCTTTTTCGACTTAATTATTGTTGTTGAATTAAGATATCGGTTTCCGTTCAATAAGTTATGAAGAGATGCACTGATTTTATCAGGTTTGCAGAATGATATATCATTGTAAAATACAAGTCAAGTTTTATATTGGTGATCATCCGCCAAATTTTGGCTGAGTTATTGCCCTTTTACGACTTAATTTGTCGTCACACTTTTCGTTTCTCTTCAATAACTTTTGAGGGGATGCATTGATTTCATTTCATGTCTGCAGAATTTTATATCATTGCAAAATATAGGTCAAGATCGATATTGGTAATCATCCGCAAAGTTGTGGCGGAGTTATGGCCCTTTTTTGACTTAGTTTTTGTTGTTGTGTTCATATTGGTTTTCGCTTAATAGCTTTTCTAGGGATGCATTGATTTAATTGAAAGTTTGCAGAGGGATATATCATTAAAATACAGGAAAAGTTCGATATTGGTAATCATCCGCAAAACTTTGGCCAAGTTATGGCCCTTTTTCGACTTAGTTTTTGTTATTGTGGTAAAATGCAGGGTAAAGATATTGTTTCCCCTCAATAACTTTTGAAGGGATGCATTGATTTCATTCAGAGTTTGCAGAATGGTATAACATTAAGGCAAAGAAGTCAGGTTTGACTTTGGTAATCACCAAAAAAAAAAAAAAAAAAAAAAAAAAAAAAAAAAAAAAAAATAGGTCGAATTATAGCCCTTTTTTTTATTTAATCAAAAGAATTTAGATAAGCGACTTTTACGACAAATAGTGTTTTTTTTTTTTTTTGTTTATTTTTTTTTTTTTTTTTTTCATATCAAATGGTTGCGCTTTTAGCAAGCGACACATCCGATTCTCGGAATTCTAGTACTTTACTACACCTGGCCCTGAGGTTATAAAACTTTTTCATGCTCCTCGGCTGAGCATGAAATTTTCTCTGCTAATAAATATGAAAATGTCAACAATAGTTATGTTTTGAGCAGAAATAAGAAAAAAATAATGTATACCCCGGTAAACCCCAGTTTTACTGTATAAAAGTGGGGTTTAAGGGAGTCATAATTATATAGGCATGTTTTCGTGACGTTTGTCGTCCGTATATTAAGTGACATTGTTAAGTGACCATATTTTTTCAGGTGTCACCAGAACGACGTTGAGGCTGTATTTCCTTTTGTCTTGGTTGGCTTATTGTACGTTCTCTTAGGACCGGATGCATACACAGCAGCCCTCCGTTTCTGGCTGTTTTCTGGATTCCGGCTTCTGCATACACTGGTGTATAATAACGCTATCCGGCAAGCTGCCAGAGCTTTTTTGTTTTATGGTTAATGTTGGAGTGATTGGTTCAATGGCGATTGCTATTCTACAAAATTCAAAGTTTTGATTGTGGTGTTTCGCGAAAGTGTATCCGTGAACACGCCAATAGGAGTTGCTCACGACAGTCCACTTTCTGTGTACCCTGTGAAGAAAGCATAAACATTCAATAGGCCGCGTCATGCGAATTCATATCATCCTTAACATGGGCAAAGTCTTATCCGGCATTTGCTATCCATTGATACATTCTATAGTATCCAATATTCTGTCTGCGGACAGCGAGGGCCCTCATCAGAATGCACGGATGCGCAGGCTGATCTGGGCCTTCGCTGTCCGCTTATGACAAAGACAGGTTTTCGCATGAAAATTTCGTATAAAACATGCAGTACCCAATGATTTTGCAGATCAGAAAATCTGTTGACATTGATGTTTTCATCCATTTATATTATTCACATCGTTTGAGTAACAAAACTGAAAAGTTGTCACTAAAGTCTATGGAAGTCAACAAAGCTTTTGTTTTAAAAGACATATATGACTGCCTTTTTGGTATACGGTGCAGGGGCTGGGGATGAAGGCCTTAAAGAAAAGAAATATTAGACCGACATTGTAGTGTTTACACGTACCTTTTGCGACACACCTGGCTCCGAGGTTTTAAAACGTTTTTCATGCTCAACTCATGTTTAGCAAGAAAGAGTTTGCAATTGTTAGTTATTTGATATTTATAAGCATGGAAAATTTCATGATCAGCTGAGTTTAGCATGAAAACGTTTTATAACCTCGGGGCCTGTAATCTGACTACAAGTAAAATAGAACTCCAAATAAGTAGAAGTGGTCCGTCGAATTACCCCAAACCACCTCAATACACCCTAAACCATCCAAAACCACTTTTTTTGTATGTATAAAATGTATCCATTGACTTTGCTGCACTTGTATTATTGATTAACATCCAAAATTAGGCAATTATAGCTCATTCCTAGAGGATTAAGAGGTTACACAGGCCAAAGTTTTGTAAGGTTACTCGCCATTTATCAGACAAGTTGGAGACATCTGACACCATTTTACAGCTCTTTACTATCAATATTCCTCGATGATGAAAAGTCTAAGGGACTGGAAACTTCACTGTGATTATTTCTTAGGTACATAAGTCACAAATAACTATGATTTTATCAGAATTTGTCAAGAGACAAGGAAACTATTGCAGCTTCAAGTACATAAGAATACTGTTGAAAATATGCCTGGCAGTCTCCAGTAAGAAAGATAACTCTCGGTCTGTGTTGTCATCAGCAGGCCCTCAATTGCACGGTGCCAGCCGGAAACTAAGGGTAAAGTACATTAGAAATCTGTTGAAAATATGTCTGGCATCTCCAGTCATAAATTTAGGCACAAACTACATCAATATAAGTGAGCGAATATATCTATATGTGCACCAACATGCATCGAGTATAATATATGTATTTTGTATGTACATACATATACAATATATGTATAAATAGACGTATATTTTATCTTATCAATGGTGGTTTGGTGTGGTTTGGGGTAGTTTGGGGTGGTTTGGGGTAATTCGATGGACCCAAGTAGACATTACGAAAACATGCCTATTCAAATTTTTAGAAAATTTCACCTCCAAAAAACTGAAAATTTTCAGAAAAAAAAAATCTGATATTTTTCATATTTCTGCTCAAAACTTAGATTGTGGGTACTCGTTAGAACCGCCTCGGCGAGGTGGTTCTAACGAATACTCACAGTGTTTTTGTGCAGAAATAAGAAAAATAATGTATACCCCTGTAAACCCCAGTTTTACTCTATAAAAGTGGGGTTTAAGGGGGTAAAATTATACAGGCATGATTTTGTGATGAGACATATTTTCTTATATCTTTATTCACTGTTAATGTTATGTCCTTGAGCCTCATTAGAATCTCTTCAAAAGATTTTTTTTTGTACAATTTAGGAGGTATATTTTCGTCAAATACCAGAACAATAGGTTAATTTTTATCGCCCAAACAAAAATATATCTCGAGCACTAGATAATCTAATTGGTTTAAGCTCTGAAAGTCATGTCCTGGCAAAAAAAGGCATATAATTTTCACTGATGTTATGAGTGACTGCCCCTTTTGACATGTTTGATCGTGGACAACTAAACCAAAAGTTTAATTACTTCATATGCATGTATGTAAACCGTAACATACATACATACATACATACATACATACATACAGGCACGTACACAAGCGCATACATGCACTACTGCCGTGCACGCACAAACATGCAGAGAGAGAGAGAGAGAGAGAGAGAGAGAGAGAGAGAGAGAGATGTTCCATGATGACTTAATGATTTGTTTCCATCTATATAGTTTGCATCAAGATTGCGTCTTTTATATCATAAAAAACGCTTCGACTCAGTTGACCATGAATTCTTGAACGTGACAAAACATGGTTTCGTTATCTTCATCGGTGGCTGTTACCTTGCCGTGAAGCAGTTCCTGAACAGAATGCGTGAGCAAATAGCCAGAAAGGTAGGTAATTATTCCTGGCATCGGACTATCTAGGACAGTGGGGGAGGGGGGGGGGGTGGGGCTGGAGGGGGGAGGGGGAAGAGATAACGTCTTTCAAATTTACCACATGCACAAGATGGACTTGGAACAATATTTTTAAAGTCTAGATTTTATCATGGTACGGTACAAGGTTTTAGTGAGAGCCGCCGAGAGCCAGCCATTGGCAAACCCAGTATTTAGCTGTTCTCAGGTAAGTTGATTTTGTTCTTGGTCCGACCTAGAGAACCCTTTTTCCCCATTTAGAATTTGTTATGTACACATTGTCTTGGAGGGGTGACTATAAAAGCCGGGAGGAAAGGTCGGGAGTCGGGACCAAAAGTCCGGAGTAAATTTGGACAATCAAATGATAACACTAAACTTGCGCCTATCGGGATGAAATTTGGACCATAAGTAGAATATAGACTCTTCTTAAAATGCATATAAGATTTTATATTATTATCTAATATTTTTGACGTTTTAATAAGAAAATAACGACTACGTCTCTCATTTTGGGGTCGGGACCAACTTTTGCGGTATTGACGATGTCAGGCATTTTGCAAATTATTGTCAGTCTTGGGATTCCACACGAATTATTTTATACATTGTCAATTTAAAACATGTCACAGATTAGAAAAATGTAAAAATAAAGTTATTTCATCGCACCGTCTAGTAATTAATTTTTTTGTTTAAACAATATTTATTTCTTCTATTTTTTTTATGAAAATACAAACAATCATTCATAATCGAACGCTGTAATTAATTGACCCGGGAGTAGGTCGGGAGTAAATTTCGGCTGTTGCGGTATGGACGTTCTCAAACATTTAGCAAATTATGGTCAGTTGGGGGATTCCACAAGAAATATTGTATGCAATAATAATTAAATACATGTAAAAATAAAGTTATTTCATCGCACCGTCTAGTAAATATTTGCGCCGGGAACAGCTCGGAACTAATCAGGGACAGAAATCAAATTGAAATAAGGGACTTTTTAGGTCTTTTCTTTAGTTTTTGCACAAGATTTTTTATTAGATGATTTTGTTTTGTCTTTGACATTTTCTTTTATTATATTTTGTTTTATATTTTTATGAATTTAAAACCCATATATGCTCATGTGTTACAAAACATAATGCTAGTTAAGGAATTAAAATGTATGTGACATTAGCAAGAAGGCAAATCTGAGTCGGTTACAAGCAGAAATTTAGTCCCGACCTACTATCGGGTTATTTAATACATGGAGCAATGAAATAACTTTATTTTTATATATTTTTCTGATTTTATGACATGTTTTTAAATGAAATTGCACAAAACGATTCTCGTGGCAATCCGCACCTGACCATTTGCAAATGTGTGACATCGTCAATACCGCAGAAGCCGAAATTTTGTCCCGACCTACTCCCGGGTCAATTAATTACTAGACGGTGCGATGAAATAACTTTATTTTTACATTCTTCTAATCTGTGACATGTTTATAATTGACATGGTATAAAATAATTCGTGTGGAATTCCCAGACTGACAATAATTTGCAAAACGCTTGACATCGTCAATACTGCAAAAGTTGGTCCCGACCCCAAAATGAGCGGCGTTGTTGTATATTTCATATTATAGCGTGAAAAATATTTGATAATAATATAAAATCTTATAAGCATTTTAAAGAAGAGTCTATATTCTACTTATATTCCAAATTTCATCCCGATGGGTGCAAGTTAAATGTTATTATTTAATTGTCCAAATTTACTCCCGACTTTTGGTCCCGACTCCTGACCTTTACTTCCGGCTTTTATAATCACCCGTCTTGGAGGCGAAACATCTTGTGACCGAACTACTTCGGATTTTATCTTAGTACGGTTCAAGGTTTTAGTGAGAGCCGCCCAGAACCAGCCTTTGGAAAACCCAGTTTTGTTCTCAGGTAAGTTGTTTTTGTTCTTGGCTCGACCAAGAACCCTTTTTTCCCCATTTAGAATTTATTGTTTAGCAGATCGCAGCCTTACATAGAAAAACTGAATATTAGAAAATGTTCACGAAACTCCATTACCACTGAATTGTAACTGTACTTTCACTTTCCATATAATCTGTTAGGGGATAAGCACGCCTACCAAACGACAGAATAACCATAGTGCGTGATGATATGCTGAACTTCTAGCAAAGCACAAAATTAAATAAATTACGATAAACACTATGAATTTCCATGTTTTCTATGGCTTTCGCATGCAAAAACTAATTTGCCCAATATGTGTGAAGTAGGTGTTGTTGAATGGGCAGTTTGATGTAATTCCCCATGTTTTTAAAATGATTTCCAAAAAACATTTATATGGCTCATGAAACACAGAAAATGAAAAGTTTGTTGACCTTTTTTGAGTCCACAAATTCTCAACCGGGTGTTGTGCTAATTGTGTCACATTCTTAATCGATGGTTGTGCACTCTTTTAAATGGTAGGCGTGATAAGGCCATAGCTCCAGATACATGTAAGGCATTCTGTAGACGAACAGGTATTGTTTTTTTTTGTTTTTTTTTGTCACTGCACAAAATATATGTTGTGGGAACTCATTAGCCTGTATAGAAGCATCTCGGTAAGGCGCTTCTAATGAATATCCACAACATGTTTTTTTTATAGAGAACTGGCCAAAAGTACAGCGGTTTTCATGGAGAAGTAAGAAAAGTCATTACCTGATACCCTCTTATCATATATTTACTAAAAAATATGTACTTATCATATATTTACTAAAACATATGTACTTTTTACATACGCAGTACTCACACACAAGATTCGTGCTCCTGTCATGGCTGTAGTGCTTAAATAAAAATGATGTATACTGCAGTCTTGATTAGTGTTTTGAGGGTTAATTATTGACCCCTTAATTAAAGGTTTTCCACACTTGTTTTAATCACCAATGTCTTTAAATTCCTCTGAAGTTATGATGGAAAGTAAACTGTATAAGATTGAGAGATACCAGTATATGTTAAATTTTACCTAAAATGAAGTATGGAAATTTTCCTTCTGTCTGTCTGTCTCTGTCTGTCTTTCTGTCACTCTATATCTATCTCTGTCTGTCACTCTGTTGTCTGTCAGTCTCTCTTTTTCTCTCTCTGTCTCTGACTGTCTGTCTGTCTGTCTCTCTCTGTGCCTGCCTCTGTCAATCCACTTGCCTGCCTGTGTGTCTATCTTGTTGATATGTGATGTGTCTCTCTGTCTGTCTGTCTGTGTCAGTTTGTTTCTCTCTGTCACTTCCTGTCTGTACATGTACATCGCTTTTTATCTGTCTCTGTCTGTCTGCCTGCCTGTCTCTCTCCCTCTCTCACACACACACACACACACACACACACACACACACACACACACACACTGTGCCAGCCTGGCTGCTTACTTGCTTGCCTGTGTTGGTATGTGATACATATATTTGTCTTTTGTAGGATGGGTACTTGTTTAAGCAAACAGCAGAAGAATTTTAAGAAGAAAACTAAGGACAAAGATAGATTAGATGATGTGGTAGGGAAAGAAAAGGTAAGTTATTGCTGGCTTTTATCATAGGGCTAGATAAAGCATTTTTTTTTTCAACCAAAAAGAATTGATATTTTTCTTATTTCTGCACAAAAACATATGTTGTGTGTACTCATAAGAAGCACCCACGACGTATATTTTCTTGCAAAATAAGAAAAAAATGTTGTGTGGATACCCCCTCTTATCTGGAGCTATGCTTTTGTGTGTTTTTTTTTTTTTATCAAGGGTTTGGGTCTGAATGTCATTTTGATGTTATTGTTACTATATTTACCCTAAGTATTTGTGACACCTTTATAACTACTTACCATAATTATTCTAAAATTTGAACAAATTTATTTAACTGCCTGGTGCTGATCATGGTGTGTCTAGAAATTGCTGGATGAGTGGCAGACTGTAAAGACCCTGGGAATGCAGCATAAAGGTTAACAGGCCTGAGAATTCTGGTTCTACACTGTTTACTCAGGCCTGTTAACCTTTACCACTTTCTGGGCAAATTCAGAAGATGACAAATTGATGCTGTTTTTCTTATTTTTCCAGAAAACAAGATTTGACATGTTAAATGTCAATCCTGTTTTCTGGGGAAAATTAGAAAAATATTTCAAAATAGTGTCTGCTGAAAATTTTACCCAGAGTGCTATAGCATGAAGAAAGGTGATATTACTCACTGGCCAGCTGTTAAACTTTAACCATCCTTAGCAGATAATAAACTGATGATATTTTTCTTATTTTTCTAGAAAATAGGCTTAGATGTTTCATGCAAATTGTCTCTTAAGGAAATAGGTTTTGACAGTTCATGCAAAATGTCTCCTCAGGACCTGTATCAAACTTGTTGGGGGAAAAACAAGAAAAATATTCTAAAATGTCATCTCCTAAGAAAGCAATTTGGCTGAAATGATGTCAAAGCCTATTTTCTGGAAAAAATCAAGAAAAGTATTTCATATGTTGACTGCTGAATGTTTTACCCAGCATGCTAAGCTTTAAGGCCACTATTTCTTATGGTACTTTAGCGGTTGAAGTTGAGCATACTCTAGATACTCAATTAATTATGCTTGTCCAGTACCTGGCAAGTGTGTAAAAAAAAAAGAACAACAAAAAACCTGGCAGATCCAGAGAGGGTGAGTGTGAGAGGTTGAGAGAGCAGGGTGAATGGGGTTCAGCTGAACATTCTTGAGCTCAAAACTTCTTTAACAAGTAGGAAAAGGTTGGATAAATTTAAGAACTTTTTGATACCGTATTTATCATGATTATTCGCACACCATACTTTTTTCCCTTACATTTCTGAAGAAAAAATCAACACCGCCATTTTGATATGTATCATTGTCTTTTAAAATTGCTGGATGGGTGACAAACAGTGTAGACCACAATCAGACACCGCATTGCAGCATTTGATTTAGGTCTACACTGTTTGCTAAGGCCTATCTGTATGATAATTTGATCAAATCGACCTCCCCACCCCACCCCCCATCAGGAAAACTGAATCCTCTGTTAAAGAATCCTGGATATGCGTAAAATGTTTCACAGAGCCTTGCACTCATAGGGGCCACACAAGTTAGATGTCACCATGGCTTGGGCTATCATTTGAAAGGCAAGGCCCTGCAGTCATCTTCTTTTGTTACCTTTACCATTCCACAGGAGGTAGTTTTGTCCCAATGAACGATTATAATCGATCATCAGTCACTTGCCTTTTGTAACTGATGATTGGAAAGAATTTTTAAAGTGGACTAATTAGAAGATTCTATTTCAGGAACATATTTTTGTCCATTTTATTTTGATAGGCAAGTTGTAAGCTGTTTATTTGGTTCATTTTAGGTTTGTGGTGAATTAAGATGAAGAAAATTATTAATGTGATAAAAAAATGGCCTGAAATAAAGCACATTTTTGTAACTGAAAATAAATGATGCTTTTTCTTATTTTCTCATGAAACATATGTTGTGGGTACTCCTTAGAAGTGCCTCAGCAAGGTGTTGCTAATGAGTACCCACAACATATGTTTTCATGGAGATATAAGAAAAATATTATGAGGTTACCCCATCTTATCTTGAGCTATGAATAAGTAACTTAAGCTGGCTAAAATAAGAATGAATATATTTTCTCCTTACAAAAACATGCCTTTTCAAATATACTGAAAATTTTTACCACCAAAAAAAGAAAATTTTCAGATAAATAATTCTTATATTTTCATATTTCTGCTCAAAACATAGATTGTTTGTACTCATTATAACTGCCTCAATGAGGCAGTTCTAAAGAGTACTTACAATCTGTGTATAACCCTGTAAAAATCCCAGTTTTACTATATAAAAGTGAGATTTAAGGGCGGGGGGGGCGGGTCAGAATAAAAAAAAAAGGTATGTTTGCATGATGACTAGTAGAGTATTAGTCATTTGTCAATGATCACTCACTACCAGAGAGGTACCCATTTACCGATAGGTGAAAAGAGCAAGTTCTTTTTACAGTTATAGTCTGAGTTCGGCTCAAACCTGCAACCTTCTGCACTGCTGTCAAAGGCTCTGGCCACTTGGTGGTAATGGCACCTAGCAAACAAGCAGACTTTATTTTACTTGATTTTTCCAAGACCTTTAATAAGGTCAACCACATCAAATTGCTTTCGAGACTTCACCTGTATGGAATTAAACTTCACGAGTATGGAATTAGTTCAACTAATGTGTTGAACAGGCTTCAAGACTTACTTGATAATAACATTGCAAAAACATACCTATATAATCTAATCCCCTTAAACCCAACGTTTATATAGTAAAATTGGGGTTTATAGGGGTGTACATTAGGTTTCAGCTTTCTTTCTTATTTCTGGTTAAAAACATAGATTGTGGGTACTCGTTAGACCCACCTTGCTGAGGTGGTTCTAACGAGTATCCACAATCTATTTTTTGAGCAGACATATGAAAAATATCAGAATTTTTATCTGACAATTTTCATTTTTTGGTGATAAAATTGTCAGTATATCATACATGCCATAAGCTCTTGGCAGAAATCTGTGAGATCAGGCTAATTTTTAGGGGAGATTTGACAAAATTGTGTGAGATTTTCATAAAAATCACTTTCAAGCTCACAGAAATAAGTTTAAAGCCTTTATTTTTTATGACTTAAGCATATCAAAAGTATAATGTTGTGTAATTCATAATTAGTTTTTCATAAAATATTCTTTTAGAGGGTCTGAAAATTCTGTGAGATTTGAAATTCTTATGGGAAATGGGTTGCAAAGTAGCCAAATTCTGTGAGATTTTGTCTCACAGTGTGAGGTATGGCATGTGTGGTATATAATATATTTGAATAGGCATGTTCTCGTAATGAAAAATAATAAATTGCTGAGAGTTGTTGATGGGAGTTGTCTGTCTCTGTTTCCACCCTGATGACATCAGGTGTGCTATATAGCTTAATCGGGTCTGATTTTGTTTCTTGTTTTCATCAGTGACCTGCCTGATACTATTGCCTCTCTTTGCAGATAATAGGGCTTTATACTTGAACACTCATTACGAAAACATGCCTATTAAAATATATTGAGAATTTTACCACCAAAAAATGAAAATTTTCAGATGAAAAAATCTGATATTTTTCATATTAATGCTCAAAACATAGATTGTGGGTACTCGTTAGAACTGCCTCGGCGAGGCGGTTCTAACGAGTACCACAATCTATGTTTTTGAGCAGAAATAAGAAAAATAATGTATACCCCTGTCAACCCCAGTTTTACTATATAAAAGTGGGGTTTAAGGGGGTCAAAATTATATAGGTATGTACTCGTGATGTAATGGCTAAAGTATTTGCCCTCTGTGGTTTTTGTATTTGATCAATGAGGGCTGTGTATTTGACCAATGAGCAGTTTGTATTAGACCCCGGAGGGCTTAATTGTGTAAGACCACTGAGGACTTTGTATTTTACCTTTGAAGGCTTTGTAGTAGACCATTGAGGGCAGGGGTCATCCTGAAGCTTTCAGAGAGGGAGCAGTTTTGCGACAATTTCAGGATTTCAGGGAGAAGTTTTAGTCCAAATTTTGGAGTTCCCTATACATTCTATACATTTTCATTTCTTCCTCAGCTCAAGATAGGGAGAAGTCAGCCATCTTAGGGAGACTTTTTCTCCCAAATCACCCCCTAGGATGATCCCTGTGAGGGTTTGTATTTGATCTCTAAGGACTAATAGTATTTTACCACTAAAGCCATTGTATTTGATCACTCAGGGTTTTGTTTTTCACAATTGAGGGATTTTGTTTTTATTTTAAGATCTTTGTATGTGACTGCCAAGGGATTTGTACATGTACATGTATTAGATCACTCAGAGGGCTTTGTATTTGATCACTGAGGGCTTTGTGTTTCACCACTGAGGGCTTTGTGTTTCACCAATGAGGGCTTTGTGTTTCACCAATGAGGGCTTTGTATCTCACCTGATGCACTGATTGAGGGCTTTGTCTCTCACCTTTGAGGACGAGTATGTAGTTATGCATAACAAAATGATCTCAGTAGGTTATATATGAAGTTGTTAGCTGGGACATAGAGTTCAAACCCGCTAAATGCCAGTGGTGCAAGTAATAGGCTCTACTGAGGAGACACATATAAACTCTAAGGCTAGGTTGCTGAGCCTATGACTGTGACTGGTTCCAAAATCTTTGCCTATCTCTAGATAAGGGTTTTTTTTTCAACCAAAAATATTGATACATGTATTTTTTTTATTTCTCTATGAAAACATGATGTAGGTACTCATTAGAAGCACCTTGCCAAGGCATTTTTAATTAGTACCCACACCATTTTTGTCACACCTGTGTTAGCATGGTTTACTTAGGCATGCAAGTTTTGGTCCGTTTGTTCGTTTGTTCTTTAGTCTGTGTACCTAGGTTCATCCTAGCATCCTCCCTACATTCATCCTAAATGAAGTCCACAAACTGTAAAATTTTACAGTGAGTTTCAAATCACTGATTGTATTATCTCAGTCGTAGCTAAACAAGGGTGACAACTCCCACTCTTCTGGTGCTTGTTTTTACTGCATTTTAGTACACAAGTGCGACATAAACTGCAACAAAATTCTTAATTTTATGAGAAATAATAAAACAATATTTCACTGATACCCCCTCTTATCTTGAGCTAATTGCTTCAGGTTGATATAACTAGCAGCCAGTCCTGGAATTCCCATTTACATGTAGACAGGGTTGCAGACAATGCAAACAAAACCTAGGACTGTAGCATAGCTCAGCTAATCCTAGTCCTGATGAACCCAGATTACCCTGCCTTTACAAACATTGTAAATCCAGATCAGTTGGCTTCTGAAGAAGCCATCTGATCTGGATCTGCACTGTTAGCCATTAAGTATGAATTTATATCAACTGTCTGGATCAAGTGATATGATTGGCTGACAATTAGAAGTGGGTCCAGAAAATGTTTTTTTCTTATTTCTCCATGAAAACATATATTTTGTATACTCATTAGAAGTGCCCTGGTTTCAAATGAGTACCTGCAACATGTTTTTGTAGAGGAATAACAAAACTATCAACTACATGTATGTCCCATAGAAAAAAGCTCCTTATCCGCATGTATGTTGTAGGTTTTATTTGTAAAAAGGACATCATAGCTCAAGATAATAGCCTTTTTCAACTAAAATATTTTGATATTTTCCTTATTTATCCAAAAAAAAAACAAAAAAACATTTTGTGGGTACTCTTTAGAAGCAACACTATGGGGTGTTTCTAAGTACCCACAACATGTGACTTCCACAGAAATATTTTCCAGATACACCCACTTACCTGGAGCTGTCATTAATCCCACACTTACCTAGAACTATCAGTAACCCCACCCTCTTACCTGGAACTATCATTAGCCCCACCTTCTTACCTGGAGCTGTCATTAACCCTTAAAAGCTTGATCACAACTGCAGCCTATGACATGCTGTTGCTGACAATTCGAAATACTTTTCTAATTTTCCTAGAAAATAGGATTTGACATTTCATAAAAATCATCTCCTTGGGAGACAATTTGCATGAAATGTCAAATTCTAGAGAAAATCCTATTTTCTTGGAAAAAAAGAAAAATATCATTAGTTTGTCTTCTGCTGAATTTGCCCAGAGAGTGGTAAAAGTTGATACACAATATTTTCAGGGGCAGATTTAGAAGGGCTTCCTGGGTTTCTGTGATGAAAATCTGCCTTTTCAAATATATTGAAAATTTCACTACCATAAACTCAAAGATTTCAGATAAAAATTCTGATATGTTTTCATATTTCTGCTCAAAACATAGATTGTGGATACTTGTGAGCTCACCTGGAGCAATTTTAGGCTCTAGGTCAGCTTATGCCATAGCCTGTTGTCCATCGTCCGTCAGTCGTCCGTCTGTCCGTCAGTCTGTCGTTAGCATTTCACATTTTCCACATCTCCAGAACCATAAGTTGGATTGAACTGAAATTTAGTGGGAGGTATTGTGGCAACATGGAGATTCAGAATTGCTAAAATTGTTCCGTTGCGATATCCAATGGCGGCCATCTTGAAATACTTCAAATGACATCTTCTCCCAAACCATAAGTCCGATTGAGCTGAAACTTGATGGGAGGTACACAATGACAGAGATTCAAAATTGCTAAAATCGTTCCGTTCTTATATCCAAGATGGTGGCCATCTTGAAATTCTTCAAACGACATCTCCCAAACCATAAGTCTGACTGAGCTAAAACATGATGGGAGGCATTGGAGCAACATAGAGATTCAAAATTGCTAAAATCATACCATTCTGATATCTAAGATGGCTGCCATGGTGGCCATCTTGAGATTCTTCAAACAGCATCTCCTCCCAAACCGTAAGTTGGATTGAGCCAAAACATGATGGGAAGCATCACAGTGACACAGAGATTCAGAATTGCTAAAATCGTTCCATTCTGATATCCAAGATTGTTGCTATGGGGTCCATCTTGAAATTCTTCATACGGCATCTCCTCCTAAACCAAAAATGAGATTGAGCCGAAACTTGATGGGTTGCATTAGAGCGTTATATAGATTCAGAATTGCTAAAATCATTCCTAGGTGGCCATCTTGAAATTCTTCAAACAACATCTCCTCACAAAGTGTAGGCCTGATTTAGCCAAAACTTGATGGGAGGCATCTGAGTGACATAGAGATTCAGATTTAGGAAAATTGTTCCACTCCGATATCCAAGATATCCGTCGTTAGCATTTCACATTTTCCACATCTCCTCCAGAACCATAAGTTGGATTGAACTGAAATTTAGTGGGAGGTATTGTGGCAACATGTAGATTCAGAATTGCTAAAATTGTTCCGTTGCGATATCCAATGGCGGCCATCTTGAAATACTTCAAACGACATCTTCTCCCAAACCATAAGTCCGATTGAGCTGAAACTTGATGGGAGGTACACAATGACAGAGATTCAAAATTGCTAAAATCGTTCCGTTCTGATATCCAAGATGGCCATGGTGGCCATCTTGAAATTCTTCAAACTATATCTCCTCCCAAACCATATGTTGGATTGAGCAGTAACTTGATGGGAATCATCGGAGTGACATAGAGATTCAGAATTGCTTAAATTGTTCCATTTGGCTATCCAAGATGACGGCCATCTTGAAAATCTTGAAACAGTTTACATCTGCTCCCGAACCCTAAGTCAGATTGAGTCCAAACATGGTGGGAGGCATGGGGCCACATGGAGATTTAGAATTGCTAAAATCATTCCGTTCCTTTTATCCAAGATGGCTGCCATGTCAGCCATCTTGAAAATCTTCAAACAACATCTCCTCCGGCCATCTTGAAAGTCTTCAATTGTTATCTGCTCTCAAATAGTAAATCCGATGGAGCGGAAACTTGGTGGAAGGCATCGGGGCAGCATGGAGATTTAGAATTGCTAAATGGTTCCATTTTTAAATCCAAGATGGCCACCATGGTAGCCATCTTGAAAATCTTCAAATCACATCTGCTACCGAATTGTAAGTCTGATTGAGCTTAAACATAATGGGAGGCATAGGGGTGTTATGGATTTTCAGAATTGCTAAAATCCTTCTGTTCCAATGTCCAAGATGGCTGCTGTCTTGAAATTCTTCAAATCACGTCTCCTCCCAAACAGTAAGTCAGGTTGAGCTGAAACTTGATGGGAGGCATTGGGGTGACATGGAGATTCAGAATTGCTGAATCGTTCAGTTCCAATATCCAAGATGGTGGCCATGGTGGCAATCTTGAAACTCTCCAAACAACATCAGATTCTGAATTGCTAAAGGCAGTCTGATCTGATAGCCAAGATGGCCACCATGGCACAATGTAACATATCATGATCAGCCTAATCCAGGTGAGCGATTTCTGACCCACTTGGGCCTTCAGTTAGATCAGCCTCGCCAAGGCAATTTTTATGAGTATCCACAATCTGTGTTTTTGAGCAGATGTAAGAAAAATAATCTATACCCCTGTAAACCCCGGTTTTACTATGTAAAAGTGGGGTTTAAGGGGGTTAAAATTATGTAGGTATGTTTTCGTGATGCAGCTGAACCCCACTTTTGAAACCAAAATTACATTTTCACGGTAAATTACGATACCGTATATACTATAAAATTCACACCCCTTAATTACTCTTGACCTTATCCTTCTCTTCAGCAAGCTCATTATTTCACCTGTCAGGTAGTGAAGAGGTGAGCTTCAGTGATCACATTTTGTCCGTCGTCTGTCGTGCGTGCGTTCGTCTGTAAACAATTTCTTCAAACGACATCTCCTCCTAAACCACTGATTGGATTTTGACCAAACTTCACAGGAATGATCCTTGGTTGGTCCTCTTTCAAAATTATTCAAATGGTTCCGGTCCATTGCAAAGCTAGGTCACAGGAGCTAAAAATAGATTTTTTAACTAAAAACTTCTTGTCAGAAACTACTGGACCGATTTCAATATAATTTTGCAGAAATGTTCCTTTGGTGATCCTCTACCAAGATTGTACAAGCCATTTTGATTCATCAAAAAACATGGCTGCCAGGGGGCGGGGCTTATTTTCCCTATATATCTATATAGAAATCTTTAAAAAATCTTCTTGTCAAAAACCACTGGACCAATTTCAATATAACACAGCTGGAATGTTTCTTTTGTAACCCTCTACCAAGATTGTTCAAGCTGTCATGATTCGTCAGAAAACATGGCCACCAGGGGGCGGGGCTTATTTTCCCTATATATCTATATAGAAAACTTTAAAAATCTTCTTGTCTGAAACCACTGAATCGATTTCAACATAACTTGGCAGAAATGTTTCCTTGGTGACCCTCTACTAAGATTGTTCAAGCCGTCATGATTTGTCAAAAATGGCCAGGGGGCGGGGCTTATTTTCCCTATATATCTATATAGAAAACTTTAAAAATCTTCTTGTCTGAGAAACCACTGGACCGATTTTATTATAACTTGGCAGAAATGTTTCCTTGGTGACCCTCTACCAAGATTATTCAAGTAATCGTGATTCGCCAAAAAACAGCACCGCCAAGGGGCGTGCTTCTTTTCCCTATATATCTATATAGAAAACTTTAAAAATCTTCTTGTCAGAGACCAATGGACTGATTTTAATATAACTTGGCAGGAATGTTTCGTTGGTGACCCTCTACCAAGTTTGTTCAAGCCGCCATGATTTGTCAAAAAACATGGCCGCAAGGGGCCGGGGCTTATTTTCCCTATATATATACAGAAAACTTTAAAAACTTCTTGTAAGAAGCCATTGGACCTAGTTCAATGTAACTTGGTAGGAATGTTGCTTTGGTGACCTTCTACCAAGATTGTTCAAGCCCTCGTGCTACGTCAAAAAACATGGCCACCAGGGGGCGGGGCTTATTTTTGGTTTATATCTGTATAGAAAAATTAAAAGTTCTTCTTGTCAGAAACCACCTGACCGATTTTTAACTCACCTGAGTAAAGCTCAGTGAGCTGTTCTGATGGGCCAGTCCTCCGGCGTCCGGCGTCCATTGTCAGCAGTTGACATCTCCTTCTAAATCACTGGGCCAGTTCGGACCAAACTTCACCAGAATGATCCTTGGGAGGTACTAACTGAAAATTATTCAAAGATCTGGAATCCAAGCAGAACTCTGGTTGCCATGGCAACAAATAGGTGAAAATTAGCAAAAACATTTAAAAATCTTCTTGTCTGAAACCAGAAGGCCCAGGTCTTTGATACTTGGCATGTAGCTTCACCTAATGGATCATTACTAAAGTTGTTCAATTATAGCCCTGGAGTCAAAATTGGCCCCACCCTTAGGGGCCACATGTTTTACCTAAAACCTTAAAGGGAAAAATCAGAAGGCCCATGCCTTTGATATTTGATACACAGCTTTGTCTAGTGGACCTCAGCCAATGATATGTAGCTTCATCTAGTGGACCTTTACCAAGATTGTTCAAATTGTAGCCCTTGGGCCAAAAATGGCCCCGCCCAGGGGCCAACATGTTTTACATAGACTAACATAGGGAAAACCTTTAAAAATCTTCTTGTCTGAAACCAGAAAGCCCAGGTCTTTGATAATTGGTATATAGCTTCACCTAATGGACCATTATCAAAGTTGTTCAAAATATAGCCCTGGGGTCAAAATTGGCCCCACCCTAGGGTTCATATTTTACATAGACCTTTATAGGGAAACACCTTTAAAAATCTTCTTATCTGAAACCAGAAGGCCCAGGTCTTTGATATTTGGTAAACAGCTTTGTCTAGTGGACCTTTACCAAGATTGTTCAAATTATAGCCCTGGGGTCAAAATTGGCCCCGCCCTAGGGGTCACATGTTATACATAAACCCTTATAGGGAAAAACCTTTAAAAATCTTCTTATTTGAAACCAGAAGGCCCATGCCTTTGGTATTTGGTACACAGCTTTGTCTAGTAGACCTCTGCCAAGATTGTTCAAGTTATAGTCCTGGGGCCAAAAATGGCCCCACCCAGTGGCCCACATATTTTACATGGACTTTATATAGGGAAAAACCTTGAAAAATATTCTTGTTTGAAACAAGAAGGCCCAGCCCTTTGATATTTGGTACACAGCTTAGTCTAGTCGACCTCTACCAAGATTGTTCAAATTATAGCCCTGGGGTCAAAATTGTCCCGGCCCTATTGGTGACATGTTATACATAGATCCTTATAGGGAAAAACCTTTAAAAACCTTGTCTGAAACCTTGTCTGAAACCAGAAGGCCCAGATCTTTGATATTTGGTATGTAGCTTCATCTAGAGGACCTCTTGAGCAAGATTGTTCAGATTGTAGTCCTAGAGCCAAAAATGGCTCCACCCTGGGTCCCAGGGTCCAACATGTTTTACATAGACTAACATAGGGAAAACGTTTAAAAATCTTCTCGACTAAAACCAGAATGCCCAGGTCTTTGATATTTAATATGTAGCTTCATCTAGTGGACCTCTACCAAGATTGTTCAAATTGTAGTCCTAGGGCCAAAACATTCATTTTCAACAAATTTTAAACATACATAGTCCTAGAAGAGAAACCATAGTCTTTTAGAATATACTAGAGACAATGACACTTAGGTGAGCGAAATAGGGCCCTGTGGGCTCTCTTGTTTTATTAACTTTCCATGTATATATAAAATTGCTTGGTGAGTGCAAACAGTGTAGATCCTGATCAGACACCAAATTCTGCAGTATCTGATCTGGGTCTACCTTATTAACAAATATAACAAATATGTAGAATAAGTACAGTAATTTGATCCAATTGAACACCCTCAGAAATCACTTTGTTTCCTCCTCTGTATTTATTTCATTTAGAGAGCTGAAAAGAAAGTAAATTATGGGAAGAAGTCAAGAAAGGCAAACAATTCAGACAGAGATTCATCCTCAGACACAAGCAGCTCATCTGATGCTTGCCCAGGTATTTCAGTTTAGCTGAGAATCCTTTTACTGTCATAATGCCAACATGAGTTGAATAGTGTAGTGTGTACCCTAAAATTTTACCACCAAAAAATGAATTTTCAGATGAAAAAATCTGATATTTTTCATATTAATGCTCAAAACATAGATTGTGGGTACTCGTTAGAACCGCCTCGGCGAGGCGGTTCTAACGAGTACCACAATCTATGTTTTTGAGCGGAAATAAGAAAAATAATGTATACCCCTGTCAACCCCAGTTTTACTATATAAAATATACTATATAATAATTATATGGTGAAAACAAGAGATATGTAGCCTGTATGGGTCTGTGTTATTGAGGCGAGTTTTGTAATTTTTAAACCGGCACATTCTAGTATCTTTGACAGTAGAGTTCTACTTCCACAGAACTACAGGTACTAGGGTGTGTATGCAGGCCTCAAAACTACAATGCTGTCATACGAAGAATCTCAGTTAAACCAAAACTCCAATTTTCATTTGTTTATGTGTTCTTTGCTTCACAGGCTAACTAACCTTTATTGATTTTATTTTAATAGTTTTGTTTACTTCTAAAAACCTTTTAAACCCTGCTACAAGATAATGGCCAAATTTAAAAAGCAAAATCTAGGCCAAAATAGTATGGAATAAAGTGTTCGAAATTTAAGGACATTTACCATATATGTGTTTGTGGAAAAATGGGAAAATGACAAGATTTTGGATTTAAAATATTACCTATCCACAGCTATGGCCATGAAGTATAAATTTTACATACATTTGTTATCTTGAAGAAAATGAGCAGCAGCATAAGAAAGCCTGCCAAATTATGATATACAGTGTAGGAGCTTCCTGCATTAATTATAGTAAATGTACTAAAATTTCAAACTCTTTATTCCACACTATATTTTGGCCTACAGTTTGCTTTTTATGCATCTGTTGCTTAAATACTTAATGGAATGGCAACAATGTAGACCCTGATAATTCTGCTCCTTCAGAGCAGTCTGATCTGGGTCTGCACTGTTTGCATATGTCATTTTGTCAGATACTTTGTGTTCGAAATTTTAGAACAAATTACCATATGTCATAATGTGTAAAGAATAAAACCTCTATAATAAGCAAAGAACTTGTTAAGGAGTATTTTAAGCCAAGTCTTGGATAATTTCCTCCAGTTCTCCATGAAAAGTAAATATATATTATGGGTACTCATAAGAAGCATCTCAGTGAGGTGTTTTTATGGAGAAATTAGAGAAAAATATCCCAGAATTATCACCAAATGCCATAAAAAATATGTTTTTTTTATGGAAAAAAATGAGAAAAGAATATTCCAGAAGCTTCACCAAATACCCCTCCTTAAGAAGTCCTCTGCAAATTATCTGGTAGTATGAGCTGTGTTATGGGTAAACCTATATTTTGCCATATTAAATGACATATATGCATGCATATGCAGCCTCAGATATGTTTTTACTCAATAAGTGTGAATATTTTTCTTTCTTTTCTTTCCATGAAAACATATGTTGTTGGTATGAATTAGAATCACCTCAATGAGGTCTTCTAATGAGTACCCACAACATATTTTTCAGAAAAAAAGTCTGGATAGTCATCTTATTTGGAGCTATGTTTACCATGGGTAAATTTGTCCTATCGCATAATATTCTTGGTATGATGATTTAACTTGCCATATCCCATAAAATTACCATATTCAAAGTAATTACAGCACATACCCCAATAATTGCACTGTCAAGCAATTCCTGATTATCACCGCTGTACTTTTGGCCAGTTCTCTATAAAAGCATGTGTTGTAGATACTCATTTCAATTACCTTGACCTGGTAAGATGATTCAGATGAGTACCAACATCCTATGCTTTCATAAAAACATCAGAATAAAATTACACATACAAATACTCGTACTTACATATCAGACATAAGGCAGTTTTACCCATTTCACAGCTCATATTGTTGCATAATGCATAAGGCTATTGCACAGCTCATATTATGGTGTAAGGCAGTTTTACAAATTATACAGCTCATATTAGACATAAACCACTTGTACCAATTACACAGCTCATGATACAAGGCAATTATACCCTTAGACATAAAGCAGTTAAATTACACAGCTCATGTTAAGGTATAAGACATATTTTATGCCCGTTTTACAGCTGATATAAGGTCTTATGACAGTTTGATCATTACACAACTCTTATAAGGGCATAAGGCAGTTGTACCCATTATATCTAGGCATAAGACAGTTACCCATTACACAGCCCATACTATGGCATAGGGGGTTTTACCCATTACACAGCTAATATTGTTTCGTACATGTACACAAGTTGTACCAATTACATAGCTCAGTTAAGGGCATAAGGCAGTTTTAACCATTACACAGCTAATATTATGGCATATAACAGGTTACTTTTTACACAGCTTGTATAAAGGCATATATCAGCTGTACTAAATACACAGCCCATATTATGGCATTAGACAGTTTACCCATTACACAGCTCATATTAGGGAATATATCAATTGAACTCATTACACAGTCCATATTAAGGCATACGGTAACACATCTCATATTAGACAAAAGGCAGTTTTACCCATTAAAAAGCCCATATTATGGCAGAGGGTAGTTGTACCCATTACACAGCTCATAAAAGGGCATATAGCGGATGTACCAATTACACAGCCCATATTTGGCATAAAGCAGTTTTGCCATTTACACAGCACATATTATGGCATGAGGCGGTCGTACCGATTACAGGCTCATTTTAGACTTAAGGTAGTTTTAACCAATTCATTAGCTATTATTATGGCATTCGGCAGCTTACCCATTACACAGCTCATATTACTGCATGAGACAATTGTACCAATGTACTCATAACACAGCCCATATTATGGCATAAGGCATTTTACCCATACACAACTCATATTATGGCATAAGACAGTTGAATCCATTACACAGCTCATGTTGGGGCATATATCAGTTGTACCCATTACACAGTCCATATAAGGGCATATATCAATAGTACCCGTGGCACAGCCCATATTATGGCATAAGGCAGTTTACCCATTAAACAGCTCATATTACAGTTGTAACCATTACACAGCCAATATTATGGTATAAGGCAGTTGTACCCATAACACATCTCATATTTGACATAAGGCAATTGTACCCATTACACATTATGGCATAATGTTGTACCCATTACACAGCTTATATTAGGACATATAACAGTTGTACCCATTATAAAACCCATATTATGGCATAAGGAAGTTGAACTCATTACACAGTTTATATTCGACATAAAGCAGTTTTATACTAAACACAGCTTATATTATGGCATGAGGCAGCAGTACCGCTTACACAGGTCATTTTAGACTTAAGGTAGTTTTACACATTACACAGCTAATATTAGACATAAGGAAGTTGTACCTATTACACAGCCCATATTATGGTATAAGGCATTTGTACCCATTACACAGCTCATATAAGAGCTTATAGCAGTTGTACACATTACTCAGCTCACATAATGGCCTAAGGCAGTTATGCCTTTACATAGCTCATATTAGACATAAAGCAGTTTTACCCTTTACACAGCTCATATTATGGCATGAGCAAATGTACCCAAAACACAGCTTATTTTAGACCTAAGGTAGTCGTACCCATTATACATCTCATATTAGACATTAGGCCTATTACACAATTCATATTGTGACTTTATACCGATCATATTACGGCATATGGCAGTTTACCCAATACACAGCTCATATTAGGGCATATACCAATTGTACCCATTACACAGCTCATATTATGGTATTAGGCAGTTTACAGATTACACCACTCATATTATGGCATAAGCCAGTTAACCCATCACCCAGCCCATATTAGTGCATACGACAGTTGAACACATTACACAACTCATATTAAGGCATAAGGCACTTTACCCATACAAAGGTCATATTTTGGCATAAGACAAGTGTACCCAATAAACTGCTCATTTTAAAGCATATATCAGTTGTACCCATTACACATTATGCATTAAACATTATGGCACCTATCGGTTGTACCCATTACACAACTCATATTATGGCATAAGACAGTTTTACCCATTACACAGCTCATATTATGGCATAAGACATTTTACCCATATACAGCTCATATTAGGGCATATATCAGTTATACGCATTAAACAGCCCACTTGTGGCATAAGGTAGTTGTATCAATCGCACAGCTCTGACATAAGGCAGTTGTACCCATTACACAGCCCATTAATATATCATTTTATGACATTATACCAATCATATTACGGCATACGGCAGTTTATCCAATACACAGCTCATATTAGGGCATATATCAGTTGTACCCGTTACACAGCCCATATTATGGTATTAGGCAGTTTACCCATTTCACAGCTACATTTTGTAATATTAGACATACGACAGTTGTACCCATTACAAGCCCATATTATGGTATATGGTAGTTGTACCCTTTACACAACACATATAAGGGCATATAGCAGTTGTATACATTACTCTGCCCATATAATGGCATAAGGCAGTTATGCCCATTACACTGCTCATATTAGACATAAAGCAGTTTTATGCTTTACATAGCTCATATTATGGCATAAGGCATTTGTGCACATAACATAGCTCATATTAGACATAAAGCAGCTTTACCCTTTACATAGCTCATACTAAGACATGAGGCAGTTGTCTCATTACACAGCTTATTAGCTCACCTGAGCTCTGCTCAGGATGAGCTATTGTGATCACTTTTCGTCCGTCGTCCGTCCGTGCGTCCGTGCGTGCGTCCGTCCGTCCGTGCGTCCGTCCGTTAACATTTTCAAACGACTTCTCCTCTGAAGCCGCTGAGCCAATTTTGTTCAAATTTCATATGGAGCCTCCTTGGGTGGGGGAACGAAAAATTGCTAAAATGGTCGCGGTCCGTTGATCAAGATGGCCGCCACGCCCATATATGGTAAAAACCTTTAAAAATCTTCTCCTCCGGAACCGAGAATGCTTTGGGGCTGAACCTTTGCAGGAATCATCGGGGATGGGAGGTCTACCAAAATTGCTAAAAGAATTGTCATACGTTGACATTTGACCTTTTTACGGCGAGGTCAAGTTTGCTTCCCTATGCATTTGTATGGGAAAAACCTTTAAAAATCTTCTTCTCCAAAACCGAGCATGCCTTATGGCTGAATCTCTGCATATATCTTCGGGAACAGGAGGGCTACCAAAATTGCTAAAATAATGGTCATACATTGACATTTGACCGTTTTACGGTAAGGTCAATTTTGCTTCCTTATGCATTTGTATGGGAAAAATGTTAAGAATTTCAAACAACTTTTTCTCTGGAGCCTCTGGGCTAATTTTGCTCAAATTTCATATGGAGCCTCCTTAGATAGGGGGAACAAAAGATTGCTAAAATGGTCACGGTTCATTGACCAAGATGGCCGTCATGCCCATATATGGTAAAAACCTTTAAAACTCTTCTTCTCTAGAACCGAGGATGCTTTGGGGCTGAATGTTTGCATAAATCATCGGGGACAGGGGGTCTACCAAAGTTGCTAAAATAATGGTCATACATTGACATTTGACCTTTTTACGGCAAGGTCAAGTTTGCTTCCTTATGCATTTGTATGGGAAAAAACATTTAAAAATCTTATTCTCCAAAACCGAGGATGGCTTGTGGCTGATCTTTGCTTATATCATCTGAAATGGGCGGTCTACCAAAGTTGCTAAAATATTTGTCATACAGTGACATTTAACCTTTTTACGGCGAGGTCAAGTTTGCTTCTGTATGCATTTGTATGGGCCCCATACATTTGTATGGAAAAAATGTTGATAATTTCAAATGGCTTTTCCTCTGACGCCTCCGGGCCTGTGTTGCTCAAATTTCATGCGGAGCCTCCGTGGGCAGGAGAATGAAAGATTGCTAAAATGGGTATGGTCCATTGATCAAAATTGCTGCCATGCCCATATATGGTAAAAACCTTTAAAAATCTTCTTCTCCATAACCAAATAAGCTCTGGGTCCTAATCTTTGCACAAATTATGGGGGACATGAGATCTACCAAAATTGCTAAAATGATGATTCTATGTTGACATTTGACCTTTTTACCTCCAAGGTCAAATTTGCTTCCCCATTTGTATGGGCCATATACATTTATATTGAAAGTATCGAAGTGACTTGTAGATCAACAGTAGTTAAAATTGTTCTGATTGGAAATCTAAGATGGCCATCATCTGATTTATATTTATAATATTTCCCTGCCACTGTGCTGTTTACATGTATAAAATCATGATTCTTCAGAAACCACTTAGCCAATTTCCACCAAATTTCACATTGATCCTTCTGTTGAAATGTGATTGATAGTTTATTCAAATGATCATGCTCCATTGACTGTCAGGCCCATATATTCTTCTTCAAAACTAAGAACTGCTCAAATGATGATATTTTCATTAGTTGCGATGATAGGATTGGAAAAATGTTGCATAACATCTGCATGTCTGCAGTGGCTATGTCACTCAGGTGAGCGAATCGTGGCCCGTGGGCCTCTTGTTTTACAGGTAAGGTAGTTGTACCCGTTATACTGCTCATATTAGACATGAGGCAGTTTTACCCAATTACACAGCTCATATAAGTGCATATGGCATTCATACCCATTGCACAGTTCATACTAGACATAAGGAAATTTTACCCATTAAGCTTAATGTATTAATATATCCAATACACAGAACTTGTTAGGGTATTAGGCACTTTTATCCATTACACAGCTCATCTCAGACATTATGCAGTTGTACCCATTACACAATTCATTGCATAAGACAGGTACCTATTACACAGTTCATATTATGGCATACTTGCAGTTTTACCCATTATAATGCTCATTTTACTGCATAAGGTATTAGATATAAGGCAATTATACACATTAGACATAAGGCAGTTTTACCTATTACAAAGTTCATAGTTTGGCACAAGACAGTTTCACACATTACACGGCTCATACTTAATATAATGCATAAGGCAACTATTTTCATTCATTACGAAAACCTGCCTATTCAAATATTCTGAAAATTTACCACCAAGCAATGTAAATTTTCTGATAAAACTTCTGATATTTTTCATAATTTTGCTCAAAACTTAGATTGTGAGTACTCGTTAGAACCGCCTCGGCGAGGTATTTCTAATGAGTACCCACAATCTATGTTTTTGAGCAGAAATAAGAAAAATAGAGTATACCTCTGTAAACCCCAGTTTTTCTATATAAATGTGGGGTTTAAGGGGGTCAAAATTATATTGGTATGTTTTTGTGATGAGACATAAGGCTGTTTTACCTCATACACAATTCATATTCTGGCAATAGACCGTTGCACCCATTACACAGCTCATACTAGACACAAGGCAGTTTCTATCTATTACACAGCTCATATTATGGCATAAGATATTTGCACCAATTACACGGCTCATATCAGAGAATGAAACAGTTGTACCCATTACACAGCTCATATTGGGCACAACACAGAGGCACCAATTACACAGCTTATATTTGAGCATAAAAGTTATATTCATTACACAGTCATATTCTGGCATTTGATAGTTGTACCCTTTTACACACCTCATATTAGACATAAGGCTGTTGTACCTTTACACAGCTCATATTGTGGATTTAGATTCTTGTGCCTATTACACGGCTCATACTAGGCTATAAGAAAGTTGTACCTATTACACAGTTCATATTAGGACATAGGATAACTTTACCCATTACGCAGCTCGTAATAGGCTTTAGCCAGTGGTAGCTATTACACAAAAAAGGTAAGAAAAAAGTCCAGCGAGTGCCACAATCACAAACCGCAGCCTTTCCCAGACCCCAAGAGGAAGAGGAAACCGACAAATCTAAACAAGCACAAACCGAACAAACGTACGAAAAGCACTAAGATTAGCTCTCTCTTCCCCAAGCGAGGTAATCACAATACTAAAAGGACTGAAAAACACAAGAACTAAGATAGACCACTCTGTACCTGTTTGGTCAGGGCATGAGCAATTACCTATAAACAATTATTTATTTCCTGCGTGTGGTATTCATGTCTTTAAACATCATGTTAACACTTGTATGAAAAATGTAAACAGAATGTGTATTGATATTTTCGTATTTCTCCATGAAAACATATCTTGTGGGTACTCATTAGAAGTGTCTTGGTGAGGTGCTTCTAATGAGTACTCACAACATATGCTTTCACAGAGAAATAAGAAAATATTTACCCAATACCCAACTTTATCTAGACTATGCTCCCTTAATCTAAAACCCTGATGTAGGCAAGCCAGTGAAAAACTTAATAGTCTAAATAATTACAACTATCAACAAGACTTTTCATCAGACTGGCTTGAAATCATGCTAGTCTATCAAATGAGAAGTTTCATGTTTTTGACATAACCTCAAGATCACTGCAGGGTTGGGGCTTACATAGTACAAATATTTGGACAAGTACTTAACATTAGTCCAAGAATCAGCTACAGACACATACAGCTTTAACCCTTGTCCTGCTGAACCCGGATCTACACTGCCTTTGCAAACAGTGTAGATCCAGATCAGTTGGCTTCTGAAGAAGCCAACTGATCTGGATCTGCACTTTTTGCCATTAACTCATATTAGACATATTAGACATAAAGCGGTTGTATGTATAAGATATGTATACCAATTGCATTATACAGCTCATATTAGGACTTAAGATCGTCGAACCCATTACACAGTTCATAAAAGACATAAGACAATTGTACCCATAACAAACTAACAAAGCTCATATTTTGGCATAAAATAATTGTACCCATTACACAGCTCATATTAGACATAGCCGTGACATAGGCAGTTGTGCCCATTACAGAGCTCATATTAGAGATAAGACAATTATATTCATTACAAGGCTGATATTTGGGCATAAAAATAGTTGTACCTATAACACAGCTCAAATTAGACAAAGGCAGTTGTACCCATCACACAGCTCATATTAGGACACGAGATAGTTGTGCCCAACACAGAGCCCATATTAGATATAAAGCAGTTTTACCTTTTACGCAGCGCATTTTATTTATATAATATATTCGTACTCATTGCACAGCTCATATTAGTCATAATACAGTTTAATCCATTACTTCTCATATAATTGCATAAGATAGTTGTACCCATTACACAGCTCATATTAGACATAAGGCAGTGGTACCCGTTACACAGCTCATAGTAGGACATATGGTAGTTGTACCCCTTAAACAGCTTGTATTAGACTGAAGGCAGGTGTACACATTACACAGTTCACATTAGGGCATACGATAGTTGTACCCGTTACATAGCTCATATTAGATATACGTCAGTTGTTTCCATTTAACAGCTTATATTAGGGGATAAGATATTTGTACCAATTACCCACCTCATATTAGACAGAAGGCAGTTGTACCAATTATCCACCTCATATTAGACATAAGGCAGTTGTACCTATTACACAGCTCGTATTAGGACATAAGATAGTTGAACCTAGCAATTGTACCCATTACACAGTTCATATTTGGGCATGAAATAGTTATACCTATTACACAGTACATATTAGACATTGGCAGTTGTACCTATTACGCAGCTCATATTAGACACAAGACAATTGTACCCATTACACAGCTCATATTTGGGCATAAAATAGTTGTATCTGTTACAAAGCTGATATTAGACATAGGCAGTTGTACCCATTACACAGCTAATATTAGGACATAAGATAGTAGTACCTATTTCACAGCCAATATTACACAGCTTATTTTAGTACATAAGATATTTATAGTCATTATACAGCTCATATTAGTCATAATGCAGTTTAACCTATTGCATAGCTCTTATTATTGCATAAGATAGTTGTACCCATTACACAGCTCATATTATAGATATGGCAGTTGTATCCGTTACATGGCATATTATTACATAAGATAGTTATATCCATTACACAGCTCATATTAGACATACGGCAGGTGTAACCATTACACAGCTCATATTAGGACATAAGATATTTGTACCCATTACGTATCTCATATTAGGCATAAGACAGTTGTACCAATTACACCTCATATAAGGCATAAAGCAGTTGTACCCATCACACAGCTCATATTAGGACATAAGATAGTTGAACCCATTACACAGCTCATATGAGACATAAGATTATTGTACCCATTACAGAGCTCATATGTGGACATAAAATAATTGTACCTGCTACACAGGTTGTACCCATTACACAGCTCATATTAGGACATATGATAGTTTTACCCATTACACAGCTCATATTAGATATAGGGCAGGTGTACCATTACACAGCTCATATAAGGACATAAGATAATTGTACCCATTACATAGCTCATATTTGACAAAAAGAAGTTGTACCCATTACACAGCTCAGATTAGACATTAGACAGTTGTGGTTATTACACATATGATAGTTGTATACAAAGCTCATATTAAAGGTTAGGCAGTTTTACCCATTAAACAGCTTAGACATAAACAGCTTCACGTATAACATAGCTCACATCATTGCTCAAGGCAGTTGTACTAATAAAAGAGCTCATTTTAGGGCATGAGAAGTTGTACCCATTACACAGCTCATATTGGAAATAAAACACTTTTACCAAGTACATAGCTTATATTATAACATAAGATAGTTGGACCAATTACACATCTCATATTATGGCTGAGGTTGTACCCATTATACAGCTTATATTAGGGCATGATAGTTGTACCAATTACATACCTCATATTAGACATAAGGCAGTTGTACCCATTACACAACTCATTATAGACATAAGGCAGTTGTACCTATTGCTCAGCTCATATTAAACATAGACAGTTGTTCCCATTACACTGCTCATATTATGGCATAAAAAGTTATATACCAAGCTCATATCAATATAAGGCAGATTTACCTATTAAACAGCTCAGACATAAAGCAGCTGCATCTATTACACTGCTCACATCAAGGTTTAAGACAATTATACCCATTACACAGCTTATATTGAGACACAAGATAGTTGTCCCCATTACACAGTTCATATTAGACCTAAGGCATTTTTACCCATTACACAGTTCATATTATAGCATAAGATAGTTGTACCCTTTACTCAGCTGAAATTATGGCATAAGGTAATTGTACTTATTACACGGCTCATATTAGTCATATTAGTCATGAGGCAGTGTTCCTATTACACAGCATATATTATGGCATAAGATAGTTGTACCAATTACACAGCTTATATTAGACATAAAGCAGTTGTACCCGTTACACAGCTCATATTATTGCATAAGATAGTTGTACCCATTACACAGCTCATATCAAGCATAAGGCAGTTGTACCTATAACATATCTTATATTAGACATAGGGCAGTTGTACCAATTACACACCTCATATAAGGCATAAGGCAGTTGTACCCATTACACAGCTCATATTAGACATAATTGTACCCATTACACAGCTCATATGTGGGCATAAAATAATTATACCTATTACACAGGTTGTACCCATTACACAGCTCATATTAGGACATTAGATAGTTGAACCCATCCCACAGCTGATATTAGAAATAAGGCAGATGTACCCATTACACAACCCATATTATCACATAAGGTAGTTGTACCTATTACACAGCCCATATTAGATATAGGGCAGTTGTACCATTACACAGCTCATATTATCACATAAGGTAGTTGTACCCATTACATAGTTCATATTTGACAAAAAGAAGTTGTACCCATTACACAGCTCATATTAGACATTAGGCAGTTGTGGTTATTACACGGCTGATATTGTGACATATGATAGTTGTATACAAAGCTCATATTAGATGTAAGGCAGTTTTACCCATTAAACAGCTTAAACATAAACAGCTTCACGTATTACACAGCTCACATCATGGCTTAAGGCAGTTGTACCCATTAGAGAGCTCATATTAGGGCATAAGAAGTTATACTCATTACACAGCTCATATTGGAAGTAAAGCATTTTTACCCATTACACAGCCTATATTATAACATAAGATAGTTGTACCAATTACACATCTCGTATTATGGCTGTTGTTGTACCCATTACACAGCTTATATTAGGGCATAAGATAGTTGTACCAATTACATACCTCATGTTAGACATAAGGCAGTTGTACCCATTACACAGCTCATTATAGACATAAAGCAGTTGTACCTATTGCTCAGCTCATATTAAACGTAGACAGTTGTATAGGGCATTTGCTCATATTGTGGCATAAGACAGTTGTATACCAAGCTCATATTAATATAAGGCATGTTTACCTATTAAACAGCTCAGACATAAATCAGCTGCATCTATTACACTGCTCACATCCTGATGTCTGGGAAGGGCTGCGGTTTGTGATTGTGGCACTCTCTGGACTTTATCTTACCTTTTTTTAAAGACAATTATACCCATTACACAGCTCATATTAGTACATAAAATAGTTGTCCCCATTACACAATTCATATTAGACCTAAGGCACTTTTACCCATTACACAGTTCATATTGTAGCATACGATAGTTGTACCCATTACAAAACTCATATTATGGCATAAGGTATTTTTACTTATTACATATCTCATATTAGTCATATTAGTCATGAGGCAGTGTTCCTGTTACACAGAATATATTATGGCATAAGGTAGTTGTACCAGTTACACAGCATATATTAGACATAAAGCAGTTGTACCCATTACACAGCTCATATTATTGCATAAGATAGTTGTACCCATTACACAGCTCATATTAGAAATAAGGCAGTTGTACCCTTCACACTGCTCATATTAGGGTATAAGATAGTTGTACACATTACACAGTTCATATTAGATATAAGGCAGTTGTACCCATTACAGAGTTGACATTAGACATAAGATAGTTGTATCCTTTACAAAGCTCATATCAGACACAAGGCATTTCTACCCATTACACAACTCATATTAGACATAAGGCAGTTGTTTATTTTTGTTTAGATTTTACGTCCCAGTCAACCCAATAGGGTCATGTCAAGCGTGGTCAGTTTACCTAACCGTACTTTTACTGGGCAGGCTTAGTCCTCTAAGCGGTTAACCAGTATTGAGCGTATTCTTTTCCCAGAAACATAAAGCAGCTGTACCCATTACACAGCTAATATTAGACATAAGAGAGTTGCACCCAATACATTGCTCATATTAGGGGCATCATATAGTTGAATCAATTAAACAGCTCATATTAGACATAATGCAGTTGTTCCCATTACGCAGCTCATAATATGGCATAATACAGTTGTATACAAAGCTCATATTAGAGATAAGGTAGGTCTACCCAGTTAACAGCTTATACATAAAGTAGCTTTACCTACTACACTATTATACAGCTCACATCATGGCATAAAACAGTTGTACCCATTAAATAGCTCATAAGATTGCATAAGGAAGTTGTACCCAAACTCAGTCGTGATAGTACCCAGCTTATATCAGAACATAGGTCAGTTGTAGCCATTACACAGTTCATATTAAGACACAAGGCAGTTTTATTCATTACACAAGTCATATTAGGACATAAGGCATTTTTACCCTATGACACAGCTAAAATTAAGGCTTAAGGCAGCTGTGCCCATTACACATTTGGGCATAGGGCGGTTGTACTCTGTGGCATAGCCTTTGTTAAGGCTTAAGACAGTTGTACATATTACAAAGCTCATATTAGGATAAAATGTGGCTGTACCCAAGACACAGCTCTTATTAGACCTAAATCAGTTATACCCATTACAAAGCTCATATTATGGCATAAGGCAATTAATTTATTGCACAGCTCAAGGCAGATTTAACCATTGCACCGCTCATGACGTAAGGTAGTTTTACTCGTGACACCGCTCATTTTATGGCGTAAAGTGTAATTATCACTACACATATTAGAGCAATAGACAATTTTACCCATTACATTACTTATATTAGACTTGAGGCAATTTTACGTATAACACAGCTCAAATTATGTGTAGTTTTACCAGTTACCATGCCCATTATATTGGTCAAGACATAAAATTTCCCTGCCATAAGGCAGTTTAATCCATCCAGTAGTCTCGAGTGCCTGACTTGGAGCACGGATATTGCGGGCTTGAATCCCTGCTCCCTGTGTGACTGCCAGTATTTTAGATATTTTAGATTATTACCATAGATCCAGCTATGAGGGGATATCCGTCTAACATGTTTCTTATTTTTCTACGATAATATGTTGGAGTACGCATTAGACGTGCCTCGTTCCTTGGCGAAACAAGAACAATAGAGGTACTTTTCTATTGACAAAGGCGCTTGCATTACACATACATGTACCATTGAAGTGCCCGAGTGGCAAAGTGGTAAGTGCTCGGATCACAAGGTCCCGGGTTCGAATCCCGCTGAAAGAGGAATTCAGCCCATGACCGTACGGCACTTCATTGCCTAGAGCCTTTCATTATCACCCTTCCATCGTTTCGATATGACTTAATAATGTGTAAAGGGAGGTAAAAAAACACCAAACCATCATCATAGATCTACTTCAAGACCATACTCGACATGTTTAAGATTGTGTATACAGCAGGCAATTTACTATTTAGTGCCCGCTTGGTCTCTTTCATGTCATAAATATTGGGACACATTAAATGTTTATATAAGTGTCCTAAATTTTGAACAAGTCCATTTTTCTAGCACTTTATTAGCGCCCCCGACTTTGGGTCACGAGGTCCCGGAATTGAATACCGCTGAGGCGGAATTCAGCACATCACTGTATGCCACGTCATTGCACAGAGCCTTTCATTATCACCCTTACATCGTCTCGATATGGCTGAAATAGTGTTGAACGGGAGGTAAAATACCAAACCATCATCATAATTTGTTCCAGTAATTAACATAAACACGGTAGTATCTATTGGCTAAGGACTACAGGCCCGTACGCATGGGGTTGGGGTGGGGCAAATTACTTCAAAATTATGCAGTTTTTGACCCCAAACTCACTTTACACCCCTAATTTTCTTAGTATTTGCACCCCACTTTTCAGAATAGCTAAAATTTCGCACACCCCCATTTCAAAAGTCTGCGTACGGGCCTGGACTATAATGAACACTTTCATGATAAATTCAGCATGTCTTATGAACAATTTCATGATAAATTCAGCATGTCTTTATATTTTGTTTGTTAAATCTTATTGATGTAGATTAAGAATGTGTACTGTCCAGGTCCAATCTCAAAATGAATAGCTTTTTTTTACTTTCAGCAAAAGTATCTTCTTCTAAGTATACGAAGAGAAAGAAAGATGGCAGTATTGTTATGGTGAGCACAAAAACAATAGTCGGCGGAGATCATATCACCATTGGGGGAGGTTCTAATGTGATTATTGGTGCCAGCGGAAGTCGAAAGGAGCCGAGAAAGAAAGTACCCAAACAATCAGCAGGTAAATAGGTTCTATAAAAATGACCATTGAAAGCAGTAAGCTCAGTCATTAAACTGCAAACAGCTGAAGTGTTCATTTTTTTGCCAGACTGGCTGGTTTCGGCCAATTAGGCCTCATCAAAGACCCTCATATAATTTTTCAAAAATCCCAGAATGAATTGAATGACCACAATGGACCAGAAAAAAAAATACCCTAGATTATGGTCGCCACACCGGACTGACACCAGCTGCGATAAAGATAAATAGATTCTAAAATAATGATACAAAGAACACTTACAAAATTGAAAATATTTCAAGTAATAGTAAGGATGGTCCGAGTTGATATATTACCAGGGCCCAGTTGTACAAAACTAACAATGTCGTTAGTTTACGTATCGTTTAAACTTTGATCATTATAGCATATACACAATTATTTTTGCTGTAAAATTGTGAGTAGCTTTTGCATGTGCAAAAGCTACTCACATTTTTTCAGCAAAAATACCTGTGAAGTTGGTATTGTAATTACTATAAAAGTTAACATTTTGACCACTAACGAGCTAGCTTAACTGTATTTACCTTATTTACCTTAAATATTGGGACACCTTATCTGCTTACCATACTTGTCCTAAAATTTGAAATTGTCCATTCTACTACCTCTTCATTTGTCAAGCATTGCTGTATGTATGGCAAACAGTGTAGACCCTGGTCAGACGCTGCGTTCTGCGGTGTCTGATCTGGGTCTACCAGTTAGCAAAAGCTTATCTGTCCCAATACTTAGGGTTATTACAGTATTTCCGTTTTTGTCCCCCGCCTTTCCGAAGAAAAGCGAAGGGACATAGTATTCGGCTTTCCGTGGTGCGTGGTTCGTGGTGCGTGGTTCCGAGTTTATAGTAGGTACCTTGCGAGCGCAACTCCTCCTACAGTTTTTAACCAATCCGTCTGAAATTTTACAGGTGTCTTCATCATGGCCTGAGATGTGCATGTGCTTTTTATAGAATCCTTAATTTTTTTATTTTTTTTTCACTTTTTTCACATTTTTAACTTAGACTTTTTTTGCATCGTGGTGCGTGGTTCCTAGTAGGTACCTTGTGAGCGCAACTCCTCATACAGTTTTTAACCAATCATTCTGAAATTTTACAGGTGTCTTCATCATGGTCTGAAGATGTGCATGGGTTTTTTACAGAATCCTTAAATTATTTTTTTTTTCACTTTTTTTCACATTTTTAACTTAGACTTTTTTTGCATGGTTCCGAGTTTGTAGTGGGGACCTTGTGAGCGCAACTCCTCCTACAATTTAATGCCGATCCGTCTGAAACTTCAGATTTATCTTAATCATGGTCTGAAGATATGCATGTGCTTTTTACAGAACCTTGAAATAATTTTTTTTCAAATTTATCACATTTTTAACTTAGACTTTTTTCATGCTTCAATACTATGAAAGTGTATATGTAGTAGGTACCTTGTGAACGTAACTCCTCCTAAAGTTTTGGACCGATCCTTTTGAAACTTTACAGGTGTTTTTATTGTGGTCTGAAGATATGCATGTGTTTTTTTACAGAATCCTTAAGTTAATTTTTTTGACTTTTTTTTTCACATTTTTAACTTAGACTTTTTTTGCATGGTTCTGAGTTTGTAGTGGGGACCTTGTGAGCGAAACTCCTCCTACAGTTTTATATCTGAAACCTTGATATAATTTTTTCAATTTTTTCACATTTTTAACTTAAACTTTTTTCATGCTTCAGTACTGTGAAAGTGTATATGTAGTAGGTACCTTGTGAGTGCAACTCCTACAGTTTTATACCATTCCCACTGAAACTATAGAGATGATTTAACCATAATCGAAAGATGCATATGCTTTTTACAGAATCATGAAGTTACTTTTTTTTTACTTTTTTTTTTCACATTTTTAACTTTTAACATAGATTTTTTTCATGCTTCAATACTATGAAAGTGCATATAGTAGTAGGTATGTTGTGAGCACAACTCCTCCCACAGCTTTAAGCAAATGCTTCTGAAACTTTACAAGCATTTTGCTTGTGGTCTGAGGATATACGTGTGCTCTTGTAATCTTGAAATTATGTTTTTTGATTTTTTTTTTTTTTTTGATTTTTTCTACATTTTTAGCTTCAATTTTTTTCCTGCTTCAATACTTAGGTAAGTGATACAGAACCAATGGTCCTCTGGTTAACTTACTCATTTTTAACAGCTCAAATAAAAATAAGGCGGGGGACATGAATTCCCTATGAAATTTGCTTATTTTTTCTGTGACAGGTGAAAAATATTCTAATCACCAATGCCGCAGCCAAGGATCGAATCTGGGACGCCTGTGTGACAGGCAAACACTTTACCACATTGCTATAAAAGCGTGCTTGTACCGCAAGGCAGTACAATTGTTTCACATACCTATCACTACTACATATGACCCCTCCATTTTTTAGATTCGTCCACGAATCTCAGTTTTAGCAACCTTTCAATACTAGGCTTCTAAACCTATCGAGCCAGCAAGCCCATCAGATGGGATTATTTACATTGTAACCTGTCTGCCTGAGCGACAGGCCAACACCCTAACACATCGCTATAAAAGCCGGCTTGTACCGTAAGTCAGTACGAGTATATCATGTACCTATCAGTACTACATAACTTTCCACTTTTCCAACATGGATAATTCTGTTAAGTTACAATAGCAGACTTTTCATTAAAAACTCATTGAATTTTTATGATCCTCCAAGTGTGTCTACTGTGAACTTCTATTTGCTGAAGAGGGGTCTAATAAATCATACTTCCTATATTGTCCATTCAGTTAACCCATTTACATCGAGTGGATACTTCTACCATAACTTTCTGGACCAGTCTGTTTCCAAAAGCAGGTCGTCTGGTTAGTTTGTATTATTACTATGGTTTTTAGAAGTTTCTTTAATTCATGCAAGCATTGCAGAAATGGAGCGGGAACGGTGCTTATTTTTCCTACACATCTATATAGAAAACATTAAAAATCTTCTTGTCAGAAACCACTGAACGGATTTTATTATACTCTGGCAGAAATGTCCCTTGATGACCCTTTACCAAGTTGTTCAGGCCATCGTGATTCGTCAAAAAAAATGGCCGCTATGCGGCTGCTTTATTTTCCCTATATATCAATATAGAAAACTTTAAAATCTTGTCAGAAACCACTGGGCCGAGTCAGTATAATTTGGCAGACATGTTTCTTTGGTGCCATCTACCAAGATTGTTTAAGCCGCCATGATTATTTAAAAAAAAAAAAAAAAAAAAGAACTTGACCGCCGAGGGGTGGGGGGAGGGGGTGGAGGGCTTATTTTCTCTATATATTTATAAAGAAATCAACTTTAAAAATCTTCTTGTGAGAAACCACTGGACCAATTTCAATATAATTTTGCAGAAATATTTCTTTGGTAATCTCCTACCAAGATTGTTCAAGCCATCATGAGTCGTCACAAAACTTGGTTGCCAGGGGCGGGGCTTATTTTCCTTATATATCTATATAGAAAATTTTAAACCTGTCTTTGTCAGAAACCACTTGACCAATTTGAATATAACTTATTGGAACTGGTGACCCAAGATTGTTCAAGCCATCATGATGCCTCAAAAAACATGCCCCGAATGGGGCGGGGCTTATTTTCCCTATATATCTTTATAGAAATTTTTAAGAGCAGATTTAAAAAAAAAATAGGTGGGGGTGGCACTGCTTGCCATATACGGCATTGCTATTCCATTTTACAGGACTCTTACGCCACTCTTGAATATAAGATTTATACAAACATCTTAAAGCATTGATCTTGGGTGAAAGATTATAAATCTGTTTGCTCAGGTGAGCGATATAGACCCATTGTGGTCCTCTTGTTTGCCAATTTGTTAGAAGGGAGACAATTTTGTTGACTATATGTTTTGCTTTCCTGCACATAGGTTCTTTCTTAAAAGGGGTCTACTCTAAAAGGAAATTATTTGCTCCAATTTCCTTTTAAAGTAGCCCCTTTTCAAAAGGGAGAATAAAACATATTGACAGAGTTGCCTCTCCTGAAAATGTTTCCAATCCCCTTAAAGGACTCGAAA
This sequence comes from Anodontia alba, assembly GCA_964016985.1. Taxonomy (NCBI): domain Eukaryota; kingdom Metazoa; phylum Mollusca; class Bivalvia; order Lucinida; family Lucinidae; genus Anodontia; species Anodontia alba. The sequence goes on from OZ024821.1 coordinate 20,581,304, forward strand.
TAAATGGGCCATGTCGAGGAATACGAGTCTTTGAACATGCGCAAAATACGTAGATTCATATCATTCTGCGCATGCGCAAAATATCATCGGGTTGACTGGCTGTAAAACCTCAACATAAAATCATCCGAGCCTTTGCTCTTCATCCATACATACTGTAGCATCTAATGATTCTGTTAGCGGACAGTGAAGGCCCTGATCAGACTGCATGGATACAAACAATGTATACGCAGATCAAACACCACAGAACGCGGCATCTTATCAGGATCTACATTGTTTGCATTAAATACAGGACTTTCTGTAAATTATGGTAATAATACAAATTCACCAGATAACCCTTCTATTGGAAATGGACCATTCCAAAGGGCTGCGGTAGAAGAGTTCACTCGGTATAAATGGGTTCAGTTTCTTGGATGAAATAGAATGAAAGACGCCTGAGAATGCACGTTCTTGGCAAAGTCCAGGAAGAGCTATTGCACTAACCCCTGTGTCGATGTCCACACAACGTTAAAATTTTTAAGACCTCCTATTGTCCAAATCACACGATTTGGTTTATATTTGGTATGTTTATAGATATAGGCCCAACGTTTTAGTCAGCAATGTCCACAACCACGCATATGGTCTTAAGGTGAAGGTCACAGACTAAGAACTTTTATATTAAAGCTTTGCATTTAAGTGTTTGATAACTCATATTTTCCCGACCATACAATGGATTTGGTGTTTGTTTTGTATGTTGATAGAAATAGGAGCAAAACTTAATTGAGCAATACCACAACATATGTCCATGGCCTTAAGGTGATGGTCACCGGTTTGGAAATTTAATGATAAACTTTTACATTAAAATTTCCAGTGGCTTATATATTCCAGACTCTTTGATGGATTTGGTTTATAATTGGTATAATGATTGATATGAAGACATGAGTATTTAAATTTGACCCCCTTAGAACAGAATTTTTTATATAGTAAAACTTGGGTTTACAGGGATATACATATTTTTTCTTATTTCTGCTCAAAAACATAGATTGTGGTACTCATTAGAACCACATCAGTGAGGCGGTTCACAGGAGTACCCACAATCTATGTTTTCAGCAGAAATATAAAAAAGTATCAGAATTAATTTTTTATCTGAAAAATTTTCATGTTTTAATGGTAAAATTTTCTGTATATTTGAATAGGCGTGTTTTCGTAATGTGTTCAACAATGTCCTCATCCACACCTGTAGCCTTAAAGCCAAGATCACAGACTTCGAACTTTTATGTTGAAGTTTTGCTCTAAAGTTTTTCAGCGTACATTTTCCAGACCATATAATGTTTGGAATGATGATAAGTATAGGTCCAAGGATTCAGCAATACTCCCCCACCCCCATCCTGTCCATGGTTATAAGGTACCTGTTCAGGCGATCTCTGCTGTCTGATGACAGCTCTTGTTATTGATAAGAGCTCTTTAAGACCTTTTTTAAAAAACAAACAAAAAACAAACATCATGAAGTTCAGCAGATTCAGAGGGGATTTGTGGGTTTCAATTGAAACCACCCCCCCCCCCCCCCCATCCCCCACCCCCTTGACTTAAAATTTTATTTTCATTTGAAATTTTGGATGAATTTGATAAATCTGGGATACCTTATTTACCTTTAATATTCACATCCCTTGCTTTTTAACTTATACTGCTTTTCGACAAGTTCATTTTACAACCTGTGAATGTGAGTATAATTGCTGGGTTAGTGGCAAACTGTGTGGACCCTGTTCAGACTCCGCAAGACGCGGTGTCTGATTTGGGTCTTCACTGTTTGCTAAGGCCTGTCTGTCTGAATACATAGAGCGAGTATGGCAATTTGATTGAACTGAACTCCCTCAGAAATCATCCTGGTTCCGCCCTTGATCAGAAATCTCATTCTACCGCCAATACGGAGAGGAAGCGTGAATGAACAAGAACATCTACAGCCCATCCAGAACATGAGTAAAGGACTAGCCAAGCTACCAGTTATGTATCCTAAATATAATTTATTTACTCTTCTTATTGTTCATTTATTTACCCAAAATCCACTTTACTGCTTGTACTGCAGCGTCTGATCAGGGTATATAGTGTTTGCTTTCAACCGCTATACATAGCAGGGTGCTTGCTATCCATTGTCGGTAAGAATTTAAAATAAAATCTATAAATACCTATTTTACATGTGTTGATAAATAGTCTGTGTTGGGTTAAAACATTAATTTTTGAACCGGGATACGGCATTTTCCTACACGTTTGCATATGCGCCCAGCCTGCACATTAGTGCGTATATATCAGAGCCTTTACCATGCACCGGAAGACGCTTCGAATCATCGGCTGCCCACTGTCTTCGTCGGGTGCACCTGCAGTCTTGTAGTAAATGCTATGACCCCCATTACGAAAAATGCCTATTTAAATATACTAAAAAAAATTTACCACCAAACAATTAAAATTTTCAGATAAAAAATTCTGATATTTTTCATATTTCTGCTCAAAACATTGATTGTGGGTACCCGTTAGAACCGACTCGGCGAGGCGGTTCCAATGAGTACTCACAATCTATGTTTTTGAGCAGAAATAAGAAAAATAATGTGTACCCCTGTAAACCCAAGGTTTACTATTTAAAAGTTGGGGTTAAGGGGGTCAAAATTATATAGCCATGTTTTTTGTGATGACTCATTTTTTTTCAGAGCCTTCTAAGCCAAACTTTTCAACGCTGGAATCCAAAACGACAGATGTTTCGAGATTGCCTGGTTGCTTCATGCAGCTGGAAAACATGAGTGTTAAAGTGATTGATCAAGAGGTTGTCACAAGATGGAAGGAATCTGTTGGGCAGATCCGTAGCTCAAGCTATTTTGCAACTGCATTTCGGGTGGGGCCAAACTACATCATGACAGCTAAGCACGTCCTTGATGGTATACTGGACTCAGGTTTGTACCAAGTACGAAACGAGTCACGCCTTGAGGACATTATGTGAACTCTGGAGATCCATCTAACAAGGGAAGCCATATACATAGCTCCAAGTCAGTTTCTTTTTTCAACAAAAAAAAAACAACAAAAAAAAACAAAACAAAACAAAACAAACAATCCTGTTTTTTTTTTATTTTTTTTCCCTATTTCTCCACAAAAACATATGTTCTGGTTACTCAATAGAAGTACTTCGCATATGATTTAGTAATGAAATAAGAAAAAAAAAAATTACACCCCCTCTCCCCCAAAACAACCACTGATCTGGAACTATGATAGTCTGATTAGGAACTCGCATTTACCCTAAGTTTTGGACACCTTATCTACTTACATATTTGTCATAAAATTAGAACAAGTCCATTCTACTACCTCTTGATGTGTTTAAAATATTGTATGGCAAACAGTGTAGACCCTGATCAGACGCCGCTTTCTGCGGGGTCTGATCTGGGTCTACGGTGTTTGCAAAGGCTTATCTGTTCCAATACTTAGGATTATTTCGGTATACGTCATCCTAGGCCAAAGCAGCCAATAACTTGTCCACATGAAGAAACGTTGCATCCTTAGCTATCCATAATGAGCCTAGTCAGGATTCTGATCAGACTGCGCAAACATGCAGGCCGATCTGAATCTTCACTGTCCGAAGGAGTGTTTTCTGACGATGGAACGCACAATATAACCATACGATTAAGGTCCTGATCAGACTGCATGGCCTTCTCTATCCGCATATTTCCCAAAGTGTGACTCAAATATACATTTCGCATAGCATATGTTGTTTAACACGTTTGCTTTTCTAGCACGCGTCATGGATGGTTTGGTTTGCTGCATCTTTCTTTATTTGTTGTTAGGAAAGTCAGAAGATCAGAGGTTATGCGACAGAATAATCTGGTACGTTACAGGATTGTGGTGAAATTACTTCAGTGTAACGGCAAATCTTCATAAACAGCGATAACGGTATCAAAAACTAGGGTGATAACGATACATATCGATGTATCATGATAGTAACTGTCATGATAGTGCTATCATGATAGTGTTTTAACTTTCGATAACTATCGCAGATAGTCTCTTCAAACTATAGATAATCTTGACATTTTTTGTTCCTATATATTTTCTCCTTCTGTACAACCATTCCGACATTTTTTATCTAAATTAACAAAGTATGAGAACAAAAGGAGGACTTCTGTTTTGCAAAAATGTTTGTTAAAATGTTGGCAAAGCTATTTGAGAGGGCAGTCATGTTAGGTATCTTTACAGTTAGTCCAGTCTTTAGAAAATCAACGCAATTCATTAAAATACTGATTTGGAGATGGTGATAGTGTCATGATATTAGACTCTTGATAGGGATATAGATATCCCATGCTGTTTTGGCGTGGTGTTTCGTTAATATTATTGTCAACTGTTATAAATATTTAGTTTCTGTCACGTAAACGGAATCGGTGTGTAGTTTTAGAAGACATGTGCGGAGTAAGTAAATTAAGGTGTGCGTTAAAAATAGCCAAATCAACAGGTTATACCTGTCTAGGGCGGGCCCCCGTAGCCTAAGGGATATGAGAGTTCTTAATCCATTAGGGTTCTTACCGCTGTGGTTCGAGCCTAGCCCGGGTCACATGTGGGAAAGCCAAGTTCTGCTTACGGATGGTCAGGTGGTTTTTCCCCAGTTTCTCCAGTTTTCGCCCACCTTTGATGAAGTGAAAATATTCTTGAAAGGGCCGTAATTCCAAGTAGAAAAATACCTTTCTGGGCGTCTCGTTCAATGAGTAGTCCGTTGGACTTCCAAACGGAAGTGCTAGGGTTCGAGTCCCGTCAGGTTTTGTTTTTTTCATACTTGTCTTTTCGCGCCATACTCTAAACTGATACGACATTGACAGGTGACAAGACTTTGTCTGCTGACAAGGACACAGTGTCAGTTGACTGCTGGATTGGACGGACCGTCTTGTCTTGTACAAATGAAGGTGTATAGCACCATTTTTATGCTGTTTTCAAATGCATAGCCTTCTTATTGCCATAAATGAAAAGTGCATTTGTACTAATGTATAAAGTATATATTCAACTTGCTTTAATATCATAAAAATGTGCTATATGCAAATTGTATAAATGAATTGAAGAGAGTAATGAAATGACGGAAATGAACATACAAAAATACAGGCTATACTAAAAATAGAAAAGAAATATAAATCAATAAAATAATAAAAAAATAGACAAAAGTATCACCAAATGATAAACTCTCCTATTGCTGAAACTCTACTATTACTAGAACTTCTACTATTACTGAAACTTCTACTGAAACTTGGGGAAGAGAGAGCTAGTCTTAGTGCTTTTCCTACGTTTGTTTGATTTGCGCTTGTTTGGTTTTGTCTGTTTTCTCTTCCTCTTGGTGTCTGGGAAGGGCTGCGGTTTGTGATTGTGGCACTCCCTGGACTTTTCTCTTACCTTTCTTTTGTACTATTACTGAAACTTCTCGTTACAACCTTAGAAATGCAAATAACAGAACAATCAACACAAGAACTACCCAGTACTACAACTCTTTTCTACCTGACCCCAACCGAGGTCGGCAACATTCTTTCGTGGAGATTGATCATGAAATATTTTCTACGGTCATTCTCTCCCTTCCGCTGATTCAAGAAGGGCAGTTGTCAGTTTCTGGCGAAAGAATGTGCACAATACTGGTTAACCGCTAAGAGGACTAAGCCTGTCCAGTAAACGTGTGTTTAGGTAAACTGACTGCGCTCGACATGACCCCAATATTGGGTTGACTGGGCCGTAAAACCTCAACACAAACAAACAAACTCTTTTCTACCATCTACAATCAGAGAATGGAACACCCTTCCCAAAGAACAGAGAACCTAGACTACTCTTCTGTCTTTTATAAAGCCCAGATAAATCAACATAGCACAAGCATACCGAAGTATTATTACTCCGGAGGTCGTCAGTCACAAATATTACATACTCGCCTTCGTACTAAATGCAGTTGTCTCAACTATGACATCTATCTTAGAAATCTTATAGATTCACCACTTTGCTCATGTGGCGATATCGAAACATCCGAGCTTTATTTCTGCAGTACCGTAGGTATCACCTGCAACGACACGAGATGTTAAATAACCTCTCGTAAATATGCCACGTATGTGCTGTAATGTGGTGACTTTTCCCTATCAAACGATGTAAACAGCAGAATATTCTCACACGTGCAAAAGTTTGTAAGACTCAAAAAGATTCAGTTGAGTATGTATTTAATTTTGTCCTACTACATTCACTACTGTACAGTGTCTGATTTTTCCTTAACACCACGACTGCTAGATGCTGATAAGAAATCCGATATGTAATGCCCTATGCACTATACGTATTGCGCAAATGATACAACTATAAGGTAATCATATCAGGCTTTGAAATCTTAAGCACTATCAACGAACATTCAATACAATTAGTTAATCTCTCGGGGAGAAGAAATGTGGTAGAATTGTATGCACATGGCGTTCCGCACCACCCCCTACCCCCCAGTCCCCTGTATATGTATGCCCCTGATGGATGATCCTGCTGCTTTCTCTGTTATGCTTTTTTTCTGGTGCCTTTACATGTAGCATATTGTTCGAAATTCCTTTGATTCTTCGCTGTTCTCATAACAATTTTTTTTCATTCTTCATTTTTTCACATCTTATTATTTGTTCTGTGCAAAGATGTTAAATGCCTCTTTACTGATGCTTATTACCATTAGTACGAAACAATGTTTCATGGGTGTACCGGCATATATTTAGTTACCACATGACTTGCCAATATTGTATATTCTTTACTTCGATAGCGGGAAAGGGATTCAATAAGCATGTTGCTTCCATCCCAGTCCCAATGTGTCATTGTATGTAAATATCATATGCATGTAAATTGATCGATTAGAAATAAAATATGTTTAAACCAAATGATAAGAACACAATTTTGCGAGATTCGAAACCGCGATTTTCAATTGGTTCGGGGGGAGGGGGTGGGGGGGGGGGGGGCATATCGTATCACCGCTGTCTGTACGTACGTCCGTCCCGTACGTAACACAATTGGTGTCCGTGCGATATCTTTTGAAAGGCTCGGTGTATTGGATTGAAATTTTATACACAGATATATAATCATAAAATATAAGTCAGGTTGGATTTAGAGTAAAATCCACCTAATATTTTGGGAGTTATGGCCCTTTTTCAACTTTGAAAAAAAGTTTCCGTGCAATATCTTTTGAAAGGATTGGTATATTGGATTGAAATTTTATACACAGGTATATAATCATAAAATATAGTCAATTTCGATTTATAGTAAAATCCACCGATTATTTTGGGTGTTATGGCCTTTTTTCAACTTTAAAAAATGGTTTCCGTTCCATAACGTTTGAAAAGATTAGCATATTGGATTCATATTTTATACACAAGCATATAATTATAAAATATAGGTCAGGTTCGATTTAGGGTAAAATCCACCAATTATTTTTGGAGTTACGGCCCTTTTTCAATGTTGAAAAAAAGTTGAAAAATGGTTTCCGTTCGATATCTTTTGAAAAGATTAGTGAAATGGATTCAAATTTTATATACAGGTATATAATCATAAAATGTAGGTCGAGTTTGATTTAGGGTAAAATCCACCAATTATTTTGGGAGTTATGGCCTTTTTTCAACTTTGAAAAATGGTTTTCGTTCCATAACTTTTGAAAAGATTAGTGAATTGGATTCATATTTTATACACAAGCATATAGTTATAAAATATAGGTCAAGTTTGATTTAGGGTAAAATCCACCAACTATTTTTGGAGTTACGGCCCTTTTTCAACGTTGAAAAATAGGTTCAGTTTGATATCTTTTGAAAATAACAGTGTATTGAACTCATATTTAAACACACAGGTATATAATCATAAAATAGAGGTCAGGTTCCAATTATGATAAAATCAACCCATTATTATGGGAGTTATGGCCCTTTTTCACCTTCAAAAGATGTTTTCCTTCCGATTTAAAGATTGATTTGTGTATTGGATTCATATATTTTATACACAGGTATATAATCATAAAATATAGTCAAGTTCGATTTAGGGTAAAATCTGCCAGTTATTATGAGAGTTATGGCCCTTTTTTCTACTTCATGTTTTTGCAAAATGCCTGCATGTGGGTGAGGATGGCCAAGGACGGGGGCATCTGTGTCATACTGACACATTTCTAGTTATTTTTGTAAACACCACGTTGATTTTATTAGAAACCCCTGTGATAAAGATTTATCCATTATTAGATAGATGTTTATAAACACGAGAACATAAAAAACGCCATCTGATTGGAAAATTTTCAGATAAAAAATTCTGATATTTTTTCACATTTCTGCTCAAAACATAGAATGTGGTACTCGTTAGAACCGCCTCGGTGAGGCGGTTCTGACGCGTACCCACAATTAATATTTTTGAGTAGAAATGTGAAAAATAATGTATAACCCTGTAAACCTCAGTTTTACTATATAAAAGTGGGGTTTAAGGGGGTCAATATTATATAGGCATGTTTTCGTGATGGTTGTTAGACACTCTGTGTAGTGCTACAGTTATGCGTCACTCAACATAGAGCTTAGTCAAATAGAACGTCACGGTCCGTTTTGACCTCCCTTAGGCGTAACAGCCACGCCAAAACATGGTTACCCATTTGTGTATGCTCTGAATTTTCAGTAAAAATGCATATTTTCAGACTACAGACAACTGAAAAAGGCACAAAATATTTATAATTATGTGACAAAAAAGACTATTGCACTGCAATTGGTGAATATTGTCTCACATTGGGATATCAAAGGACGCGATCGATCAAGCTGGAGTCCTTCGATATCCCAACTGTGGACGAAATTCACCAGTATCCGTGCAGTAAGCCTGTATTGTATTTTTTACAATTTGCCTATACCGTATGTATTCTGACAAACAGGCCTGAGCAAACAGTGTAGACCAGATGAGACGCTGCAGAATGTGGCGACTCAGGGTCTACTCATCCTGCAACTTTGAGATACAACATCGGTTAGGAAATGGTACTTGTTCAAATTTTAAAACAAGTATGGTAAGGAGAAAAGGTGTCCAAATACTTAAGATAAATATGGTAATTGATATCGTTTCAGAATATGATGATGTCAGAAATACACATGCGAACAGATATACGGTTTTAGAGAACAGCAGTGTCCATATTGATTTTGGCTTTTTACAAAGTGGACAGCCAGGCGACGACACTAAAAGATTCCAGCTAACGAGAAACGTTGCTTTTGAGGATGTAGAATTAGATGTTGCCGTAATAAAACTGCAGAGAAAACCTGATGTGGATTTCCCAGAACCATTTACAAGATTTTCTCACGCTTTGCATGACAAGACATTTTTCTTAATGGGACATCCAAATGGATCTGAAAAACAGCTAAATGAGGTAAAGGGCCCTGTGCAACTGAACGAAGAACAGCGTAGGATCGCTAGTGCGTGGAGTGTACATCTCGCTGGTTCTGATGGTTTCATAGGGGTAGACCATCAAGAGCGACTTCTCTTTCATTGCTCTTTCCAAAAAGGGGCTTCAGGATCCCCTGGCATTGCCGTGCGTAATGGGAAAGAAGCCGTTGTTGTGACCATGCTACTACGGGGTTTTCCCGATTGGAAATATGATCCATCAGTAAACGAGGTCATTAAAGCCCAGGTGGGGAATAATCAATGTATTGAACAAGGTGTTAGTATGTATCATGTGTATGAGAAGATGCATCAAGTTAATATAGATCTTTGTGTATCTATATTTGGTCAAGTTCAATGATAATGTTATACAAGTCAGCACAGGTGGATTCAGAGTCGGCTGTGGGGTCAGTTCTAAGGTCCCGGTGTTAGTCTTACTCTTTGTTGCTTGGTGTTTTATTTTAAAAGGGATTTGTTGTTTTTTTTTAAAAAATAAGAGAAAAGTCCAGGGAGTGCCACAATCACAAACCGCATCCCTTCCCATACAACGAGGAAGAGGAATCCGACAAATCCAAACAAGCACAAATCGAACAAATGTACGAAAAGCACTAAGATCAGCTCTCTTCCTCAAGCGAGTTAATCGCAATGCTAAAAGGACTGAAAAACACAAGAACAAAATGACACAAGGTAATACATAAAACAAATCGCCTCGTATAATAAACCACAAAGCAACAAAGAGTAACACTAACACCGGAACCACGGCCTTAGAACACCGCCTTAAGTTTTGGCTTGTGTTATTTTGTTCTTGTATTTTTCTTTTCAGTCCTTGTAGCATTGCGATTACCTCGCTTAGGGGAGAGAGCTAATCTTAGTGCTTTTCGTACGTTTGTTCGATTTGCGCTTGTTTGGTTGTGTCTGTTTCCTCTTCCTCTTCGTGTCTGGGATGGGTTGTGGCTTGTGATTGTGGCATTTCATGGACTTTTACTTTTTTTGGTATCCATTATTGTTATCCTGATGTAGACCATCATTTATTTTATACAGGTATATCTAAAACATGAAATTTACGCGGACATCATTTTCAGTGGATTAAAGTTACATGCACACATTCTGCACAGAATCAGAATCAGAATTTTACTGGTGACACATCTGATGACATTCATTCACCGGGACCTGTGATATAGGAAATTAGTCCGTAGCCCTCAACAAAGAGGTAAACCTAAACACACTATCCTCTGCACCTTCAGCGGAGAAAATATTCGAATCTGAAAGGTCATTTTAATCTCTAATTGTTCGAGGTAAGAATGAGCCCTTGTAAATTGCAGAACGGTCCAAAAAGTTAATGGAGACGATTTCTACTGTGCCTTATTTGGGGAGAAGGCCATCTGTTAGAATGCTGGCAGCACCCTTTAGATCTTTGCACAAAGGATTAATCTTCTGTCTCTCATCCTTTTCCTGAGAGACTCCGATCTTAGTTTTTCCAGTATTCTAGTCATACTTCTAGTTTCAAAGCGTTAATTGCTAGTTACAAAGCTAGCAGCCCTACTCTGAACCTTTTTCGATTTCTTCTTGAAGAACCGCACCTTGGGGCTTCCAAACACAACTGCCATATTCCAAAATCTGACGAACAAGTCCTTTATATGCTGCTTCTTTTACATCCTCAGGACATTGATAAAGATTTCATTTCCGGAAGCCAAGTGTTCTTTTTGCCTTAGTACACATGTTACTAATATGTGTATTCCATATTAAGTCATGTGTGATTGTTACGCCTAGGTATTTAACGGAATCCATATTTTTGAGTACCATTCCCTCTAAAAAGTAAGACGCCTCACTTTTATTTGTTCTCTTCCTAGTTATCTGTATAATGTTGCTTTTTCTCATATTCCAAATGCATCTATATTCTTTAGAAGTTTCAATGAGTCCTCTGCATCTGTAATTTTACGATAGCAAACACTGCCATCTGCGAAAAGTCTTATTTCTGAGTCAATGGGTGTGGAAATGCCATTAATGCACAGAGAGGACAACAATGGATGAAGAACGGTCCCTTGTAGGGCACCAGACAAAACTGGAGCCCACTCTGAAGTTCCTTTGTTTACAACAGCTCTTTGTGTTCTGTAACAAAGAAAATTATCTATCCACATTAGTGTCTTTCCGCCATTGCCGTAACCAAATAATTTGCTTTTAAGTAATTCACGAGGTTGTATGTCAAAAGCCTTTTCGAAGTCAAAAACGTGTCAACCTGTCTGGCAAAGTTGATATTCGTCAAAGAGAGCCATGATATTCGAACATACTATATCTCTCAGCAACACATGTCTGGGACACAAGGCGATAATTACAAGCAAGAGCTCTGTCCCTTTTGAATGGAGACTTACCGTTGCCAGAAGCCATTTTGTTGGTGGGTGTGTGTGTGTGTGGGGGGGGTACTTCACCCGTATCAAGCGATTACTGAAACAACTGTGCAAATACTGGATTTAGTTCATTTGCTAGTCCTTTAGAACTCTAGGATGAAGCTCAGCAGGTCCTAAAGTTTTGGAAGGATTCAAGCCTTTAAGTAACTTGATCACTCCGTCTGTCGACACCACAATAATTTCCTCGAAAGAGGCTGAATTACCACTAAACGGAAACTCCTTGTACACAGATTTATTGAACGCATCACTGAATCGGCCAATTAGTTCCTCTGCCCTTTCAGTCTGTTTGCAACTCCTTTTCGCTCTTCTTTTCAAGGGGTTAAATACTTGCCGGTGTTTTTTTTCTTCTGAAAATGTGTCTGTAGAAGTCTCTTGGATTTGCCTTTACAACACCTACCAAGTTATTTACATATAAATCATGCTGTCCTAAATGTCAGCTTTTATTGTCTCACCTGCTATAGCAGTGGTGACTTAGGCGTGCAAGTTTCCGTCCGTTAGTCCATCCGTCAAGATTTACTCTGAGTGTCTTATGAGCGCAATTCCTTTTCTAGTTTTGTATCGATCGTTTTGAAACTTTAAGGCGGTGGTCCCGGTGTTAGTCTCACTCTTTGTTGCTTTGTGGTTTATTCTACGAGGCGATTTATTGTATGTCTTTCCGTGTGTCATTTTGTTCTTGTGTTTTTCAGTCCTTTTAGTATTGCGATTACCTCGCTTGGGGAAGAGAGAGCTAATCTTAGTGCGTTTCGTACGTTTGTTTGGTTTGTGCTTGTTTAGATTTGTCGGTTTCCTCTTCCTCTTGGTGTCTGGGAAGGGCTGCGGTTTGTGATTGTGGCACTCCCTGGACTTTTCTCTTACCTTTTTTGCATATGTTTTTCCTTCATGGATTGAGGATGTGCGTGTGGTTTGGATATAATTGTTAGACCATTTTTTCACTTTTTCCACATTGTGAACTTAGTCATTTTTCACCCTCAGTATGTAGACAGTGGGTACCTATTGTGAGCACAACTCCCGTTTTGTACCGATCGTTATGAAACTGCATGCTTTTTTTTATCACTTTTTCCACATTGTGAAAGTCACTTTTCACACACAGTATAAAGACAATGGGTATCTATTGTGAGCGTAACTCCTCTTACAGTTTTGTACCGACCGTTATGAAACTTTGCATGTTTTTTTTTCATGGTATGAAGATGTACATGTGGTTTGGATATAATTGTTAGATCATTTTTGTCACTTTTTCCAAATTGTGAACTTAGTCATTTTTTACCCTCAATATATAGCCAGAGGGTACCTCGTGAGCATAACTTCTCATAAAATTTGATAGCAATCTTTTTGAAACTTTGCAGAAGTTTTTGCCATAGTCTGAAGCTATGCATGTGTTTTTGATATAATCCTTGCATGATTTTTTGTCCTTTTTTCTACTTTGTGAACTTTGTCATTTTCTGGCCTCCGATGTATAGTCAGTGGGTACATTGCAATTGCAACTCCTCATACAATTTCATTCCGGTCTTTTTGAAACTTTGCACATATTTTCTCCTTTGTCTTCAGATGTGCGTGTGGTTTTATATATTTTTTTTAATTTATTTTTGTCACTTTTTCACTTTAACTTTGTCATTTTCTTATCTCAGATTTTATAAACATGTGTAGACTGTGGGTACCTTTTGAGCGCAACTTCTCATGCATCATATGAGAATATGCATCATGTAATTCCTATATTAATTTCTCGAAATAAACATTATTTCTCTTCACTGCGTTCGGTCTATATTTCACTTTTTCAAAGTTTCAAATTTTGTTCGAAGTTTACCACTACCAGTCTTCTTTGCCTTAGCATGAATTTTGTTTCTTCTGTGAATCTTTCTTCCTATCTCTGGAGTGATCCAAGGAATCGAAGAGACAGAATTACTTGTTTTTGATGGGATATTTTTCAACTGAATCGTGAACGAATGAAGCTATCAAATTCAAATTCTCCTGTACTGATCGAGCATCCGAGTGGCCGTTGAAGTACTTCTCTTTTTCAATACTTAACGCATCATTCCTCTTAGTTTCAAAGTAACTTTCTGATATGAATACAACATCCTCCGAGGTTTCTTTATAGATGTAATAATATGTTTTAAATATGCTGAAACAGTTTCATGAGTGTGTCTGCAGAGTGAATATCCTGAAACAGACCCGGTAAAGAGGTAAGAATCAAGTCCATGGTGTTTTATCATGAGCAGGAAAGTGTATCATTTGCTCCAAGCCATGATCGTCCATCATGTCTAGTAACAGTTGTCCTTCGGACTGACTAAGCATAGTACCAGATTTGCTAAGCCCTCCAGGTCAGACAATGTCTCTGAAGTTCAAGTCACCTAATAAATGGACTGATGGAAAGAAAAGAAGTAAACTCAGGAACTGATACAGTCAGATCCACATCAAGTTCTCAACATCAAAGGGAAAGACATTCAAATACAGTTGAACAGTCACAAGAAGAACAGACGGTAAGCAGAGTTGGCAACCTTCCTAAAAAGGTAGCAACTCGGTTACCCAAATTTAACTGAAAATATCTTTATACATAACTTACTACTCAAAGTTTGCTAAGGATCACATTTTATAATGTCTACTACTTTTAATAGATTGAAACGACCTGAGAAATAAGATCATTTTTGGAAGTGTTATTCATTTAAGAATTCATTTTAATAAAGTAATGGCCAAGTAAGTGTTCATTGATGCGTGAATATGGCGGATGGAACGTAAGGGTCGAAAATCAACATTTTTAGGATTGCTGGCGGAAATCTGAAAATCAGGAAAATCTCTAGTCTATGAGTTTTAGCTTAGTTAATAGCGTGTATGGTGCCCGTGGGCATTGATTACGGCCTGACATCGCCGTCGCATGCTACCGATAAGTCTACGGAGCTTATGCTTAGGAAGCTGGGCCCACTCCTCAATGAGAGCCTCTCTGAGCTCCCGGACAGTTGCTGGTTGGACCTGGCGAGAAGAAATGGCTTTCTGCAGCATATCCCATGCAGGTTCTATGGGATTTAAATCAGTGGATCTCGCTGGCAAATCCAATCGCACAATTGCAGCTTGCTCAAGGTACCGGTTGGTGATGCGGGCCCTATGTGCACGGGCATTTTCACACATCAGAATGAAATCAGGACCTATAGCATCTGCATATTGGCGAATATGAACATCCAAAATTTCATTGACGTACCTCTCTGCCGTCAGTATGCCGTTATCGATGACATGCAGGTCCGTTTTCCCCTGAGCACTAAATTCCCGCCCACACCATAACTGAACTCCCGCCATAGCGATCATGCTCTGAAATACAAACTTCAGCAAAACGTTCATTTCGCATCCTCCAGACCCTAGCCCGCCTGTCAGTGAAGTCCACACAAAACCTGGACTCATCAGTGAAAAGAATGGGGATCCAGTCATTAAGGGCCCACGTAACATGATCTCGTGCCCATTCTAAACGCTTCTGAACATGGTGTCGTGTCAATGGGATGCGTATTGCAGGTCGTCGTGACCTCAAGGCAGCTTCATGCAACCGATTTCTAATGGTCTGCGTACTTAAACGAACACCGGTAGTGTTCTGCAATTCGCTACGTAACGTTGTTGCGTTGCTGAACCGGTGACGTCGGGCTTGTAGAGCGATAAATCGGTCTTGAGCTCGAGTTGCTGAGCGTTCACGACCTCCGGCGTGCTGATGCTTTACGTTTCCAGTCAAATGGAATCGAGTCCACATTCTTGAGACAACGCTCTGGGACACCCCAAGAACACGAGCAACCTCCCTCTGTGACAACCCAGCCTCAAGCATTCCAATGCCCCTATTCAGCTCTTCTTCGCTTAGACGACGCCTAACTTGTCGGTCTGCCATACCTTACGTTAAATTCGATCAAAATTTGACGATAGCACAAGCAAAACCTGGTTTCAAGTACACATGTACATGAAGGCAAATGGCCATAAATCAACGTTTTTCACGGATAGGCCTCATCCCATGCTTCTCGTGCAAAATGTACATGTCAAATCAATAACTGCTTTACACGTTTATGAGGCCCGAACATCGATTTACCTTTAGTAGCAATTTGATTATATATGGTGATAATATGTACAAAATATCTGACGTCAAAAAAGTGATCCTTAGCAAACTTTGAGTAGTAAAGTAAAATGAAAAACATAAGTAAATGAAACACTACAGAAATTTAACAAAAAGTATCACAATGAAAGTACCGCCTTGGAACGGTCAGTAATATATTACTGGGGGCTTAAGCTCTACGGGGTCCCAACTCTCGTTCTCGATCCGCTTCCATAGCTGTAAAAACATATATTTGTTCTGTCCACGTGGATGTCTTCTCAGGTGAATGCAGTTTCTTACCCTTATCCTAGGACCTAATATTTTCAAGCTGATCTCGAAACAACTAAATCTTCAACAGTCCCATTTGGCTGTCGATACCAACTTGCTACGCAGTGACAAGATTTGTTTGTGAATGTTTTTATCCAAACTGACTCCGAGTTATTTTCCAGTTCTGTAATTGGCTTGGGAGAGATGTCTCTATGAATAATATACATCACCCCACCAATATAAATACTCCTATCTTTTCTATACACACTGCAAGTTTTTGTCTGGGAACAGTTCAGAAGTTGTAATTGTGTTGTCAATCTTTGTTTCTTGAAACAAACATGTGGTTGTTGCGCATCTATATAAGCTAAAAGTTCCAGTATTGTACCTCTGATACCTTTGATATTTATACTGCAATGTCAATCCTTTAACAAAACAGGGCTTAGTTTCGTCAGAAGTTGATGATTTATCTCCTTTTTCCATTGACAGAGGTTCAGATCTGTTTAGATTTTCCCGTTCAATAAGTTCACTGAAGAAGGAGTCAGAAAAGTTTTGCGAATATCAATGAGCGGATGGAGTTTACCAAAGTTCCATACTCAGCATCCGAAATGAAAGAACATTCGGTGTAGAGCCACGTTTCACACCGGTCAACTCATCACGAAAACATGCCTATGTAATTTTGACCCCCTTAAACCCCACTTTTATATAGTAAAACTGGGGTTTACAGGGGTATACATTATTTTTCTTATTTCTGCTCAAAAACATATATTGTGGGTACTCGTTAGAACCGCCTCGCCGAGGCGGTTCTAACGAGCACCCACAATCTATGTTTTGAGCAGAAATGTGAAAAACAGCAGAGATTTTTATCTGAAAATGTTCAGTTTTTGGAGGTGAAATTTTCTATATATTTGAATAGGCATGTTTTCGTAATGTGAACTGCTTTATGGCCATTTAGAACAGCACCACTGCACAGCCCACAGTCAGCTTTACAGTCTGTGCAGTACCAAGTTCCGACTCCAGATTAATAGGTTTCCATCAATTTTAGAACATGATGTTTGAAAGCGCTTTGCGCAGTCTTCACATAAGACCATTTGTCTTCGAAGCTTTGCAATACTTTTTAGCTCACCTGAGCACGAAGTGCTCAATGTGAGCTATTGTGGTCTGTCAATGTCCGTCGTGCGTCGTCCGTCGTTTTTCGTGTGTCATGCGGCTTCAGCAATTGCTTTAAAAGCCTGCTCCTCCTACATCCCTGGGCCTTTGGACTTGAAACTTGGTATGAAGCATCGGGGGGTGACTTATAGATCAAAAATATCTAAAATTTTTCCGATCGGACATCAATTTTCCCTTCTTCTGCTGAACCGAAAGGCCAATAGACTTGAAACTTGGTAGGAAGCATGGGGGTGACTTGTACATCAAAAATAGCTAAAATAGTTCCGATCGGAAATCCAAGATGGCTGTCATAGAGGTCATCTTGAAAATCTATTTTACGCTTCTTCTCCTGAACTGAAAGACCATTGGACTCAAAACTTGGTAGGAAGCATCAGGGTGACTTGTAGATCAAAAATAGGTAAACTCGTTTCGATCGGAAATCCAAAATGACTCCAACGCGGCCATCTTGAAAATCGGTTTCTGTCTTCTTTTCCTGAACCAAAAGGCCAATTGACTCCAAACTTGGTAGGAAGCATAGGGGTGACTTGTACATCAAAATCATCTAAAATTATTCCGATCGAAAATCCAAGATGGCCATGGCGGCCATCTTGAAAATCTACTTTTCACTTCTTCTTCTGAACCGATAGGCAAGTTGACTCGAAACTTGGTAGGAAGCATTGGGGTGACTTGTAGTTCAAAATAGCTAAAATCATTCCGATCAAAAATAATAAATGGCTGTCATGGCGGCCATCTTCAAAATCTATTTTTCGCTTCTCTCCTGAACCGGAAGGTCAATTGACTTGAAACTTGGTAGTTATCATCAGGGTGACTTTTAGATAAAAAATAGCTCAAATGGTTCCGATCGGAAATCCGGCGGCCATCTTGAAACTCTACATTTTGCTTCTTCTCCTGAACCGAAAGGCCAATTGACTCGAAACTTGGTAGGAACCATCGGGGTAACTTGTAGATCAAAAAGAACGTAAAATCGGCCATAGCGGCCATCTTGAAAATCTGTTTTTTGCTTCTTCTCCTGAACCGAAAGGCCAGTTGACTTGAAACTTGGTGGGTAGCATTGGGCTGACTTGTAGATCAAAATTAGCTGAAATCTTTCCTATCGGAAATCTAAGATGGTCGCCTGAACCGAAAGGCCAATTGACCTGGAGCTTGGTAGTTATCATCAGGGTGACTTGTAGATAAAAAATAGCTCACATCGTTCTGATCGGAAATCCAAGATGGACGCCATGGCGGCCATCTTGAAAATCTATTTTTCGCTTCTCCTGAACCGAAAGGCCAATTAACTTGAAACTTGGTAAGAATCATCGAGGTGACTTATAGATAAAAACTAGCTTAAATCGTTCCGATCGCCTTAGTTGCCATCTTGAAAATCTATTTTAAACTTCTCCTCCTGAATAGAAAGGCCCATTAACTCGCAATTTGATAGGAAGTATCGGGGTGACTTGTTGGCTGTCCGTTGGCTGCCCATCCGTTTATCCATCCGTCCGTCCATCTGTCCGTATGTTTGTTTCTGGGCGATAACTTGAGTAAATATAAATGGAATTTCACCAAACTTAGTATGTGCATTATATTGTTGAGATTTGGTTTGGAATTACTAATGGGCAAATTTCGTCAATTTTTGACAGGATTGTCTGCCGTCGACACATCCGTATTTTTGTTTCAGGTATCGATGAATTTTCACGAAACTTGGTATATGCATTGATGTTGAAGACATCTGGTTCGGGATTGCTAATGGGCTGCCCGGCAAATTTCGTCAATTTTTGATAGTTATCTGCCCGCGAGAGGTCCGTATTTTAGTTTCCGGACGATAACTTCAGTAAATATCAACGGCTTTTCACGAAACTAAGTATGTGCATTGATATTGTGGACATCTGCTTTGGGATTGCAAATGGGCAATTTTCGTCAATTTTTGACAGTCTGAGCTATCTTTTTTGAAATGGGATTGAGAATTTGTTCAACTGGCCATGCGCCACTGAACAATGTGGGCACCATGACAAATTACAGTGAAACCACTTAAAATTCTTGTTATCCAGAAACAAGAAAACTTTGAAACTGACTCTTGGTATGTGTACAGTGAACCCTCATTTCAACTACAGCACTTTTCCCAAAGACGTTGCCATTAAAATGAATCTGCTGTTGTACAGAATACTTCAAAGAGCAAATCCATATGTAGGAAAGGCCTTGTTTTGTTCTTATTTCCTTACAGAACATATGTTTAGATATTTATTAGAATCGCCTCACTGAGGCGATTCTAACAAATATCCAAAACATATGTTTTTTAAAGTATTGAATACAATATTCTTGTATAATCTGTGACTAATTGTTACCTCTGAAGCGAAGGTTTCGTGACAGTCAGATTGTTATTATAACGAATTTTGTCGTTATATCGAGTGTCGGTATAAAGAGGGTTGTCTGTACCCTATTTACTCTTAAATATTTTACCTCTTGCTTCTAACAAGATAATTTTACAACCTAAGACCGTATCTGAAATTGCTGGATGAGTGACAAACAGTTAAGACCCTGATCAGACGCTGCGGTCTGTTCAGACCTTTCTGTTCGAATACTAAGGGTAATACTAAGGGTAACTGGTTCGATTTGAAACCCTCAGAAATTTTGAAACCCTATTGTATAATACTGGATCTGGCCCTAAATGGCTTGGTCAGATTTGCTTCCCTGCTGTTTCTCTTGCGAAAATGCTTAAATTCTTTCTCAAAAGGTAATAGAAATTTACACCATGTAATCTAAGAAGCAAAACCAATGAGTTATAATCCAAATATTTTCTCCACGTCTACTCTGCCCTTGGGCTTTATATATGTAAAAAATGAATTGTTAAACGACTTCTCATCTGAAACATCCGATTAGGGTCGACACCATTTGCCACTCATACACATCACGAAAACACGCCTATACAATGTTAACCCCCTAAACCCCATTTTTATATAGTAAAACTGTGGTTTACAGGGGTATACTTAATTTTTCTTATTTCTGCTCCGTTAGAACCTCCTCGGCGAGGCGGTTCTAACGAATACCCACAATCTATGTTTTGAGTGGAAATATGAAAATATCAGATTTTTTATCTGAAAACTTTTAGTGATTCGTGGTGAAATTTTCAAAATATTTCAATAGGCATGTTTTCGTAATGAGCAGTATTTTAGGCACATCAACCTGTAGTAAAATGGACCTGTCGAAATTTTAGCACAAGAATGAAAATTAGTAATGGTGTCCCAATACATATATACAGTCGACTCTCGTTATCTCGAATTCCACGGGACTCACTGAAACACTTCGAGATATCCGTACCTCGACATATCAGAGTTGAGAGAGTGAGGAAAACAATAAATTGAACAACCACATTTAACAAATAAATATGTAATTTGACTCCTGAAGTTAGAAATATATATATAAAATAATGTGGAAAAGAGGAGAAATTGCTCCTGAGGAGCAATTTCTCCTCTTTTCCACATTATTTTTGTTACCTGTTGTCATAGTTTCATGTTAAACCAGGGACCAGATTTTCACTTCGAGATAAGCGGTAATTCGAAATAAGCGAGTTCGAGATAACGACGTTCGACTGTACCTGGTCGAATCAAATAATAGATTCATTCATACGTACATGTGTAGGTAAATTGATGTATTTTACGCCAACTGTGTTTCGGCGGTGCCCTAAGTGTCGCCGTGGCGAATCCGGGTACGAATGACGTGCTTTTTGGATAGTGGTTTCCGCCACGTGCTCTTTCTTCAACCTGGGCCCAGTTGTTCAAAGCTAACGATGTCGTTAGTTAACGATTCGTAAAAATTTACATCGAGTTATACGCAAATATTCTGATATTTTTTGCTGAAAAAATGTGAGTAGCTTTTGCAGTGCAAAAGCTACTCACATTTTTTCAGCAAAAAATATCAGAATATTGTGTATTGAATCCGCTAAAACAGTTAACGAAATGACCCTTAACGAGCTCGTTAAGCTAACGACGCTTTGAACAACCGGGTCCTGGTGTTTGTGTGGTGCCTTTGTAAGGGGCACAGCCGATGCCCAGTTCGCTTTGATTGTGTTAATATGATATTTATGGAGGTGTTTAGACAGGCCGCTAATCTTTATGTTTTAAAGGCATCTCACAGTTCATACATTAACGACAATTTTAGTTTCTTGTACGTTATAGATTGCTTACTTTTATGTTTTAATAGCCTCTCATAGTTCATAATTATATGAACGGCAATTTTACACTCTGATATGATATGATATCAGATGTTGAGTTTGTTGTACATGCAAAACTGATGAGACATTAATTTCTCTATCTGATTGTCTGTCGGTCGGTCGCCGGTCGGCCTATCTATCTATCTATCTAACTTTGGCTGGGTATCAACCATTTTAATATATATACTTAGAGGCAACAATAAGTATATGGGTAACTATTTTTTTAAATGTCACCGGATTTTTACATATGTACATAAGCCGTTGATATCATAATTAAGAACAGTCATTTACGCATAATTCATCACGAAAACATACCTATATAATTTTGACCCCCCTTAAACCCCACTTTTATATAGTAAAACTGGGTTTTACAGGGGTATACATTATTTTTGTTATTTCTGCTCAAAACATAGATTGTTGGTACTCATTAGAACCGCCTCGACGAGGCGGTTCTAACGAGTACCAACAATCTATGTTTTGAGCAGAAATAACAAAACTATCAGAATTTTTTATCTGAAAAATTGCCATTTTTTGGTGGTAAAATTTTCAGTGTATTTGACTAGGCGTGTTTTCGTAATGTTGCAACAATTTCCAGGAAATTCTGTGGAAGAGCAGGGAAATTACGTTTACGGAAACGAATAAGGACCTAAATCAACATTTGCGTATGAGTAGCTTCCTTTAGAAATGCATTTTGGACAAAGAAACTTACATTTATGCATTTGTATTGCATTCAGTCGATAGAAGGATAAAAATGCTGAAAGGACATGTTTCAATTTCAAATGCATAACTGAGTACACTATCAAATTTCTATACCAAGGACATGACGTTTTTGACATTTTCGTTCCTCTTCTGACAGAATGCACTGAATTTCTATGGGACATTAATTGACATTGCTCTGTTAAATAAACGGTTTGAGGAGATTTCATCTGTATGTGGTACAAGGAGGCTAAGCCAAGCAATACATTTTTCGAAACATTCAAGTCAGAATGACCAACGCCACTCCAAATATAGACTCTTTAAATCCCCTATAGTTTTCATTCAAAGGGAGATAATTTCAGACGGGAGGAAATTCAAATTCAGCTTGGCGTCATCTGATTGGAATTTCGAATTAAATAACGTTGTGGTTTTACTCACAGACGTTTGTGCAAGACATTTATTTAAAGTAAACTGAAATTTATGACTGCGAAAGAATTACCTTTATTTAAAGACATACGTTTCAAAAAAAATGACCATGAAAACATTTGAACGAAAAAACAGTACAACAACAGCCGGTACTCAAAACTCGAAACTGTATACTTTTTGTTGCCTTTGCGTATATCATATATGTATTATGCTTGTAATGTTGATATGTGACAATCAACATATAGAGGCTGCACCATACGGAAACGTATCTTCGGGCATATGCGGACAGCGAATATCCAGATCAGCCTGCGCATCCGTGCTGTCTGATTGGGGTCTTCGCTGTCTGCTAACACGATCATTGGATACTATAGAATGTATCAATGGAGAACAAAAGCTCGGATGAGAATGTGCATGCGCAGAATGATCTGAGTCTGCGCATTTTGCGAATGATCGAAGCCACTGTTTCGTTTAACGAGGCCCTCCCAGGGGTTTTGGGGAACATTAGGATTAAGGCCATTTATTTCAGGGGAACAAGAGAACAAAAGTCTAAAACTGAATCGAACAGGGGAACAAAGGCAATTTTTGGGAACAGGGAACATAGAAAATCAAGATTTTGATTTTCAGAAACAAGGGAAAATGCCGATTTTTTTCAGGGGAACAAGGGAACAGGTAGCCTCTGGGAGGGCCTCTTTAACGTGGCCCTTTTAGTCAGTTTATAATAGTTATAATGTCTGTCGGATACCCTATCATGTTTTTTCAGTTACCAAAGAGACTAATGTACTACATTTTATACAAATATATGAATAAACAATTATTTATTTTGTAAGAGTTGTTTTTTGCCTTATTTTCCTGATATTAACCCTTATATTGCTGATTTATTCAATTAGCCACACTCATTTTCTGACTATCAGCCAATCAGATTACATCATATAATGTTTTCGTTCAAATACACAAACTGAATGACAAACAGTGTAGATCCTAATCAGATGGCTTCTTCGGAAGCCATCTGATCTGGATCTGCACTGTTTGCAAAGGTAGGGGTTGTCGTGAACAGCAGGATAGGGTTTAAGATATAATTTTAGCCAGGGCACAGCATTTCCTACAAGGCTGATCAGCATCACGAAAACACGCTGTATATTTTGACCCCTTTAAACCCCACTTTTATACAGTAAAACTGGGGTTTACAAGAGTATACATTAATTTTCTTATTTCTGTCCAAAAATACTGATTGTGGGTACTCGTTAGAACCGCCCCGTTAGAACCGCCTCGGCGAGGCGGTTCTAACGAGTACCAACAATCTATGTTTTGAGCAGAAATATGAAAACTACCAAAAGTTTTCATTTGAAAGTTTCCATTTTTTCGTGGTGAAATTCTCAAGATTTGAATAGGCGTTTTCGCAATGCTTCACTATCCGCCTAAAGACGCTTTAGATCATTGGCTACTCTCAGAGTGCTCTGCAAAGACTGATCAGACTGGCGGATGCACAGACTGATATAAGTCTTCGCTGTGCGCGCATGAAGTCTTGTAGCACATGCTGTACCCCGGCTCTTTTTGATTTTCATTAACCCATTTATGCCTAATGGACTTTTCTACCATATCTCTTCGGACTGGTCCATTTCCAATTTAAGGGGTGTCCCGTTTCTTTTAGTATTACTACTTATTAAAGAGTTTCCCGTACTTACTGCAAACAGTGTAGACTGTCTGATCTGGGTCTACACTGTTTGCAAAGGCCCAATTTATAGGACGGTTAACGTATTGGATCATTAAAATACCTGATTACATATACCTAAAACGGCACAAGGTAAAACATGTACTCAGTGGACCTACGCATTTCCAATTTCAAGGCCTGTAAAAGGGAAACGTTGCCGTAACTGTGATATATTACTTTCCCCAAGCAGTCCGTTGTTATCTAAAGTATTAGAGAGAGAGAGAGAGAGAGAGAGAGAGAGAGAGAGAGCTTCAATTAACAATAAACGAGTTCTGAAACATGCATATCATTTAGCTTGTCAAATTAAATACCGGTATGTTTAACACTTAGCACTCTGGGTAAAAAATACAGCAGACGACATAATAAAATAGTTTTCTTTCTTTTCCCAGGAAACACGAATTGACCTTTCCTGCAAATTGTCTAAAATGGAAATGTCAAGTCTTGTTTTCTGGGAAAAATAAGGAATATGTCACCAATTTGTCGTCTGCCGAATTAGCCCAGAGAGTGGTAAACGTAAAACCAACTCATTCACCCGTACATGTAGCGTCCCAGAAATGGACCTTTAGTTTGCAATGATTGAATTCCCCTCCAGATAACGGAATGTCTTTGCACTCTGTGCAATTTAGCAGACGACAAAACAGTGATTTTATTGTATTTTTTCCCCAGAAAGTAGGGTTTCACAGCTCATGCGTATAGCCTCTTCACGATAAAATTCGCATGAAGTGTCAAATCCTGTTTTCTCGCAAAACAAGAAAAATATTTAAAAATGTTAATGCTAATATTCAATCCAGAGGATTAATGGTTCGTAATGTCCTTTATTTTCGTAATGTCCGGTGTTATGGTCAGTTCAAAATTGAATTTTGAATGCTTGGTAGCAGAAGTATGAAACGGTATAGGCATTCATTACAGCCAAGGACATACTGCAGTCGAATATCAGTGGTTCGAGCATCTTTTGGACGATGGAATTTAGTTCTAAACATGGGTAGTTCGAGCCACTGAGGGTTAATCATAATATCAAGACAGGTAAATGGGAATAATTTAGGGATGTATTTTCAATCTGTTAATCTATAAAACGTAGTAGTAATTAAAAGTAACCAGACACCCTGCTATTGGATATAGGCATTGTCCAAAGAGTTGTGGCAGAAGAGTCCAGTTGGCGTAAATGGGTTAACAATGTTTACATAGATTAAATGAGACTCACCTACAGATAACCTCAACCCTCCTCAGAAGAAGTGCCTTCAAACATGACCATGTTTGGTATTAAAGGGAAACTGTTGATGAGAACTTGAATAAAGATTACTTGCCCCCAACTTCGACTCTAACCTTTTAATCCGGACTGTTGGTATGAATTTTTGCACAATACAGATGACTTGAATGAGTCTTGTCTACATCCATACCAGACACAACTTTAGCGATAACCAAATTTCGCCCCATCCAACCTACCCACCCCCTCCCATTCCCGACCCGATTCCTAAACCGGTCATGAGGGATCAACTTTGGACATAATCATGTTTGGTTTCAAATCAAAATTTGTCATGAGAACTTAAACAAAGGTTGACATAACTGGTCTTACCAACACTTGACCTTGACCACACCTCCGGAAGAGAAGATAGGTTTAAGCCTCCAGATTTTGCCATATTTGGACCGCGCCATGCGAAAATCATCACGAGAACACGCCTATATAGTTTTGAACCCCTTAAACTCCACTTTTATAAAGTAAAACGGGTCTACAGGGGTATACAATATTTTTCTTATTTCTGTTCAAAAACATATTTGAGCAGAAATATGAAAACTACCAGAAGTTTTTCATCTGAAAGTTTTCATGTTTTGGTGGTAAAATTCTCAATATATTGGAATAGGCGTGTTTTCGTATTGGTGTCTTCGGGCATATGCGGACAGCGAAGGCCCAAATCCGTCTCCAAAAATAGAATCATGAGCTACTACAGAATGTATGGATGGAGAGCAACGACATACGCAGAAAGATATCATTACGAAAACACGCCTATTCCAATATATTGAAAATTTCACCACCAAAAACCGAAAGTTTTCAAATAAAAATTCTGTTATTTTTTTCTTATTTCTGCTCAAAACATAGATGGTGGATACTCGTTAGAACTGCCTCACCAAGGCAGTTCTGACGAGTACCCACAATCTATGTTACTGAGCCGAAATAAGAAAAATATTGTATACCCCTGTAAACCCCAGTTTTACTATATAAAAGTGGGGTTTAAGGGGGTCAAAATTATATAGGTATGTTTTGGTGATGTGAATCTGCATATTTTGTGCGTATTCGAAGGCCATTTTTCGCTTGAAGCGGCCCGTTTAGTGTCACATGAGGCTGTTGATGAGAAATTTAACGATATCAGATACATACAAATCTCTTACACATCTAGCCATTACCCCACCCATAAATGGGTCATCAGAGATCAACTTACAAACATAGCCATGTATGGTATCAAATCGAACACTGTGGTCATAATTTAATTACAGTCAAACTTCAATGGCTCGAACTTCGAAATTTGTTCTAGACATGGGTAGTCCGAGCCACTGAAGGTTAATCGTAGCGCGTTGCATTATGAAAACACGCCTGTTCAAGTATATAGTAAATTTCACCTCCAAAAACTGATATTTTTCAGATGAAAAACTCTGATTTTTTTTTCATATTTCCGCTCAAAACATAGATTGTGGGTACTTGTTAGAATTGCCTCAGCGAGACGGTTCTAACGAGTACCTTCAATCTATGTTTTTTAGCAGAAATAAGAAAAAAATAATGTATACCCCTGTAAACCTCAGTTATACTATATAAAAGTGGGGTTTTAGGGGGTCAAATTATATAGGCGTGTTTTTCGTGATGTTAGGAGGCAAATGGGGATAATTTTGGGATGTCTTCTCAATCTTCTATAAAATAATAGTATGTTGAGTGTACTACATTTTCCTGATAAAAAGACAATTTCCTTAAAATATCCTAAAACATTTTTTTCCTTGAGCTATTGGAAGAAATTCGTAGGGACCCGAAAACGAGTTTGAATCAGCCACGGCAAACGAGCCATCGGTGTTCGACTCATTCTAGTCTTAGTGTATATGTGATTTCTTAAGTGAGCCTAATCTCAACCCAGCCCTGATCCTGCAACTGCACTGCCCGACCCAGCACCACAGTCACTCAAATGGATCATAAAGGGTTGTTTTGCTAAAATACTAACACAGAATCACTGGTTTGAATAAAATCCGATGTCCTTTTGCTAAATATTATTAGACAAAATCATTTTTGTCGTACCTGCTTTAGCATGGGCGACTTAGGCGTGCAAGTTTCCGTCTTTCCGTCAACATTTACCCTGGGTGTCTTATGAGTGCAACTCCTCCTACAGTTTTGTACCGATCATTTTGAAACTTTGCATATGTTTTCTACATGGTATGCAGATGTGCATGTAGTTTGGATATGATTGTTAGATTATTTTTGTCACTTTTTCTACATTGTGAACTTGGTCATTTTTTCACCTCAATATATAGACAGCCGGTACCTCTTGTGAGCGCAACTCCCCTTACAGTTTTATACTGATTGTTTTGAAACTTTGCACGTGTTTTCTTCATGGTATGAAGATGTGCATGTGATTTGGGTATAATTCTTTGAACATTTTTTGTCACTTTTTCCACATTGTGAACTTAGTCATTTTTCACCCTCATTATATAGACAGTGGGTGCCTCTTGTGAGCGCAACTCCTCTTATAGTTTTGTACCGATCGTTTTGAAACTTTGCATATGTTTTTTTATGGTATGAGAATGTACATGTAGTTTTGGTATAATTGTTAGAACATTTTGTCACCTTTTTCCACATTGTGAACTTAGTCATTTTCACCCTCAGTATATAGACAAGGGGTACCTCTTGTGAGCGCAACTCCTCTTACAGTCTTATACTGATCGTTTTGAAACTTTGTCATTTTTTCACCTCAATATATAGACAGCCGGTACCTCTTGTGAGCGCAACTCCTCTTACAGTTTTATACTGATTGTTTTGAAACTTTGCACGTGTTTTCTTCATGGTATGAAGATGTGCATGTGATTTGGGTATAATTCTTAGAACATTTTTTGTCACTTTTTCCACATTGTGAACTTAGTCATTTTTCACCCTCATTATATAGACAGTGGGTGCCTCTTGTGAGCGCAACTCCTCTTATAGTTTTGTACCGATCGTTTTGAAACTTTGCATATGTTTTTTTCATGGTATGAGAATGTACATGTAGTTTGGGTATATTTGTTAGAACATTTTGTCACCTTTTTTCACATTGTGAACTTAATCATTTTCACCCTCAGTATATAGACAAGGGGTACCTCTTGTGAGCGCAACTCCTCTTACAGTCTTATACTGATCGGTTAGAAACTTATCACGTGTTTTCTTCATGGTATAAGGATGTGCATGTGATTTGGGTATAATTCTTGGAACATTTTTTGTCACTTTTTCCGCATTGTGAAAGTCATGTTCACCCTCATTATATAGACAGTGGGCACCTCTTATGAGCGCAATTCCTCTTACAATTTTGTACCGATCGTTTTAAAACTTTGCATATGTTTTCTTCATGATATGAGGATGTGCATGTGGTTTGTGTATAATTGTTAGGACATTTTTTGTCACTTTTTTTCCACATTTTGAACTTAGTCATTTTCACCCTCAGTATATAGACAGTAGGTACCTCTTGTGAGCGCAACTCCTCTAACAGTTTTGTACCGATTGTTTTGAAACTTTGCATATGTTTTATTCATGGTATGAGGATGTGCATGTGGTTTGGATATAATTGTTAGAACATTTTTTGTCACTTTTTCTACATTGTGAACTTCGTCATTTTTCACCTTTTATATATAAACAGTTGTTACCTCTTGTGAGTGCAACTCCTCTTACAGTTTTGTACCAATTATTATGAAACTTTGCATGCGTTTTCTTCATGGTATGAGGATGTGCATGTGGTTTAGATGTAATTGTTAATTTTTTTTTTTTACTTTTCTTCACGTTGCGAAAGTCACTTTTCACCCTCAATATACAGACAGGGGCTACCTCGTGAGCACAACTCCTCATACAATTTTATACTAATCTTTTTGAAACTTTGCACATGTTTTCTCCATAGTCTGAAGATGTGCATGTGCTTTTCATATAATACTTGTCGTATTTTTTGTCACTTTTTTGTACTTTTTGAACTTTGTCATTTTCTGACCTCAGATGTATAGACTGTGGTACCTTGTGATTGCAACTTTTCATACAATTTTAAACCGGTCTTTTTGAAACTTTGCACATGTTTTCTCTCGTGTCTGCAGAAGTGCATGTGGTTTGGATATGATTTTTAAATTTAATTTTGTCACTTTCCACTTTAACTTTGTCATTTTCTGAACCTCAGATTGTATGAAAGTGTACAGACTTTGGGTACTTTTTGAGCCCAATTTCTCATGCATCATATGAGAAAATTCATATGCTTTCAATGAAATTCCTATATTCATATAATCCTTGTCTTTAATTTTGTCACTTTTCCAACTAAGCACTGCTAAGAATGAAATAAATTTATTTAATAACCACATCCTGTGACTTTTGCCCGAGCAGTTGCGACGCCGCCTTCCGCGAAATTCTGGTTTTAAATAAAATCCGAGGTCTGTATGCTAATAATAAGATAGAAGCACTAGTTTAAATAAAATTCGATGTTTGTTTCCTGAATATATAAAGACAGAATCATTAGTTTGAATAAAATCCAATGCCTGTTTGCTAAAAAATCATAAGGCAGAACCACTAGTTTGAATACAATCTAATGTCTATTTGCGAAATACAATAAGACAAAAACCATTTGTTAGAATACAATCTAATGCCTGTTTGCTAAAAATAATAAAACAGAATTACTAGTTTGAATACTATCTACATGTAATGTTTTGCTAAAATAAATAAGACAGCATCACTAGTTAGAATACAATCTGTTCCTGTTAGAATACAATCTGTTTAGCCTGTTCGCTAAAAAATAAGACAGGATCACTGTTTAGAATACAATCTAATGCATGTTTGCTCAAAATGATAAGACATAGTCACCAGATAGAATTCAACCTAATGCCTGCCAAAGTAATTAGAAATAATAAATAGTTAGAATACAATAACGCCTGTTTGCTAAATATAATAAGATGAATCGCTAGTTTGAATACAATCTTATGCATGTTTGCTAAATATGATAAGACGGAATCACCAGTTAGGATACAATCTTATGCCTGTTTGCTAAATAAAATAAGACAGAATCACTAGTCTGAATACAATCTTATGCCTGTTTGCTAAAAAAGTAAAACGATAGAATCACTAGTTAGAATACAATCTTATGCCTGTTTGCTAAATATAATAAGACGGAATCACTAGTTAGAATACAATCTTATGCCTGTTTGCTAAATAAAATAAGACAGAATCACTAGTTAGAATACAATCTTATACCTTTTTGCTAAAAAAGTAAAACGACAGAATCACTAGTTAGAATACAATCTTATGCCTGTTTGCTAAATAAGAGATAAATATAATAATCAGTAGTTAGAATACAATCTTATTATACCTGTTTGCTAAAAAAGTAAAACGGCAGAATCATTAATTTGAATATAATCCAATGTCTGTTTGTCACAAATAATAAGACAAAATCACTCAAATGTCGTCTGATGATTTCACAGCAGGGAATTCGTCTTTTTCATTTTTATTTTTCATAGAAACAAGGCGTTGCCATTTCATGCAAATTGTCTCCTCAGGAGACAATTTGCATGAAATTTCAAAGCCTAGTTTCTGGGAAAAGTTTTAAAAATCATTTATCGTCTGCTGATTTACTCTTTACCAGAGAGTGGTAAAAGTTAAACTAAGCGCTCTGTAGGCTTAATCATCAGAGGATCATCCTCAGAAAACAAATTGTATGAAATGTCAAATAAAAAAACAACAACAAAAGGTTGCCTTTGGAAACAAAGAACACACAACCGAATGAAAAGATCATTTTCTGCGTGTAAAAGCCTATTTTCTGAGAAAAGTAAAACACTATCATTAATTTGTCGTCTGGAAAATTTGCCCAGAGAATGGTAAGGTTAATAATACCTCAGTATTTGCACAAATTTGATAAAAACTTGATAAAACATTCCATCACGAAAACATGCCTGTATAATTTTGTCCCCCTTAAACCCTAGTTTTATATAGTAAAACTGGGGTTTACAATGGTATACATTATGTTTTCTTATTTCTGCTAAAAATACAGATTGTGGGTACTCGTTAGAACCGCCTTCCTAAGGCGGTTCTAACGAGTACCCACAATCTATGTTTTGAGGAAAAATATGAAAAATATCAGAGTTTTTGTATCTGAAAATTTTCAGTTTTTGGAGGTAAAAATTTCAATATATTTGAATAGGCTTGTTTTCGTAATGAATTTTAGGTGCCTACTGGGAAAGTTTGGTATGTTTCGTTTCTAATCATTCACGGCTACCTGTCTTCAACTGTACTACCCCAAAATATATAAGTCCAGCACAGATGTCAGAAAGGTGTCACTCCATCAAAATGCTCGTACATTTCACCTTCGCTTTAGGCGTTTTAGCGACTTTGGGTAGCTGTGCAACCGTTCCCGGAGTGAAGACAACGGAGTCTTTCGACCAGGCGATAATTCTGGATAATGATGGCAATTACATTGTTTTCTGGAACTTTAACGATACTCACATCACGTTTGAAGTCCATGTAAAGACAAAGGGATACGTCGGGTTTGGAATTTCCAGCAATGGCAACATGTTTCCTGCTGACGTCATTGTTGGGTGGGTCAAGGACGGCGTGACGCACTTTTCTGTAAGTATACAGGCCTGTGTTAAGCAAGCACCAAAGAGAAAGCCAGAAAGTGGTGGCTTAAAACAGATGCTTGCTTAATATAGGTAAATATTTACTTGTTTGAATTTTAAGGGAACCAAAATGTGTCCTCTTAATACAGGTGATTGCTTAATGCAGGTGGTTTTTAAGACCGGTTTGTTTAGTCCTTGTCTATTAATACATTTTAGACTGAATAAACTCCCCCAACTCTATATATTGAACGAATCGAATTTCAATTTTAGGTATGTCCGGCTATGTGATTTAGTATTCTTAGAGAAAACGGCTAAACTATTTGCAAACAGTGGAGACACTGATCAGACGCCGCGTATTGCGGCGTCTGATCTGGGTCTGCGCTGTTTGCCAGTTACCCTTTTGGAAGCTTCCAGACTAAAATGGGTTAATTATGTGATAACCAAGATCAAACGAAATAACCAATGGTAGTATTTTACCCATGCACAGAACAGGATACAAGATATTTATTTCGAATTTTCGGCTCAAATAGGAGCATATACAGATGCATCATAATGTACTAATAAATAAATAATCAAGGAAATAGTTCCAAATGACAGATACTAATTACTTAGGAAGAAAGACAGAAACAATAGAACAAGAAAAAAAAAAAAAAAAAAAAAAAACAAATAAAAAAAAAAAAAAAAAAAAAAAAAAAAAAAAAAAAAAACTATATATGATCTATATGATATAGTAAAGGTTATTTATCATAAATCTGTATGACCCTAGTCTCCCAAATGGGTCCGCTGGCGCATGCCTCTCAGCAAGGGTGCCCACCAAAAAACACCGGAACAAAGAGATCCAGATACCGTCCTACTGCTTGTACCATCCAAAACCACCACGACCAGCGAATCCGATGCACACATCATCGTAGGTGTATACCCAAGACAGCTCCCCTGAACCTTGGTACGAGGGGCGCTTGCATACCCCATCGCTAAATAACCACATTTGCCAGTAAGGACACAGCCAGGGGACATCAACTTGTGAAATGGCATGAATTATCATTAGCATGTATATGACATGAATATTACAAAACGTGAACCATGCTCAAATATTATTAGGAAATTTGAATAGTCGTATGTTTCCGTAAACGTATCATGATTCTCTAAAGCTTAAAACATGTTTAGGCAATGCAGTATAACACATATACAACAATGGATATCATACGTACATGAGCATGCACACATGATGCAGAATATACGATCGTGTTTCCGTCATTGAACTGCTAGACTGTTTGACACGAATGTATTGGTCTATAGTCATATGAATAAAATTAGCTAGTTCTTGTATTATTTTGTCATTTTCACAATTTAACAGCCAGAAAAATTTATCAGAATTGCTCATGTTTAAGTTTCTACAGTTATTGACCACAAGTGTAATGAGAGGTTCTCTGGTAGCCTGATAAGTGAGAATGAAAACAAAATAAATGTACATGTCAATGATTTCAGGGGTACGACATCTCTCTCTCTCTCTCTCTCTCTCTCTCTCTCTCTCTCTCTTCCTTTTTTTTAATATGAACGTTTCTTGACAGCATGTCATGAATGAATAAGTTATGCAGTGAAGAAATATTTAAATGTTGAATTTAAAAATGACGATGAAAAAAAGTAACTCTTTAACTGCCACAGGCGATAATAATAGTCTTATCTGGATCTACGCTGTTTGACATTCAGAGTTTTTCAACTATAAGTATAAACTTCTTTTCAAGCGATAGTTTGTTAAAAAAGAAAAGCAGACGACAAATATCGTCTGAAAATTTGGCACCGAAAGAGTTAAAGCTCGACTTTTCTTCTTTTGTTTCAAAAGAAGTAAAATCGAGCAAGCTACGAGCCTCAGGGTAGTTCAATAAGTTCGTAGAACTATGTATATTTCTATACAATTCAAGATTTCTTTTTTTCATTTTTGTGCAGTGTAAACCTTTGTCAGTTGAATGAGTACAGCCGTTCAGTCAACACGTACATTTTTTGCTCTTACTTTTTGTTTGAAAACCCATACCCATAGGCAAAAATGGAAAGTCAGCAGTCATAAAGTTCCTCACTAAGGAGGGTGCAAAGGCCAAAGAAATCCATTGGCGCATGACTGATGTGTATGGTGATAGTAGCCCAAAGTATTCCACAGTGGCAAAGTGGTCAGCAGAATTTAAACGTGGGGGAGACTCCTTAGAAGATGTCCCAAGGCCAGGTCGCCCTACTGATGTCATCAGCCAAGAGATGATCGACCGTGTTGAGAGACTTGTGCTAAACAATCGCCGAATCAGAGTTGCCGAACTTGCTTCAGAATGTGTAATTTCTAATGGAAGTGTTTACACTATAATCCATGAACATTTAGGCATGTCAAAAGTATCTGCCAGGTGGGTTCCCAGAAATCTGAACATGCAAGATCGTCAGCAAAGGGTGGAGTCAAATCAAGAACTTCTGGAAGTGTACAATGCCAATCCAGAAGACTTTCACACTCGTCTTGTAACAGGAGATGAAACTTGGCTTCACCACTGGGACCCAGATACTAAAAAAAGAGTCCATGCAATGGAAGCACCCTGGATAACCCCCACCTAAGAAATTTCGTACCCAACCATCAGCCAGCAAGGTAATGACCACGGTGTTTTGGGACTCCAAAGGGATTATATTGATAGATTACAAGCTTACTGGTACTTCAATTACAGGAGAATACTATGCCAATATCATTAAACAATTAAGGGTTGCTATTAAAGAAAAACGAAGGGGAAAGCTAGCTGCTGGTGTCTCTTCTTTTGCCTGATAATGCCCCTGTACACAAGTCCAGAGTTGCACAAGCGGCTATTCGTGAGTGCAAGTTCGAGCAGTTAAATCACCCGCCATACAGTCCAGACCTGGCCCCAAGTGATTATTATCTGTTTCGAAATTTGAAGTCCCACTTGCGTGGAACGAGATTTCGGGACGATGATGAGCTCAAGGCTGCTACAGAGGCTTGGTTTGAGGACCAAATAGACGACTTTTATTTCAAAGGCATAGATTGCTTAAAAGAAAAGTGGGCCAGAAACATTGAAGTAAAGGGGGATTATTTTGAAAAATAATGTTGAAACCATCTTCCAATCTGTGAGTTAAACCCCGAGTTCTACGAACTTATTGAACTCCCCTCATATATTATTGCATTTCAAAGATTTATATTGCGGTATGTCTAAATGACGAAAAGAAGCTATCGTGCGAAGACAGGTGCCTACTGTGGTGAACCCTTTGCACAGAGTGGGGTTTAAGGAAAATCAAAGTTTCAGGTGTATAGTGAATTTCGTTTTAAGAACCTCTATTATAATATAGTAAAAATGCAAAAAAAAAAAAAAAAAAAAAAAAAAAAAAAAAAAAAAAGAAAACACACACACAAAAAAACAACAACAACATATCATCTATTCTTCTCTTCTTTTATTTAGCCTGTATGCTGATTCATCTGACTCGCAACGTTAGAAAACGTACCTTCAGACATGTGCACCCAGCGAAGATTCAGATCAGCCTGCGCATTCGCACAGTCTGATCAAATCTTCACTGGGTGCGTTTTGGATAGCCAAGGATGCAAAGTATTCATGCGGACTACGAAGCCTCTGATCAGACTGCGCGAACGCGCAGGCTGATTTGAGTCTTCGTTGGACGCATACCTCATAAGGTACATTTTATCACGTTGCGACTCATCTATTACATCAGGATCGTCATACCACTGGTCATCGACCACCTACCATGGACAAATCTCAAGACTGGTTCCTACTTCACGGAGAAGAAAATGATTTTGGAACGCTTCTCAAGTTTGTGAGAAGAATTGATACCTGCGACAAGACTGAGGATATTGTCATTCAGGTATATTGATGCCAGCACATAAGAAAAGGGTACTTATCGCATAGTCGAACAGCAAAGACTCAGGAGAGACTGCGCATAAGCGCAGTCTCGCCAGAGCCTCTGCTGTTCGAGGAAATGTAGTAGGGATCTTGAGAAAGCTTCATGGAAAACCGCATGTCTGTAGCCCAAAGAGGGGACTGCGCATGCACATTTGAAGAACCACAAACCGGAAACCCATTCGATCCCTTCCAACTCTTCATCTTAATACACAGTTCACGCAATTTGATTGACTGAAGGAAAAGTTTTACATTTCAATAAAGTCCATGGATTTATTTTCCTACACCGTCTCAAGAGATTGATATTTATTTTTAAACATTTGTATCATTTTGATGATAAAGTTGGAATTTAAAGGAATGAATTATTATTTTTGTGCATTTTATCGAGGTGTAAGCACCGGCAAATAACTCAAAAACTTAACATTAAGCCTTCGGGCTCTGTTCAGTTTGCGAGTGATTCATCGGAAATTACACATTGTTAAAATCTACAAAAATAAAATTCATTCCTATAGTACAGACGCCGTCATATTCTGGTTAAAGTTTTGACATAGAATTGTTTATTTGCAAAGGATCATTAATAAGAGGTTGTAACTGATAAATAAGTGACGTTCTGCTGGATTGCAATGGTCAAGCCTTTGCTTTTAACCCATTTATGTTGAATGAACTCTTCTACCGCAGCTGTTTGGACAGGCTCATTTCCAAATGAAGGAGTGTCTGGTTAGATTTTATTATTGCAATATTATATAGAAACTGCTGTAGTAAATACAAACATTGTAGACCCTGAGCAGACGCCGCGTTCTGCGGCGTCTGATATGGATCTGCACTGTCTGGCAATGTCCCTTTATGGGACGTCCCTTTATGGGACGCTAGACATAAATGGGTTAACGATGTTCTTCTGTTTTAATTATCTGTACGCTAATTTTAAATATTAGCAAATTATTTTAGATATATTTTATTATATTTCTCAGAAAATAGGATTCGACATTTCATTCAAATCGTCCACGATTTGCATGAAATGTTAAGTCCTATTTTCTGCCTTTGTCAAATTCTTAGACTAAGGGAGTTTTGTGGGGCTGAACAATATAGTATATAGGGATATTGGAATGAAACGGGGTTGCATTGACAACAGAAGTTATCATCTGTACATCAGTACCTGTTTCGTGTATACGGTAAATGTCCTTAAATTTCGAACACTTAATTTCATACATTTTGACCTAAATTGCTGTTGACATGATGTTGTTTCTTAAAATTCTTAGTGAAATGACAAACAGTGTGGGCTCTGATCAAACTGCTCCTGAAGGAGCAGTGTGGTCTTGCATATGCCATTTTGTCAGAGACTTTAATGTACGAAATTTACCGTACTCTGTCGTAGTACAGAGAAACAAGGACGATAACCTCATTTAGGGGTTGTCTTTTCTGCGTTGTATTTTCTTCATGCCTTAAACAAACCATATTAACATTTGCTAATCTGAACTAACATTAATCAGCGTATTTGGAGGCCGTCTTAAGTTACTTTGAAAATACATTTTGCCGCTAAAAGTGTTAAAAATTTCTATTGTAAACTCTCTAAAGTTGTTCTAAAAATCTCCGTTGCATATGTTTGAATCTCAAAAAATCTATACAACGCCAGAAAGCGTACTTTCGGACATGTCGCCCAGCGAAGATTAGGATTAGCCTACCCGTTCGCACAGTCTGATCAGAATCTTGACTAGGCGCATTTTGGATAGCCAAGGATGCAAAGTTTCTTCATGCTGTTAACGAAGATACTGATCAGACTGCGTGGGTGTGCAGGCTAATTTTAGCCTCCCTCGGGAGGACATGTGAGAAGATGCGTTTTCACACGTTGCGGCTTAAATCATTTGGTGTTGCGTAATTAATTTTAACGCGAATGGATACAGCCATGAGATTTTCCGAACTGTTTTACAAGGGAGACATCTTTTGCAACTAAACCATGTGTAGTCGAGAAACCCCAAAAAGGGTAATTGGTAAACAGTGCAGACCCAGATACGACGCCGCTGATCAGGGTCTACACTGTTTGCATTTAATACTGGGATTCTATAAAACAAAGTAATGATAAAGAAACTATCCATATACCCTGTTGTTGGAAATATACTGGTCCAAAGAGTTGTGGTAGAAGATTCCATTCGACGTAAATGGGTTAAGGGGACTACCTACACCTGATAGACTTTCCACCATATTCACAGGAAAAACAGTTTTTGTGATTTTCTGTTTGCTCTCCAGCTCACTGAGTCCCTTGTGAACGGGGTCTTCTCTGAAAGGAAAGAAGTTGCTCTCAGAGGGAGCAACATCTTTCCTTTCAGAGTAGACTCCTTTTCAGTAGTGGACAAATAAATTGAGTTGCCGCTCTTGAAAGCTTATTAATTCCCCTTACATTTATGTCTAGCGCCCCATAAAGGGACATTGGCAAACAATGAATACCCAAGTCAGAAACCACAGAACGCGGCCCCTGAGCCGGGTCTACACTCTTTGCATTGTATACAGATTTGATTTTTTTTATAAAACATACTACTGATAAAAATTACCCACATACCCCTTCCATTTGAAATGGACCAGTCCAAAGAGTTGAGGTAGAAGAGACTACTCGGCATAAAAGGGTTAGTATAGATTTTGTCGTGACACGGCTCAGGTCGACTCAAAACATTTTCTGTTCAATTTAGGAAGACACCGTCCGTATAATCTACTCTTACAATGAAATAGATCCAGTCGATGATAACTCACTTCTGTATCATGGACCCACCACCAGAGGCACCAAGTCAGTCTCCCTGCTCAGCGAGTCCAAGATTCCCGACAGTTTGCCGTCAGACGTCAGACACTTCGAGTTCCTCAACAACAACGTGCATATCAATTTTGTTTTTCTATTTTCTTCTTCATCGTAAAGAATTTTTGGTATCATTAATATCGCTGTCAATGTGTAGTGTTTGAAAAATCTCTCTCTCTCTCTCTCCATCACGAAAACATGCCTATATAATTCTGACCCCCTTAAACCCCACTTTTATATAGTAAAACTGGGGTTTACAGGGGTATACGTTATTTTTCTTATTTCTGCTCAAAACAAAGATCGTGGGTACTCGTTAGAACCGCCTCATGGAGGCGGTTCTAACAAGTAACCACAATCTATGTTTTGAGCAGAAATATGAAAAAAAAAAAAATATCTGAAAATTTTCATTTTTTGGGTGGTAAAATTTTCAATATATTTGAATAGGCTTGTTTTCGTAATGTTTCTCTCTCTGTGTCTGTCTCTCTATCGTCATGTTTGAATAATCTCTCTCAAGCACGAGCGCGCGCACGCACGCACGCAGGCAGGCACGCACGCACACACACACACACACACACACACACACCACAACTGGTATTTTTTGTGACTCTCTGTTCGTTTGCTTTTCTCGCACACTAAGTCCCGTCTGACAAGGGATCTACTCTAAGGGAGCATTTTGTTTTCGTTTAGAGGAAGAGAGGTAAAATAATTTTGACAGAGTTGTACCCCTTGAAAGTGTATTCATTCGCAATGACTGTAAAGTCAGACGGTTTGATGATTGGTTGAGCCACGACAGTATTTTGTTTCTATTGATTCCTGTGAAAGAATATTTCCAGATGAATACAGTCGACTCTCGTTATCTCGACTTCGCGTATCTCGAATAACCGTTTATCTCGAAGAGAAAATCTGGTCCGTGTTTAAACATGAAAAGCTAACACCTGGTAACAAAATATTGTGGAAAAGAGATATATTGAAAATGTTGTGGAAAGGAGCAATTTATCCTCTTTTCCACAATATTTTCAATACATCTCTTTTAGGACTCAAATTGCATATTCATTTGTGAAATGTGGTTGTTCTATTTATTGTTTCCTCATTTCTGCAAACTTGAGGTACGGATATTTCAAAGTATATGCGAGAGTCCCTTGGACCTCGACATAACGAGAGTCGGTTTTATTTATCTAAACTACAACTGATAGTGCCGTGTCGTAGACCCTAAACGTCTCATCCTACGTCACTTTAAACTGGCTCCAGTCTCCTGTGACTAAATATTTATTTTTCTATTAATCCTGTTGATAATCCACTAAAATAAAGCCTAAATGATATCATGACTATAACGGCTGGTCACTAGTGACCAGCTTCGGATTGTCTCTTGTCTCAAAGGAATTGTTAAAGAGGAGTATTTGGTGATAATTCTGGGATATTTTTTTTTATTTCTCCATAAAAACAGTATGGATTAGAATCGCCTCGTCGAGAACTAGAGAAAATTATCCCATAATTATAACCAAATGTTCCTCCTTAGCATTTCCTCTGATTTCTAACGGGTACTCACAACAATTGTTTTTTTATGGAGAAAAAGAGAAAAATTATCCCATAATTATAACAAAATATTCCTCTTTAATAATTCCTCTGTATCAAGAGCTAGGTAACTGCATGCATGATATTTAATATGGGAAATGAGGGGGATTTATGCGGCGGAAAGGATTGCTGGAGTCGAAAACTCAAATTGAAAAGCTGGTTCAAAAGCATCAAACTTCTGAAACCGCCCCGGATAATGTAGACCGTGTAGACATCTGGGCCCAGTTGTTCAAAGCGTCGTTAGCTTAACGAGCTCGTTAAGGGTCATTTCGTTAACTGTTTTAGCGGATTCAATACACAATATTCTGAATTGTTTTGCTGAAAAAATGTGAGTAGCTTTTGCACATTTTTTCAGCAAAAATTTTTAGCATATTTGCCTATCACTCGATGTTAATTTTAACAAATCGTTAACTAACGACGTCGTTAGCTTTGAACAACTGGGCCCAGGTTTTCTGTTTGTTATGGGGAACATGATATTTCTACCTACAGGATTTAGTGGCTCTGTAAACGGACAACGGAGGCTCTGAAGAGACAGTACGAATGCGCAGAATGCTATTTCTGTATGACAAAATGACCTAATCCTCACACTTCAGTTCCTGTGTATTTGTTTTTCAGTACATGGTCCCCAACGACAGTACGACATATATGTGTAGGGGATTTCAGATGCCAGATCTGGGTAAACACCACATGATCAAGGTAACATTTTAGCTCATCCGAGCCAACGGCTCAAGTGAGCTGACAGTGTAGGCTGTACGTCGTACGTCATCCAATTCAAAATTGAATATCTCCAAGACCAGCAAGTCATTCATGATCAAACTTCCTGTGTAGCGTGGTTGGGTTAGGGATTTACTGCATGTTTCTGGGTAGATAGGATCAAAACTGTGGTTTCCATAGCAACAGATAGTTCCCTCAGACATAATGGGGAAAATATTGTCCCGGCGTTAACTTGTTTATTTTTTGTTGAATCTTGTAACTTACAGGTATCCAAGACAGACATAAAATATCGACCGAGTTCGATTTTGGGTCAGAACGGATGAACCACTTAAGTTACGTTCCTTTGAAAATTGAAAAAAAAATTGTCCATTGACTTAAAATTGGAAAAACAGTTGTCCGACTGATAACAAACTTTTATTTATATCAAAATTAGATCAAACTTGCTGATAATAAGGACAGATTTACAATCTCGTTGAATTCAAATTTCAGCATTATTGGGTCATTCACATTAGAGTTACTTGCCCTTGAGTGCTCATGTTTGACCTTGTCCGGACGATTACTTGTTCAGTTTTGATCGAATCTTTCTGTAACTTGTAGATAATGTGAATATGGATGAAATTTCGGATGAATTCGAAAGCTGACCATATCCAACCATTAATTTTAGAGTTGTTTGTCTTCGCGAAAACATACATATATAATTTTGACCCCCTTAAATCCCACTTTTACATAGTAAAACTGGGGTTTACAGGGCTATACATTATTTTTCTTATTATTGCTCAAAAAC
The DNA here is from genome assembly GCA_964016985.1 of Anodontia alba. Taxonomy (NCBI): domain Eukaryota; kingdom Metazoa; phylum Mollusca; class Bivalvia; order Lucinida; family Lucinidae; genus Anodontia; species Anodontia alba. Next base: position 20,623,103 of record OZ024821.1, read on the forward strand.
AGATTTTGAGCACCCACAATCTATGGTTTGAGCAGAAATATGAAAAATATCAGAATCATCACGAAAACATACCTATATAATTTGACCCCCTTAAACCCCACTTTCATGTAGAAAACTGGGGTTTACAGGGGTATACATTATTTTTCATATTTCTGCTCAAAACATAGATTGTGGGTGTTCGTTAGAACCGCCTCGCCGAGGCGGTTCTAACGAATACCCACAATCTATGTTTTGAGCAGAAATATGAAAAATATCGGAGTTTTTGTATAGGAAAAGTTTCAGTTTTTGGAGGTGATTTTTTTTATATATTTGTATAGGCGTGTTTTCGCAATTTTGCGTGCTGAAAAGCCCATATTTGACCTTATCCGCACGATAACTTGTTCAGTTTTTATTGGATCTTCCTGAAATATGCGATTAAGGTGAACATAGATAAAATTTCGGATGAGTTCGATAACTGGCCAGATCGGATCATTAATCCTAGCTACATCCCCTTGATTGTTGAAAAGGCCTCTTTTTGACTTTGTCGTCATAATAACTCGTTCCGTTTTCATTACGAAAACATGCCTATTCAAATATACTGAAAATTTTACCACCATAAAATGAAAATTTTCAGATAATAAATTCTAATATTTTTCATATTTCTGCTCAAAACTTAGATTGTGGGTACTCGTTAGAACCGCCTCCATGAGGCGGTTCTAACAAGTACCCACAATCTATGTTTACGAGCAGAATTAAGAAAAATAATGTATACCCCTGTAAGCCCCAGTTTTACTATATAAAAGTGGGGTTTAAGGGGGTCAAAATTATATAGGCATGTTTTCGTGATGGTTTGGATCTTCCTGAAAGTTGTGGGTAAGGTGAACATGGATAAAACCAAGGATGTCTTCGAAACCTGGCTAGATCGAATTGTTTGTCTTAGTGTCACGTCCCCTTGATTGTTGAAAAAGCCGAAACTTAACTTCATTATCAGGATGACGCATTCAGTTTTGATCGGATCATCCTGAAACTTGCAGATAAAGTGGACATGCCTGAAGTCTTGGATGAGTTCGAAATATGTCCGGATCAGATTATTTGTTTTAGAGTACGTCCCCTTGATTGCTGGAAATGCTTACTTTCGACCTTGTCATAAGCACAACTCCTTACGTTTTGATAAGATCTTCCGGAACTTTACATATAATACGGGGTTTATTAGATCGTGACGTGATTTAGCGCATAGTAATTTTAGGTTACAGTACACCAAATTATCACTTTTATTTTTAAAGATTTTTCAGACATGACTTTGTTTCCGGATAACTCCTCCTACAGTTTTCATTAAATGAGGTTGAAACTTGGTGGACCGTTACACTATGACTTGGTACAGAGCATGTTGTTTCGAGGTTACAGTATATCGAATTTTGATAGATTTATTACTCTTTAAAGATTGTTCAGATATGACTTCATTTCCGGTGAACTCCTCCTACGGGCTTAATCTGATTGGGTTAAAACTAGGTGAACAGTTACATCATTAGATGGTGCAACGTATATGATTTTGAAGTTACGGTACACCAAATTTTGATAGGGTTATCACTATTTAAAATTTTGTTTTTAGACATTATTTGGTTTCTGGATAACTCTATCTACAGTTTTCATTGAATGAGGTTGAGGAAACCTAGTAGACAGTTAGACAATGAAATGGCACAACCAATGTTGGTTCGAAGTTACAATATACCAAATTTTAGTAGAGTCATTACTCTTTAAAGATTGTTCATAAATGACTTCATTTCTAGCAAACTGGCTCGCATAGCTCTCATCAGACTATTTCGGGGTTACAGTACACCAAATTTTGATAGAGTTATTACTGTTTAAAGATAGTTCACACACGACGTCATTTACGGCCAACGTTTACTGTTTTCATCTATCAAGCTGAAAGTTATTGGATAGAAAGACCATGAGGTGGAGATGCGTGTAAACTTTTGAAGTTACAGAACACCAAATATTAAGGACATTATAATCCTTTATTCTTGACATTAGCTTGTTTCTGATTAAGTAGTACAATTTTTATTTAATACATATGATATTATATAGATACTGAGACCATGGTGTGCAGAGGCGCATATAATTATTGAAGTCACAATCCACAACCCTTCTGCACTCGAGCTGAACCTCATTTGTGGATAGCTCCTACAGTTTTTATAGGATCAAGCATAGTTTGAAGGTAGTAAGCCTATGATGTGGAGCAGTAAATAGTTTTTGAGGCTTCAGTTCACCAAAGCTAGAGATAGTTAGAACTTCCTTTCTGACCATGTGTTTGTTTCCAGCCTTGTCATTTGTTTAGGTCAATTGTAGTTTCAGAGCTATGCCCTCTTTTTGACGGACGTAATGGAATTTTTCAGCAAGATATCTCAAAAAGGGTCGAGCTAGAGCCTTGAAACTTGGTATGCTGGTTGAGAATGATAGGTAGATTACCTAATTAACTTTTAAAAAATGATCAAATTTTTTCAGAGTTAATCCCCTTCTATAAAACTGAAAATGAAATCTTGTCAGCAAGATAGCTCAAAAAAAACTATTTGAGCTAAGGCCTAGAAACATGTGCTTATTGGGGATGAAGAGTAGATTACCTGATAAACTTTTGAAAAAATCCAATTTTTTCCAGAATTAGGGTCCTTGTAATATAATGATAATGAAATCCAGTCAGCAACACATTTCATAAACTATATGAGCTCGAGCCTAGAAACTATGTGTGTTTCTTGGGGATGGTAAGTAGATTACCTGATATTTTTTTGCAAAGATTTTATTATTTTCCGTATTTATGACCCTTGTAAAATAATGATAATGAACTCTTGTCAGCAAGATATCTTAAAATTTATTTTAGCCACGGCCTTGAAACTTGGTGAGATTAATGGGAATGACAAGTAGATCATCTTATTAATTTTTGAAAAATTCTGATAAATTTTGTCAGAGTTATGCGCTTTTCCAACTTTGGCACTTTGTGTGTACCAGCATATAATTTGGACCATAGTGTTTTACAAAATGCGTTTCAAATTTCTGAGTTATTTGCGTTGAGCTTACAAAATCTTTCCATTTTAGTTCTGTTTGGGAAAGTCCTGCTTTCCTAAGCCATTTGTAGCTTACCTGAGAAGGCTCTTAACGTCCATCTTACATCAAAAACGACGATCAGCCGACAATATGTTTTTTGCTGTTGATTGGCAGATGACCATCATTTAATCAGGCGAAAGGAGCTATTTCATTAAAAGTATGCATCATCTATGGCCTGGGGTAACATCAAAGCTTTTATCATCCGGTATCGAACGGCTTCCGACTGATACACTTAAGCTAAATATGTTAAAAAAGCAAGGTAAAAATGATATATGAGCCTTGACGCAGCATTTCCTACACGACTGCATGTGCGCGCAGCGAATACTCACATCAGGCTGCGCATGCACGCAAGATGATCAGTCTTTATTCTTTGTCTCAAAGCAACTGGATACTTGGCTATCCACTTAGTGCCTATACTGTGTGGATGCGCAGGCTGATCTGAGTCTTCACTGTACGCAATTTAAATCTTGTAGGAAATGCTGTGTCTCGGCTCATATGGAATATACAGTCCTTACTCGAAGTATTCGAACTCATAAAAGCATTCTAAAACAAACAGAAATTCCATTGACTTATCCGGTAATATAATAAACCGAGTTGGATAAATTGCAAAGGTGCAGCCCGTAAAGGAGCAATTCGTATATCAAAACTGCAGACATTTCAAGCGCAATATAATTGCCAAAGAGTGCTAACCTTTTAGGAGAATTTAATTTTTAAAGAGTGCAACCTTTAAAGAAAAGTTCAATCGCCAAAGAATGCAAACCTTTCTAGTGCAATTCAACTACCAAGAGTATAAACCTTATACAGTCTATTCAATTACCAAAGAGTAGAACGTTTGAGGAGCAGTTAAATTGCCAAAGTGTGGTAATAACTCAAGAGCACAACCCTCTTAGATCAGTTCAATTGCCAGAAAATGAAAACCGTTTCAAAGACATTAAATTGCCAATGAGTTCAAACCTTTTAGGAGCACTTTAATAGTCGAAGAATGCAATAATCTAGAAGTTCAATGTCAAAGAATGCAACGTTTTAGGAGCAGTTTAACTGTCAAATAGTGTTACTATTTCAGGATTAATTGAATTGCCAGAGAGTGCAAACTTTTTCTGTGCAATCTAATAGCCAAAGAGTTCGAACATTTCAGGACCAGTTAAGCTGCTAAAGAGTGCTAAGAATTCAAGAGCAATTTAATTGTCAAAGAGTGCATACCTTTGGGAGCAGTTTAATTGCCAAATAGTGCTACCATTTCAGGATCAATTTAATTGCTAAAGTGTGCAAACCCTCTTAAGGTATAATTTAATTGCCAAAGGTTCTAACATTTCAGGATTCAATTAAATAAATTTAATACATTTTAGTGTAATTCAGGATTCAATTATACTGCCAAAGAGTATTAACATTTAAGGTGAATTGTAATTGTAAAAGAGTGCATACATTGTAGGAGCAGTTTAACTAACAAATAGTGCTAACATGTCAGGAATCAATTTAATTGTAAAAAAAAGCTTAGGTGCAATTTATTGGCCAAAGAGTTGGAATGAATGACGAATGAAACTGCCTACGAGTGCTAACATTTCAGGAGCAATTTAACAGCCAAACAGCGCTTACCTTTTAAATGCAATTTCGTTACCAAATAAAACTAATCTTTCAGGAGCAATTTAATTGCCAAAGACTTCAAAACGTCATGAGACAATTCAAACATTTCAGGGGCAGTGAAATTGCTGAAGAGTGCTTACATTTCAGGAGCAATTTAATTGCGAAATAGTGCCTGTATTCCGGGAGCAATTGAATTGCCAAAACGTGCAAACAGTTTAGGAGCAATATAGTGAACAAAGAGTTCGAACATTTTAGGTAAAATGTAATTGCCAAAGAGTGCTAACATTCAGGGGCAATTGTTGCCAAAGAGTGCAAACTTTTAAGGGGCAGTTTAATTGCCAAAGAGTGCTAACATTCAGGAGAAATTTAACTGCAAAGAGAGCAAACCTTAGAGTAGGAATTTAATTGGTAAAGAGTGTAAACCTTTCATGAGCAATTTAATTGCTATAGAGTGCAAACCTTTTATGTGCAATTTAATGGCCAACTATTTCGAATATGGCAGGACCAATTTAATTTCCAAATAGTGCAAATCTTTAAGGAGCACTTCATTTGTCAAAGAATGTAGAGATTTCAGAAAAAAATTAACTGTCAAAGAGTGCAAACCTTTTTGGAGCAATTTAATTATCAAACAACGCTAACATTTCAGGAGCAATTTAACTGCCAAAGAGTATAAACCTTTTAATGACAATTTTAATTGCCAAAACGAGGCTGTTGAATTGCCAAAGAATAATTATTTTGAGTAGTTTTCCTGCTGACCGTTCCAAGGCGGTTCCACTGTTGCAATTCTTTTTTGTTTGTGCTTCATGGTTGCATATGTGGTGTTTGATTTGTCATTTTTGTTACTAATCTTTCCTTCTTTTGTTGCCTAGGGAAGGATGTGTTTTGTACTCTCTAGCAGGTTCCATGGACATTTACTGTCTCATTCCTAGTCATTGAAATTGTTTGGTCATTTTTGGTCCATAAAACCCGATCCATCCTCGGAGTATACAAAGACATATCGGGTTCTATGGACTTTGTACTCCCGTTACAGCTATCTTATTCTTAGTCTACGTTCAGAGACGTATCAGGTTCATTGGACTTCGCACTCCCGTTTCATCTGTGTCATTCTTAAATGTTGAAATTGCTTTATCTTGTTTATGATCCATAGAACCCGATACGCCCTTGATGTATACGGCAAAGACATGTCGGATTTTATTGACTCTGTACTCCCGTTATAGCTATCTCATTCTTAGTCGATGTTGGAAGTGCTTGGTTTTGTTTGTTGTCCAAAAAACTCGACACGTTCTTGGGGTATACACCTAGGTGTATCTGAATCTATGGGTTTTGTAGTCCCGTTAGATCTGTCTCGTTCTTAATCGATGAAATTGCTTGATCTTGTTTGCGGTCCGCAGAATCCGATACGTTTTTGGTGTATGCAGCAAGGACTTATCGAGTTCTATGGACTTTGTTCTCCCGTTACATCTGTCTTACTCGTTGAAATTGCTCGGCCTTGTTTGTGATCCGAAGAAAGTAGTTGCGGTCATGGTACCAAAGCCGTAATTCAAAATCATAAATCCATAAACCGATGTTTCCTTGGTTTTTCAATGGACTTTGTACTTCCTTTACATCTGGCTATTTTTTTTTCTTTTTTTTTTTTTTTTTTGTTTTTGTTATCTAAATCGTTGAAGTTGCTTGGGCTTGTTTGTGGTCCACAGAACCCGATACGTCTTTGGTGTACTAAGGGCGTATCGGGCTCTATGGATCACAAACAAGACACACCAAGGACGTGTCGAGTTCTATGGGCCACAAACAAGACCAAGTAACTTCAACGATCGAATTCTATGGATCTTGTATAGGGTTCTATGAGTTCTGTGGACTTTGTACCCCCGTTACATCTTTCTCCTTCTTTAATTTGTTATTTATATAGTTGCAATTGCTTGGTTTTGCTTGTGGTCCTGAGAACCCGATACGTATCCATTCTATGGACTTTGTACTCCCCTAACTGCAGTCTCATTCTTCGTTCTGTTATTTACCAGTATGAAGCAGTGGTCACTCCAGGCAACGAACTCATGATACATCACATACTTCTATACAGATGTAATATTCCTTCAACCTATGATGGTGTTCAGGGACCCTGTTATACTAAAGACCGAGCACTACCGCAGTGTAGAGACATCATTCTTGCCTGGGCTATAGGCGGGGAGGTAAAGTATACTATCTCAATTTATTTGCAAGCATCTTTTTCAACCACTACTGTTTCCACCTTAAAATGTCAGTTTTTGAAAGTTTTAATGCTATAAGGACGTGGGAAGGCGGGCATCAAGTTTATACATTGCATATATTTCCTTTTGTTACTTTTGTTAAATATATTCAACAACTCACGTATATATTGTTTTGTTATGCCCCTGCCTGCCGAAGATTGCTATACAGATTTTGCAACATATGATTTACTCTTATTCGCAACTTAACTGAAAAACAAAAAGAAGGGTTCAGCAGTTAACAAAACATTCTTTTATATAGGCATACGCAAAGCCTTTTTTAACCTTCGACACTTGAGCCAGCGCAAACCCTATAATTAGACCTGTGCAACCAGTAAAGACTCAGAACAGCGTGTACACCCAGTATGGCAAGGGTCCTCGTTCATCCCTCTTTGGATAGCCCTGCGGCTGTAGAAGGTACAGGCGATCAGCGAAGATTCTTATTAAATTTGCGCGGATGCTGGTAACACAAGTCTTATTGTAGGCTTTGTCTTGCGCTGTCTCAATTATCTTGCTTTTAAAGATACTTCTTGCACAACACGGTTTTCTATTCTTATGGACATACAGATCGGTTGTTTGCTTCGAATGACTACACACAGCATATGTTTTCACGGACAAATAAGACAAAAACAACATATTTATCTATATACTCCTCTTATCTAGAAACATTTGTTTTCATCAATTAATGTAGAGTGGCCTCTTCCACCGCAAGCCAAGTAAGCATTCTTTTAAACTATAGCAGGCCGTTATCGGCCGGTCAGCGTAGCTGAACGGCCGATAACGGCCTGCTGTAGATTTAAAACGAATGCAAGCTTGGAAGTCTTTTGATCGAATACATATAAGGCAAGGTGTCTAGTTCGTTTTTTAATAACCTTATTTTTTTATAGAAAGTCCTGTATTTACGTGATCGAATACGTAAAAAGCAAAGTGTCTGGTTAATTTTTGTAATTACCTTTTTTTACAGACAGTCCTGTATTTACGGGGAAAATTAAAAAAAGAAGGTCCTGTATTTAATACAAACAGTGTAGATCCTGATCTGCGGCGTCTCATCTGGGTCCACATTGTTTGCCAATTACCATTGTAGGGTCTCCAGACTAAAATGAGTTGACTTTCATTTCAGCCATTTTATTTTCCTTCCGACATGGGCTTTCCAATTGGTGGTTCCGATGAACCTTCTTTTTATATCATGGAGACACACATAGACAACCCTAGCCAGAAATCAGGTATTATATACTTTATCACATCTATGTGAAATATTAATGCCAATTCAACTAAAGGTGCATGACCGTCCCTAGTCAGTATTAACATAGACAACCCTAGACAGAAAGCAGGAATTATACACGTTATCACATCTACGTGAAATATTAATGACAATTCAACTATCGCTTAAGGTGCGTGACCTGCCTCTTGCCAGTATTAACATAAACAACCCTAGCCAGACATCAGGTATTATATACGTTATCACATCTATGTGAAATATTTATGACAATTCAACTATCGCTAAAGGTGCGTGATCTGCCTCTTGTCAGTATTAACATAAACAATCCAAGCCAGACATCAGGTATTATATACATTATCACATCTATGTGAAATATTAATGACAATTCAACTATCGCTAAAGGTGCGTGACCTGCCTCCTGTCAGTACTAACATAAACAACCCTATCCAGACTTCAGGTATTAAATACGTTATCACATCTATGTGAAATATTAATGACAATTCAACTATCCCTAAAGTTGCATGACCCGCCCTTTGTCAATATTAATATAGACAACCTTGGCCAGAAATCAGGTATTATATGCGTTATCACACCTATGTGAAACATTAATGAGAATTCAAATATGACCCACCCCTCGTCAGTATTAACACAGACAAACCTAACGAGAAATCAGGTATTATGTACATTATCACATCTATGTGAAATATTAATGACAAAAAAGGTGCATGACCCGCCTCTTGTCAGTAATAACACAAACAACCCTGGACATAAATCAGCTATTATATACGTTATCACATCTATGCGAAATACCAATGAACGTGCAGCTATCACCAAAGGTGCATGACCTATCCCTTGTCAGTATTAGCATAGACAACCCTAGTCAGAAATCAGGTATTATGTTTGTTGTCACATTTATGTGAAATATTAATGACAATTCAACTATCGCTGAAGGTGCATGACCGGCCCCTTGACCGTATTAACATAGACAACCCTAGCCAGAAAGCAGGCATTATTTTCGTTATCAGATCTATGTGAAATATTAATGACAATTCCAATGTCGCTAACGGGTGCATGACCCACCTCTTGACAGTATTAACATAGACAACCCTAGACAGAAATCAGGTATTATATACGTTTTCACATCTTTGTGAAATGTTAATAAACGTACAACTATCGCTAAAGGTACATGACCGTCCCTTGTCAGTATTACGAGGGTTCTGCACTGGGTTCTGTTTTGTCACTGGGTTCGGATTACTTCAGTGCTACGTTTTATCAAACATATTTTTATTGCAAACCTTCAAAGTATTCCCGCTTTACTGAAACACATTTTTGTAACCTTTGTACCCAGTCGCGAAAAGCAGATAAACATTCTTCTTTGGTATCTGTTGGAAACACTGATAAATAGCGCTGCCAAGAGAACTTCTAGACGTATACTTATTTCCAGAAAGCATTTTCTTAAGCCTTGGAAATAAGAAGAAGTCAAGGAACTCAGGCGATGTAAAAAAGGTGGATGGTTTAAAATTTTCACCTTTTCAGAAGCCAAAAAAGACTTAACAACCTCACACATGAGAGGAGGCGTTGTCATGTAAAAGGTGGACTCCTGACCATCCTTTGCTTGGTTGTTTCTTATTGTAAAACTCTTTCACTTTCTTCAGTACAGGCCAGTGACTGTATGACCAGATGGACAAGGCACTTGAACGACTGGCCCACTTGAATTAAAGAAAATTGCGTACAACATCTTTTTCGAGCTTATGGTTCTCTTGGCAATACATGGGCGTTTTCTGTCTTTTCACTTCCATTGCTTATTATCAGCCCTTCTTGTGGCTGAAACATGTGCACCCAGGTTTCATCGCCTGTTAGCAAGTTAGAAATAACCCGACTATTACAGCCTTTGAATGTTTTCAAAAGTTCTCGGCACATTTAAGGCGTTGTGTCTTTTGCTCCTCAGTGAGCAAATGAGGTACCCTTCTAGCGCAAACCTTTCTCAGGTCCGAACGCTTTTTCAGAATTGTTTGCACACTGCCTTTTGATATGCCAGTACAACTAGCTATATCTTTGACAGACAGTCGCGCATCCTGCTCGACCACACTCTTTACAGCAGCGATGTTAGCCTTGGTAACAGAGGTTTTAGGCCTTCCAGGACGGGTATCATCTTCAACAGAAAAAAATGTCAGCTTTAAAAGCTTTAACCCACCTAAAAACTGTGCGGATTGAAATGGTCTGAGGTCCATATATACAACACAATTCATTAAATATCTACTTTGAATCTATATTAAGCCTAATGCGGCATTTAATATAGCTACGAATTTCAGTCTTCTGGCCAATGTTTCATTGGTGTGTATATGACTGCATCTATTTCAATTTGAAATAATTCGGTCAGTTAGAAAGCAATTTGCACGAAATAAACGGGTATCGTTAGCTATTCAACACACCATTCAAGTGCAGTGAAACATTTAAAATATACCTGGGATAAAACCAGGGAAGCCTATAAGTGACAGAACTTTTTGCACGACCCTCGTAACCCATGAATGCCCAGAGGATTCTTCTATATTCAGACAACTTCACTTCTAAATTAAAGGGATGAGTGGTTTAGTTTAGTTTATATTACTTTTAGGACAGATTTCTGTAGTTAATGTAAATAGTGTAGACTCTGATCAGACGTCGTTGTCTGCGGCGTCTGATCAAGGTTTATGCTGTGTGCCAATGTCCCTTTTTATGGGACACTAAAACATAAATGAGTTAATGTGTATACAACATTTTATCAAAATATCACTTATGGTTGACGATCTATGACGATTTCGATGTTTTAACATTTTGTTTGGCGTCGGCGTTGCCTCGGTCAAAGAAAAGTGGTATTTGACAATTCTTTGGCAAGAGCTTGTCAGAATTAATGTTTTCACATTTTTTGGCGTCGGCGTTGCCTAGGTCAAAGAAACGTGGCATTTGGCAATATTTTGGCTAGAGCTTGTTGATAATAATATGTATAGAAAATATTATCAAAATATCCCGTATGGTTGAACACCAGTATAACTCTGTGTGCGAAGAATTATCAAAATACTTCTAACGGTTCAAGAGTAAATGCTATTTCCGCTAACTGTCCACATGCAAGTTCGCAAACTGTCCGCGGACGGTTCAAAAACTGGCCACGGAAGAACGGACACATAGATTACAGAGCACTCGTCAGAAGCCGAATTTATAGTCTGTCGGTTTTTTTTTGCAGGCTGTGTAATTTATGGGCTTCATAGCTCTAGATAACCAGATGTTTTCAGCCCTACAAACTACAGGCGAACCTCAATGGCTCGAACGTCTTTGGGACATTGGAATTTAGTTCGAGACATGTGTAGTTCGAGCCACTGAGAGTTAATCCAAAAGACTTCCCTAAATTATTCCCACAAGTCAGGAGGCAAGTGGGGATAATTTAGGGAAGTATTTTCGGTCTTCTATACAGTAATGGTATAAGGCGATTCTAATTAGTACACACAACATACGTTTTCATGGTAAAATAAGAAGATTTAACTATGATATCCCCAATAATTTTTCAAGTCCGAGTTCGAATCAGCCATAATAAACGAACTATCGGTGTTCGGACTATTGATGTCCAACTGCCTTTTGCTGCATAAAGAAACCAAGGCTCTTCATAGATTTTATTTGACTTCATTGCAGCTTTAGTGTGTTTTATTTCTCATGCTTTGTCGCATTCGGTTCCAGGTGTTATAGACGACTCCGGCATTCGGATAAGTTTTACGAAAAACCTGAGACCCAAGGAGCTTGCAATGTTGGAAATGGGACATACGGTCAATTTCGCCCAGATCATACCGCCATTCCAGGAGGCTTTTCTGTCGAAATCGTACTGCTCACAGGGCTGTTTGACAAAGGTAGGATGAATTTCCTTCATATTGGTCGCGTCAAGCGAAAAAGTGCTTTCGAGCATGCACAAAATATGCGGATTCACATCATCCTGCACATGCGCAAAGGCTCACTCGGGCATTTGCTCTCCTTTTAAAATTGTATACTCTCCAATAATTCTGTTTTCGGAAAACAAAGGCCCTGATCAAATTGCGAGGAATCGCAGGCTGATCTGGGCTTTCGCTGTATACCCGAAGAGAGGTTTTCGCACAGCGAGGCATTTCATTACGAAAACGTGCCTGTTTAAATATACTGAAAATTTTACCACCAAAAAATAAAGTTCAGATAAAAAAGTCTGATATTTTTCATATTTCTGCTCAAAACATAGATTGTGGGTACTCGTTAGAACCGCCTTGACGAGGCGGTTCTAACGAGTACCAACAATTTATGTTTTAAGCTGAAATAGGAAAAGTAATGTATACCTCTGTAAACCCAGGTTTTACAAAATAAGAAAAGGGGTTTAAGGGGGGTGGGGGGGGGGGGCAAAATTATATAGGCATGTTTTCGTGACGCGAAATGCAACGTGAGAACACGTAACTTCTGACATATGCGTCTAACTCGGCAAGTCCAATGTTATTCTAATAAATATCTACAAAATATACTTTAACCCTTGTCATGCTGAATAAATTAAGGTGCCACGCCCATTTCTAATTGTCAGCCAATAAGATTACTTAATCTAGATTGTTGACGTAAAATCACATGCTGAATGACAAACAGTGCAGATCCAGACAAGTTCAGAAGCCAACTTATCTGGATCTACACTGTTTGAAAAGGCAGGGTATATTCGAGTTCAGCATGATAAGAGTTAATACTAAGTATGCTGGGTAAAAAGTAGAGCAGACATCATTTAAAATATTTTTTCTTATTCCTAGAAAAATAGATTTTGAGGTTTTATGCAAATTGTCTCCTTAAGAGACAATTTTCATGAAGTGTCAAATCCTGATTTCAAAAAAAGAAGGAAAAAAAAAAAAATAAATATATATGTATGTAATGTATATATATATATAACCAATTTGTCGTCTGCTGAAATCGCCATATTATATAATGCGCAACGCACGGGAAGGTCCCTTATGTAATTTGCTGACAACGCAGGCCCTTATGAGCCTGCGCATTAGCCATCACGAAAACATACCTATATAATTTTGACCCCCTTCAACCCCACTTTTATACAGTAAAACTGGAGTTTACAGAGGTAAGCATTAATTTTCTTACTTCTGCTCAAAAACATAGATTGTGGGTACTCGTTGGAACCGCCTCGCCTCAAACGGTTCTGCATGGTTGAACAAGATAGCCGCAATGCATATATATGGTCAAAACACTTAAAATCTTCTTCCCTAGATCTAAGAAAGCTTTAAGGCTAAATTTGGATATATAGCATCAGGGACTCAAGGTCTACCTACTTTGTTCACATGATAATCCTAAGATGACCTTTGACCTTTCTACGACAAGGTCAAATTCGCATCCCCATACTCTTGTATTGGAAAAATGATGAAAATTCATTTTCTCAAAATGTACTAAAGACTAATGGCTGAAATTTACATTTTTTGCAATTTGCTATGATTAAAGTAATAAAACATTTTAGTTACAATCAAAATGCTGTCCCACGGGAGTTAAACGCCCTTGGCTATATACATGTTTAAAATAATATACTCTTTAAACGTCTTCTTCTCTGAAACCTCTGAAACTGAAATAGAGACTCCCTAGGGTTATCTGACCTTGCCGCTGGGCTATGTATAAGCACAGAATCGTATAATCTTTAAATGCCGTCTTCTCTGAAAGTGCTTGGCAATTTTCACCAGATTTCACATGGGGCCTTCTGCTGAAGGGGAAGAACAATTTGTTCAAATGGTTTTGCGCTATTGAACAAGGTGGCCGCCATGCCAATATATGGTAAAAACACTTAAAATCTTCTTCTCCAGAACCAGGAAAGCTTTGGGGCTGAATCCTGATATATGGCATCTGGATGCAGGGCCTACCAAATTGATTCAAATGATGATCCTAGGATGACCTTTGACCTTTTTACGGTGCGGTCAAATTTTTGTCCTAGTTGATGTGGCTATACTGGAAGAATGTTGCATGATATCTGCATATATGCATTGGCTGTTTTACTCAAGAGAGCGAATTGTGGCTCGTGGGTCTCTTGTTTATTTTTTTCTTATTTTACACGAAGCTGTATTTTTTTTTTTTTTTTTTTTTTGATATTCATTCTAATAACATTGGATTGGCAGATGGCGAATATTCTTTTATTTTTCCAAGAAAATAGGATTTGACATTTTATGTATATTGTGTCTCTGATTTTCATTTTTTATTTGTTCTTTGTTTCCAAAGGCAACCTTTAAGATTTTTAGTGTTCAAATCTTAGAAATTAAGGTGTCCCACTATTTAGGGTAAATATGTTAAAATGTATTTAATTGGTCGATCCCAAAAAAATGGAAAACATTTATTGTCGTAAACAGCCTATGGCGGCGTCAGTACATCACGAAAACATGCCCGTATAATTTTGATTCCCATTAAACCCCACTTTTATACAGTAAAACTGGGGTTTACAGGGGTATACATTATTTTTCTTATTTCTGCTCAAAAACATAGATTGTGGGTACTCGTTAGAACCGCCTCCTCGAAGCGGTTCTATCGAGTACCCACAATCTATGATTTGAGCAGAAATATGAAAATATCAAAAATTTTTACCTGACAATTTTCATTTTTTGGTGGTAAAATTTTCAGTATATTTGAATAGGCGTGTTTTCGTAATGATCAATGTCTATCTTAACCCATTTATGCAGAGTTGGCTCTTCTACCTGAACTTTGGACCGGTCCATTGCTTATAGATGAGGTGCCTGGTTAGGATAAAAAAATATTATTACCATGTTTTACAGAAATTCTTGTATTTAATGCAAATAGTACCTTGTTTTATGTGAAACTCACACTCGTGTACCTTTGGACTGCCATGACGGACTGAATCGACTATGAATCATATAGAATCCATTAAGTTTTCCAGGCTTCAGTGCGCCTTCTGAGCTACATGTAAAACGAACACTGAATTTTCTTTTCATAATTTTAGAACTTAGAAATCGAGTCCCGGCTCTGTACAATTCCGTCAACACGCACGTCAGACAAGCTTCGTTCCCGCCCTACCCCGCCCCATGCCGATTCCAAGAGTTTTATTATTAGTTCATAAAACTATGAATTAATGGGTTACCGTGGATTCTGAATGAAAGTAGCATCTCTGTTTATAGTAATTAACGTTCAAAGCTTCAGAAATAATTGAATAAACATTTGTTTTTTATAAAGAGGACTACACATACTCGTACTTGGTAGATTTCCGCCAATTTATACAAGGGAATCAACTTTTGTTACTTCCTGTTTGCTTTCCTGTACAATGAACCTTATCTGAAAAGGGCTCTGCTCTTAAAGGAAAGAAATTGCTCCCATAGGGAGAAAATTCTTTCCTTTTAGAATAAACCCTTTTTAGAAGGGAGGCAAACTTATTTTGACAAAAAAAATGTATGCATTCCCCTTAAACTAAAATACCAACTGAAAAAGGGCGGAGCCTAATTTAGCGATAACGAATCACAGAGAGTATCTTATTTTGTAGTCTTACAGTAGTCAATCTAAAAAGTTGCCATTGGAAGAAAGGACACAAAAGAACTAAAATCGGAGACTCGGTTTTATTGAATCTTTTCATATACAGCTACCCAGCTAGCATTCTACATAAATCTATAGCGGGCCGTTATCGGCCCGTCAGCTCTACATAATCTACAGCGGGCCGTTATCGGCCCGTCGGCTACCCTGACTGGCCGATAACGGCCCGCTATAGATTTATGTAGAATGCTAGCTGGGTACATGTATGTAGTTTGCGAGGTTATAATCTGCACTAAGTCCGTTTTACTGCCAGTTGATACTGCTGAAAATGATGGATGAGTGGCAAACCATAAAGAAAACATGACTATCCAAATATACTCAAAATTTACCACCAAAAAAAAAGAAAATTTTCAGATAAAAAATTCTGATATTTTCATATTTGTGCTTAAAACAAAGATCGTGTGTACTCGTTAGAACCGCCTCGCCGAGGCGGTTCTAACGAGTACTCACAATCTGTGTTTTTAGCAAAATAATAAAAAAATAATGTATACCCCTGTAAACTCCAGTATTACTATATAAAAATTGGGTTTAAGGGGCTCAAATTATATAGGCGTGTTTTCGTGATGAATATGGATTCTGATCTAGGTGGAACCTGTTTGATCAGGTGCGCCTGTCCTAGCACGTAAGGACTGATTCAAGAAGGGCAGTTGTCAGTTTCTGGCGAAAGAATGTGCACAATACTGGTTAACCGCTTAGAGGACTAAGCCTGCCCAGTAAACGTGTGGTTAGGTAAACTGACCGCGCTCGACATGACCCCATTGGGTTGACTGGGCCGTAAAACCTCAACACAAAACAAAAAACACGTAAGGAAAATAAAGTATTAATTTGGTATTTTACAGGCCTTAGAAAGCTGTCATATGTTTACAGGCTTTAGAAAGCCGTCATATTTCTACAGGCCTTTGAGAGTTGGCATATTTTTATAGGCATTGGAAAGCCGTCCTAATTTTACAGGCTTTAGAAAGCCCTCTCATGTTACACGCTTTAGAAAGCTGTCATATTTTACAGGCTTTAGAAGAGCCTCACATTTTACAGGTTTTAGAAATAAACGTCAGAAAGAATGCCTTTGAAAACAAAGAAGCCACAACGGATTAGAAAATGGGTGTCTCGGTTTAGAAAGTCGTCATAGTTTGCAGGCTTAAGAAAGCCGTCATATTTAACAGGTTTTAGATAGCCGTCATACTTTTACAGGCATATGAAAGTCGTTATATTTCACAGGCTTTGGAAAGGTCGCACATATTTACAGGCTTAAGAAAGCCGTTATATTAAACAGCCGTCACACTTTTAAAGGCTTAAGAAAATCGTCATATTTAACAAACTTTAGAAAGCTCTCATATGTTTTACAGGCCTCAGAAAGCTCTCACATTTTTACAGGCTTTAGCAAGATCGCATTTGAATGAAATCAGAATAGTCGGTGACATACAACATGCTCATCTTCTAGGAGTGGGTATGAAAACGAGGCACTTCCGGAATGGAGTTGAACTGGAGCCTTTGGACAATGATCCAAATTACGACTTTAACTTCCAGAATATGCGACTGCTAAAGAAGGAGAGAGTTGTCAAGCCGGTAAATATTAAAATTTTGTATAATGGTTTTTATTCTTTTAACTCTTTCTTCCTTGAGTTTCTAAAATGGACTTTTCCATCTCTGAATTTGTACAAATCCATTGTTGCAAATATGGGTAAGAGTATAAAATCAATAACAGAATGGCAAACAGTGTAGACGACTCGTTACGTACCGTCTCATCTGGATCTGCACTGTTTGCAAAGGTATTTATATTTGTCTGCAGGATGAATGTTTTAATTTCACAATTTTATCTTCCTTAGCCTGGCAAGGCACTCACATGCTAAAAGTCCCAGCAATGGGTTCAGCAAAACCTGAAGAAACGTACTTTTTGGAGCAGCTGCAGGAGATAATGGTGGGGATTGGCGTCTCTAAAATGAGCCAGCGCACGACAAAACCTACAATTAGACTTGTGCGATCAGCGAAGACTCAGATCAGACTGCGCGGATTCCACGAAAGGATGTTGCCGACCTCAGCGGGGGTTGAACCCGCGACATCCTGGTCTCCAGTCGGACGGCGCATCCCACTGAGTCACCGAGGCCGGCCTATGAAACTTTCAGTAGAGACACTACTTTACACTATTTTATTTTTTTTATATAATCTGTTTGTACGTTAGATACACCACTTTATATAAATTTCACCGTAAATTAACTTGACAACAAAACTCCATGAATCTTCTATTTTCTTTTCTCTTACCTAATATTATTCTTCTTCTTACATTTTCTTTTTAATTGATATAGCCTAGAGGCCGTAGAAAGCACATGCGATCAGTGAAGACTCTTGTTGATTGATTTCAAATCTAAGTACTAGTTTAAATGTTTTTATATTATGAGTGACTTGCATTGTAGGGGAAGGACCGAATCTAATGTTGGTATAACTTTGTTTATTGGAAATGAAATATGTTTAAACTAATGAACCAGTTTTACTGACGCGAAAACGTACCTTTAAGTCTGATGCAGCTCTAAATTACAAACATACGGTACATGTATGCTCGGTCCGCATAGATGTCCTCTACCTCATCAGAAATACATAATCACAAACAGTGTGATGAAACAAAGCAAATGGCTTAATAATTATCTAAAACCAAAACACAAGAAAAACACAAAAAGGACCACGAGGAAAACAAGGTTTCAGCTTCCCTTTCCCTTCCCACCCCAACGATTCTGTTGTTAACCGTCCCAAGTCGCAGTTCCGTATTATTGGCTCGTTCTGTCTTCGATGAAGTGATGTTTCGTTTTGTATATTAATGTTCGTGTTAAGCAAACGATATACAGTAAAACCTCGATAGCTCGAACACCGATGGCTCGTTTACCATGGCTAATTCGAACTCGTTTTTGAGTCCCTACGAAATTCTTCCGACAGCTCAAGAAAATAAATATGTAGGGAAATTTTCTCATTTTATCACGAAATTGTATGTTGTGTGTACTCATTAAAATCGCCTCATCGAGGCGATTCTAATGGGCACACTCAACATAAAATAATTGTGTAGAAAATCGAAAAGACTTCCCTAAATTATCGCTATTTGCTTCCTGACCTAGTGCCATAATTAACCCTCAGTGACTCGAACTACCCATATTTCGAACAAATTTCCATGGTCCCAAAGATGTTCGAGCCATTGAAGTTCGACTGTATGTAAGCGTTACTATTTTCTGACCTATTATTGTATATGTGTTAATTCTGTATATGTGACTTAATGAATAATAAATTATAGCTGAAATCAAATCTCTAAAACAATCAACAGAAAGGTAGGTTATGATACATGTAGTGAACTGCCATGTCTTCGAAGGCACTGATACAGATCTTGTAAGACAGGAACCACATTGGGGGTCATCAGGGGTATAAATTTCCCTTACACCTGCCGTGACGGCAGGTGTAAGGGAAAATTATACCCCTGATGATTTTCCACTTCCATATTCAAAGCAATCACGCACAATATACAAATTTGTTAATTACTGCAGAATTTCCTGAATTATACATTTTGACCGATTCTAGCATCAAAGCATGCAAAAAGCACTTCAGAAAAAGGCAACCATTATAGAACGAGTAAATATTAACCACAGAGTTTCTGAAGTGGGCTATAGGTGTATCATTCAAATCTCAAACTCAGACTACTGAAGACACTGACGAGACTGCTTGTTAGAAGCCGTCTCATCTGGGTCCATATTGTTTGAAAAAACTGTCCTTGTCAAGAGATAAATGATAAAAAGAGTGTGTTCTAGTCAAAAGAAATGAAATGATTATAAAGTATGTTTTCTGGTCAAGAGGGGTGAAATGATTAAAAGAATTTGTTCTAGTCAAGAGGGGTGAAATGATTAAAAGCATGTGTTCTAGTCAAGAGGGATTAAATGATTAAAAGAGTGTGATCTGGTCAATAGGTACGAAATAATGAAAAACAGATGTGTTGGTCAAGAGGGGTGAATGGTTAAAAACAGATGTTCTGCGTTCTGGTCAAGAGGGATGACATGATTAAAAGTATGTGTTCTGATCTGCAGGGATAAAATGATTAAAAGTATTATGTGTTCTGGTCAAGAGGAGTGAAATGATTAAAAAGGATCTGTTCTGGTCAGGAGGCATAAAATGATTAAAAAGGATGTGTTCTGATCTGGAGGGATAAAATGATAAAAAGTATTGTGTTCTGGTCAAGAGAGATGAAATGATTAAAAAACATGTGTTCTGGTCAAGAGAGATGAAATGATTAAAAAACATGTGTTCTGGTCAAGAGAGATGAAATGATTAAAAAGCATGTGTTCTGGTCAAGAGGGATGAAATGATTAAAAAGGATGTATTCTGCTCAAGAGGGATGAAATGATTAAAAGGGTATGTGTTCTGGTCAAGAGGGATGAAATGAAAAAGTATGTGTTCTGGGTAAGATGGATGAAATGATTAAAAAGTATTTGTATATGTGTTCTGGGTTAGAGGGATGAAAGGATTAAAAGTATTTGTTCTGGTCAAGAAGAATGAAATGATTAAAAGTATGTGTTCTAGTCAAGATGGTGAAATGATTTGACGCATGAGCTTTGGTCAAGAGATTAAAAGATACATTCCTTCGTATTTCCAATATACAAAACAATTTCTTTTCAGGGTGATAGTTTTTCTATTGAATGTACCTATGACTCCAGAGGACGATCGACACCAACATTTGTGAGTATATTAAAAAAAACAACAACAAAAAAAAAAAACAAAAAAAAACAACAAACAAACAAAACAATAAAAAAATACAGCAATTGCGATATGGTTTCCGACGAGGGGTATTGAAGGCATCTGTAATGGCGTAAATTTAAGGCATACACATTTGGGACAAACAGTAATTGATGATAGACCATTTGGTTAATATATCTATAGCCAACTATTCTTTTCATTCACCCCAAGGTATACAAGAGATAATAAGCAGCTGGAGTGATATAGTGGTTCGTGCACTCTGTGTTTAGAATACAGGAAATATTTCCCGAGAGATTTGCAAACCCGATAAGCAAAGATTGCAGTAGCACGGGTTTGTTTATAAGATTTGTAAGTCCATATATGCCATACCTCACACTGTGAGACAAAATCTCACAGATTTTTGCCCTTCTGGACCCCATTTCCCATAAGATTTTCTTATCTCACAGAATTTTCATATCATTCAATAAGGTACTTTTTGAAGAACTAGAAATAAATCACACATTAGCATGACTATCCAAAGCTTCATTCATTAAAATAATGGCTTTTAACCTACTTATGTAAGCTTGAAAGTGATTTTCATAAAAGTTTCACAGAATTTCGTCAAATTTTTCCTAAAAATTTGCAAAATCTCACAGATTTCTGTCAACAGCTAATGCCACGTATGCAAGTCTCGAGGGAATATTTCCTGTGTTTTAAAGTCAAGGTGTATTAACATATTTTACATATAATAAAATGTTTTGTTTTGTTTTTCTCGTATTCTGTTTTACTCTCTTTTGACGTTTTAAAATGGCGTCATTAAGTTTTGAAACGTCACGTCATCTACACTAATCGCGCGGCGCGAAGCATTCTAAAGGAAATATTTCTTTGCTCTAGGAGAAAATATTCCCGCAGAAATTACTAAACGTAGCTTCAGATGTGTAATTGTCTACGCATACATCACGAAAACACACCTATATAATTTTGACCCCCTTAAACCCCACTTTTATATAGTAAAACTGGGGTTTACAGGGGTATACATTATTTTTCATATATCTGCTCATATTTCGGCGAGGCGGTTCTAACGAGTACCCACAATCTATGTTTTGAGCAGAAATATGAAAAATATGAGTTTTTTATCTGAAAATGTTCAGTTTTTGGAGGTGAATTTTTCTATTTATTTGTATAGGCGTGTTTTCTTAATGCGAGTATGAACAATCTTAAGGTTTGTCATTGCTCCGCAAGCGCTTTTTGAAAGTTCATGGACTGACCCAGCACTGTTTTCCATAGGCTGCTCAACGTTATTGTAACTAAAATAAAACACGGGATTACCTTGAGCTATTATAACTAAAACCCGGGACTGGCTGGAGTACTGCTTCGGCACACCACACTTATGTAGACATTCTAAAATGTTACCGTTGCACGGCTTTGTCGGTTATGGGATATACATTGATTTGGACAATTTCACTTTTAAAGTGGGTAAATGCATTGATACAGGTAAGCGCAATGTCTAGCATCCCCAGGACACAGCGACAAAACTGAAATATTCTTAACTACATTTTTGCCAGGAAAAGACTCGTGTCAGCTTACTGCTTGCTGTCAGATCCTGGAACATTGATATTGTACATGTATATGTTTGTATATATGTTGTTTAAACAAATTACATTTTTTTAGCTTTTGATGAGGTAAGCTGAACAGCGAAGTGAAATTAGCTGTAATTAGTTTTTAATATAAGGCTTACTCTTGAAAATCCATCGAGCCGAGATTTTATTTTAGACCTCTCCAATTCGTCCGCTGCATTATGGAATTAAGCTGAATTTAGCCAAGATTTGCACGTGAAGAACTGAAACCTATTTTTTAATTAAAAAACTAGATATGTGTCCACAGTACACGGATGCTCACGCCCCGATCCCTAGCCCCGCCCAGGGGCATGACCCTGGGGCAGTGGTACCATACATTAAAAGGTCATGATGTAGGTAAGTGTCATACAAAGTTTCAACTTTCTGGCCCAGAAGGTATAAAAGTTATTAGCTGCAAGAGAAACGCGGACGTAAATTTGCACCTAAACTTGCAGGTAAACTTGAACCTGGTTACGAACGTGACTTACGCACATACTCACGTACGGACGTAACATCACGGCGAAACACTATATGCCTCACTCCTGCCAAAGGCAGGCGGGGGCATAAAAATAGCTTTAAGATCTAATGTGTGCTAAGCGTAGACCAAGCATTTTGTGAAAGCTAATACTTGTATTATATTCTCTTTGTTCAGGGTGGTCTTTCAACACGGGATGAAATGTGCATCACGTTTGCATACTACTATCCGAAAACCCCAGTGTCGGTCTGCGTCAGTGAACCCATCTATGATACATTTTCCGAAAAGGGCCAGCAGGTTAGTGTTTTAGACACCAGCTAAATTGTCAATATACCATAGCTTAAACTCTTTCACTGCCACAGGCGATAATAATAGGCTTTTGCAAACAGCATAGATCCAGATGAGACGGCTCATTGAGCCGTCTCATCTGGATCTACGCTGTTTGACATTCAACTTTACATATAAACGTCTTTACAAGCGACAGTTTGTTAAAAATAAAAAGCAGACAAATGTCGTCTGAAATTTTGCGCCGAAAGGGTTAACCACTCTCTGGGCAAGTTCAGCAGACGACAAACTGATGCTTTTTCTTATTTTTCCCAGAAAACGGGCTTTGACTTTTCATGCAATTTGTCTTCTTTTTTTTTTATTATTTTTATTTGTCCGAGAAGAAAGGCTTCGCTATTTCATGCAAATTGTCTCCAATTGGCTTTGACATTTCATGCAAATTGTCTTCTTTTTATTTTTAATTTTCTTCCAGAAAAAGGGTTTCGCTAGTTCATAAAAATTGTGAATGAAATGTCAACGTCTATTTTCAAGAGAAAATCAGATAAAATAAATTAAATGCCGCTCACTTTTTTTCCCAGCAGACTTATCGTTGACACGATGGGTTATCACGTGATTTTGGATAATAAAGTTTACGTCATAGTTTTGTGGAATTTTGATGTTGATGATTAAAATAAAATAAAACTCTTGGACGGATCTAGAGGGAATTTGCAGTTGGGGTAAATCGAACCCCCCCACCCCCCCCCCCACCCCCCCCCCCCCCCCCCCCCCCCCCCCCCCTTTAGTCAAAATTTCATTGACATGGGACATTTTGGATAATTTTGAAAAAAAAAATATGGATGCCGTATTTACCCGAAATATTCGCGTAATTTAATCCGCAAAGTGAGAAATCGTACATTCGGAGACCTGCACCTAGTAGGGATTCAGATCAGTCGGCGCATTTACACAATCTGATCAGAATCTTCACTTGGCGCATTTAAGAAAGCAGGGCTCGGTTGTTAAAAGCTAACGTCATCGTTAGTTAATGATTCGTTAAAATTTACATCGAGTGATACGCAAATATGCTGAAATTTTTTGCTGAACAAATGCGAATCACATTTTTTCAGCAAAAAATATCAGAATATTGTATATTGAATCCGCTAAAATAGTCAACGAAATGACCCTTAACGAGCTCAATAAGCTAACGACGCTTTGAACAACTGGGCCCAGAACATTACGAAAGCACGCTTATTCAAATATATTGAGAATTTTACCACCAAAAATGAAAACTTACAGATTAAATATTCTGGTTGTTTTCATATTTCTGCTCTAAAAATAGATGGTGGGTACTTGTTAGAACCGCCTCGGCGAGGCGGTTCTAACGAGTACCCACAATTTATGTTTTGGAGCAGAAATAAGAAAACTAATGCATACCCTGTAAACCCTAGTTTTACTGTGTAAAAATGGGGTTTAAGGGGTCAAAACTATATAGGAGTGTTTTCATGATGGATGCAAAATTTATTGATGCGGAGAATGAAGACTCTGATCATTCTGCGTTGGTGCACTGTCGCTGAAGGTCCGTTTTCTCACGTTGCCGCTCACTTACTCTTTGCCTTATAGTTTTAAAAGGGGGGTGTCAAAAAAGGGTATTCTGGCGCCCTACCAAATCTTTTTCTTTTTTTTTGCAGGTGAACAGCCTAACATGGCATACCTCTGGTCGCGCAGAAGCAGGTTTTGTTTTTTTTTTCATTCGAGCTGGAAGTCCTTAAAAGTGGGTGGGGTAATTCAACCTGGTATGGAAGGCTTGGCCACACCATAGTGGCGGGGTATTATGGTTTCACGTTGATTGTCCATGTGTCCGTCAATGTATCCGTCCGTACACACAAATGAGTACATTCGAGCTGGAAGTCCTTAAAAGTGGGTGGGGTAATTCAACCTGGTATGGAAGGCTTGGCCACACCATAGTGGCGGGGTATTATGGTTTCACGTTGATTGTCCATGTGTCCGTCAATGTATCCGTCCGTACACACAAATGAGTACATTCGAGCTGGAAGTCCTTAAAAGTGGGTGGGGTAATTCAACCTGGTATGGAAGGCTTGGCCACACCATAGTGGCGGGGTATTATGGTTTCACGTTGATTGTCCATGTGTCCGTCAATGTATCCGTCCGTACACACAAATGAGTACTTAGTTGGCTATACGAGGGTCCTGCAAAAAGTTTTGTCACTGGGTTCGGATTACTTCAGTGCTACTTTTTATCAAATATATTTTCATTACAAACCTTCAAAGTATTCCCCCTTTACTGAAACACATTTTTGTCACCTTTTTACCCAGTCGCGAAAAGCAGATAAATAGTCTTCTTTTGGTATCTGTTGGAGACACTGATAAATAGCGCTGCCAAGAGAACTTCTAGACGTATACTTATTTCCAGAAAGCATTTTCTTAAGCCTTGGAAATAAAAAGAAGTCACAAGGACTCAGGTCAGGTGAATAAGGTGGATGGTTAAAACGTTCACCTTTTCAGAAGCCTAAAAAGACTTAACAACCTCACATTTATGAGATGAGGCGTTGTCATGTAAAAGGTGGACTCCTGACCATCCTTTGCTTGGTCGTTTCTTATTGTAAAACTCTTTTACTTTCTTCAGTACAGAATTCTTGTAGAATCGGCCAGTGACTGTATGACCAGATCGACAAGGCATTTGAATGACTGGCCCACTTGAATTAAAGAAAATTGCATACATCTTTTTCGAACTTGTGGTTCTCTTGGCAATATATGGGCGTTTTTGATCTTTTCGCTTTCATTGCTTATTATCAGCCCTTCTTTGTGGCTCAAACATGTGCACCCTGGTTTCATCAACTGTTAGCAAGTTAGAAATAACCCGACTATTACAGCCTTTGTATGTTTTCAAAAGTTCCCGGGCACATTTAAGGCGTTGTGTCTTTTGCTCCTCAGTGAGCAAGTGAGGTACCCACCTAGCGCAAACCGTTCTCAGGTCCAAACGCTTTTTCAGACTTGTTTGCACACTGCCTTCTGATATGCCAGTACAACTAACTATATCTTTCACAGACAATCGCGCATCCTGTTTGACCACAATATTTACAGCAGCGATGTTAGCCTTAGTAACAGAGGTTTTAGGTCTTCCAGGACGGGTATCATCTTCAACAGAAAATTTCCCAGCTTTAAAAGCTTTAATCCACCTAAATCCTGTGCGCATTGAAATGGTCTGAGGTCCATATATACCACACAATTCATTAAATATCTGCTTTGAATCTATATTAAGCCTAATGCGGCATTTAATATAGCTACGAGTTTCAGTCTTCTGGTCCATGTTCCAATGTAACAAGTGAATTGGTCAGTGTGTATGACTGCATCTATTTCAATTTTAAATAACTCGGTCAGTTGGAAAGCAATTTGCACGAAATGAACGGGTATCGCTAGCTATTCAACACACCATTCAAGTGCAGTGAAGCATTTTAAAATATACCTGGGATAAAACTAAGGAAGTCTATTAGTGACAGAACTTTTTGCACGAGCCTCGTATTGGACAGACAATTTCAATGTATTGAAATGGGATGTACTCCGTAGACACATAAAAATCTTGAACTGTGTGGCTAAAAATCGACTTGTGGGGCTTATAGTCAAATAAGTAGCAAATTATTCTGGATAACTACATAAGTACCCATTCGTTAGAATATCCGTCCGTCTGTCGTACGTCCGTCCGTCCGTTCGTTTTTTTCGTTTCCGGACGATAACTTGACTATTTACTCAAGTCTTGAGTGAATGTCAATGGGTTTTTACTTAACATGGTATGTGCATTGATATTGTGGAGATCTGGTTTGGGATTGCAAATAAGCAAAGTTCGTCAATTTTCGACAGTTACCTGCCCGTGACACGTCTTTGTTTTAGTTTAACCATTACTTCAGCTTTAAGCTACTTTTTTCAGCTATATCATCTGGCTTTATCAGTAGACTGGACTGACCAGAAGGTTGTTGATACCTATATACAGAGATTAGAAAATTCGACCATCAGACATATCTGCCATGGCTCGCATTTTCATGTAAGTGAATTAGTTTTTTAGTATACCTAACATGACTTTTTTTATGTAAAATTTCCATAGATCATCAGTTGATTTTTTATTTTTTTTTATTTTTTATTTTTTATTTTTTTGCTACTGTCCTGCGACAATTTCGACTATCACCTGCGCAGTAATGATGCGTGTTCGGTACAGGTTCTGTCAGTGTGATGTTTCCCTGATGTACTCAACGTCAGCGAACACACATTAGAAATAAGACTTAGACTAAAGCATTCCGCTAACCTTTCATCATGCGACATCAAAGTATTTGTTCACAGCTTTTTTTTTTCAATTAAATTTATTAATTATGGTGCAGGCATCATTAAAAATTATCTTAATAGTCAACTAGTCACAAAACAAACGTCAAGCACACGAAGAATCATAAAATTATTGAGAGGCTGATAATTAAAAAGTCAACCATGAAGAAATGATTTTCGTCCTCGTATTTGCCTCGGTCGCTAATCGTTTCGAGGTGAACATTCTTACTATAAACCTCACTGGAATATAGTACAATGAACCTTTGTTACAACGTCAGCATTTATATATCTATAAAAATGAAATTACTGTTATAAAGAACCTTTATATATTCCGAGAAAATAAAAATTGCCATTTCATGCTACTAAATTCCTTAGAAAACGATTCGCTTGAAATTGTAAGTATTTTTTTCTGCACACATCACGAAAACATGCCTATATAATTTTGACCCCCTTAAACCCCACTTTTATATAGTAATACTGGGGTTTACAGGGGTATACATTATTTTTCTTATTTCTGCTCAAAAACATAGATTGCGACTTTAAAGCTTGTTCTTGTTTCTGCACATGTACAGGATGATGTGAATCCGCATATTTTGCGTATGTTTGAGGGCACTTTTTTCGCTTAACGCGACCCAGGTAAGAAAAAAAGCCCATCATATATACTTTCGTAGGTTTGCTTTATGCGGTCGAATTTCTATGACTTTTGCTAATTAGACATTGAATTACTTTTTTTTCAGGCAGCCAATGAATACTTTGTGGAACGTGAAACTGCCCACCCCTACCAGGCGCCTACCAATGATTGTTCATCCAAATAAGATCAAATAACCGATTTCTAGCCGAACAAAAAAAAAAAAAAAAAAAAATAATAATAATAATAATCGATGCCGTATATGCTCTAAATTTTCGGACACTCTAAATCCTTACCATAGTATTACGTGAATCTAAAATAGTCCAAGTTCATTTTAAAGCTTGTTGTTGTTTCTAAAACTGTTGGAAGAGAGGAAACCAGTGTAGACTCTGGTCAGATGCCGCGTTTTGCGGTGTCTGCTCTGGGTTTACACGATATTTCTCGGGCTCATCTGTACGAATACTGAGGGTAAATCCCCAGGAGTAAAATTATCATAGAAATAAATGAAAATGGAATGATAAATCTTCTGTTGTAATTCCTAATTGAACCGCTCCCTGCTAAAAAAGGGTGTTTTCGGGCATAAGCGGACAGCGAAGGCCCAGATCAAATTGCGCATCCGTGCAGTTTAATCTGGGCCTTCACTGTCCGTTTACAGTATCAATGCATCACGAAAACATGCCTATATAATTCTGACCCTCTTAAACCCCACTGGGGTTTACAGGGGTATACATTATTTTTCTTATTTTGCTAAGAACATGGATTTTAGGTACTTGTTAGAACCGCCTCGCCGAGGCCGTTGTAATGAGTACCCACAATCTATGTTTTGAACAGAAATATGAAAAATATCAAAATTTTTTTCTGAAAATTTTCTTTTTTTGGTTGTAAAATTTTCAATATATTTGAATAGGCGTTTTTATAATGGACTACTGTAAAATATATGAGCGTATAGCAAATGTCCCGATAAGACTCACAGCGTATACCCGTACAGTGGCCTAATCGGAAGCGCCATGATTCTGTTCACCCAAACATCACTAGCGAACACAAAATTCGCGACAGAAGCTCTGAGATTTTAACACCTAAGAAAGCAACGGAATATCCGATTATAATGCGGTTTGGACATCGGGGGCAGAAATGAATGTATTTTAGCTGTATCCTTCTCACAAACTCCGACAGTTGTCCATCTTTTTGTGTAGACCTCATCGTGTGCTGCTCAATAAGTGATTTTCCTGGTTTTGTCGCTCGTCATCTCGATGAATCCAGGTCGATATATACCAAATTAAGGCCAACTTCACGCTTATTTAAACGTGTAGTCTTTCAAACACATATTATCTTTTATGTATGATACCTACCAGGCTCTATATAATTCGATTTTGTAAACCATGACCTCTCGAATTGTACCCATCAGTTCCGACTGACTGTACGAGTAGCGTCCAGCTTGCAAAAACATGCTGTCCCTAGTAAAGAATATTATGTAAAGAATGCCTTTTAACACTTCACGTGAACATTAAACGTCAAACGATTATGTAGCCTAGCTCGGGTCATATGTGGGAAAGCCAAGTTCTGCTTACGGATGGTCAGGTGGTTTTTCTCCGGGTTCTCCGGTTTTCGCCCACCTTCGATGAACGATCGGCTCGATATAAGTGAAATATTCTTGAAAGGGCCGTAAAACCCAAATCAAAAAAAAAAAAAAAAAAAAAAAAAAAAAAAATCAAACGATTATGGCCGGAATAAGGTAGTGATTTTATTTTCGTTTTATTGGTATTTTGAAGATAACAGGTACAGTATATTGGCAGAAACAAGAGTATAGCTGTCTATTTGTCTGTCTGCCTGTCTGTCTGTCTATACAAGATTTAAACGCTAATTAATTAAGACAAGGGTTACAGGTACTCATTTTGGCTCACCCTGTTTTCTCCATGTAGAGACAGTGAATATGATTTATTTTTGCTTTGTCGTAAATTTTATTTATTCTTGTGACAACCATGACTGTCCGGATAATAGACACTTTTATTATATACTTATTAATAAAATATAGAAGAATATTCGTGAAATAAAATGCATATTTTAGAAAGTTATATTTTCACTAGTAAAATGTAACTTTTTTGAATACCTCTGACATTTCTGTTTACTTCTGATGCTTCACTGCAAAACTTCGAACCCCTACCGGTGAACAAAACCATCAAGTGTGGGTATGAATATTCTTAATTAGATCTTAAGGAGCAATGTGGTACCGAAAATACTAGGCTTTACCAGATCCTTCATCACGAAAACACGCCTATATAATTTTGACCCCATTAAATCCCACTTTTATATGGTAAAACTGGGGTTTACAGGGGTATACATTATTTTTCTTATCTCTGCTCAAAACATAGATTTTGGGTACTCGTTAGAACCGCCTCGCCGAGGCGGTTCTAACGAGTACCCACAATCTATGTTTTGAACAGAAATATGAAAAATATCAGAAATTTTTTATCTGAATATTTTCAGTTTTTGGAAGTGAAATTTTCTATATATTTGAATAGGCGTGTTTTCGGAATGTACGTCTCTTTTAGCGTGATGTTTTACATGTATCAAGAAAACATAATTGGAGCCAGATACTAGAAACTAATGACCGTAAAATCAACAGCCTTCTAAAACAACACTCACGAAAACGTACTTCAGATCCTCTAAATTTTATATCATGATTACTTGATAGATTTACAATACTGTGAACTTTTTCACCTCTGATAAGGGTTTTCCAAAAATACTAAAAGTTATTTTGAGAAATGACAAACAAATTTTGTATCAGTATTTACATGTAGCACCAAAGTTTTAGCAACAGGCGCCGCGAAAAGTTTGGAAATCGGTTGACAGATGAGGATTTTATGACCCAAAATAGTTTTGAATAGGGAATTTTCTGTAGTAAAATTGCTACCAAGGGAAGTAATTATTTTCCCGCAAAAATTTAAAACTCGTTGTATTTTATCAAAGGTACCCGAAATAGGCACAAAATGATACAAAACACTTATCATGATTCAAAACATTCAATTTAAGCCACAAAAAAATGTCAGAATTGAAAATTTATGATCATGGATTATCTCCCCTGCCTATGTAAAATACCTGTTCAAAATTAATTCTGTTCATAAAATGTTTATTTGTGGACCGATTTTCGGAATGTTTGCGGGGCATGATACGAGAAATTTAGTACCAACTTTTGGTAAAGAAATAATCTATCCTTGTCTAAGTTTACTACAAGCAATCCCCAAAATAGCGTTATCAGAGGTCAAAAAGCGAACATTAAGTAACTTTTCTCGTTAAAATATTTTCAGAAACGAGATTAGAATAAATTTAAGCAAGAGCACCTTAGTTAGTTCTAATCATACAGCGTGCTAAATGGGGCATACATATGCTCATTATGACGTACGGTTAACATGAAAATCAATCATTATGGAAGTGAGTGTTCAGGGCTATAAAGTCAAACGAAATAAAACAAAGTTTATAATGAACCCAGGTTGATTAAACAATAAGCGCTAGTCGTACAGTCAAATTCAGCTCGGATGCAGCTATTGATGCGGTACAGTTGACGCTAATCGTACAGTCAGTCGGAACTGATGGGTACAATTCAAGAGGTCATGGTTTGCAAAATCGAAACATGTAGGGCATGGCAGGTATCATACTTAAAAGATAATATGTTTGAAAGATTTCACGTTCAAATAATCGTGAAGTTGGCCCTCATTCCAAGTATATCGACCTGGGTTCATCGAGCTGACGGGCGACAAAACGAGGAAAATCACTTATTGAGCAGCACGCGATGAGGTCAACGCACAAATAAAAAAAAAAAATAAAAATAAAAATAATAAAAAAAAAAAAAAAACAGCAACAAAAAAAAACGAACCTTTGTCGGAGTTTGTGAGAAGGATACGGCTAAAAAAAACATTCTTTTCTGCCCCCGATGTCGAAAATCGCATTATAATCGGATATTCCGTTGCTTTCTTAGCGCGAATTTCGTGTTCGCTAGTGATGTTTGGGTGTACAGAATCATGGCCATTCCGATTAGGCCACTATACGGTTATACGTTGTGAGACTGCGCAGGTGCAGACTGACCCGAACAGTAGCTGTTTACATCCATTTTGTAGACCCAGAAAACACGTTTTCTCTAGCAGCTGGTGATAACTGATAGGCCAGCTACTTCATGTACAGAGCCGTTCCAGTTACTGTTCATTCGTTTCATCGCATCCAGGTGGCAAACTTGTCTTCACTGGCGGAAACTGCCGCTAGTTTCTTACGGAAATGCCCGAAAAATTACCTGTGCCAAGTGGTAAATGGAGTTGAATAGGTAAATAGAATAAAACATGATAAATGAATTTTGGATATTCATTACGAAAACAAGCCTATCCAAATATATTGAAAATTTCAACACCAAAAACTGAAAGTTTTCAGATAAAAATTCTGATATTTTTTCGTATTTCTGCTCAAAACATAGATTGTGGGTACTCATTAGAACTGCCTCGGCAAGGCTGTTCTAACGAGTACCACAATCTTTGTTTTTTGAGTAGAATAAGAAAAATTATGTAAACCCCTGTAAACCCCAGTTTTACTATATAAAAGTGGGGTGTAAGGGGGTCACCATTATATAGGTATGTTTTCGTGATGCCGACAAATTTATACAAGTTTTTTACTCAGTCTTTATTTATTGCCATTTAATCCGTGTAAAAAATATATATATAAAAAATAGCTTTTGATCTTATTTCTTTATTAATCGATTTTTATTTCCTGTATTTTGGCTTGTTTGAAATCAAATCAGTGTCAATCTGATAATATGTGTTACTTGTGTTCATGGAATCAAAATGAGTTTCTGAAACAGATATGTTGACAATGATGAAACACATATATTTTAAAGCAGGAATAGTATCTCTACAGGGCACATGAACAAGGGGATGTAGTAGGCTCTCGGCTGAATTTACAAAATGTAGATGAGATTAATTGGTCCCTTATCCTGCAATTCGAGTTTAAATTAAAAATATTGAAAACTATGCCTACTCGCTTCCAAATTAGGGCTACTCATAAAGGAAAGAATTTGCTCCTTGATGAAGCAAATTCTTTCCTTTAAGAGCAGCCCTCATGGTCAAATAGCAAAGTAATTTATGTTAATGGCACTTTATCATAAATATTTTCTTATGGATGTTACGCATATGCGTATTGAGCGGTCCCCTTTATTCCAAATGTCCCTTGGTTGTGTTTGTGAATGAATAATTATTTAGTGAGACATAAGATTCTTTAGAAATTCGCTTTGAATTGCATAGTAACAACTATTCGCTTTCTCAAAAAGCTTTGTTTACGCATTGCACACAATGTGTGCTAAGCGTAGACAGGCTTTTGTGAAAACTAATACTTGTTATAATAAAGGTTGCGCAGTCCATGGAAACGCCATGACCTTTTATAAAGTGCTTCTAGAGCTTTAGCATATATTAAGACTGTCTACGCCCGTCGGCGCCACGGGCGTAGATGATAAATATTTGATACATTTTACCTGTGGAAAAAGTCTTTTTACCATTGATTTTGAGCTTTGCAACTGCTATTTAGCAAGCATTTTGCCATTAGAAATTCGATGTAATTAAAAATGAATGCATACTAATTCGCATTATTCAAAAAGCGTCTCAAGGGCATATCCAGAAGCGATAGCAGAGATCAGCTGGTGCGTCAGCACTGTCTCAATCAGATAAGCCTTAGACTGCATACAAATTCGTTAGATACGTGTATTGTAAAAAAAAAAAAAAATCGACAATCCATTACGTTAACAGATCTGTATCCCCATGTTCTCCATAACATATAGCGAAAATAGGGAAACGTTGAGGAACATGTATGTGTTATGTGAGGGATTTCATTTTGGAGTTTTTAAGCCTTTCAGTCCTGCTGACCTAAACAATTTTGCTTACAAACAGTGTAGATCTTGATGAGACGGCTCGTAATGAGTTTTTCGAACGTTATGGCTAAGAAGTATACATCTTCCGTAGATAGGTTTATTGGTCCGCGTCAAGCAAAAACGCCTTCAAATATGCGCATTCAGATCATCCTGCGCATGCGCAGAGTATCATCCGAGCCTTTGCTTTCCATTCATACAATTAATAGTAGCCGAGGACTCACGTTAGCGGACAATGAAGGCCCTGGGCATTCGCTGTCCCCATATGCCCCAAGACACGTTTTCGCACGGCGCGGCACGTATAATGACAGAGGTCCTGATCAGAATGTGTAGACTCGCTGAGTGATCAGTATCTTTGCTATTCGCACATGCTCACCTTTTTCACTAGTCGGTTCACCTGCTCGTATATGCTCACCTTTACCGCAAGACACAGCTAAATTAATTGCTTTTAGTTCGCAGACGATCAAGAAATAGCATGATCAGGGCGGATGTAAAAGGAGTTCGTGGGGTTCATTCGAATTTTCCTTTGACTCAGATTTTCACGGAAAATTTTGGTTAAACCTTGGATACCTTACTTACACTTAACCTATTTATGCCGACTGCATTCTTCTACCATAACTGTTTGGCCAATTTCATTTACAGTAAAAAAGGGGTGTCCTCTTAGCTTTTTATGACTGTGTTATATTTAATGCAAACAGTGTAGAGCCTGATCTGGGTCTACACTGTGTGCCAATGTCCATTTTATAGGACGCCTGGAATAAATGGGTTAATATTCGCATTCCTTACTCTACCTTTTACTTCTAAAATTAAAACAACAACATTTTACTTCCTGTGAATGTATCTAAAACTGCTTGATGTATGACAAACACTGTAGACTCTGAGCAGACGCCGCGTTCTGCGGCGTCTGATCTGGTCTATAATTGCTCAGGACTGTCCGTCCTAATACGTACGGTAATTTGATAAAATCGAACCCACAACCGCTCAGATATGAATAACCCTTTTGAAACAGTTCTGGATCCGCCCATCTGCATTTTGCGCTCTTACATACTGAGTAGAGCGCTTAGTTGCGCCTGATCAGGTTATGGTTTCGTCCCCTGGGATCCCCTGCACCGAGGTATTAATAATTATTGAACAACAACAATGAGAAAAGCGCTTCTGGCACTTAGCCTACCTCATCGAAAAACAACCCAGTAGAAGTCAGGGCCTAGTTGTTCAAAGCGTCGTTAGCTTAACGAGTTTGTTAAGGGTCATTTCGTTAACTGTTTGAGCAGATTCAATATACAATATTCTGAATCAGTATATTTGCGTATCACTCGATGTAAATTTTAACGAATCGTTAACTAACGACATCGTTAGTTTTCAACAACTGGGCCCAGGCCTTTATTTAGTGTCAGCTGAGTGTTAGCTTAGTTTTGAATGTTAAAAGAAAGCGCACACCAAACAACAAACGTATTAAATGATAAATAACATAATAAGCTAGACAGTTACCAAACAACAAACGTATTAAATGATAAACAGCATAATAACCTAGACAGTGATAAACAGCATAATAACCTAGACAGTTACCAAACAACAAACGTATTAAATGATAAACAGCATAATAACCTAGACAGTTACCAAACAACAAACGTATTAAATGATAAACAGCATAATAACCTAGACAGTTACCAAACAACAAACGTATTAAATGATAAACAGCATAATAAGCTAGACAGTTACCAAACAACAAACGTATTAAATGATAAACAGCATAATAACCTAGACAGTTACCAAACAACAAACGTATTAAATGATAAACAACATAATAAGCTAGACAGTTACCAAACAACAAACGTATTAAATGATAAACAGCATAATAAGCTAAACAGTTACCAAACAACAAACGTATTAAATGATAAACAGCATAATAAGCTAGACAGTTACCAAACAACAAACGTATTAAATGAAAAACAGCACAATAAGCTAGACAGTTTGGTGAAAAAATTATACAATCAGTTAAGAAATAAGAAAGTCTTTGGGCTTTGCAGATGTAGAAAGCTCTGTCATGGAAGCCACCATGCTTTAAGTGACGACATAACCTCCTGATCGTATGATGGAAGCTTTAAATAAATCACTCATGATACAATATTTTATCAGTGTATACAACGAAATGTGTTCGTTTGCATATATATTATCAATTAGCTGACATAAGCCACGTATTCCTGTCAACAGGCAGCTTTTCTCGAGTCTTTCTTTGTGTCTTGCAAAAAATAAAATCTAATTACATAGCCCTCTCACGTGACAAGATCCCTTAATCAACAATCAGAACTGGTCGATTTTAAAACCGCATTTGTACTTACTTGCAAATTGAAAGCAGTTTTCTTCTTTTAAGCTGAATAATTCAATTGTAATTTTCTGTCAATTAGGGTATTCATTATACTGCCTACTGGTTTCCCTATCATACAATATCGTAAATGTATGTGAGTTTTAGTTCTTTGGTACGTTGTATTTACTGTGATCTTAATACCGAAAGTGGATCAGAAAGGTTGGCAAATCAAATCACCAAACTTCGTTTTATTTTTCTGAGAATTATGCAGTTATTATTTCAGTGCTTCTAAGAATATCTCTAGCTGCTGTTCAGTATATTGTGTCTAACCTAAAATTCGTTTTAGCCCACATAATCTTTTAGGCTCGTATGTGAGCTTAAAGTATAAGCCAGCTCTGTCGTCCGTTCGTCGTCCATACTCAAAATTCTTCTCAGTAACAATTGGGCCAATCAGCCAAATTTCATATGAAGCCTTAATGGGTAGGGGTGAGGTGGGTGGGGGGTGGGGGTGGGGGCAAAAGTGTGTTCACCGCATCTGGGTTACTTGACAAAGATTGGCCGCCACGCCCTTATATGGTAAAAAAAAACTCTTAAAAATCTTCTTCTCCGGAATCAAAGAGCCAATGACCCTTGGGCTTGGGATGCAGCATTGGGGACATAGGCCCAATGACATTTGAAGAAAAAAAAACTTACCTTTGGTTGACCTTGACCTTTTTGACGGAAAGGTTTTTTTTTTTTTGTTTTTTTTTTTTTTTTTTTTTCATAGACTCCTATAAGCAAAAGTTTAAAAAAAATCTTCTTGTCTGAAACTAGAACGTGCAGACCTTTGATATTTGCAATGTAGCTTTATCTTGTGGACCTCTGCCAAAATCATTCAAATTATAGTCCTTAGGTCAAACATAAACTTGCCCCAGGGGTCACTTTTTTTACATAGACTCACATAGGGAAAACCCTTCAAACGTCTCCTCCTCAAAAAACACTTGGCCAATCAATGCCTAATTTCATATCCAGGAGCCTTAATGATTAGGGGGAACGAAAGTTTGTTCACCGCATCTGGGTCACATGACCAAGATAGCCGCCACGACCATATATGGTAAAAACCTTTAAAGTCTTCCTTTCCGGAATTAAAAGACCAATGGGCTTGGTATGCTGCATTTGGGGCATGAGCCCAATAAAGTTTAAAAAAAATGATAATTTTTGGTTGACCTTGATCTTTTTACGGAAAGGTCAATTTTCTTTACAAAAGTCATTTTCTATGAGCAAAACTTTACAAAATCTTCTTGTTTGAAACTAGAAGGCCCAGGCCTTTGATTTTTTATCTTGTGGACCTCTACCAAGATCGGTCAATGTATATCCCTGGGTTAAAAATGAATCCGCCCAAAGGGTCAGTTTTTAGCAGGGAAAATATCTTCTCTGGAGCTAGAAGACCCAGGCCATTGATATTAACTTCACCTAGAAGGCCTTCTTCTTCTTCTTCCCGGTCGAGGTTAGGAGTCTTCTCAGACTGTAAAATTGACCTTTTGGAGGGATGAGACAACCATCATCTTCCAAAGTTTAAGAATTCTGGTAATTACAATTTAAAACTATATACATGGCCTGGTAGCTCAATGGTGCATGAAGGAGGCTGCCGTGTGATCATCCAGGGCGACCTTGAATGCTTCAACGTTGACACTGTCAGTGACGATTGTCGGCAGGGAATTCCACTGGCTTATAGTCCTGGGGTAGAATGAGAACTTGTAGACATTCTGGGAGGCTGCTGGCTGGTATAATCGGTGAGCACCTCTGGTTCTTCGATCACTGCATCGTAGAACATCTCCTGGCACCATGTCTACAAGCCCATGCTGTATCTTGAAGAGCATTATAAGACGGAGGTTGCGTCTTCTATCTTCAAGGGTCTGCCAACCAAGATCCCCAATCATTTTAGTGACAAAGCCAGGCGTTCTTACCCAGTAATTGTTGTGGACATAGCGGGCTCCTCTTCGCTTGACTTGTTCCAGTCTATTTATATCTGAGCTGAGGAATGGGTCCCATACAGTGGCCGCATATTCAAGCGTTGGGAGGACAAATGTGTTGTAGGTCCTCTTTCTGACTTCCTTGGTGCAGTTGATGAGGTTGCGTCTCAGAAAACCAAGAGTACTTGAGGCTTTGGCTGCTGTCTTGTCAACATGGGTCTTCCAGGAAAGGTCGCCACTGATGTTGACTTCTAAATACTTAGCGGTGTCCACTGCCCTAAGCACATGTCCATGTAGTGTATAAGTAGGCTGTCTTTGGTACCTCTTGTTCGTACAAATATGGACCACCTGGCATTTCTGAAGATTGAATCTCATCTGCCATCTCCCTTCCCATTCGCCAAGAGAATCTACATCTTACTGTAGAAGGGATTCGTCCTTCTCGCTTCTAATTGGTCTGAAGGGAAGAGCGTCATCAGCAAACAATCTCGTCTCACTAGTTGTGCATTCTGGGAGGTCATTGATGAATGCTAGGAAAAGTAGCGGTCCTAGAACTGTACCTTGAGGCACTCCTGATATTACGTCGGCTTGTGAAGAGGTGGTTCCATCCAGAACCACTCGTTGTTTCCTTCGGCCTAGAAAAGACTGGATCCAGGTGAGGGCTTCGCCTCGCACACCGTAATGATCCAACTTATGCAGGATTCCCCGATGAGGAACTTTGTCAAAAGCTTTCGAGAAATCAAGTAGTATTACATCTACCTGATCTCTACCGGTGTGAAGTTTGCTGGCAATTCCCTGAATGGTTGTGATAAGCTGAGTCTCGCAAGAGTGCTTGGCCCTGAAACCATGTTGATTATCACAGAGTATCTCATTATCCAGGAAGTGGTTAATTATGTTGCTGTGCACTATATGTTCAAGAATCTTGCAGGTCACTGGTGTAAGAGAGACAGGGCGGTAATTCGAAGCCAAATGTTTATCTCCTTTCTTGAACAAAGGAACGATGTGTGCTTCTCTCCAGTAATCAGGAATTTCACCGGTGTCCAAAGATATCTGAAATATCTTGGTGAGCTGCTGCAATTTTGAGTATATACGTTGGTATTGAGTCAGGCCCAGCAGCTTTATGTGGTTTTTTAAGATCTCTCAGTAGCTTGGTGACTCCATTTACACCAATCTTAATTCTTGGCAGAGCTGGGTGTGGACTGGAACCTTTACTAGGCATAGAGCTGTTCTGTTCTAGTGTATATTCTGATTGAAACTCTTCATTTAGGATGTCTGCCTTCTTGGAGCTGTCACTCTGTAGGAAGCCGTCTTAATTCATAAGTGCAGACACCCCTTCAGCTTCTTGTTTCCTGCTCTTAACATAGGTGAAGAATCGTTTTGGGTTGGTCTTCATGTCTTCACTTACAACATCCTGCATGTATGATTTCTCCGCCATTCTGCTAGATTGTTGTGTAGATCTCTGTAGTCTTTTGTACCTCTGCCAATCCTTGTCTTTCTTGGACTTCTTGGCTCTCCAGTGAGCTCTTTGCTTCTTTCTCAATAGGCGTCTCAGTTTGGTGTCAACCCAGGGATGTGTCTGACGTGTGCTTGACATCTTGGAGGAAACAAATTTGTCCACTGCTACAGTAATAGCTGATTTGAATGATGTCCACATTTGCTCTACGGACTGATTTGTGGGGGTGCAAAATGTATTTGAAAAGTCATTCAGATGCTTTTTGATACTTGGAACATCAGCTTTCTTCCACATATATATTTTTTTTGCGCGAGGGAGGGCTCCGGTAAGGCTGATGTGCTGTGTCCAATAAAACGATATCTTGGTCACTTTTCATGCCAATTGGAGGTAATGGTTTGCAACGTATTTTGTCTGGTTGGGAAGTTTACTAGCTGTTCTAATTCCAAATCCATTGCAATATATACAGAAATGTTTGACTGACTATGTGTGTGGATAATGTGTATCAGTGACAGTATTCTTTATCCAGTCGATGTCCGGAATGTTAAAATCACCACCAATAATAAAGATGGCTCTCTTGAATTTTGACTACAGTCTGCTGAACTCCTGCTTCACACAATCCAAATATTACTGACCTTGTCTGGAGGGCGGTAGAAAGATGCTATCACCATCTTTTTCTTACCCACTTGAATGGTTCCCGATATCAGTTCCAGCTCTTTATGTCTACGGACATCCAGCACTTCAATATTGTTCTTTACTGCTAGTAAAACACCACCATGGGGGTCGTTTGGCCTATCTCTATGGTATACCTTGAAACCAAGAGAAGAGTTGAAGAAATAAGTGGATTGAATTTTATCTGACAGCCAAGTCTCTGTGCCAATGATATCAGGCTTTGGTTTTCATTTACTCTTGCATACAGTAGAATTAGTCATGAGTACTTGTCTTTGTTTATTATAGTGATTAATTTGATTTTAATGTTTTCGCTTTGATGCATTGACTGAGTTGGGAGCCTTTATGCGAACCGAATTTTTTATGTGTTCCTGTATTAAGAGTAGCATCGGGACCCAGGGTGAAGTTAGCTAGCTGTAAAAGTGCTTTAACCCCCGCCCCCCCCCCCCCCCCCCGGTGGTTTGCTCTACTGACCGTTCTAAGGCGGTGGTCCCGGTGTTAGTCTTACTCTTTGTTGCTTTGTGGTTTATTCTACGAGGCGATTTGTTGTATGTCTTTC
Source organism: Anodontia alba (assembly GCA_964016985.1). Taxonomy (NCBI): domain Eukaryota; kingdom Metazoa; phylum Mollusca; class Bivalvia; order Lucinida; family Lucinidae; genus Anodontia; species Anodontia alba. The sequence continues at coordinate 20,663,597 of OZ024821.1, forward strand.
CGTGTGTCATTTTGTTTTTGTGTTTTTCAGTCCTTTAGGGTTGCGATTACCTCGCTTGGGGTTTTGAAGTCTGACGGCGCTTTGCAACGCAAAACATTGCGCAGTTGGTGGATAATAAACCACGTTTTCTAAATATGTAAGAATGTTACCATAGTTTGTTGAGTGTTTCTCAAACATTCAAAAAGAAAGTGAGAAATATGTACGGACATTACATCCGTTCCCATGACGGTTCGTACATTTCAAACTATGTCAAAAAAATAAGTGTGTGAGGTATTTTTCGAGCATTATTAAACTCTTTATTTGAACATTTAATCGAATTGAATGAAAATATATCGTGTAAAAATGTTAAAATGCAATTTTAGCCGATAATTATAATAACACCGGATAAAATGTTACTGTTTTGCTTTTGGTGTATGTCCAAAAATGCTGAAAGAATGCAATTTGCTCATTCTGAAGGCTAATTCTGGTACATATATTGATTTACGTCTTGTTGCACAATGTGCATACTTTTTACTTATGCATAACCAATAATGATGCCAAGAAAGCAGCAACTTTGAGAATACCAGAGTGAAAAATTGGTAACAAGTCTTCTGACACGCGAACTGAACGATCTCGTGTCAATTCGTGTTAAGATGAAAGATTCTTCTGCGAATGGATACTAACGAGTGCCGGCGCTGCGAATTTCTATAACGAATACTGTTTTTTAAGTAGAAACAGTCCTAGCAGTTGCAAAGTAAATGTTTTCTTCAACATCTGAATAAAATCAAATAACTGAAATAGTTAATATAATTTACTTACACTTTACTGAGTTCCGTTTTAAAAACTGATTCGAAAATTCCACAGTGTCAAATTCCTTTCTGAATATCAAGGTTACAACGGATAAAATGGTCATCTCTTGTGACTCATTTTTCGGCTTCTTCTAAGACAAGTTTGATTTCAGTGAATATGATCTTTGACAGCGGAGTCTTAGAAAGCAAAAAACACATTAAAAGACTAAAAACTGCCTAGTGGGCCAGACTAGCTATCTTCTACGGCAAAAATCAATAGAGTAAAAACGATTTTGACATAGGTCGCAGCTGATGCATCTGTTAAGATACTCGCTGTGGCTTGTCAACACCTAAGCAGCGTGAACAAGCACGTCAAATCATATTTCAATTATATGCGAAACTGCAAACGATCGTTAGCCTGGTTTCTTTTAATATGTTGATCCTATTTAGTCGAATGCCACAGTCATTATAATCCAACAAAATAGTTTCGATGTGTTAAATGGGCTTCTCAGTCATCTATAGATTTTTATCTCGCTTTGTCACACAGATATACATCCAGACTGTTGTTATCCAATAGTGAATTGAAGTTGCTGAAGAAATCCCTCACGCAAAACTGACAGTCATCCCAATAAGAAACTCAACCATGTGAGATTAATTTCTCGTTCAAGTATTAAGTTGGCTAGTTGTCTAGAACATACAGTCTGCGTCTGAAGCAAAATGAAGAAAATAAAACAAAAATCATTTATAAAGGGCCAACTTTATACTTGAAAGGGAACTTAATCTCACATGGTTGAGTTTCTTATAGGAATGACTGTCGTTTTTTGCTTGTGGGATTTCATCAGCAACTTAAATTCATCACTTTGTAACAACAGTCTGGATGTATTTCTGTTTGACAGAGCGAGATAAAAACCTATAGATGACTGAGAAGCCCATTTAACACACCTTAACTATTGTATTGGACTATAATGACTGTGGTATTTGACAAAATAGGATCAACATATTAAAAGAAAACAGGCTAACGATCGTTTGCAGGTTTGCATATGATACTCGTATGACTTGTGCTTGTGCACGCTGCTTAGGTATTGACAAGCCACATCAAGTATCTTAACAGATGCATTAACTGTTACCTACGAAGAAAACATTTTTACTCTATTGATTTTGGCCATAGGAGCTAGCTAGTCTGGCCCACTAGACAGTTTTCAGTTCTTTAATGTGTTGATTGCTTAATAACACTCCACTGTCAAAGAACAATTTGTCTTGGAAAAAGCCTGAAAGAGTCACACGAGCTCAGTAAAAAAGGTAAGAGAAAAATCCAGGGAGTGTCACAATCACAAACCGTAGCCCTTCCCAGACCCCAAGAGGAAGAGGAAACCGACAAATCTAAACAAGCACAAAGTAGTTGCGATCATGGTACCAAAGCCGTAATCCAAAATCATAAATCCATAAACGAATGACGAATCAGAATGTTCAGACCAACAGACATGGGCCCCAGAACAAAGGGTGTAATCAGGCGTCCGCGGATAGTAAGCATTACTTAGTAAGCAACAAACCGAACAAACGTACGAAAAGCACTAAGATTAGCTCTCTCTTCCAAGCGAGGTAATCGCAATACTAAAAGGACTGAAAAACACGAGAACAAAATGACACATGTAAAGACATACAACAAATCGCCTCGTAGAATAAACCACAAAGCAACAAAGAGTAAGACCAACACCTGAAGTAAATTGTAAGTTAACTTGTATTAGTTATTTCATTTTATTCAGATGTTGAAAAACACTTACTTTGCAACTGCTAGGATTGTTTCTACTTGAGGAACAGTATTCGTTAAAGAAATTCGCAGCGCCGGCGGTCGTAAGTATCCATTCGCAAAAGAAACTTACATCTTAACACGAACTGACACGAGAAGCCTTGTTACCAACTTTTCACTCAGGTATTCTCAGTTGCTACTTTCTTGGCATCATTATTGTTTAAGCGTAAGTAAAAATTATGCGCATTATGCAACAAGACGTAGATCAATATATGTACCATAGTTAGCCTTCAGAATGAGCAAATTGCATTCTTTCAGCATTTTTGGACATACAACTAAAGAAAAACAGTAACATTTTATCCGGTGTTATTAAATTTTCGCCTAAAATTCTATTTTAACACGTTTACATGATATATTTTCATTCGATTAAATGATCGTATAAAAGTTTAATAATGTTCGAAATATACCGCATACGTTGATTATTTTGACATAGTTTGAAATGTACGAACCGTCATGGGAATGGATGTAATGATCGAACATATTTCTCAACTTCTGTTTGAATGTTTGAGAAACACTCAATAAACTATGGTAACATTCTTACATATTTAGAAAACGTGGTTTATTATCCACCAACTGCGCTATGTTTTGTGTTGCAAAGCACCGTCAGACTTCAGTACAAATGTATTTCCTTACCTGTCATGGTGCAAATCCTTTGAAAAGTACCGTTTATGATTCGTTACGACCGTACGGCCAGCGTATACGTTTAACAGGGTGGTTGTTTTAAATATCTTGTTATGAAGAAGCATAAGGGAAGCGCAGTCCTGGGTAAACTTTTCAGCAGACATTTTCTAAATTGCCAAAAAAAATATGCTTGAACATTTCATGAATATTGTCACTTTTGCCTATTTTCTGCGAAAATAAAAAAATGTAATTATTTTGACATCTTCTGAATCTGCCCATACAGTGGTATCGGTTAAACTGAGGTAAGTGGTCACACCTCAGTCCGATCACACTAACCTGACTATTTTGCCTCGCTTTTCGAAAACAGACCATTGCAGCAGAAGAGCCTTTTCTTTTACTTACGAATCCCTTCTCAAATGTTGATTGCGGGTCGCCCTGGCGATCCGCATACATAGGAGTTGTGCTAATCGCACATGAAATACGAGAATTAAACCGAACCAGAAAGCGGAAGTTACTACTAGGACTATTGACATACTAGTCATGCATCTGATAAGGAATAGGATAGAATGATTTATTATGGCCTCTTCCGGGTAAACTTTAAACCCATTTATGCCCAGCGTCCCTTGAAAGGGGCAGTGGCAAACATTATAGACATAGATCAGACGCCGCAATACGCGGCGTCTGATCTGTGTCTGTACTATTTGCCACTGCCCCTTTTATGGGATGCAGCGTCTGGTATAGGTCTACACTGCATCAGATACTGAAATCTCTATAACAAATTATAATACAAAAATCAGTTCATATATCCTTTATCTCTGAAGTGAACCTGTCATGAGAGTATCTTTACTGGCATTAAAATGAAAGCGGTCCATTGTCGAATTAGCTAATACTAGCCCTGGACTCCCTCATCTAGTGATCTGCTATATTTCAAAAGTTGAAAAAAAAAACAAAAAAAAAAAAAACAGGATAACAGTAACTGTGGCACCTATTATTTGACCCCTATTATTTGTGTACATATCAGAGGTAAATTTGACAGTTTGGTGTGAACCAAAATTTGGAAAGTAACTGGAGTCATATAGGTTAGTTCAACAACACATAAGCTATTTAAGCATACATGCAATTGTTGAAGTTGAACGACCCGCTAGCTTAAAAAAAAAAGCTAAATTTTGTGCTGTTCAAGGAATAGATTTCTTCGCAAATGTGGGTAAATATGAGTGTGGCTTTGTTTTATCTCGTGTTGCACATTTATAGCCAGATCTTCTCACGTGTGAGAGATGAGAGTCGAAAATGAGAAAAAAAAAATGCGTCTTGACAGCAAATTAAAGTTATGACGCAGCGATATAAGTACTTAACAATAATAACTGTACTAATTCAGCGGACGACAGATCAATAATATTCTATTTTTCCCAGAAAATAGGCTTTGGAAGTTAATGCAAATTTTTTCTTTAAGGTACAATTTGCATGAAATGTCAAAGCCTAGTTTCTGAGAAAATTAAGAAAAATATTTCAAAATGCAGTCTTCTGATTTTTTATCCATAATGCTAAGCATCAATTGAATCATTACGTGTAGAAATGTAGAAGACGTATTGATACATGCAAAACATTGTACATGAAAGACAAAAATGTTTTCAGAGAAAAGTGCGACGGTATGCCTAAAATACAGATAGATGTTTGATTCATGTTTGGTGTTGTTTCTTAATTTTTTGTTTGTTTCTTTTTTTTTTTAATTGTTAGCTCGCCGGGACTATGTCCCTGGAGGGCTTATGTTGTCACTCAGTCGTTGGCGTCGGCATTCGCGTCGGCGTCCGCGTTAGCATAATGTTTAAGTTTTCAAAGGTGATTAGTTTTCTTTAATTGTTTAAGGTACCGCTTTCATATTTGGCCTACAACTACCTTAGGTTAAGATCTTTCAATAGAATACACTTCCATCCCCGAGTTAGACCTTTTATGTAGGTCAAGGTCAGTTCTTACTTTGTCACTTACACCCATGTTTAAGTTTTGCGTTTAAGTTTTGAAATGTGTACATAACTGCTGAAGTATTAAAAATAGAGCTTTAATATTTGCCACACCAGCCTTAGAGTTAGACCGTTCACTAGCACACACCCCTTCCTCAGTTTGAACTTCTGCCTAGGTCAATGTTGACCTTCTGCCTAGGTCAAATTCAGGTCATACTTTGTCATTTAAACCCATGTTCAAGTTCTGAGTTTAAGTTTTAAGAAATGTTTGTAACTGCTGAAGTATTCAAGATACCGCTTTAATATTTGGCCCACATCTACCTTAAGTAGTCTGTCTCCAGACTATATCTTTTTCTATCATTTTCTCTTTTCTTTTCAAAGGTATACAATCTAGTACAGCTTATAATGATTTGGTAAGTTATGTCCCTTAATGCGAAAGATAGGTTCTGTAGTAAAACAGTGAAATGGGATTAAAGAGACAAATACAGCTACAGGAAGTGATAAACAATGACAAAAATGCTGAAACGACTGGAGCCAGTCTACTACCTTAAGGTAAGACCTTTCAATAGTACACCCCTTCTTCAGTTTGACCTTTTGCCTAGCTCAAGGCCAGGTCATACTTTGTCATTTACAGGTGTGTTTAAGTTTTGGAAAGTGCACATGACTGCTGAAGTATGTATATATATAGTTTTCATATTTTGTCTACACCAACCTAAGGAAAAATGTTTCAATGGCATATACCCCATCCCTCAGTTTGGCATTCTTCTGATATTAAAGTCAGGTCATACTCTGTCATTTACAGTTATGTTTAAGTTTAAGTTCTGCATTTAATCTTTAATATTTAAAGTTTGTTTTCCTATCCGATTAGCCCCGATGCTATAATAAAGGCAATAAAGTATGCTTAACTTATCCGATCAGTCCTTTCCGGCGAGCTACGTTGTCTTCTGACAACTCTTGTTTTGTTTTTGCACTTACGAGCTGGAAGTTCTAGGATAATAATATTAGAACGGTGGCATCTCACACTATTTGCAACAAATCCAGGGCCCAGTTGTTCAAAGCGTCGTTAGCTTAACGAGCTCGTTAAGGATCATTTCGTTAACTGTTTTAGCAGATTCAATGCACATTATTCTGATATTTTTTGCTGAAAAAATGTGAGTAGCTTTTGCACTGCAAAAGCTACTCACATTTTTTCAGCAAAAAATTTCAGCATATTTGCGTATCACTCGATGTAAATTTTAACGAATCGTTAACTAACGACGTCGTTAGCTTTGAACAACTGGGCCCAGCAGTTTTAAACTACGTCAAGCCGGCAGTGGAATAAATGTTTTCTAATTTTAGGATAAGTATACATGTAATAAAACAAAATAAAAAAAAAAGTGATGTCAAAATACTTAGGGTTAACACAGTAATCTGGAAGAAACATTTTAACCCTTAAGAGGAATGGAAATGCTTTCGGGGGAAGCAAATTTGTCGAAATGGTATTTGTCCTCTTGTAAAAAAGGTCTATAAGAAAAAAATTGCTCTCTTCAGGGGCAAACTCTTTCCTTATAGAGAAATGTAAAAAGATCCTAGAGACTTTACGGTAAATACTTGAAACTGGCTGCCAGTATATGTACCGTAAATTTTAGGGCGCCTGTAGATTATTTACTGTAATAATTACGCATGGTAGGGCAGTACAGGACAATTTGTGTAACGTATAGGACATAGTAGGAATGTGAGCTAACGCACCGTAACACATCCTTACCTCATCCAACGAGGAAGTTCCTGCAAAAGTTCTGCGGGCCCCAGTAAAAAAAATACGGTAAAGGCACTGGTAGCCAGTTGCCAGTATTTACCGTAAAATATACGGGGTTTTTTAGTGAGTAATCTTCTTGGCATAAGGGCATTGGTATGCAGTATAGCAAACAGGATGTCATAAAAGTCTCCCTAGACAGAAATGGCAAAATTCTACCAAATGCATCCAGCTCCCTTTAACCGATTTATGCCAAATAGACCCTTTTCTACCTTAACTCTTTGGACGAGTCTATATTCTATATAAGGATAGCCGATTAGTTTTTATTATTATCATGTTTTGAAGAAACTTTTGATCTTAATGCAAACGGTATAGACCCTGATCAGACGCCACGCTCTTTGGCATGTGATCTGGACCTTCACTGTATGCCAGTGCCCCGTTCATGGGATACTAGGCTTAAATGGGTTGAGTAGACATTGCTCAAGAATGCTTGTGTTTTGAGTCGGGTTCACTTAACAAAAACAATCAGAACTAATCTCGATTTTAAACCCAAAGAATTTACATGCAAACTGCTAGCAATTTACTTGCCTGATTTTAGTTTAGCAAAACAATAGCCAATGAAAAAAATCCGAACAAATTGGTATAGCTCTGTCGTTCATTAATTCTTCTTCATATATTAGAAACTATATATTGGAAATATAACCTTATTGATCGATGCCATCCGATTTCCCCTAGCAACCCTACGCTTAACATAAATTTTGTAAATGTGTAAATAACATTCGCCTAGATATCCTTTAGTAGCCTCGTTCGCCAGGCGACTACTAAAAATAGCTATCGAGCTGCGCAAGGAACTGGACTATCCTTTAAGTAGACAGTCAGTTAAAACACTTTTTTTTGTTTAACTATTGGGTGGAACATAGCATACTTTTCAACATCTGCTTAAATGCTCCCTGCAAGGCTTTTAAACAGAGTGCTTGTTTTCAACCTTTAATCGATCGCTAATTTGTGCATCCGATTTAGTCAGTTCCGGGTAAGGTGTTTACACAGGTTGTCTTTAAAGGTGTGTAGATATCGGTGCAGTGTATGTAAAAGACTCTGACACATGTGACAGACGATTGAAGCGAAAAAAAAAATTGCCTCGTCATGAAGGAACCTGCTTTATGCCATTTGCGAACAACAAAAACACATAGTTTGTGCATCTGCGCAGTCTGATCAGCGCCGTTGTTGTTCGCTGTCTAGACAGTTTACTACCTATCAAAACTTTCAAGACTAGATTATCCGGCGCGGTGGCTGAGTTAGCCAGTCTATGGTGAGTAGGCCGGTCTGAGTCTTACTTGGTTGAAAACCTCAAAGACAGGTTTTCTCGTGTCCTCGCTTATATTCTGCACTTTGACAAAGTACGGGGAGACGTTTTAGGGGCATCACACGGCGCTAAACACCAGCTATAATTGGATTAGTTAGTTATCATTGCGATACGAATGGAACACCATAGTGGATATAATTTGGATTTCCAATGAAAAATATTTGCGTTAATAATTAAATCTGGAATGCCAGTTGGACAGTCTGAACTTACTATTTTATTATTGAACTTTGAACAGTGTATTGTAATGGTTATTTTGTCGAACATTGTTGTATTGTTATTTGAGTATATAGTTTGTGGATTTCCATATTGAAATAGAAACTTGTACTTTATTTCTTATTAAAAATTCGAAATTTAATTTTGCCACAAATCAACGGCGGAACATGTGGTGGAGAATCCGGGTAGAAGATCATATGGTCTCTCGCTAGCGTAGCAAGTGCTTCTAAAATAGAGTTAATTCCCATCAACAAAAACAGGAACTGTGAATATGGAATACCATATGTGGAATTTCAATAGATTCGTGCCTCTACGGACTAATTCCCAATGTACCAGATGCGGACAGTACCATCTCGCAAGACAATGTCGCGCACATTATGCGCAGTGTAACATCTGCATTAAAGTAGGACAATTCGCTGCCGTGTGTTGGTTTAAAGACGACAAATGCAAAACAGTTAGGTCTAAACAGCGTGAAACGGAGCGAATGAACATGTCCATTGTCCACCATGGAGGAATGAAACGTTTTAAAGCAGTGGCCGGGAGCAGTGGCTAATCCAAACTGAGAAAACGGAAACTAGAGACCCACAGCCCACGGCTCGCTCACCTGAGTGACATAGCCACTACAGATATGTAGATGTTATGCAACATTTTTGCAAATCCTATTAACGCAACTAATGAAAAGATGATCATTTAAGCAGTACTTGGTTTTGAAGAGGAATATATACAATACAATACAATACAATACAATATTTTATTTAGCATCAAGCAAATACAAAGTTACTTATAGCCTACAACAACATATATATAGTAGTGAGGACAACAAAATCACTGTCAAATCTAGCATGTTTACCGAGGAGCTTAGCGAACACGTATCTACAGCGGCTCTCGTCCTCCCGAAGTACACGGGGAAAGAGTGTTTACCCTAAGTAATTATCTCAAGTCCGGGAGAATCGAGACATGAAGCATATAAGCGAATCCCTTGGCTACCCCTGACTTAAGTCAATTGAGTTATTGTCTTTGAGACAACGTGGGTCAGCTGCGATTCTGTCTAATGTTTTAATATGAAAACTTGTTCCTAACTGTAAACTAATAGCCTGCTTCCCCGTTATATTAGCAAATAAATGCATACGAAGCCTACAGCCAGCTCTCGTCCTCTCAAAGTACCAGGGACACGATTGTTTACCCGTAGCAATTACCTCAAGGCTGAGGGAGTCAAGACATGAAACATGTAAGTGAAATTAAAGTAAAATCCCTCGACTACCCCTGCCTTAAGTAAATTAATTGTTTTGTTGAGACAACGAGCGTCATTGCTATTCCACATCGTTTATTTATTTATATATTTTATTTAGTTTTTATTTTATTTTATTTAGTTCTATATTTATGTATATAAATATAGCTTAACATGCTCTAACCGGCGATCTGAGGCTTTTGGTATCCAGCTTTATTACTGATAAAACCGAAACCAGAAGTCACAGGTCACCGGTCACTCATACTATTATCTAATTGTCGTTCCTTAACATGAAAGCAAAATATATAAACTTTGCCAAATTCAATATAACTTTTTATTAGTTTTAGACATCAGATCATCGAATTATTTAAGGTTGGCCAGTGACAATAATATGGCTTCAGTTATTTTCTTCGTAAATCTCTGTAAAACGGGCACACTAACAGGAAATGATATTCGTTTTCTACAAAATTACCATTACAATGTCTACATATTCTTTCACTTCTTTCAATATTTTGATATCTTCCCCGCTCGACAGCTAAATCATGTGATGATAATCTAATTTTTGTCAGTGCGACCCTATATTTATTTTCAGAGATAAAATTCAAATATTGTTCAAAATTTAAATCATGTTTATAGCGAGCATATAGTAAAAGTCTATTTGAATTATTAATGGTTGCATACCATGTTTGCTTATACATATCAAATATTCATTGTTTTATTAAACTGAAGGGATATATACCTTTAACATGGTAGGCCCAGTTTAAACCGTTGTAAGTTATTTTATTATCTGCGTCAAGTTTTATCAGCATGTATATATTCTTTGGTATAAAATTATCTTTTGAAGAAAGTATTTTTATCCAATATCTGATCATACTAATCTTTCTGTATATTGATAATGGCACTCTGCCCAACTCTCCGTACAGGCCTGACAAGTTTGTTGATTTTTTAACACTTAATATCCATCGACAAAATTTTGTATGTAAAATTTCTACATCCTTTGCCTCGTACATGCCCCATACCTCCGCGCCGTAGTTTAATATAAATCCGACCAGGACATCAAAGAGTTTGCATTTTTCAGACACTGGGAGGTCTATTTGACGGAAAAGTGAAAATAAGTTATGCAGGGCGAAAGATGCATGCTGTACTAATCTCTTTTGAGTTCTGTGCCAGTTTCCGTTTTTGAAAAAAATGGATGCCCAGATATTTAAATGAATCGACTAATTCCAATTTACTATTGTTCAGATAAAAATCAAAGTGGGTGTGTCTGCCCTTTTCAAATACCATTGCTTTAGTTTTTGACGTGTTTATTTTTAAACCCCATCGTGTACAGTATGATTCTATATCATGCAGAATACATTGTAATACCTCTGGTGATTTTGCAAATACCACTGCATCATCTGCATATAACAATAAAATAGCCGTATTTCATCAACTGTAAATATTTCATCAAAGTTAGTATTAATACTTTGCATGATATCATTGATGAACAACATGAACAATATAGGTGAGCAGGGATCAAGCCGTTGTAAGAATTGAAGAACCGAGAGAAGGAGGATTGATATCTGATGCAAGATTTAACTACAGGGTACATAGAACGCAATGCTTTTATCAATTTGGAACTTACTTGCTCCCTATACAGTTTTTGCCATAAAAATGCTCTGTCTATTTTATCAAAGGCCTTTTCATAATCGATGAAAACGCAATATAATTTCTCTCTCGCCCCTAAAGTTTTTGCAATAACAGAATAAAATGTAAAAATACAATCGACCGTAGAGTTACCTTTCTGAAAACCAAACTGATTATCTAAAATTCTTTCTTCTTTTTCTGCCCATTTATTTAAACGATTGAGTAATATTTGAGAGTATATTTTCCCCAAAATATTTATTAGAGTTATTCCCCTGTAATTCCCGGCTTCATCTTGATTTCCACCTTTAAAAATTGGTACAATTATTCCTTCGCCCCATAAACGAGGATATTCTCCGTTAAGAAACAGTCTATTATAAAGTTTTAAAAGGAACGGTGATACAATATTAAATGAGACTTTAAATATTTCTGCCGATAATTTATCCGTGCCAGTACTTTTATTATTTTTTGTGTGAAAAGATTGCCATTTGAACTCATTTGCGGATATTTCGGAGTCTAATTCTTCATTATATATATTTTCGGGATTTGCATTCTGTTCCTGTTGGTTTTGATTTCGATCTGACTCATTTCCATATGTCGATTTAAAGTGTTCGTACAAGTCGTGGACTGTAAGTCTTTCGGACTGAACTGTTTTGGGCTTTAACTTTTTCTTTATTGACTTCCAAAAATGTTTTGGCTGTTTCCTAGCCATATTACAGACCTCTCGGCCTTCTTTTAACCTATATTTTTTCTTGGCGACTGTTTTGATTCGATTATATTTTGTTCGCATTGACATAAAATTTTGCCTATTGGAGTTTTATTTTTCAAAAAATTTGCCTATTAGTTGGAGTTTTATTTTTCAAAAATAAATTTCTCGCCCGATTAAAATTATTTCTGGCTTCCATGCACTTCTCATCAAACCATGCATTTTTTTTTGCTTTTGGCCTACCGTATGGTTTATTTGATCTTCCATGCACCGTTTTACTAAAAACATTAGCCGTACTATCATACATAAAATTTGTGAATGACTGAACGACACTGTCAATGTGATCGGTATTTACCTTCTCCGTCAGCTGATCCAATACACATTCACAGGTACGTAATTGATTTCTAAAAATAGATACCTTTGATTCATCATACACAAGTTTCTGTTGACAGCCAGTATCAACTTTTGTCTTATAAAAAGTATCATTCATCGTATATTTGGACGCTAAACTAAAGAATAGAGGTGAGTGATCTGAAAATTCATTAAAATCTAATACACAAAAGTTTTTAATATGCTGACTGTCCGCTGCGTTGCATAATAAATAATCTACTACACTAAGTCCGTTGTGCGAAACGAAAGTGAACTGGCCTATATCACAATCGTCACCTAACCGCCCATTTGCTGTAAATAGATTAGTCATCTGACAGAACAATAACAGTCTCCGCCCATAATTGTCTACTACCTCATCTTTATTTACTCGCGTAGTAAAAGTAGTGTTTGTGTCAAAGGACTCCGTAAAAGCCTCATCGTCCAAATATGTGTCAAAGTCCAATAAATCTTGTTCTCGCGCTGTCCGGCCGTTGAAATCGCCTGTGATATATAGTTTACCCAGATCCTTATATTTTAAGACGCCTTGTTCTAAAAACTCATAAATATCTGTTTCTTGGTTGTAAATTTAGAACTTTTGAGCTAGATGGTGGAATGTATAAATTACAGATATACACATCTTCCTCAAACCTGAATAAATCGCTTTGAATTTTAACCCACAGAATACCGCATTGATTTTTCTCCACGATTTCAATTTTATCTTTAAAACAATTCATATAATAAATTGACAGTCTGCCACTGTATCTTCCTTTTTTTGTACCTACCGACTTATTTCAAAATATATGATCGCACGTATATCCTTGTATATCGAAATTAGAATTATCAGCACAGGATAGCCAAGTTTCTGAAAAAAGTAGGATATCGTATTTTTTAACCGCTCTATAAAATCTATGTCATTTAATTTTCTTTTCAAACCATGCACATTCCAGGATAAGATGTTAATTCGCTCTTGACAACCTTATTGTTGTCCATCGTGCTACATTTCATGCTCTTGTGGCTCTTCATTAGACGCTCTTGACTTCCCTTGGCCTGGTGGTGGGCCACTTGGTCTAGACGGTGCTTGTGGCGATCTTTGAGGTAGTGGTCGCTGTTCAGATACCTGAGACTGTTGGTGAAATGGTTCTGGTTGTGGCACAGCTGGTGGTTGATGTGGCGGTTGTACCATACGTTGTGGTGTGTTGTGTGGCTGTTGTGGTTGTGGTATCCACTGATATGAATAATGTTGTTGTGGCGGCGGAGGTGGGGGATACCATGGCCGTTGCGGCGATTGTTGTGTGGAGTACCCGGGCTGTTGTGGTTATTGCCATGTCTGATATGGTGGCCCAGAAGGCGCAGAAGGCTGCGAATAAGGTGGTATATTTCTCGGCATTTGTGGTAATCGCTGTTGCTGTTGAGGCGTAAGTTTGTACTCAATATCATTGACAATCAGTTTGTCTTTCACGAGTTTAACAGATTTCCCGTTTGACTTTTCCCGTTGCATTATTGGAAAAGGGTCCTTCTTGTTTCCCTAACTTCTGCCGGCCACTGTTTGCCGACACCTAAATTTAACCCCTTCAGGATGTCAGTTTTCTCATAAGCCTTTTGTCTCACAATTTCTCTTTCTTTATAATAGTGGAACTTTGCCACGATAGGTCTAACTTTGTTGTTACTGTGGGCACCAACTCTGTGTACCCTATCAAATGTCATATTTCTTGCCTCTTGGATCGCTAGTGTTTCTACACAAACTTGCCTTACTAATTCTTCACAGTTTTCGTTTTGCCCCCTTTCAGCTATTCCATAAAATAGAAGGTTATCGCGCATTGACCTTGACTCTAGGTCTGTTATTTTGGCTTCAAGTGATACCTTCTTCTCCCTTAAGGAATTTGCATTTGTTTGCATGATGTTACATTCCGTCTTTAGTCTACTTATTTCAGTTCTAGCTCTATCTAAGTCCTTTTTTGTATCGTCATTTTCACTACTGATAAAGGAGCAAGATTTTTCTACCTCAGTCACCCTTGGCTCTATTGCATTGACTTTATTTTCTAAGTCAGATACTTTCATATTTATGACATTGACCGTCCGTTCTATCTGATCCAACTTGGTCATAGACAGTTTTATTTGTTTTACATCGTCTGTTATCTCAGAAATCCAACTCGGCGGTATTGCAGCCTGTACCTGGGGCACATTGAACAATTGTTGTGGAGAGAATGTAGGGTTCATGTATGGAACGGGGCATGGACCGGAGTTGAAGACTGACGCCGTCGACACTGTTTCATTTGGGCCTTCCTTGCCAACTTGTGTCTGTCCTTGTGATTGTGACTGTGACTGAGTCTGTGTTGGACCTTGCTGAGAGAGGTTCATATCGGACGGGTTAAAAGCATTAGAGCTCGGATCCAGGAAGGGGAAACCCTTGCTTTTGGTGTTTGTATTGTTTATAATTAATTGTTATTGTTATTGTTACTATTTTTAGAAGCACTCGCGTTTTGACCTTTACAACCTGCATGACCAATTTGTCCACAATCATTCAATGGAGAATTCGCCTTCCTTTTTATTCTCTTCTTTTTTCTGGGTTGTAAGTCACATTTTTGGTCCGCAGTTTTTTCCGACATGAAGACGAAACATTAATGAAACACTGTGTATTACTTTCAATTCTAAAAAGTCCACATTTCCACTTCAAATTCCATTTTTTCCGGAGCGACTCAAAACCATGTCCTCACTACTTTACCGTATTTACTCTCATCATATATGGGCATGAAAGTCAATGAGGCTTGATCAGTTGAACAAACTCTTAATCACATTTCAACAGTAGGATCAATGTGAAATTTGGTGGAAATTGGCTAAGTGGTTTCTGAAGAATCATGATTTTATACATGTAAACAGCATAAATGCAGGGAAATAGAAATTGGGCCACTGGCAGCGGAGGAGAAGTCTTTTAAAGTTTTTTTTCTGTTTTTAGCTCTGGCCACCATTTTTGTTCAGCCAAGCAGAACCATTTTAGCAATTTTGGTAGAGGGCTTTTTGAGGAATACTCCTGTGCAAATATTTTGAAACTTGGCCGTTGGCCAAGGATGAGATGTCGTTTGAAGATTTTTTTTTTTCTATTTTTAGCTCTGGCAGCCATCTTGTTCAATGGTGCAGAATCATTGCGGCTATCTTGGATTTCCGATTGACACAATTTCAGCTGGTTTCGATCCAGAAGTCATCTTTTTATTACAGAGCAAGTTTCGGCTCAAAGCGACCAAAGGTTTGGAAAGAGATGTCGAGAACTGATTTTCAAAATGGTGGCTCTGGCGGCTATCTTGGATTTTCGCTCCGCTCAGTTTTACCTATTTTGTGTCTACTAGGGGCTCTAATGCTCATCATCAAATTTCAATTATTGGATTATACAGGCGATGTCCAAAATATGAATTCTCAACCTTTTTCCCATATAAATGTATAGGGCCCATACAAATGCATGCGGAAGCAAGTATGACCTTGCCGTAAAAGGTCAAAGGTCAATGTAGGACCATAATATTAGCAATTGCGGTAGACCTCCAGCTCACGATAACTTGTGCAAAGATTAGGCCCAAGGGGTTTTTTTGTTTCTGGAGAAGAAGATTTTTAAAGGTTTTTACCATATATGGGCAAGGCGGCCACCTTGGTCAATGGATCCCGCGACCATTTTAGCAATCTTTCATTCCCCTGCCCCAAGGAGGTTCGACAAGAAATTTGAGCAACACTGGAACGGGGGCTGCAGAGGAGAAGTCATTTGTAGTTCTCAATATTTTTCCCATACAAATGTATGGAGCCCATACAAATCCACAGGGAAGCAAACTTGACCTCGCCGTAAAAAGGTCAAACGTCAATGTCCGACCATCATTTTAGCAACTTTGGTAGATCTCTAGTCTACGATGATTTGTGATAAGATTCAGCTCCAAGGCATCCTCGGCTCTGGAGAAGAATTTTATAGTTTTTACCATATATGGGCATAGCGGCCATAATGACTATTTTAGCAATCTTTCATTCTCCCAACCTAAGGAGGCTCCTTATGATATATGAGCAAAATTGGCTCAGTGGCTTCAAAGGAGAAGTCGTTTGAAAATGTTAACGGACGCACGGACGGACGGACGACGGACAAAAAGTGATCACTATAGCTCATCCTGGGCATAGCTCAGGTGAGCTAAGAAAAGTAGCGAGTGTCGTTGTTTTTCTCCAACAGCTGACTTTTAATGATGTTTAATCCTAGCATGCGATCGGAGTCCACGTGGCTTTTCCTTTCGGATTCACGGAGATTTACAGAAACGCTGGATCTATGAAATTGACTACTGATTTTACTTTTTGTCCATTTAAATATTATTACTCATATTTATACATCTTCTTTTGTTGTTGTTTACTGTGATATTTATATCGAAATGACCTAAATTCGTTTTCAATGAAGGAAGAAATAATAGTCCTGCCAATGTAATAATGCCGCCTGTTGTCATTCATTATATTGTAAGTAATCTGAAACTCAGCTTTTAGTTTCTTGTTATGAAGTGAAATATGAATTCGAACCCATATGGAATGTTAACAGTGCCATTCAAAATTGTTCCAGACGATATTCTCAAATAAATTTTTATTTATTTTTATGTAGTTTTCTTCAGGGAAGATAACACTTCATATATCGCATGACCAAACTTTAATTTCTTGGAAAATAACACGTAAAGCATCTAAATTTTCTCTGAATGTAGGCCTTAACCTTTTCCGCTTTCCGTGCTAATTCAGCAGACGACACATTGATGACATTTTTTCTTATTCCCCCCTCCCCCCCACCCGCCCCCCCCCCCCCCCCACACACACACACAAAAAGGTTTTGACAATTCATGCAAATTGGTTTCACTGGAGCCAACCAATTTACATGAACTGTCAAAACGTGTTTTCTAGGAAAAACTGATAAGAAAAACATATTTCAATATGTCGTCTGATGAGAATTTTACCCAGTGTGTTAAGCGTTAAACAAAATTTATCAATATACGTATCATCTGATACTGTTGTTATTAGGCGCTGCCTCTATGTGGCTCAGTTGCCTGGTAGCGTTAAAATCTGAAAACTGTACTGAACTATTGTTTTTAGCGCGCAAAGAGTGAAAAGGATATTGTTAAGTCAATAAAGATCGTTGTGCCAAAATATCAAAAGGGAGCAGGCTTAGGATGGTTACTGTGGAAGTAAACATGAGATGGAAATCTGATCCATACAAGCAGGTTTCGACCAGTTAGTCCTCGGCTGTAGCTCTTGTTCTCAGTGTTTGTTTTTGTTGAGGTTTTACGGCCAATTCAACCCAGTGAGGTCTTGTCGAGCGCGGTCACTTTAACTAACCACACTTTTACTGGGCAGGCTTAGTCCTCAAAGCGATTTACCAGTATTGTGCACATTCTGTCGTCAGAAACTGACAACTGCCCTTCTTGAATCAGCGGAAGGGAGAGAATAACAGTCGAAAATATTTCATGATCAAATCCCCGCGAAAGAATGTTGCCGACTCGGCGGGGGTCGAACCCGCAACCTCCTGATCACCAGTCGGACGTGCATCCAAATGAGCCGCCGAGACCGGCCTGATTGTACATGCCCGTAGGGTCTATTATAACCACTTTACGTTAACACACCCATGCAGAGAGTTGTTTAGGGGGAATGTTCAATGATAATTTTGGGCTATTTTTCTTATTTCGCCATACCCAATATGTTGTTTGTTCTAATTAGAAAAGCCTCGAAGAAAGGCTTCTAATGAGTACCCAAAACATGTTTTTAAGGGAAACAGGAGAAAATTGTCCCACTCAATGCTAAATACTACTCCTTTACAGCTCCTCTGTGATCTATGTAAATTGTACACTTCGCCATAGTAGCTCTCGATTTATTAACCTTTTTTTAATGAAAACCTTATTTTTTCAAAGTAAAATCTTTAATTTGATTTCCCGCTTATCTAGAGCTATATAAGCGAGGACATTGATGATTATGAAATATAGAGGTTGAGGAATATTTTGGTTACTCAGCTAATTAAGACTTACACAGTAAAACGTTGTTATATCTACCAGTAAAAAAAAAAAAACTTTTGAAAGCTGATTTAAAACTTGCAAAATTCTGGAATTCAACCAAATAATGTCAACCCATTTATACCCTTGCTTTCACAATACATTATGGGGGTTAACAATATATATATATATATTTGTTAAGGTAGTAAATATATCTCCTTTTAATAGATACCGCTAATGTGTACTTTTTACTATTTTATACCGTTTGTCCAGGCCTACCATGCCGAGTGTTTCTCTTGGAGAATTTGACCCCCACCTTCCCGACTATTACTATATAAAAGTAGGGATAGTGGGGTATTGCACTTCCATGTTTTTCTAATGATTGAGACCATAAAATTCTGCCCCGATACCAATAAAATGATGTTCTGTTATGCAATTAGTTAAGTAATACTGATAAGACAGTTAACTAGAAACCCACTCACAAAATTCTTAAATATAAAACACAATGAAGTAGCTCAAAACCGATTCCAAAATCTACATCTGCATAAAAAATTAATCAAATTACACATTTTAAATGGTTTCCTATGTTAAAAAATAAAGATTTTATGACTATATATTACAGTGCAGGGAACCAGTTTTATCAGAGAAAAGTAGTCACCCAGGTAAATCTGGTAATACCACCTGTTGTGAGCAGACTCGTTAGTGTACGAGAGTTGAGGGCAGTAGCCATAAAACATCTGGTGAGCATGAATTTATTTGCCACTTTTTTTCTAAGAGAAAAACCTGTCATGAAAATGTTTCTTTCAAAGTTCTTACGGTACATGTATAAATTGTAAAATTGTTTTGCCTCTCTTCTGAATAGGATCTACACTAAAGGAAAGAATTTCTTCCAACGGGAGAAGTCCTTTCCTTTTGGGGTAGACCCCCTTTTTCAGAACGGGCTTGGTAGCAGAAAAACAAACAAGAAGCCACAAAAAATGTTTCCCTTGTAAAGAATTGCGGGGAAAAGTGGCAAATGTATAAAGTCCATTTCTCCTTACGTCCATGTACAGTCGACTTTCGTTATCTCGAAGTCCAAGGAACTCTCTGAAATACTTCGAGATATCCGTATCTCGACATATCAGATTTGCAGAATTGAGGAAAAAAGATAAATCAAACAACCACATTTCACAAATGAATATGTAATTTGACTCCTGAAAATAGAGATATACTGAAATAATGTGGAAAAGAGGAGAAATTGCTCCTTACGAGCAATTTCTCCTCTTTTCCACATTATTTTGTTACCTGTTGTCATAGTTTCATGTTAAAACAGGAACCAGATTTTCACTTCGAGATAAGCGGTAATTCGAAATAAGCGAGTTCGAGATAACGAGAATCGACTGTATTCTACAATAGCCATTGATTCCGTAAGCAGGCTACGAAGGCCTTGATAAACTTTGCGAATGCTTCAGTTGATCTGGACCTTCATTGTCTGTTAATGGGGTAAGCCCCACTAGCATTCTACATAAATGTAGACGAGTAGCAGGCAATTATCGGCCCGCTATAAAGTTATATAGAATGCTTACTTGGAGGGATTTGTTTATTTTCGCGTAGAACATTTTAGGGCCTACCCATACTTATTCTGACAGTTTGCACAAGTCCATTTGAGTGCCTGGGCCCAGGGCGTTTACAATCGTTCTTCAAGTTAAGGTCAACTTTAAATAAGGACTGAGGTTTGCAAAGCACATTTTGCGCTTTCAGTTGAAATATCTGATTTTCAACGATGACATTAATAAATATAGTTCGATACAGTCTACTAAAGAATCATAAAACTATTTATTTTAATTGACTTTAATAGCCTCATTTAATACTTTCACCCCTGATTTTCTTAAGTGGACGCTTTCCTCTTTGAAAGCATGCCCATTACTGCAAACTGGGTATTGGTAAAAACGCAATCTCAGAATGGCAAACAGTGTACATCCAGATGTGATGGCTTATTGTTACACTGTTCGCAGAACGGGTTAATATCTGAAAATATCGCCATTAAGTTTAACGTAGACCTTAACTCTAAGGAATGTTTGTTAACTCAGGACCTGGTGATATGCCTAAAAGACCTTTCCCCAGTTGTTCAAAACTAGCGATGTCGTTAGTTAACGTATCGTTAAAACTTTGATCATTAAATATTGCATATACGCTAATATGTTTGCTGAAAAAATGTGAGTAGCTTTTGCAGCTACTCACATTTTTTCATCAAAAAATACCTGTGAATTAGATATTGTACATACTAGAACAGTTAACAGTTTGACCACTATTGAGCTCGTTAAGCTAACGACGCTTTGAGCAACTGGGCCCTGGTACACAGTACGTACCCTAATGAAATTGCTGCCAAAGCACTGTTTGACCTGTGTTTACACGATATTGTTCAAGCATGTTTTACATACCTCAGAATAAATGAAAAGTACACGAACAGCGAATGTCGAGATCACCCAGCGCGTACGTCCAACAGACAGACGGGCCAAGCTCTGTTTTTCGTAAATGCATTAACGCCTTTTTTCCGCGAACTTTCTTAGATTGTAGTCGTGTGGGATAAGTCAAAAAGCGTTTAATAGTAATCTTATTACAGTTCAGCCTGCTCATCCGCACAGACTAACCAAGTCTTTTGATTTTCATATATTCGTTAAGTCCTGTTTTTTTCATGACTATGTTTAAATCGTTGTCATGGGACTACTTGAAAAAAAAAAACAAAAAAAAAAAAAAAAAAAAAAAAAAAACAAAAAACAAAAAACGTTTAATAGTGATTTAATTACTCAGCTTGACGCGGTTTCAGACAGAATATCTAAATAATAAATTATATAAATGATTTTTTTGCTGCAAGGTCGGAAAACGTACCTTTGGACAGGTGCGTCCAGCGATGATTCGGATCAGCCTGCGCATTTGCACAGGCTGATCAGAATCTTCTCTGGGCGCATTTTGCATAGCCAAGGAAGCAAAGTTTCTGTATGCGGACAAAGGAGTTTCTGATCAGTTTGCGCGGGAGCACAGGCTGATTTGAGTCTTCGTTGGGCGCACATATCAAAAGGTACGTTTTCTTACGTTAAGGCTCATTTATTTAACTGGAAAATAATTAAGCATTTGGAGTTATCTAGCCAATGGGAATATGTGATGTTTACCTTAAATATTCGGGCAGATAGGCCTGAGCAAACAGTGTAGACACAGATCAGATGCCACAGAACGCGGCGTCAAATCAGAGTCTAAACTGTGTGCTACTTATCGAGCAGTTTTAAACACATAATTAGGTATTAAAATGGCTTTTTTCAAATGTTAGGACAAATGTGGTAAGAAGTTGAATTTTCTGAATATTAGGGTATATACGGTACGCTGGTCGGTGACATAAACCCGTTTAAGATAGGCATAATTTGAAAAGGGTGTCTTTGGGATTATGTGAACTGCAACGTCCCGGATCGCCTAATGCGCCTGCGCAGTCCCATCCAGATTGTCTATTTTACATATTCAGTATTATCCAAATATTACTGTAAGTGGACAATGACCGTCCTTTTGAGATTTCGCGGATGCTTAGGCTGATCTTACGCTTTGCTGTCCCTATATGTCCCGAAGACATGTTTTCACATGACGTGGTTTAAATATAATACACTTAGATATTTGTTATTCAACACTTTAGGGCGTATAAAATAAACAGCCACATGTCGGAACTACTCTCTTGACATTCTTCTAATCTGATCAAAAAGACTATTATTTGTTAAGCATGACTCGAACAACACAGCTGGTTGAAAAAATCAATGGAGCCGCTGATGGAAGAAGGTATCTATCTATCTATCTATCTATCTATCTATCTATCTATCTATCTATCTGTCTGTCTGTCTGTCTGTCCATCCATCCATCCATCCATCCATCTATCTATCTATCTATCTATGTCTATCTATGTCTTTCTGTCTTTCTATCTATCAACCCACCATCTCTCTCTCTCTCTCTCGATATATATATATATATATATATATATATATATATATATATATATATATATATATATATATATATAGTGGATATATATATATATATATAATGGCCATATTGAAAATATATATAGTGGCCATATTGAAAATTGTGCGAGAAATCAATCAGTAAAATTTAAAATACTACCACTTTATAAAATGCAGAGTGATAGTACTTCGGCAAAAAAAAAAAAAAAAAAAAAAACTAAAAGAAACTTTTCATTGTCTTTTCAAGCCAAAATTCAAAAGGCATATTTAGGCATTATGCATCTGTCAAACGTATCATATGTTTATATATAAACCCCTATTTTAGCTGGACAATACGTGTGACGTCCCTTCCTTTATATAATAACGTTGTTGCTACAGACGCTTATATCGTTACCCAATATGTCTTCTGAAGATCAACAGTGTAAGTACTGAAACGCGTTAAATTTGGAGAAAACACAAGGCAGTCTTTTATTTATCATAGATAGATAGATAGATAGATAGATAGGAAATCAAAAAGTCCGATGTCGCCACAATATTCTGTATATTTAATATTCTACCGCGGTTTCATTGCTGTTGATAGATTTTCAAGATTACCTAGCAACATATACGTAACGTCCGGCGTAAGTAACGTTATGTTACCCGTTGTTAAAAACTGTAATATCTAAACGTCTGGTCACCGAATACCCTTATGGCACATGTCCATACTATTGATTCTGTTTAGCTTTGGCTTTAGAGTATTGATAAAACGCTTTTCCTTTGCCCGTTTTAAAGTTGTGCTTTCAGTGGTCTCAGTTCAGTCCACAGAGAAATTCAAATCCCTTACAAATTAATTTGTCCAGAGGCATGTGGATAGCATGCCTCTGTCTTCTGATTGTAAATAGTTTTATTTTATTTATTACCCAGATTTGTTTTTTTTTTTTATGCTAAATTCTAAATTTAGCCACTCACCCACCCACCTGAGATAATGATCAAAATTGATCGACTCAGTACCAGAAGATAGATAGAATACATTTTATAAAACGGAAAAATATCATATTTCTGAGTCATAGCAGTTGCACAATTAGCTATATGTTCGCTAACCTTAAGCATTCTTGTGCTAGGGTCACAAATTTGCTGATTATGTATCATGACTATCGCAATAAGTTACCCGTTTCACCAATATATTCCTCCCCACAGTCCCTGCATTTCATCACGTGTATCACATTGTTTACGCCGCATGACATGTTCTCGTGGATGTTGAAGTTTTTTTTCCACATTTAAATGTAAATGAATGTCCTTCTAACAGATGAATACAGAGGTCGCAATTCGGTCTGTTGATTGCATTTTGTAGCTTTTAGAGTGTTATTCGAAATGAACTTTGCTTTTGTAAGCAAACGCTATAGATTGTATGGTTGTCTTTTGCTTTTTATGAGTTTATATTTGGACAAAATATCTGTGTATATAAAATATTAGTATCCTCTTTTAAAATTTGGACATTGTCTAGTATGACTCGAAACATTTCGGGGTCTTTCGGGTTGTGTGTTGACACGTATGGAATAATTTTCTCTTTAGACTTTTCTTTTACGGTTCTAAGAATATGTTTATCTAACGCCATAGCTATGTTTATGCCATATCAAATTGTTTGTAACGGATAGTTCTGTTTTGTTAAAATTGACTTTAGTTCTACGTGTTAGAACAACATGTTCTTCGGAGATGGTTGTTCTGAGTCGGCATGCTAGAGTGTATCGTATGTTAATTTTAGTATGCCTAGGGTGACACGAGTTGAATAAAAGGTTCTGCTTGCTGACTTGACTGTTTCTTTATAGAACATATCGGTTTCTATTTACAGTCTTGTTGCTTTACCAATGCATCTAAAAAGTATTGTTGTACACAGCTGTATTGTAATGTAAAGTTTAAATCTTTATGCAAACTATTCAGAATAGAGTGCAAATGTTCCAAATCCTTGGCAGACTTTGTACATGGTATAAAACAATCGTCTAGAAATCTTTTCCAATTATTAATGAAGTATGTGCCAAATTCCAATCCAAAGGAACTTTTTATTTCTTTGTACAGTTCTTGTTTGAGATACCCTACTGTTAGAGTCGCGTATACTGGCGCGAACTTTGTACCCATTGCGGTCCCTTTTACTTGCCTATAATACTTATCACTGAAGGAGGAAGTGTTATTTTTCAGAATTAAATTTATTCCGTTCAAAATATATTCGTTAGAGAGTCTATCTTTCAATGTTCCTAGGTATTTATCTATCCAAAACTTTATTGCTTTTATTCATATACATTGTTACGGTTTGCTGCCGACTGACTACAGGCCAGCTCTTCACTACTCAGGCTCAGGGATTAATGAACCTCTTTGTTGCTCTTGTTTCAGGCAAGTAGGGTAGGAATCTCGAGCGAACACAAAGGAAAAGTAAAATGGACTTCAACTAAAGTCTATTTAATTAATAAAAGAAAAGAAAAGACGATTAAAACTTATTTGTAGTTTGCAAATTTTATTTACTTTGACTTCAGTTCTCTTAGCACTTTGATTATCTATGCAAAATCAACAAGGAAAAAATCAACAATTTAAACGATGTTCAAAACATAGAAGTGAATGAAAATTGTAGCACGGGACTTGTTCAATGTATTAAACAACAAACATGACCTAATTTAGCTTAGATACAGTGATCTCTTGCTCCAACAGCTGTGTCCGTCAACCAACAGTGTCAAATGAAAGTTTACTGTGACCAAAATGAATTATGAAAGATGAAATGTGATTCAATTATTTAACTGTCACTTAAACTCTAAGGAAAATTCTTAATTAACTCTTAAAAATGCGTCAAGGTGTTGTTTTATTGTTTCCTCATCCCTTTGTGATAAATTAATAAAATACGAAATCAATCTGAAGAAACTAGAATACAAATAGCCCAGACGCACTCATTCAGCGTCTTCCTAACCCGAGATTCAAAAATCGAAGTCCACTAATCTACAACACTACAATATAGGTTCCTGCAAACATCGGACGTAAAATCATACGTTCCTACAAGATTTGCATAAACAATTCTACAATCCTACAAAGAAAATCGGTACGATCACGTGAATCTACAACATCTTGTAGGATGACATCAATAACTAATGGTAAACGTCAATGGCGGCCAATAAATAGATAGAAATTCACCCAGAAGGTGCAGAAGATCATCAATAACTTGATAAAACTGAATGGACAGTAGGATAAAACGTATAAGAAACGATGAAGAAATAAATTGTCTATATATCCCTTACAATTATGCGAGGATAATAAGTAGGGTTTTCTGATTAATTTTGAGTGAAAGTGGGAAATGTGCCCTTGACAGTTCAGCGACTTCACACAGCGCCTGACAGCCTCGCTTTCGCTCAATTTTGCACTTACACAAAACGAATCAATACACAAAACACGCTGATACTAATCAATGCGGAATTTGCGACATTGTACGATAAAATATGCGTAAAACGGAACTGACGAATGGATTAATTACATGCAACAGGTAAGTAAACATCAAAAAAAAAAAAAAAAAAAAAAAAAAAAAAAAAAAAAGTACACATAAAATGTCCCATTAAAAATGAACCACATGAAATTCATAGTTACCGGTAAAGTGGATCAAGTTTTTTTAAGAACATTATGACATGATATACAATATGGTGTCAGAAGTGGGATCATGAGATATAACACTTAACTTAACAGGCAACTTTGCAAATTGACAATATCAAATGACTAACAGTATATTGTCAGAAGTGACACTATGAAAATTACTCCTTAGTCTTAATAAGAGACTACTTGATGTTAAACAGACATAAAGGCATATTTTTAGAATCAACTGAGAAACTTAAGTAATGCTTTGGACTTGCTACTTGAAATTACAATAAATTCTTACTTAGTTGATATTACTCCAAACTTCTTACTTAGTTGATATTACTCCAACCCTACGGGCTAATAAACATTTATGACGTATATGGAGGTTACATATTGAATTTTTTTAAGCTTTGACAAATCATAAATAAATCGCTGCAAGGCAAACCTGGTGAATGTATGACACAACAGACTGGATCACAGCAAATAAAGGTTATTCACCAGATAAAATAATGTGTCAGCCTTCATCCACAAGTAAAATTCACTTTTTCTCTGTCATAAGATTATCTCGGCTTACACATATCCATGATAGCAAGATATTTGTTCATATCTAAGTCGAGATGTAATTCTAAATCTTCTACAGAGGTTTACATGAAACAAACATTCGTGAACAAAGGAATAGACATCAGCAACAAATCAGACTTCATTATTGCTTATGAAGAGTCACAATAAAACCGAGACTCCCATCTTCTATCTGTAATGTGTTCTTTGTTTCCAAAGGCAATCTTTTTGACATTTATTGGCATAAGATGATCAACAAGCCATAGCCCTCTTCCATTCGTAATCGAATAAGACTGCAAATGTAAGTGACCTACGTATTGACGCAAACTGGTTCTATGTCCATGACAATCCTTTATTCACCGTTGCTTCAATAAATAAATAAACAAATAAATGAATAAATAAATCAACTAGTCCCTAGTCCTTCACTCATACTACCACCTCTACACACATAGACTGATAATTCCTACGTGTTACTTTCATGACGGAATTCCTGGATGTACATTAACTTTTTTTGCTAGTTTGTAATTTAAGAATCTCTCTCTCTCTCTGCAATCTGATTTTTTATTACTTTTTTTTTTATCCTACACTATTCTGTGTTTGTTACCGTCGCCTTCCCGTAAATTCTCCACACTTATTTGTTTACACTCCTGGTACTGACTTCTGCTTAGGTACGTTTTCTTTGGTTTTTGACTTTGCGCTCTCTTCTGCTCTTTCATCTCTCCTTCTAAGTCCTTTGGTCCAGTTCTCTTTCCCTTCGATTAATCTCTCTCCCGTCGATCCATCCCTATTTTCCATTCGTCATGTCATCTCATCTTCTTTCCTCTTTTTACATCTCTTCTTCTCTCCACGCCTCGCCTCCTCTCGAAATCTGTTCTCCTTCCCTCCCTCAATTCTCCTTCTCATGGTCGTACACTGAATTCTTGTGTCTTGACAAACCATCCACCAACTTACTCATCACCACAGTATTGTCGACTGTCGCCTTCCTAATTTCCTTTAGCTCTACTACATTCTGTTGCATTACTTTCCTAAATGTGGGCTACTGTTATCAAGGTTCTCTCTCAGCTCTGCTACATCCACGGGGAGCTCTGGTATAACATCGTCTAGCTTTCCCTTCGTAACTGCTGTAAATTCTGGGATTGCACGTTTCTTAACAGGTGTAGATGTAGCCATGTCCTCCTCCTGCAGGATCCCCTAGAACATTTTTTTTTCTTCCCTTTAGTTTCTCTTTCGGTATTCTCAGACCGTTCCGCTTCCTTTTGTGGATACATTTTCTGCATCTCACTGACAGGCGTCGGCACATATATTGGTGTATATTCCCCGCACACGACTGCGTTCCGAGTATCTGCAAACTTCTCCGCTTTTGTGTTTATTTCTAGCGTCTTGGCTACTCCGGGAGCACGATTTCACTGTCCCTCTTCTTTGTGACCATCTTCAGGTACAACTGCGGGTTTTTTTTTTTTTTTTTTTTTTGGCTTCCACTGGAGTACCTCTTGCCTTCATTACTCTGAGATCTAGGGCTGCTCAGGTTCTGGGCTTTTCTTATTTGTATTCCTCTTCCCACTTTCCCCACTGTCTTCCTTTATGGTCTCATTATCCACCCTTGTTTCTGACATCGTCAAGTCGAGCGGCTGCAATACATCTGCATTGTTGAGGGCTCCTTTATTGACTGAATTTTCTAATTATCTTCTGGGTTGATGTCTACTTTGACTTCTGGAACTGTTGATTACTGAGGTTGCTGCTCAGCATTTATTAGCTGTTCAGATCGGGACCCTGGTAGAAGTGCTTTAAACCCGTGGTGGTTTATTCTACTGAACGTTCTAAAGCGGTGGTCCTGGTGTTGGTCTTACTCTTGTTGTTTTGTGATTTATTCTACGAGACGATTTGATTTAAGTCTTGTCTTGTGGGGCTGCGGTTTGTGATTGTGGCACTCCCTGGACTTTTCTCTTACCTATTTTTGGCCTTCATTCAAGTTGGCAGTTAGATCCAAGTGGTGCACTCTGAAATTAGGTCTCTAAAGATAGAGGAACCGTTTCAGACAGAACCGGCTCCGGACTGATGACCAAACTGTATGGTAGCATGCTTCATGGAAGTTTGCACTGGGTCAGCTACGAGGGGTATTAATATGAATGCAACTAGGCCAATATCTCGCTTTTAACCACGATTTGCACAAAATAGGAACATGTATCGTATAGATGGTTGTGTAAGCTCTCCATTGATACAATACATGTGTAAATCCGTTCAGTCTAGCTTTGACAATTGCTTGATTAACACTGTCTACTCGTGTACACTAAAGCTAAAATAGTTGGGAAAAGGTCTCCTTTCACTGACCAAATACGGTCCTATATCAAGAACCGCTGTATTCTTGGTATACAATGCTTCGTCACAAAAAGCGGCCATTGTACGCGAATATCTGAAACAGGAAAAGGTTGTCGAGCTTCCGCACCCTCCTTATTCGCCAGATCTTGACCCTGTTTTCCAAAAATATTATTGATAATCCATTATGCACCTGTGGAGAAGTCGAATCAACAAGACATTTTCTACTTGACTGTTCACACTATGATGAAATTCGTGTTGCGATGCTAAATAATATTTCGGCAATTTGTAACCCGAGTCTGAATGTTTTACTTTATGGTGATTGTCAGCTTGATAACCGTTTAAATGAAACAATATTCCGTGAAGTACAAATATTTATTGCTGAAAGCAAACGTTTTGATCGCTGAAACGAAAGATACCTCTCTCTCTCTCTCTCTCTTATATTTTAAAGATTTTTCAGTCACGTATATACCATATGTATTCAATACTGAATATAGCAAAACTACATATTACATACATGTAATATATATATGCTGGTATATATGTTTATATGTTTATGTATATATGTACATGTATAAATACATATGTATACGTGTACATGTATGTATACATTATATGTATGGAAGTGCATGTACGAATATGTGTATGTAGTGGTATGTTTCAATCTTGTTAAAAGTTACAATTATTTAATAGTGTTCGTAGCAAATACTACATTCTGCATTAATTTAAATTATTCACCATAACATGTATTTTGTTCAAAATTTATGGGAGACAGATTCATATAAGTCTTTGACTTTTTTTCTGAATCCCAGTTGAAATATGTTTATGTTGACATGTATTGTATCTGTATTTATAAATAAAAATATGTTTAAACTAGATCTTGACCCTTGTGACATTTTCCTATTCCCGAGGCTCCAAAAACACCTCGCTGGAAGAAAATACCAAACGCGAAAAAATCTCGGTTCGGCTATTTTTCAGTGTCTGAACAGTATACCTCGAAAAGATTATGAAAACGCATTTGAAAATTGGATTAAAAGACTGAAACTTTGTGTATCACATGGTGGCGAGTATTTTGTAGGATTGAGATAAAGATTTTGGCATTGTTTGTTAAGCGCTTCTGAAAATTAACCCAGTTGCATTCATATATGAACACCCCTCGTATTGTAAAACACTCCGTCGGTGGATTACCAGTCATCCGATTATCCGTAGGCCCTCGTGGTATTGTCTGTGTCTGTGTCTAGTGGTCCCATGACGTGTGGGTGAGAGAGAGAGAAAGAGAGAGAGAGAGAGAGAGAACAAGGCTTGATATTTGATATGATGTCGTCTGCTAGTCTTGAATGGCGCTTTCAGGTTTATATTTACCATCACGTAAAAACATGCGTAGATAATTTTGACCCACCCCCTTAAACCCCACTTTGATATAGTAAAACTGAGGTTAACAGGGGTATACATTATTTTTCTTATTTTTGCTCAAAACATAGATTGTGGGTACTCGTTAGAACCGCCTCGCCGAGGCGGTTCTAACGAGTACCCACTAATCTATGTTTGAGCAGAAATGTGAAAAACATCCGAGTTTCTATCTGAAAATTTTCAGTTTTTGCAGGTGAAATTTTCTATATATTTGAGTAGGAGTGTTTTCGTAATGTAGACGAACCTTTTCTGTCTGAAACTTGGCGCAAAAGAGCAAACTAGGTTCTCTTGCGCGCTGAATTCTCTGTAAGGTAAGCACTGTGTACTTTGATTCCAATAAGTAATTTATCAGCCGCCACATAAACAAGCATGTCATCACGAAAGCATGCCTATATAATGTTGACCCCCTCAAACCCCACTTTTATATAGTAAAACTGGGGTTTACAGGGGTATACATTAATTTTCTTATTTCTGCTCAAAAACATAGATTGTGGGTACTCGTTAGAACCGCCTCGACGAGGCGGTTCTAACGAGTACCCATAATCTATGTTTTGAGCAGAAATGTGAAAAAAAAATAGAATTTTTATCTGAAAATTTTCAGTTTTTGGAGGTGAAATTTTGAATATATTTGAATAGGCGTGTTTTGGTAATGTTTTCTGGCATGTTTTCCGACGAAGACTCAAATCCGCGAAATGTTGACAAAGTCTTCATTAGGAAAATTTGCATCCTTGGCTATCCAAATGTGCCCAATGAAGATTGTGATCAGGTTGTGTGAATGAACCTACGCTGAGCGCGTATGTCCGGCGGTGCGTTTTCCGACCTTGATCATATAGTTTTTCCTACCATAACAAGCAATTAGCTCCATGGCAACCAGAGAGACAAGTAAATGACACCTGACTTTCTTGCTGTTTACCTGAACACTTAGAACTCTGGGTAAAATTTTCAGCAGATGACATATTGAAATAGTTTTCTTATTTACCCTAGAAAGTAGGATTTAACAAATCTTATTTTCCCCAGAAAACAGATTTTGACATTTCATGCCCAATGTTTCCAAGGTAGACAATTTGTATAAAAAGTCAAATCCTGTTTTCTTGGGGGGAAAATATTTCAATATGTCGTCTGCTGAAAATTTTACCCAGAGTGCTAAGCGTTAATAAATAATACAGAAGTCTTCTCGCATGGCTGACGTAATCCATAAAATGACAGTCTCGATCAGCAAAAAGGTTTGTTAATGTATGCGCTGAAATGCACAGGCTCAGATCAGCTAGTGTATACGCACAGGCTGATCAGAGCCTGTGAATTTCGTATGCCTGGTTTCTTTACCCAGTAGAAGCTACAGTGTGAGGCAAATACACCCATGGGACTACACCAGTGCACAGGGCTGTTTAGGCATGGCATTTCGAAAGTTTAGCTAGGCCCTGTTTCTGCGCAAACTGCGCATGATTCGACCCGATTCTTATTGATAAAGTAACGATTTGCGTATGCAAAGGAACATAATAAGATGACACTGATCAGAATGCAGACTTGCATAATGTGATCAGAATTTTACCTTTTGAATACATATATTTGCATACGTATATAACCTATGTCGTCTGTACTAGGCTCAGAGTATGCTACAGTGAACCCTCATTTCAACGACAGCATTTGTTCCAAAAGACTTTGTCATTAAAACGAATTTGCTGTTGTACAGAATACTAAATGAGCATATTGATATATAATAATGTTCTCGTTTTTTTATTATTCCCTCATAGGACATATGTTTTGGATATTTGTTAGAATCGCCTCATTCAGGCGATTCTAACAAATATCCAAACACATGTTTCTTTAAAGAATTAAATACAATATTCTTGCATAATTTGTGACTAATTGTTACCTTTTAAGCGAAAGTTTCGTGACAGTGAATAAACGATTATAACGAATTTTCTCGTTGTATCGAGTGTCGGTATAAAGAGGTTTGTCTGTAAATGCAGACCCATCGAGACCTTCCAGTCAGATTTCGTGCGTGCAGACCCACCAAATCCTTGTAGTCAGGATCCGTGCATAATGCGCGCGCAATATCTGTACTGCGAAACCGGGAAGCTGTAGCCACTGATGGCCATTACCAAAACGTGCCAATTCAAACATACTGAAAATCTTACCACCAAAATATGGAAATTTTCAGATAAATAATTCTGATATTTTTTTTTCATATTTCTGCTCAAAACATAGATTGTGGGTACTCGTTGGAATCGCCGCAACGAGGCGGTTCTAACGAGTACCCACAACCTATGTTTTTGAGCAGAAATAAGAAAAATAATGTATACCCCTATAAACCGCAGTTTTACTATATAAAAGTGGGGTTTAAGGGGGTCAAAATCATATAGGCATGTTTTCGTGATGACTGCGCATGCGCAGATAAATCCCATACTTTATGGCTGGTACAGCCTTAAACTTTTCATCCCTACAGATCAATACAGATACCTTTGCAAACTGTGCAGATACAGATGAGACGGCTCATAAGGAGCCTTCTCATCAGGATCTACACTGTTTGCTTTGATTTTATTGAGTTTTGACTGAAACACCAATTTGCAAGCAATGGATGTGTCCAATTTCTGAGATGTAAGGACAGGGTTAATAGTGCGAACAGCATACATGTACCTCTTTAGACAGGCCTTGTTCCTTTCCGTGAAAAGGTTCTTTTTAGTCAGGTATTACATAAAATTCAATTGTAAGAGACCGATTAATAATGCAGTTAGCAAGAATAGAAGCAAGAATAATAGGGGTCGCTGTGGGGAAGTCAAACACTTTCTACATCACGAAAACATGCCTATAAAATGTTGACCCCTTTAAACCCCACTTTTATATAGTAAAACTGGGGTTTACAGGGGTAAGAAGAAGGTCTGAAAAACTTGAGTAATGCTTTGGACTTGCTCTCGTTGAGGCGGTTCTAACGAGTATCCACAATATATGTTTTGAGCAGAAATATGAAAAATATCAGAATTTTTTTATAAGAAAATTTTCATTTTTTTGGTTGTAAATTTTTCTGTATATTTGAAGAGGCACGTTTTTGCAATGGTATGCGGGGAGCGAGGATTCAAACCAGTCTGATCATCGGTTCAGGTTGGGGGAGGGGGGGGGTGCGGGGCATAGATATTTACTCTACGTACATATTCTGGAAATTGTGGTGATTTATGGAAATACAATAGACTGTGCGGAGGGCAAAGATCAGACTGTTGCTTGTTATGCGGTCAACGCAGGTCCTGGTCAGACTGCGCTATTTCGCGCAGTCTTAGCCGGGCCTTCGTTGCTCGCTTACATAACCAGTAGGCATTCTAGATTATATCGACTAACAGAAGGCTCTGGTTAAACTGCTTCGGTTTGTGGGCCGATTTGGAGCGTCGCTTGTCGTATTAGATGTGTTGACACGTTTTTACATGTTTACATGTTTTTCCCCGAAGATCGCCTCTTTCTGATTAGTGAGGCATATTACTCAAGTTATATACGCAGGTTCGGAACCACACTCTGCATGTGATGCAGCGCCTTTGGGTTGTTGGAAAGCCATAATTCATTGTGGATTTTGAACTATAGGGAGTGGTGTAAGATAATATAACCTAATGTAAGTAACCCAGAAAAATTACGTAATCACACCTAAGCTTACATAACTTTAGATAAGTCTAGGTACCCCAAAAAATATTTTTCAATTTTCTCTATAATATATGATTTTGAGGGAAAATGATTAAATATAAATCTATTTGATTAAATGAAAAATGTCATGTCCTAAGAAATATTGAGCCGGGACACCGTATTTCCGACACGATTGCTTGTGCACTCACAGAAGACTCGGAATAGTCTGCGTGGATGTGCAGACTGATCTGAGTCTTCACCGGGTGCACATGCATTCTTGTAGGAAATGCTGTGCCCCGGCTCAATATGTCTTAGTCACAGCTTCGGATAATGCATTTTGGCTGCCCACAGAATGCCCTGCGAAGGCTCTGATCAGACTGCGCGGATGCGTAGGCTGATATAGGTCTATGATGGGCCTTTATGCAATTTTGTAGGAAATTCTGCGCCCGACTCAAAACTGTTTTAGCCATAGCTCCAGATAAAGCACGTTTTGCAATCAAATACTTGTATACAGCCGACACTCGTTATCTCGACTTCGCTTATCTCGAATAACAATTTATTCCGAATTGAAAATCTGGTTCCCATTTTAACACGGAAATCTAACGACAGGTAATGTTATTTTGGAAAAGAGGAGAAATTGCTCGCAAGGAGCAATTTCTCATCTTTTCTACAATATTTTTCATTTATTTTTGCACAGTTTATTTCACAATTAAATTTCAACGTTTCGGCTGATTAAACCCTTTTTCAAGAGCTACACCATTTTCTTATCAATACTGTCAAACATTTTGAATACAGATGTTAACATTTGTATTTAAAACTCTCTTGAAAAAGGCTTTAATCAGCCGAAACGTTGAGATTTAAATGTGAAATAAACTGTGCAAAAATATATGTGTAAAAATATTGTGCGCTTATAAGATTTTTCATTTAATTTTGCTCAATCATGCAAATCTGATATATCGATGTACGGATATCTCGAAGTATTTAAAAATTGCGTTGGACTTCGAGATAACGAGAGTAGACAGTATATTTTTTTATCATTCCTCCACAAAGTCACATGTTAAGGAGAAATAAGAAAACTATTTTTTTCTGGATACCCCTCTTACTAAAGCTATGTAAGCCATGGAAATTTCACTATATAATATGGGGAATGAAAAATACTTGGTTATTTAGCATATTAAAACAGATTTGTATGATAAATCAAGAGTTAGAAGTATAACAAACAATATTAAAAAAAAAAAAAAAATAAAATAAAAATAAAAGAAAGAAACTGGTTTGTAACTGTATAATCTGCAAGAAAATGCTTTATAATGTTTACTCATTTATACCCCTGTTTCCATTCCATTTTATGGGAAAACATGATATAACGTGTTAACGTTATAGTTCTATTTGATTCCGCAAGAAATTTACAATTATTTTTCATAAGGGGCTTTTTCAGTTTCAGAACACATTTTAATACTTAGACGCAAACAGTGACTTTAAACCCTTTATAATTGCAGATCTGTTTCTGTTTTGTTATGAAAGAGACTTTTTGCTGCCCCTTTATCACGAAATTCAGGTCCATATTATTATAAAACTCTATATTTGGACGGCTTTAATATTGATAATGAATACAGACCTTCTTCTTTAAACTGACACTCGATATAGCGACAAATTCGTTATCGTAGTGGTAACCTCACTGTCACGAAAGCTTCGCATTAGAGGTAACTATTAGTCATAAATTATGCAAGACTATTGTATTTAACCAAGACTATTGTATTTAATGCTTTAAAAAAACATATGTTTTGGATATTTGTTAGAATCGCCTCAATGAGGCGATTCTAACAAATATCCAAAACAAATGTTCTATGAGGAAATAAGAACAAAACAAGACCTTTCTTACATATCAATCTGCTCATTAAGTATCCTGAACAATAGCAAATTCAGTTTAATGGCTAAGTCTTTGGAAACAAATGCTGTCGTTGAAACGAGGGTTCACTGTATATTGAACAAATGGTTGATATAATTTATCCAAAAGAACTACAATCAAATAAAACGAATACCTCTGGCACCGAAGCACCGCCTCTGGATTTAAATTTATCAATATCTACTAAAATTTATGACAAACGGAATGACTTTGATTTTGATATTGTAAATTTGCCATTTTTGGATGACGGTGTCCCTCGTGCGACATCCTGTGGTGTATAGATTTCTCAATTAATTCACTTTGCTAGAGCATCTAGCCAAGTTAATGGCTTTAATAATCGCAATAAAATTTCAACGTTTGAACTTCTTAAGCAAGGGTACCGTTATCGTAAACTACGTAAAACATTTTCTAAGTTTTATTGTCATTATTCTGAATTAATGTCTAAATATACATGTAACGTTGATCTGAAAAACACTTCTTCAAGAAGGTCTGTCCGAATCTGAATTTTATGGCGACTTTATTTATAAATGCAGAAAGATTGATGGCAAAACTGATTTTTTGCGTGCAGTTTAATAAGGTTGTCACACGCTAGAAAAAGCTTGGTTACAATGAGGATATTCTATGACAAAACTACATGCATGGTTGTTAACCCAGTTATGGTCAATAATTTTGCTCCTCGTATTAATTGCACGACGGCGTGTCGGTCCTCAGAGTCAATGACGGCTCCCTCATCAACTTGTTTCAGATGGTCGTTGCCTGACTATCAATATCTGTGGTCGGGCTCGTTGTGTTCCTGTTGGTGTTTTCTTGTATTTTGGCTTCATGTCGCCATTGGTCCATTTGCTTTGTTACGTCACAGTGGTTTTGGTTATATGCGTTTGTAATGTTTCACAGATGTGGTAGAGGACCCCTATGCGGACCGAACATATATTTGTAATTTGGAGCTGCGTCAGAATTAAGGGTAAGGTTTCGCGCAAATAAAACTGGTTTAAGCACACCCCCTTCACCCCTCCACCCCAGTAGTTTTCCTATTGACCGTTCCAAGGCAGTTCTTTTCTGTGCGTCTGTGGTTTCATTTGTAACATATGTGTTGTGCTTATTTGTTCCTCATCTCTCCTTCTTTTGGTGCCTCGGGAGGGCTGTGCTTCATGATGGTGGCATTTCTTGTGTATCTTCACTTAAACAGTCGACCCTTGTTATCTCGAAATCCAAGGGACTTTATGAAACACTTCGAGATATCCGTACTTCGACATTTCATATTTGCGGAACTGAGGAAAACAGTCAATGGAACAACCACCATTAACAGAATGAATATGTAATTTGACTCTGTTAGAGATATATTGAAAATACTGTGGAAAAGAGGAGAAATTGCTCCTAAGGAGCAATTTCTCCTCTTTTCCACAATATTTTGTTGCCTGATGATAGATCTCTGTGTTAAAACAGGGACCAGATTTTCACTTTGAGATAAGCGGTTATTCGAGATAAGCGAGTTCGAGATAACGAGAGTCGACTGTATTTTAAAGACATATGTGTCGCAAAGTGAGAAAATGTTCCTTCAGATATATGCGCCAAGCAAAGATTCAGATCAGCCTGCCGTTTCGCCCAGTCTAATCAGAATCTTCACAGAGCGCATTTTAAAGAGCCAAGGATGCAATGTTTCTTCTTATGGACAACGAAGACTCTTTGGGCGTAAGGTTAGAACGTACGATATGTCACGTTTCGGCCCATAATATTATGTTCTCTGAAGCTACAATAGACTGTCTCCAGTCTCCAGTGAAAAAATCTTGTTAGCTCACCTGAGCACGAAGTGCTCATGGTGAGCTATTGTGGACAGTCAATGTCCGTCGTGCGTCGTGCGTCGTTCGTCGTCCGTCGTGCGGCGTCAACAATTGCTTTAAAAGCATACTCCTCCTACACCCTTGGGCCAGTTGACTCGAAACGTGGTAGTAAGCATCGGGGTGACTTGTAGAACAAAAATACGAGTAGCTAAAATCGTTCCGATTGGAAATCCAAGATGGCCGCCATCTTGAAAATCTATTTTTCGCTTCTTCTCGTGAACCGAAAGGCCAATTGACTCAAAACTTGGTAGGAAGCATGGGGGTGACTTGTAGATCAAAACTAGCTAAAATCGTGCCGATCGGAAATCCAAGATGGCCGCCATGGCCGCCATCTTGAAAATCTATTTTTCGCTTCTTCTCCTAAACCCAGAAGCCAATTGACTACAAACTTAGTAGGAAGCATTGGGGTGACTTATAGATCAATAATAGCTAAAATCGATCCGATCGGAAATCCAAGATGGCCGCCATGGCGGCCATCTTGAAAATCTATTTTTCGCTTCTTCTCCTGAACCGAAAGGCTTTTTGACATCAAACTAGGTAGGAAGCATGGGTGTGACTTGTAGATCAAAATTAGCTAAAATCGTGTCGATCGGAAATCCAAGATGGCTGCCATGGCGGCCATCTTGAAAATCTATTTTTCGCTTCTTCTACTAAACCCAAAAGCCAATTGACTCCAAACTTGGAAGGAAGCATTTGGGTGACTTATAGATGAAAAATAGCTAAAATCGTTCCGATCGGAAATCCAAGATGGCCACCATGGCAGCCGTCTTGAAAATCTATTTTTCGCTTCTTCTCCTGAACCGAAAGGTTAATTGACTTTAAACTAGGTAGGAAGCATCGGGGTGACTTGTAGATCAAAAGTAGCTAAAATCGTGCCGATTGCAATTCCAAGATGGCCGCCATGGCAGCCATCTTGAAAATCTATTTTTCGCTTCTTCTCCAAAACCCAAACACCAATTGACTCCAAACTTGGTAGGAGGCATTGGGGTGACTTATAGATAAAAAATAGCTTAAATCGTCTCTATCGGATAACCAAGATGGCCGCCATGGTGGCCATCTTGAAAATCAATTTTTCGCTTTTTCTTCTGACCTGAAAGTCCAATTGACTCGAAACTTGGCAGGAAGCATTGGGATGACTTGTAGATAAAAAATAGCTAAAATCGTCCCGATCGGAAATCCAAGGTGGCCACCTTGAAAATCTATTTTTTCGCTTCTTCTCGTGAACCCAAAGCCAGTTGACTTGAAATTTGTAGGAAGCAGCGGGATGACTGGTAGATCAAAAATAGCTGAAATCATTCCGATCAGAAATCCAAGATGGCTGCCATCTTGAATATCTATCATGTGCTTCTTTTCCTGAATCAAAAGGCCAAATGACTCGAAGCTTGATATGAAGTACAAGAGCAACTTGTAGATCAAAAATAGCTAAAGCTGGTCGATCAGAAATCAAAGATGGCCACCATGGTCGCCATCTTAAAAATCTATTTTGAACTTCTTTTCCTGAACTGAAAGGACAGTTGATTTGGTTGTATGTATCAAGGTGTGTTGTAGATCAAAAATAGCTAAAAATACCATTGTGATTGGTAGTCTAAGATGGCCGCCTTGGCTGCTATTTTAGCTCACTTTAGCATGAATTGCTGATGGTGAGGTATTGCGATCGGACAATGTGCGTTGTCTGTAATCTGTGTGCGGCATACGGCATCAACAATTTGTTTTAAATGGTAACTCCGCCTACACCCCTGGGCCAATTTCAATCAAACATAACAGGAATGTTGCCTAGGTGACTGTCTTCTACCAAAACGTCATTCTGTTCCAATGAACAAGATGGCCAGCAGAGCTAAAAATAAAATCTTTATATGACACCTGGGCCATTTTCATTCAAATGTCACAGGAATGTTGCCTAGGTGTTTCTTAAATAAAACAGCTAAAATGGTTCTACTCCAATGAACAAGATGGCCTCCGGAGCTAAAACTAGAAAATATTCTTTAAATGACATCTCCTCTCCAGTCAATGGATGGACTTCAAAAGAATTTTACAGAATTGCTCATGTTAAGTCATATTTTATTGCATGGCCTGTATGTATGAAATATTTAACATCAATTTTTAAAAGCAGAATACAAATTAACCTTTACCACTCTCTTGGCTAATTCAGCTGATGACAAATTGATGATATTTTTCTTATTTGTGAGGGGAAACAGGATTTGACATTACTGGCAAATTTTCTCAGTTGGAGACAATTTGCCTGAAATATCAAATCCTAGTATCTGGGAAAAATATTTCAAAATATCATCTGAAAATTTTACCCAAAGTACTAGGCGATAAATAAAGACAGTCCAGTGTTGATAAGTTACTGTGACAACATTGGAAAAAGATTGTTATGTTATCTGCAATGGCTGTTTCACTCAGGTGAGCGAATTGTGGCCCAAGGGCCTCTTGTTGTATTATTTTTCTGTTTGATAGTCCACTAAGATAAAACCAAAATAATATCATGACTATAAAGGCTGGTCACTAGTGACCAGCCTTTATAGTCATGATATTATTTTGGTTTTATTTCAGTGGATTATCAAACAGAACTATAAGGAATTATAAGGAAACAAATAGTCACTGGAGACTGGAACCAGTTTAAAGCTACAATAACAAAATGCGATAATGTGCACCAGGCATGTAACATGGACATGTATCAACTCCACAGACAAACAACTCGCACATTTGCAGAAGTTCCGTACTTGTCTAAAAAGCGCGAACTATTCTAATTGAAAAAAAAAATAATGATAACAGAACAGCAAGAAACAAAGTAATGTTGACGTTGAAGTGTAAAAAGAAAGAAACATACCCAGAAAAATAGAAATAGAAAAAAAGTATAGATTACACGCACAATATTTAAAGAAATTCTAAAGAAAGGCCGCCGTACGCAGTTTTGGAACTTTGTCACTTTCCCTTTGCCCAAAACACGAGTAGCACCCTTCCAGTATACCTGTAAGCAATAATATCTCTCTCTCTCTCTCTCTCTCTCTCTCTCTCTCTCTCTCTCTCTCACATACACACACACACACACACACACACACACACACACACACACACACACACACACACACACACACACACACACACACACACACACACAGCGTAAGCCGATTTCAGAATTAGTTTGCGGAATTGTTTACTTCTTTCACTGCTATAGTAATCATTTATACTTCTTGTGTGGTGGCATACTTTTAGTCAGTTTTGTCGCATCTGCTTTAGCAGGGCGACTTAGGCGTGCAAGTTTCCGTCTGTCCGTCCGTCCGTCCGTTCGTCCATCCGTCCACATTTACTGTGGGTGGCTTGTGAGCGCAACTCCTCTTACAGTTTTGTACCGATCATTTTGAAACTTTGCATGTTTTTTTTTTTTTTTTTTTTCATGGTATTTGGATGTGCATGCGATGTGGATATAATTGTTAAATTATTTTTTGTCACTTTTCCACATTTTTCACCCTCAATATATAGACAGTGGGTACCTCTTGTGAGCGCAACTCCTCTTACAGTATTGTACCGATCGTTTTGAAACTTTGCAGGTGTTTTCTTCATGGAATGAGGATGTGCATGTGATTTGGATATAAGTGTTAAATCATTTTTGTCACTTTTTCCACATTGTGAACTTAGTCATTTTTCATCCTTTATATATTGACTGTGGGCACCTGTTGTGAGCGCAACTCCTCTTACAGTTTTGTACCGATTATTTTGAAACTCGGCATGTTTTTTTTCTTGGTATGAGGATGTGCATGTGGTTTGGGTATAACTTTTAGATCATTTTGTTTTTTAACTTTTTCGACATTATGAACTTAGTCAGTTTTCACCCTTAATATATAGATAATGGGTACCTCGTGAGCACAACTTCTCGTACAATTTTATGTCAATCATTTTGAAATTTTGCACATGCTTTGTCCATAGTCTGAAGATGTGCATGTGCTTTTGATATAATCCTTGCATTATTTTTGTTACTATTTTCTACTTTGTAAACCTTGTCGTTTTCTGACCTCAGATGTATAGACAATGGGTGTCTTGTGATTGCAAATCCTCATACAATTTTATACCGGTCTTTTTTAACTTTTGCACATGTATTCTCCAGGGTCTGCAGAAGTGCATGTGGTTTGGATATAATTTTGAAATTTATTTTTGTCATTTTTTCCACTTTAACTTCGTCATTTTCTTACCTCAGATTTTATGAAAGTGTATAGACTGTAGGTACCTTTAGAGCGCAACTTCTCATGCAGCATATGAGAATATGCATGTGCTTTCGATGAAATTCATATATTAATTTCTTCTACCTGAAATAAACATTACTTTTGGGGGTGGGGATGGGTGGGGATGGGGAACAGGTGCGACATCAACTTCACCGAGCTATATTTATTTTCCCTTGGATCGATGATCCCATACAGGTATCTTGGAAAACCCACTTTTGCTTAAGCCAATACTGAGGGCGGGGACGTTCACAGCCCTGCAAACTATATTGCTATCGAAGATTCTCACTAAAATACAGCCGACTCTCGTTATCTCGCTTATATCGAACTGAAAATCTGATCCCTGTTAAAACATGAATATCTAACAACAGGTAACAAATATTGTGAAAAAGAGGAATACTAGGGAGCATTTTTTCCTCTTTTCTATAAGATTTTCAATGAACATGTGCATGTATCTCTAACTTCAGGAATCAAATTACATATTCATTTTTCAAATGTGTTTGTTCGATTTATATTTCCCCAGTTTTGCAAATTTGATATATCGAGGTACGGATATCTCGAAGTATTTCTGATAGTCCCTTGTACTTCCAGATAACGAGAATCGACTGTACAGACTCCAGTCCTTTATCTACATCACGAAAACACGCCTATACAGTTTTGACCCCCTTAAACCCCACTTTCATATAGTAAAACTGGGGTTTACAGGGGTACACATTATTTTTCATATTTCTGCTCAGAAACATAGCTTGTGGGTACTCGTTAGAACCGCCTCGTCGAGGCGGTTCTAACGAGTACCCACAATCTATGTTTTGAGCAGAAATATGAAAAATATCAGAAATTTTTATCTGAAAATTTTCATTTTTTGGTGGGAATATTTTCAGTATATTTGAATAGGCATGTTTTTGTAATGATGTGTTCTTTGTGCACAAAGGCAGCCTCATAGTTGCTATTTGTATGACGGTTGATTCTCAAAGTGCTACCATATTCAGTACAATCTTAAGATATGTTCTAAGGTGTATAGATCTCAGCGGGATCAAGCCGAGATGAAAATATTTGCCACCTTTCAAAGCTCGTCCCTTCCAGCAGGAAAAGGAGCTACCCTTAAGGGAAAGAATGCTCGTCCGTTCCAGCATTCTTTCCCTTAAGGGAGCTCCTTTTGCGAAGGGAGGTAAGTGCGTTTAAGACAGAGTGATCTCTCTTAGCTTCTAGCCATTCACGGCAAACGCAGTGCAGTTGCATGAAAAGCAAACACGAACCTCGAAGAATTTAAATATAAATTCTCGCTCGTTTCAAGGTTGTACAGCAAAACTAGAAGCTCGAAGAAATTCTTACTTGCTGGTGCATCGAATTTCCAGTTAGCAGTCAATGGTATTGATCAAAGAGCAGTGATGTCATGATGTCATAAAATCTTGGGCGTGTCCACCTTAATTTCTTCAATTGACATATGAGAATCTCTTTTCTTATGCTGACAAACTTAAAATGCTGATTAATCGATTCCGCACATCATGTAGAAACTATACCATTTCTAGGAGATTGTCACCAATAATTAGTTTATTATTTTGGATATTAATTCATTCGGGTAAGTTTATATGTTTACCGTATTTATGCTCAGTATAGGCCATGGGCAAACAGTGTAGACCCAGATCAGACGCCGCTAAATGCGGCGTCTGATCTGGGTCTACACTGTTTGCCCCTGATCCATCAGTTTTAGACATAGCAACAGGTACAAAAATGGAGTTTTTTGTGTGTTCCTTGTTTCCAAAGGCCACCTTTCAGACATTTATTTTACTTCACTGCAGCTGGTGTTAGGTGCCGTGTGGCGGCCGTACGAAGTATTCACTATAGTGCAGATTATATATTTATTTCCTTTGAGATTTTTGAGCCCATTCTGTTTGCTTTGACAATCGAATACCGCTTAAGCCGATGCTAGGGGACTTTCAAATGATTTTGTCCAACGGATCTGTCCGAAGGCATTTTCGGGACTTTGGCAAACAGTGTATACCCTGATCAGACGCCGCACAACGTGACGTCACTGTTCATTTACAGTGCAGGATTTTGTTTTGCAAACTTACATCAAACAAAACAAAACTGACACCCCCTAAATTTAACTTACAAAATAGTTCTGTCCAAAGGCATTTTGCGGACATTAACAAACGGTGTAGACTCCGATCAGAACGCCAAGCCTGATCAGGGTCACCGCTGTTTGCGTCCAGATTATGTACTTTTGGGATTGGCAAACGGTGTAAACCCAGATCATACGCCGATGGATTTGTGCGGCGTCTTATTAGGGTCATCACTGTTTGCTTAATCTACAGGAAATTTTGTACAGCTTACAACAAATAGAACAACTCTGACACAACTTTAAAATGTATCTGTGACTGTTTGTTATCCAACATCGCAAAATTGTGGTATAATCTTATTTGGAAAGCTATCTTTTCTAAAATGTGGAAATGAAGATTTCATGGTAAAACAAGTTGTGCAATGTTCTGCGATGGATGATTGAAAACATCAGTCAGATTAGTCGAAGGCTATTAATTCATTTACAGGGAGGTAAAAACAAAAGTAGTGTATCCCCACAGGCACAGCTAAAAAGGAAAACTATTTCTTTGTAACAAAGTCTCTACATCCTCCATGTGGTTTAGTTCCCTCAGTAAAAATAGACGGTTAGCAGAAAACAAAAAAAAAAAAAACAAAAAAAAAAAAAAAAAAAAAAAAACTCAGGAATTCAGCAGTAATCACTAGAACTAAAAGTACTTGCCTATCGGCAGCAAATGCCATCTTTCCGT
The DNA here is from genome assembly GCA_964016985.1 of Anodontia alba. Classification (NCBI taxonomy): domain Eukaryota; kingdom Metazoa; phylum Mollusca; class Bivalvia; order Lucinida; family Lucinidae; genus Anodontia; species Anodontia alba. The sequence continues at coordinate 20,708,146 of OZ024821.1, forward strand.
TTGATACGACATCAAATTTCAAAGGTTGGCTCCTTTGCAAAAGCACTGCAAAGTTAAAAGAATTGTGAGCTAATTGCCCGCCTCTCAGCACTTTTAGTACTTTGATCTTACTAATGGCATGGTTATCAAAGAGGTATAATCTGGGAAACCGTCAATAAAGTAGAAAGCTTATGACAGTTTAAAGACGTAATAGTCGATGTTTCTGACGTACTGTAGCGAGTACGTCTTCTAGTGCAAAAAAAAAACAAAAAAAAAAACAAATGGTGGCAAAAAAAAAAAAAAAAAAAAAAGGAAAAAAAGAAAAATCATGTATGTTACTGGTAGGAATATGAAAAAAAAGAGATCGCTTTGTTATTTTTATTTCTATCTATATCAAATTTGTAAAAATAAGTAAATACATAAATAAATAAATAAATAAACAAAAATAAATAAACAACAAAAAGAAAACAATACGAGTTGTAATTCTCATCGGTGAGAATAGCGGCAATTTTTTATATATACTGAGCGAGTTCATTCGAACCTTTGCTGAGAAGGTTACCTATTCTAAATGTCACTATATACATGTAGCTGAGAGTACAAACTGGGGCGGTTGGGTAGTAAGATACGATACAAAGAACAACATTGCGGCAATTTGCTTCTTTAAACATTTAACCCATTTCACTTTTGTCCAGATGAACCTGAATATGCCCTGCTTTTGCAAACAGTGTAGATCCAGATCAGTTGGCTTCTGAAGATCTGGATCTGCACTATTTGTCATTCAGTATGTGAATTTATAAGAAGAACCTGGATCAAGTTATCTGAAAGGCTGAAATTTAGAAATGGGTGTGGTGTCTTAATTTATTCAGCATGGCAGTGGTTAAGACTTACATATTAGAAGAGTTGAATTTCAGTTTAAGATATATCAGGCGATGTGATTTAGATATTTCTCGAAATAAATGCTATACTATTTGCAGATAGTGGAGAACCTGATCATATCATTCTGCGGCGTCTGATTTGGGTCTACACTATTTGCCAATTACCCCTTTGTGGGTCTCCCGACTAGAATGTGTTAAGTGTTTACATAAGAATATAAGAAACATATTTTCAGGTTTGTTTCATTTGATTTTTTACTTAATTCTAAATCCGACATTTTTGCACATTTGTGTCTCGACACGGTCATTACGTCCTAGATGAATAGGAAAAAATAAGGATAAAAATCATAGATTTTCAACTGGGCTTAGTTGCTCAAAGAATCGTTAGCTTAATGAGCTCGTTAGTGGTCAAAATGTTAACTGTTCTAGTAAGTACAATATCTAATTCATAGATATTTATGCTGAAAAAATGTGAAATGCAAAAGCTACTCACATTTTTTTCAGCAAAAATATAAGTATATGCCATATTTAAAGATCAAAGTTTTAACGATACTTTAAGTAATGACATCATTAGTTTTGAACAACTGGGCCCAGATGATTAAGCCTATACAGTATAAAAGCCTACAATACGCATCATGAAAACATACCTATATAATTCTGACTCCATTAAACCCCACTTTTATATAGTAAAACTGGGGTTTACAGGGGTATACATTATTTTTCTTATTTCTGCTCAAAAACATAAATTGTGGTACTCGTTAGAACCGCCTCGGCGAGGCGGTTCTAACGAGTACCCACAATTTATGTTTTGAACAGAAATATGAAAAATATCTGAATTTTTTTTTATCTAAAAAGTTTCCTTTTATGGTTGTAAAAGTTTCAATATATTTGAATAGGCGTGTTTCCGTAATGTATGAGATAATACATAAGGCACGAAGAAAAAATGCTGTTTGATCCTGGTGTTATATTTTTATTTGTCACGGTACCAGAAACAACAAGAAAACATTGATTCAAAGCATCAATACGCCGGGAAACTAATCTGTCATGCATTACTTAGCTCCCTATAGATCGTAGTATAGTGAAAAAATGTTATAATTTATGAAAGGTTGTAATTATATAAATTATCGCAATATTCAACGATAAAAACATTATAGACGTTATCAGAGCTATGTAAAAAAAAAAAAAAAAAAAGCTATCATCGTCTGTTTTCTAGCCCTCATACATAATTACATGTCGCCAACCATAGCCTAGGCCGAACATACTATATCCGAAATCATCTATGTAGCAGTGGTTCGTTCTTTTCTCCACTCATAACGTTTTCTTTAGGCCCAAATCTTTCCACGCTTGAATATCAAATTAAACTGTATTATTAAACCAACTTATAATCCGTTCGATTTGAGAATGCATATTTCCAATTGTAAAAAAAAAGAAAAATATCTTTTGTTTCTTCTTCGTAGTACGACGAAAAAAACGAAATGAAAAAATTCATACGTGTACGAATATTGACAACAACAAGCTCATTTCAGGTCGAATGGTCAAATTGGGGCTCCTACGGGAAAAACTGCTTATTTCTCTTTTAAATGAGCAAAACCCACATTCCATATGGGAAACAAAATAACATGATTGTATTTATGTTTTCCAGCTTGTCTTCAAGTGAATAGAATTACAAATACTTCTCCTGCGTTGTTCTTTTATAGTTTGCCAGTTCAGGGTTGTACTTACAAGCCATTGCACACACACACACACACACACACACACACACACACACACACACACACACACACACACACACACACACACACACACGCACACACACACACATTTGTTGTCGGTATTCAACGTGAGTGTAGATGCGGTGAGAGTCTTTAATTAACGGACTCGCTATTTATAGTCAACTGTCAATCGCGACAATACGCTAAAATGGCTAAAAAGGCGTTTTCTTAACAGAAACATTTATTCTATCTCATTTTCGTAAGGAACTAGCAGCTGTTCTTGTGACTGGTGCGTCTAAAGGTAGATCTCTCTCTCTCTCTCTATCTCTCTCTCTCTCTCTCTCTCTCTTTACCAGGAAGACAACTTTTGTGACTTAATTCCTGTTTGGCTATTCTGCGCACCAAGTCCCTTCAGAAAATGGGTCTACTCTAAAGGGAACTCACCATTATTAGGTTTAAACTTTACTTTATTTTACCACGCACCACTAAAATATACCTATATAATTTTGAGCCCCCTTAAACCCCACTTTTATATAAAAACAAAAACTGGGGTTTACATGGGTATACATTATTTTTTTTTATTTCTAACTTAAAAACATAGATTGTGGATACTCGTTAGAACCGCCTCGGTAACACTTTTCAGGCGGAAGAGAAAATAATTTTGACAGAGTTGTCTACCTTGAGAATGTATCAATTCTCCTTAAGGTGAATTGACACACCTGAAATATGTTCCCCTCTTTCGCAAAAACCTCTCCAAAATGAGCGATATTTTAACGAAAATAATTTGCTCCCGGCGATGTACGGGGGCAGGCTGGGGTGGGAGGGGAGGGGGTGGGGTGCGTGTAGTGGTGGGGGGAGCAATTTTTTCCCTATGAGAGTGGCGCCTTCTCTTGATATTGTTTCCATTTCCCTTAAACCTGTGGGTTTTCAAATGTAAGGGAATTAACTCTTTCGGCGCTAAATTTCAGACGACATTTGTCGTCTGATTTTACTGAATGTCAAATAGCGTAGATCCAGATGGCTCATTGAGCCGTCTCATCTGGATCTGTGCTGTTTGCTAAAGCTATTATTATCGCCTGTGGCAGTGAAAGAGTTAAGCAATTTTAGAAAGTAAGCAGTAAGAGTTCACCCTCCGCAAAACTGGTTACGCCTCTTCCTTCCTGCTTTGAGATATAAGATATAAATGGTTACGTAATTAATTCCTGGTATTTTAGTGTAGTTACCATTACTCGAAAGAAAAGCTTTCATACTTTTCCACAGAAGCGTGTTTGATCTTATAATTGTTTTGGTAACATATGCGCCGGGAAATTCATTTAAACCAGCTTAAGAGGACTTGAAACCTCTGTTACATTTTCCGCCATTTTTCACAAGGGAGATAATATCTATGACTTCCTGTTAGCTTACATGCAGTCCAAGCCTCTTCTGAAAAGGGGTCTACTCTTAAAGGAAAGAATTTGCTCCCCAAGGGAGCAAATTCTTTCCTTTAAGAGTAGACCCATTTTTCATAAGAGGGCTAAATAATTTTGACAGAGTTGCTTCCCTTGAAAATGTGTCCAGATCCCTAAAATTCTTACCGTAATGCAAGCAAGTTACAATTATCTGGCAATATTCTGGTAACTTCCTCTTTGCTTTCTTGGACACCAATCCCCTTCTGAAATGGGGTCTATTTTAAAAGGAAAGAAATTGCACCAAAGGAGAGCAAATTCGTTTCATTTAGAGTAAACCCTTTTTCAGAAGGTTATAAACAATTTTGATAGAGTTGCTTCCCTTGAAAGTGTATCCAACTCCCTAAGATTCTTACCGCAATGCAAGCCAGTTACGATAATCTGGCTTGATCTAAAGGCGAAGAATGCTTCTAGTGAGACAAGAGGAAGCACTGAACATTTATAACTCCAAAATAACGACTCTAGAACCCTGTGACCTCACAACAAAAATTACCAGCTTACAAGTAGCAGTTAATGGCCTCAAGTTGGCATAGTAATTTCAGCAGCGACTCAACCAATTACGAATTCTGTTATTGTAGAAATTTTATATATGCGCGTATACTAAGTATTTTTACACACATGTTCTACCATTCATAATGTTTTCGCGCATATGTAATGCAAACACAATAACAAGAAGATGTTTTTGCTTATTTTTTTTGTAACAATAAGTGTAGTTTTTGTGGTTATTTGGCTGAATGATGATTGCAGTTATTTTAAAGGCTCGCGACCTTTTGGTTTATAGGATATTTGTTACGCCCCGTCAACATGTTGATGAAATTGAGAGGTAAATTAATTTGATTATTATTGTCTTCTATATTTTCACAGCAAACTCAGTATCATACAGTTTGGTTAAATACATTGAAAGATGAGTTAAATGCTTGAAAATGTCTTACCATATAGCTCATATTAACAAAATAAAGTGGCTCACTATAATCATTTATAAATCATAATACAACCGTAATTACTCTCCCAACATGCACCACCGATGGAACAACGTTAATTCAACGTCTTAGACATTGAATCAAAGATTAAACGAGGTTTTTTCAACGCTGTGCCACGGTGAGTTAAAATTTTTGCATTACAATATTTACCGTAAATATTGTAAAACTGTCCTAATTAAGTACTTGGGAACCGTATTAACTATATATATACATTCAATATTTTGACATCGTAATAACTGCCCTTAATGTAAAGATACAGTTATAACCGCCCTTAATATTTGAATACTGTAATAACTGCTGGGCACTATAATAACTGCCCTTAATAAATTTGTCTAATACCGTAATTATCCCAGCTAGCATTCTTTATAAATCTATAGCGGGCCGTTATCGGCCCGTCAGCTACCCTGACGGGCCGATAACTACCCGCTATATATTTTTAAAGAATGCTTACTGGGACTGCCCTTAATAGTTGGACACACACCGTAATAACCGTTATAACTGCTCTTATTATTTGGACACTGTAATACCTGCCGTTAATATTTTGACACCGTAAGGACTGTCCTTAATATTTAGACACGGTAATCACTGCCCTTAATTTCTGGACACCACAATAACTCCCTGTAATATTTATACACCGTAATAACTGCCCTTATTATTTTGACACCGTGTTAACTCTCTTTAACATACTGTAATAATTGCCCTATATCATTTGGACACTTTAATAACTGCCTTTTTGTTTGGACACTGTAAAAACTGTCCTAAATATTAAGACACCACAATAACTGTCCTTAATATTTAGGCCCTGTTATAACTGTCCTTAATATTTAGGACCTGTAATGACTAACCTTAGTATTTCGACACCGTAGTGACTGTCCTTATTATTATTTTGACACTGTGATAACCGCCCTGAATATTTAGACACTGCGATAAATGTTGGGTACTGTAATAACTGCACTGAATATTTTCACACACCGTAAGTACTGCCCTTCATATCTGGACACAGACAATAAAATATGTCCTTAATATTGGGATATTGTAATAACTGTCTTTATTATTTGGACATACGCAATAACGTATGCCATTTGGACACCGTGATAAGTGCCCGTAATATTTATACACCGTAATAACTACCCAAAATATTTGTACACCGTGAAAACCCCCAAAACATTTGTATATAGATATAACTGCTGTAAATATTTGTACACTGTAATAAATACCCAAATATTTTACACCGTAATAACTACCGTAAATATATATTTGTACATCGTAATAACTACCTTGATTATTTGTACCGTAATAACTATCCTAACTATGTGTACATAGTACTAGCTACCCTCAATATTTGTACACTGTAATATATATATTCAATATTTGTACACCGTAATAACTATCCCAAATATTTGTACACCGTAATAACAACCGTAAATATTTGTACACCGGAGTAACTACCCTAAAGATTTGTACACCGAAATAATTACACTAAACATTTTACACCGTAATAATTACCGTTAATATTTGTATATCTCAATAACTACCCTATATATTTGTACACCGTTATTACTCCCGTAAATATTTGTTCACCTCAATAACTACCCCAAATATTTGTACTCCATAATAACTACTATAAATATTTTTACATTGCACTAATTACCCTAAATATTTATATACCTCCATTACTATACTAAATTTTCTTACATCGTGACAGCTACCCTAAATATTTACTCACCGTACTGACTACCCTTTATATTTGTACACTTTAGTAACTCCCCTAAATATTTGTACACCGTAATAACTACCCTAAATATTTGTACACCTAAGTAACTACCGCAAATATTAGTCCATCGTAATAACAACCATACATATTGTACACCGCAATAACTACCCTAAATATTTGTAAACTTCAATAACTACACTAAATCTTCTGATATCGTAATACTACCCAAAATATTTACACACCGTACTGACTACCCTATATATTTCTACACTGTAATAACTACCCTAAATATTTGCACATAATGATAAGTACCCGTAATATTTGTACACTGCAATAACTACCGTTAATATTTGTACACATCAATAACTACCCTTAATATTTGAACACCGTCATACTAACATTAATTGTTTGTACACCGTAATTACTACCCTAAGTAAATGTATACCGTAACAACTACCCTAAATATTTACACACCGTACTGACTAACCTTAACATTTGTACACCTTACTAACAACCCTAAATATATGTACACCGTTAAAACTACCCTAAATAGTTATAAACCGTAATTACTACCCGAATAAATGTACACCGTAATAACTACCCTAAATATATGTACACCGTTGAAACCACCCTTAGTATTTATAAATCGTAATTACTATACCCGAATAAGTGTACACCATAATAACAACCCAAAATATATATACACCGCTGAAACTACCAAAAATAGGTTTAAACCGTAATTACTACCCGAATGAATGTACACCGTAATAACTACCTAAATATATGTACACCGTTAAAACTGCTTTAAATAGTTTTAGACGTAATTACTACCCGAATAAGTGTAGACCGTAATAACTACCCTAAATATATGTACACCGTTGAAACTACCCTAAATAGTTTTAGACCGTAATTACTACCCGAATAAATGTAGACCGTAATAACTACCCTAAATATATGTACACCGTTGAAACTACCCTAAATAGTTTTAGACCGTAATTACTATCCGAGTAAGTGTTCACCATAATAACTTCCCTAAATACATGTTCACCGTTGAAACTACCCTAAATATTTTTAGACTGTAATTACTACCCGAGTAAGTGTAGACCGTAATAACTATCCTAAATATATGTACACCGTTGAAACTACCCTAAATAGTTTCAGACCATAATTACTACCAGAATAAGTGGTCACCGTAATAACAACACCGTTGAAACTGTCCTAAACATTTTTAGATCGTAACTACTACCCGAATAAATGTAGACTGTTATAACTACCCGAATAAGTGTACACCATAACATTACGAAAACACTCCTATTCAAATAAATAGAAAATTTCACCTCCAAAAACTGAAAATTTTCAGATACAAAAACTCCGATATTTTTCGTATTTCTGCTCAAAACATAGATTGTGGGTACTCGTTAGAACCGCCTCGGCGAGGCGGTTGTAACGAATACCCACAAAATATGTTTTGAGCAGAAATATGAAAAATAATGTATACCCCTGTAAACCCCAGTTTTACTATATAAAAGTGGGGTTTAAGGGGGGTCAAATGTATATAGGCATGTTTTCGTGATGTAAAAACCCAAAGTATATATTGAAACTGTACTAAATATTTTTAGACCGTAATTACTATCCGAATAAATGTAGACTGTAAATAAATGTACACCATTGAAACTACCCTAAGTATTTGACCGTAATTACTGCCCGAATAAGTGTACACCGTTATAACTACCCTTAATATGTGTACACCGTTGAAACTACCCTAAATATTTTTAGACCGTAATTACTACCCGAATAAGTGTAGACCGTAATAACTACCCTAAATATATGTACACCGTTGAAACTACCCTAAATAGTTTTAGACCGTAATTACTACCCGAATAAGTGTACAGCATAATAACTACCCAAAATATATGTACACTTTAAAAACTACCCTAAATATTTGAACATACATGTAACAACAGAAGAGGGGACGTAGCTCAGCAATTAAAGCGTGTAACTGTGGTGCTCAGGCAACGGCTGAAAAATTCTCTCTTTGTTCCAACCATAGACTAGCTACTCTTACGACATGAAAATCGTAACAAAGGAATGAAGCATAGCTGAAAAAATATTCCGTCTTTCCTGGGAATCGAACTCGGTCCTCCCGGTTAAAAATCCAATGCTCTAACCACTGAGCCAAAGAGTCGACTCCCTGACGCAGTTGTCAGAGAGTGAATGTATACTTAGAAGCTATGCGTAATCTGCCAAGGCAGATAATCGAAGGTAGGAGTGCTCGGTCGTAACACTCCCCCTCATCAAGGAAGTCATCATTTTTGATGACGTGAAGCCATTTTCGGCGTATAAAGTCCTATCCCGGACGAGCCCCCATCTTACGACATGAAAGTCGTAACAAAGGAATGAAGCATAGCTGAAAAATATTCCGTCTTTCCTGGGAATCGAACCCGGTCCTCCCGGTTAAAAATCCAATGCTCTAACCACTGAGCCAAAGAGTCGACTCCCTGACGCAGTTGTCAGAGAGTGAATGTATACTTAGAAGCTATGCGTAATCTGCCAAGGCAGATAATCGAAGGTAGGAGTGCTCGGTCGTAACACTACCATCTAATTGATTTTGAATCAGCATAAAAATGATTTATATTTTACAAAAATCCAGTCTTTTGGAATGTTTCTCTGAGCTGGATGATCAGAGCGAGTGTCTGCCAGGTAAGGGAGATGATATGTGTAGAAAAATAGTCAAGGAAGAGTAATTTACCTTTGCTTAATTAGAAAACTTAGACTCATGTGGGGCCAGGCTATTCCCAATAGTGAATGGGTATCATTCGTGGAAGGCTAAACGCAGTGAAAAGTTAGGAGGGGCTATTCCCAATAACAGATTGGTATCCCTCGTGGAATGCTAAACACAGTGAAAGGTTAGGAGTGGTTATTCCCAATAGTAGATTGGTATCATTCGTGGAAGGCTAAACGCAGTGAAACGTTAGGAGTGGCTATTCCCAATAGTAGATTGGTATCATTCGTGGAAGCCTGAACGCAGTGAAAGGTTAGGAGTGGCTATTCCCAATAGTAGATTGGTATCATTCGTAGAAGGCTGAACGCAGTTAAAGGTTAGGAGTGGCTATTCCCAATAGTAGATTGGTATCATTCGTGGAATGCTTAACGCAGTGAAACGTTAGGAGTGGCTATTCCCAATAGTAGATTGGTATCATTCGTGGAAGGCTGAACGCAGTGAAAGGTTAGGAGGATGCTATTCCCAATAGTAGATTGGTATCATTCGTAGAAGGCTGAACGCAGTTAAAGGTTAGGAGTGGCTATTCCCAATAGTAGATTGGTTTCATTCGTAGAAGGCTGAATGCAGTGAAAGGTTAGAAGTGATCCAGCCTTCCATTTGCTATACCCAAGACACGATGGGTTTTCATTACCACCGCCCCTAAGGTTGCAAGGCTATAGGACAACTTTATCTTTTAACGTTACATGTAGTCATTACCCTAAATAAATAGACATTATAGTAATCATCCTTCATTACCTTAACAGGTCATTGTAATGTGTACCCTCGTGTGACCAATAATATGTAGTAAAAAACAGGTATATGTATGGGTCTACGTTGTTGAGGGGATGGATGTGGAACGGGGCGGGGTCAAAATTTAGCAGTTATTAAACCAGCTGTGGAATTGTTCTTATACTTTTAGTAACTTTTACTCCATAAATCTGTCTAAATTATGCATGATTAATAGATGAAATCTTCATAATTTACTATATTATTTGGCGAAGCTGCTCTAGATAAGAGTGCAAAATATAGGTCAAGGTCACCAGGTCAAGGTACCTGCCGAGTCAGTACATCGAGAAGAAGCACTATACAAGGTTTGGTGGTTGAAGGCCTTACAGTTGAGGACATATGGAAGGGTGACGTAAAAGGTGTAAAAGTCAATGGAGCGTGAAATATAGGTCAAGGTCACCGAGTCAAGGTACCTGCGGAGTTCGTACATTGAGGAGAAGCACTATGCAAGGTTTGGTGGTTATAGGTCTTATAGTTGAGGAGATATTGAACGTCGACGTAAAATGTGTAAAAGGCACTGGAGCGCAAAATATAGGTCAAGGTCACCGGGTCAAGATACCTGTCGAGTCAGTACATCTAGGAGAAGCACTATGCAAGGTTTGGTGGCTAAAGGTCTTACACTTGAGGAGATCTGGAATGTAGACGCAAATTATGTCAAAGTCACTGCAGCCAAAATGTAGGTCAAGGTCACCAGGTCAAGGTATCTGCCGAGTCAGTACATTGAGAAGAAGCACTTTGCAAGGTTTGATTGTTGTAGGCCTTATAGTTGAGGAGATATCGAACGTCGAAGCAAAGTGTGTCAAAGTCACTGGAGCGCAAAATATAGGTCAAGGTCACCGGGTCAAGGTACCTGATAAGTCAGTACATCTAGTAGAAGCACTATACAAGGTTTGGTAGTTGTACACCTTATAGTTGAGAAGATCTGGAATGTCAACGTAAATTGTGTCAAAGTCACTGGAGCGCAAAATATAGGTCAAGGTCACTGGGTCAATGTACCTGCCAAGTCAGGAGGTCGAGGAGATGTGTCATACAAGGTATGATGGTTGTTGCAGAATTGTAGTTGATTAGAATACTAACTTTGACGTAAATGTCGAACTTCCAGATAAATGTTGAGACGGACGGACGGACAAACGGACGGACGAACGGAAAAGGGGATGCCTATGTCGCAAAGTCAGGAGGTCAGGGAGTTGTTTCATGCAAGGTTAGATAGTTGTTTAGTCTTGTAGTTGATTAGAATACTAACTTTGACATAAATGTCGAACTTCGACATAAATGTTGACAGACTGACGGACGGACAAACAGACAGACGAACGGAAAAGTGGACGCCTATGTCGCAACGTCAGGAGGTCAGGGAGATGTTTCATACAAGGTTTGATGGTTGTTTAGTCTTGTAATTGATAAGTATACTAACTTTGACATAAATGTCGAACTTCGACATAAAAGTTGACAGACGGACAAACGGACATACGAACAGAAAAGCGGATGCCTATGTCGCAAAGTCAGGAGGTCAGGGAGATGTTTCATGCAAGGTTTGATGGTTGTTTAGTCTTGTAGTTGATGAGAATACTAACTTTGACATAAATGTCGAACTTCAACATAACAGAACTGTTAACAGACAGACGGACGGACGGACGAACGGACAGACGAACGGAAAAGCGGGCACCTATGTCGCAAAGTCAGGAGGTCAGGGAGATGTTTCATACAAGGTTTGATGGTTGTTTAGTCTTGTAGTTGATTAGAATACTAACTGACATAAATGTCGAACTTCGACATAAATGTTGACAGACAGACGGACGAACAGGCAGACGAACGGAAAAGCGGACGCCTATGTCGCAAAGTCAGGAGGTCAGGCAGATGTTTCATGCAAGGTTTGATGGTTGTTTAGTCTTGTAGTTGATTAGAATACTAACTGACATAAATGTCGAACGTCGACGTAAATGTTGACAGACGGACGGACGGAAAATCGGACGCCTATATCGCACCCTGCTACAAGCAGGTGCGACAAAAACCAACCAGATCTACTAACGAAGCCGTATATTGTGCTAAGGGGCTTAACTTATATCGATGTATATGGATTTTGTGTGTGGCTTCGCGGCTCCTAGAACTCGTACTTAAGTCAGCTCTTACTTAAGTAACTCCGTTCTCATTCTGGTCAATTCGTACTCATTGGTTTGGTCTGTTTGATTTCATTTGGTCACTACAGTACGCAAGAGCATTTTATAAAGATTTAAGGGGAGTGGATACACAACCAAAGGAGGCAACTGTCAAAATTGTTTTGCCTCCCTTTTCGATAGAATTCTTCTCTGACAGGAAAGAATTCGCGTCAGAGAAAGGGGCTAGATATATACAGAAAAGCAAACAGGAAGTCGCAAAACTTGTCTCCCATATAAACTGGCAGAAATTTTAATTGGGTGTATCCACTTCCTCATTGTTTGGTCAACTCGTACTCATTTTGGTTAATTTGTACTTATTTCATCAACTTTTACTCACGGTTCAGTTCAATTCCTTCTCGTTTTGGAAATTATATATCAGTACTGAACACAAAAACAAATATAAACAAATTGACTCATTTACTGTCTTTCAGACTTGCCTAGAATGTTTGTGAGTGCGTATGGCAATAGATAGACAGGGTGCAATATTTGAAAACCCCTCACTATGTATGATAAAATCATGACTTGTCGAGATTTCAAATCTTTATGCAGATATACTTAAAGCCATTAAAGTGCAATATTTAGAGCGTTTGTAAATTTGTATTTAGCTTATTTGATCTCTTGTTTTGCAGAACTAATGGCGTCAAGAAAACTTATATTTTGGACATCCAGGGTATAAAGGTGTTGGAAACAAGCACAACAATCTTTAATGTACACTGTTTTATTTAGAGAGAGAGAGAGAGAGAGAGAGAGAGAGAGAGAGACCTGTACTACATTGCTCTGTGATTTCACAAGAGTACACATCGCATGCCAGTCAATGCTGATTTGTGCGAAATTCCTCACGACCCGCTAAACAGTAATACGTCATACGAATATTGCAGGAAATTTTTATTTCTCTAAATTGTACAAAAGATGCAATTACTCGAATTATCTAATACTTTCAAACTTTAATTTAATACATTAATCATCAATTTATGCAAATTAGTTGTCTCGGATAACAAAAAGGTATCATTGTTTGATAGTGAAATCTCTTTGTTGTCTTTATAAAGCTCATTTTTCACTCTTGTATACAGAAAAAAGATTCATTATTGAAAGAGACTCGAGAAGAAGATCTCGAAAAAGAAAGAAAAAATATTAGCAATTCTTAGAAGTGGAATAAGAAAGAAAGAATGATCTATGTACATTTTACATGAAATGTCATTCAATGCCTTATGGATGATTTAAAGCAATATTTTTCTCCAAAATATGCTTACATGTAAAATATGCTTTTATCGTATTTTTCATTCAATTGGATGGTATTTTATGAGTGCATTCATCCGTTTATGCCACTTTTATATAGTAAAACTGGGGTTTACAGGGGTATACGCTATTTTTTTTTAATTTTGCTCAAAACATAGATTGTGGGTACTCGTTAGAACCGCCTCGCCGAGGCGGTTCTATCGAGTACCCACAATCTATGTTTTGAGCAGAAATGTGAAAATATCAGAGTTTTTTTTTTATCTGAAAACTTTCAGTTTTTGGTGGTGAAATTTTCAATATATTTGAATAGGCGTGTTTTCGTAATGTCTTCTACCTTAAAGTGTTACAAGAAACCAATTTTACTGCATGTCTAAAATTGCTGTACGAGTAACAGACAGTGTAGATCCTTATCATTCAACGGTGTATAGTCGGCCTACAATGTTTGTTCAGACGTGTCTGCCCGAATACTCAGGGTAAATACATTAGTCCCTGTCTGTATGTGGTAATATGTGAACAACAGCCACAGTCCTCTCGTGTCTTAGTCTTCTCTGTATCCAAAATAAGAATAAAAATAATAATAATAAGTCCCTGGATGTCCGTCTCATCTGGTACGCTTGTCTGTTATCAATAAGTCTTGTGTTTTAAAATGCTGTTTATTGTTACTTCATTTAGGTCTCACTCTCTCTCTCTCTCTCTCTCTCTCTCTCTCTCTCAGTGCGTGCGTGTGCGTGTGTGTGTGTGTGTGTTCCATTTCAAAAAGTCCTAACGACAGATGCGAACGGTTAAGAAGCGCTTCTGATCATGACTTTCTTGCTCGAGGATATTTTCAACAGTATCCAGTGATTCTTAAAAAAGATAATGTACACTTAATTTGGTGTAAACAATAATTAAGTGCACAGGGTCACTCATATTGGTATAAGTGGACAAAATATTTTAAATTGTGACACATTAACTTATACCGTATCTATTTTAAAGTTTAAAATTTATTTTATTTCAATTGCACAGAAAGCTCAGCGCACTTATAGACGCCTTCTCTTAGGCGAAGGTATTGACGTTTCAGGACATGTGTGGTGGAGGAAACAAGAGTACCAAGAACGAATTGACCAAGATGAATACGAGTTGACCAAATGAGAACAAAATTGACCAAAGAAAATATTGACATTACGAAAACACGCCTATTCAAATATATTGAAAATTTTACCACCAAAAAATAACATTTTCAGGTAACAAAAAATCCGATATTTTTCATATTTCTGCTCAAAACATAGATTGTGGGTACTAGTTAGAACGTAGTCGAGGCGGTTCTAACGAGTACCAGAATCTATTTTTTTAGCAGAAATAAGAAAAATAATGTATATCCCTGTAAACCCCAGGTTTACTATATAAAAGTGGGGTTTAAGGGGATCAAAATTATATAGGTATGTTTTCGTGATGATGAGAACGAGTAAACCGAAAAATAAGTACGAGTTGACCAAAATGAGAGCGAATCGACTTAAGTGCGAATTATCTTAAGTACGAATTGACTTCGTGCCGGCTCCGCTGTTTGACCTGGATCATTACTGTTCGTATATGTCCTGAGACACATTTTTTTCCATGCGCAGAGCAGTTTATTTTGGTGTACGGGATATTCACATCCCTTCGCTACATGCTCGTTATTTAGATCAGCTCCCGTTTTGTTATCTCCATAAATCTATCTTGATATGTTAATAACAAAGGTCCAGTTGTTCAAAGCATCGCTAGCTTATCGATCTTATTGATGACAAACTTGTTAACTGTTGTAGCTAAGGTATTTCCAAATACATTGATATTTATGCTGCAAAATGGTGAGTAGCTTTTGCAAAAAGCTACTCACACTTTTTCAGCAAAAATACCAATGTATTGCCATATTTCAAGATAGAAATTTTAACGTCACGTAAGCAAACAACTTCGTTAGCTCAGAACAACTGGGCCCTAATCTTTATAACTTTCCATATTATATGGTGAAAGTGTCAAGAACTGACATTCAAGTTACAGAACATACAGTGCCCCCTTTCATCTGGATGATTAATGTTTTGTAAATCCTGGCCAGCTTTTAGAAAACAAATCTCCATTTTGGATCGATTATTTACAATCGAGCCATAATATACACATGCCAAGATGTCCTTCAGTTAGTTGTCCACATGGTTATCATTGACAAATGTAATCAAATCGCGCGTTAGAGGAAATCCAGGTGTCGGTTATTTATAGCCCTGCTATTCTTGTGGCTGAGACGTCAGAATGCAGTGTAAAGAGAGTTTTCCGTTAAATCTGGACTGGGACATTGGCAAACAGTGCGGACCCAGATCAGTGGCGGTAGAACGCGGCATCTGATCAGGTTCTACACGGTTTGCAATAAGTTGCGATGAATTCCTTTTTTTATTGACATGACTTTTCCTCTCTTAGCTAGTCAAGTGAGATGGAACTATGCAAAACAATGTCTAAAAATAAATTTTCATTCGACGAGGCGGTTCTAACGATTACCCACAATGTATGTTTTGAGCAGAACTAAGAAAAATAATACCCCTGTAAAACCCAGTTTTACCATATAAAAGTAGGGTTTAAGGGGGTCAACATTGTGTAGGCATGTATTCGTGATGGAACGCAAAAAGTGTAGAATGCATATACATATGCTGAGTGGAATTTTGTTTGGCCCCTTTGTGAAAAGGGGTTTACTCTAAAGGAAAGAATTTGCTCAAATTCACAAATCGTGTGTGCAGGAAGGCAAACAGGAAGTCATAAAAGTTGTTTGTTTCCATTCACAAAATGACAGAACGGCGCCCAGACCCTTTGAAACAATTAACCAAGCCAGGTCGGCTGAACTCAAATTTCTTATCGCACATCCTAGGGACAAGATGTTTTACAGTTGTAAATTTATTTTTTCTCCTAAACCGCAAGGCACATTAATTTTAAATTACACATAGCGCGTCCTTGAAACGTGTTAGAGCGATCAAAATTGCCTCCCCCTCCCTCCCCGCTCTCTCTTCACCCCCCCCCCCCCCCCCCCAAACGCACACACACAAACACACCAACAGCAAGACAAAAGAGCTCATATTGCATATGGTGATCTTTGGAATAAGATCTTGCTTGCGAAATTTATTGGGATCCTGCGTCCTAGATGGTTTATAATAAAAAAGATTTATATGGCATGGCATTTTCTACAAGAATGCGCAGCTGAATGGGCTAATATTGCTTTTGGAACATCCTTCCGACAAGCTCCAACAGACTGCAAAAAAGGTATAGGGTCCGTTTTCTAAGATGACCACCATTACTATACATAACAAGATAAAAACACACAGCAATCGACTTCTCCAACACCGCAAGCCCGATTGAACTTCGTTGCAAGCTGTATCCATTTCTTATGCCATTACCGTTTTTTTTTTTTTTTTTTTTTTTTTTTTCCATGATTTAAGAATATGAAAAATGTTGAAACAAACTGAAACCGAGAAAATCGGTTTGTAAAACATTACGCAACAGCGATACAGAACATACAAAATCAATTAAGGTTTCCCTTGGACTCATTAACCCTTGTCATGCTAAATAAATTAAGATGCCATGCCCACTTCCAATTTTCTTCCAATCAGATTACTTGATCCAGGTTGCTGATACAAATTCACATACATGTACTTAATGGCAAACAGTGCAGATCCAGATCAGTTGGCTTCTTCAGAAGCCAACTGATCTGGAGCTACACTGTTTGAAAAGGCAGGGTATATCTGGGCTCAGCAGGGCAAGGGTTAACACATCGGAGTCTGTTTCATTGAGACCCTCCATATAGCAGCAATGTTGTTTACAGGGCTGCACATGCCCCTCCCGTAACACCCACACCCACACACATGCACCCCCCCACCCCCATTCACACACACAGAGGCTGACAGGCGGTTTCGCATATTACATGTAGCTTATGCGTTCACAACAATAGATGCATGTATATAACCTGTTCTCTTTTCCAACGGAGAGAAGAAGAAAGCGAAATAAGCCATTATGATTATATTTCAATCATCACATCTACATATGTAGATCTGACATTAGGTTAATTGTCTGGGGTGTTTATATATAGATCACACAGCATACCACTAACAAGAAATGGCAGCAGACATGTAAGCTATTGTTATCACCAGACAATGATAGAAGAGAGAAGTAGTAAGAGCAAACACGCCACGGTGGCATCATGAGTCGTCCTGTTTAACCAGTTACTGAGGCCCACTGCGCAGGGTGGTAGAAACTGAGACTACGCCATCCTTCGTGTAATACCATTACGAAAACACGCCTTTTCAAATATATAGAAAATGTCACCTCCAAAAACTGAATATTTTCAGATAAAAAACTCTGATATTTCTGCAAAAAACATAGATTGAGGGTACTCATTAGTACCGGCTCGGCGAGGTGGTTCTAACGAGTCCCCACAATCTATGTTTTTTAGCAGAAATAAGAAAAATAATGTATACCCCTGTAAATAATGTATATCCCTGTAAACCCCAGTTTTACTATATAAAAGTGGGGTTTAAGGAGTCAAAATTATATAGGCATGTTTTCGTGATGCAGTAAAATCCCGGAATGGTGGTTTTACTCACATATGGGTGCAAAATCAGCCTAGCAGGTACAGTTTATATGGAAATATATTTTCCAGAAAATAGACTTTGGCAATTCGTGCAAGTTGACTGCTTTCGTGCAAAATGTTGAAGCCTATTTTCTGTAACGAATAATAATAATAATAATAATAATAATAATGATAATAATAATACATGTAAAAATAATAAAAACAGAAAACAAAACAAAAAACAAAAAAACAAAAAAGCACTAAAAGTGTGGTCGCCAGAAATTTTTACCCAGCATGCTAAGCGTCAATAACACGTAGAAGTTTTTGGTGATGTATATTCATTAAAACAAACAAACAAATGTGATTCAAACAGGAATTGAACACAGAGTTTAACTTGTAAATCTAGTGTTTTATGCCCCCAGTTTCGAAGAAAGTGAAGGGGCATATTGTTCTAAAGTTGGGTTGTTAGTCCATTAGTTCTTTCGTTTGCTTCTCTTATCAGCAAAATATCTTGATACATATTTTCCAGATAACAAACGATATCATAATAACGTCGTTTTTCGAAACGACGTTATTACGACGTTACACGTGTTTACTGGGTTGCGCTAGGGCTTTGAAACTTGATGACCTTATTGGCACTGAGATAACCTGATCAACTTTTGAAAACAAATCGAATTACTTTTGTGGGAGTTGCAAAAGTAACTCTTTTCAACATGACCCTTTTCAACTTTGACATTTTGAAGAAACAAGCATATAGTTTTGGGTAAAGTGTTTTACAAACACATTTCTAGTTCAATAGCGCTTTTAGGGTTAAATACCAAAAGTTCTAAATATTGGTGCGCAGACTTGTCAGAACCTACACAGTTCATGCATGTCCGACGACACGGTTTTCATGAAGAAAACCAATAAAAGCCTAAAATATCTGAAATGATGTTTGCCATTTTATTATATACAAAGTAATGAGATATAGAGAATTATTAATGCAATAAAATGCATATTTCGAAAAAGTTATATTTTCACTAGTGAAAATATAAAACTTATATTTTCACTCCTCTGAGCAGTGAAAAATATAAGATCTGGAACTACTTTTTTTCTTATTTACATTAATGGTAAAAGGGAAGCATGTTCAATGCCTAAATTCATGTTCAATACCTAAAATGTTTCTTGTTTTATTAAATTGAACTAAATACAGTTGATTTTATTGCTCATATCCCTTATAAAGACGCTTTTAGTCTGAAATATTTCGGGGACTATTTTCTTTCGAAAGTAGGTTTCCCGCTGTTATGCGGTCTTATATGTCCAAGGGACAAAAGTGCGTGTCAGACTTCCCCTTGCAAATGCAAGATTTGCATCTCTTCTACCGAAAGTGATGTATATAATAAAAAGAAAATTCAAATGTTTGTCGTGAATATGACTTTTATTTCATCGAATGAAGTGAAAAAAATGCATATTTCAGTGAAGTGAAAAAATGTATATTTTATGAGTGCCTTCGGCACTCATGAAATATACATTTTTTCACTTCACTCGATGAAATAAAAGTCATATTCACTCCAAACATTTAAATATCCTCTATATATCTTTTGTTTTCTCACAAAGCGTTTTAAGCGTTTGCTCTCTGTAGGCTGAACATCAGGTAAAAGGAAACTATATGAATTAAGTGCCAAGCCTTATTTTCTGTAAAAATCAGTAAAAGAAGTATTTTGAATATTGTCTGCTTTTTTTCAAGATTAGTAGATTTAAGTTTTATCCATGAATTCAAGAGCCTTGCTAATGTGCTTGCGCAAAATTCATACCGCCTCTTTTCAGTGAGTGGTGTAAAAAATAAAAAAAATTTTGTAAGAAATGTTAAGTTTACTCAAAATTCATTCAAAAGGGGAAATCGGGGGCGGGTGAAAGAAGGGGGTCTGATTTTTTTATCAGGAAGTAAATGTGATGCCAACATTTATAAAGTATCATGATTGCTTATTGAGAGAAATGGATACTTCTTCAAAGCTAATAAATCTGTCATGAAAATATGACCCTCCCTTCCTTTGTGCAAAAAAGTTTAATGTCACATGTTGAATATTGGCAGCAACATATCCAGGTTTATATACTCTCATAATTATATGAACTCCTTATCATTACATTTGAGCCAGGGCACAGCATTTCCTGCAAGCTTGCATGTGCGCCCAGCAAGACTCTAATGAACCAGCGCATCCTCAACTTCTGATCACGGTCTTCGCAGGGCACTTTGTGGGAAAACAAGGATCTAAGGCGTTTTCAATGCAGGTGGACAAGATTCTGGTCACTACGCGGATGCCATGCATGTTTGTAGCTGATATTAAGCCTGGTCATGGCACTTCCTGCAAGATTGCATGTGCGTCCAACTAAGACTAAGAGATTAGCCTGCACATCCGCATTCGCTGTCCACCTGAAATACTTTGGACCTTTATCTATCCACACAGTGTCTTGCGAATATCAGAATGCACGGATGCGCAGGCTGATCTGAGTCCTCGCTGGGCGACCTTGTAATCGTATAGGAAAGGTGCCCCGGCCACTTGCGTTGTGCTATTAAAAATGGGAATCATTACGAAAACACGCCTATTCAAATATATAGAAAATTTCACCTCCAAAAACAGAAATTTTTCAGATAAAAAAAAAAAAAAACTCTGATATTTTTCATATTTCTACTAAAAACGTACATTGTTGATACTCGTTAGAACCGGTTCTAACGAGTACCCACAATCTATGTTTTTGAGCAAAAATAAGAAAAAATAATGTATACACCTGTAAATCCCACTATAGAAAAGCGGGGTTTAAGTGGGTCAAATTATATAGGCATGCTTTCGTGATGAATGTACTTAAACAACCGTAGAATTTCTAACTGGACATCTGCAGCTTTGGTAGATATCGGGTAATCAGATAACTGTCCTTTCGTCATCACTCGGAAAGACACTTTTTGCTTTGCGTTTTGTTTTAAATTGATTTTTCTTTTTCTGATTGACCCTATCTTATTACAAACCATTTGCCTTGTCTGTTTCTTCGTTGTTGTTGTTGTTGTCTCTCTCTCTCTCTCTCTCTCTCTCTCTCTCTCTCTCTCTCTCTCTCTCTCTCTGTGTGTGTGTGTGTGTGTGTGTGTGTGTGTGTGTGTGTGTGTGTGAAAGATTTTAACCCTAAAATTATATTCACGGCAAAAAATGGTCTGACCTATGCAGTTTCTTAAGTAAATTGATATTTTTGAATTCTTATCTACGGAAATATCTTTTAGTCCTATTTGGTGATTTTGAACTATTTATATTTCATGACGATGTTGTGGAAACCTGCCTCAAATTTACCTGCCATACCAATTTCTGCATAATTTGCAGTCATTTTTACCATGGGAAAAATGAAAATATCCCATTTTTAAAACCATTAACTAGATTAAAACTTTTGTGTATAGGGAATTACAACAAATGGTTTTATATCATATCATAACAAAAGTTTGCAAAATAATTTCTTCTGTGTAAAGCAACAGGCAAAAAAGCGACTTTCCAGAAGATGTTGAAAGGAGAGTAGTCTGGTTCCCTTTTCCATTACGAAAACACGCTTATTGAAATACATTGAAAATTTCACAACCAAACAAGAAAAAAAAATCAGCTAAAAAACCTGATATTTTTTATGTTTCTTCTCAAAACATAGATCGTGTGTACTTGTTAGAATCGCCTCGCCGAGGCGATCCTAACAAGTACCCACAATCTATGTTTATAGCAAAATAAGAAAAATAATGTATACCCCCTGTAAACCCCAGTTTTACTATATAAAAGTGGGGTTTAAATTATGTAGGCGTGTTTCCGTGCTGAGTGTTTTCGATCATGTCCAGATGCTGCGCCCTGTTTTGTCAAAAGCTGTCTTGGAGTGTTTGCAGATTTCAAATGCACAACTCATTTCTGCGAATTGCGAATGTCCTGACCTGCTGCTCATGTATTTTTTTCAGCCTGATAGACAATACATAAAGCATTTTCAGTCTGTCGGACACCGCATAACGCATCTATAGTATGTCAGACACCGCGAAACGCATTTTCAGCCTAAAGGAACTATCATCACGCAATTTTCAGCCTGTTAAACGCCTGTTAATGCATCTTTAAACCTGTCTAATACCTTATAATGTATTTTTAGCCAGCCAGACACCATATTTCGCATTTTCAGCTTCTCAGACATAGCATAACGCATTTTCAGCCTGTCGGACACCGCATAACGCATTTTCAGCCTGTCGTACACCGCATAACGCATTTTCAGCCTGTCGGATACAGCATAATGCATTTTCAGCCTGTCGGATACCGCATAACACATTTTCAGCCTGTCGTACACCGCATAACGCATTTTCAGCCTGTCGGATACCGCATAACGCATTTTCAGTCTGTCGGACACCGCATAACGCATTTTCAGCCTGTCGGATACCGCATAACGCATTTTCAGCCTGTCGTACACCGCATAACGCATTTCCAGCCTGTCGGACACCGCATAACGCATTTCCAGCCTGTCGGACACCGCATAACGCATTTTCAGCCTGTCGGACACCGCATAACGCATTTCCAGCCTGTCGGACACCGCATAACGCATTTTCAGCCTGTCGGATACCGCATAACACATTTTCAGCCTGTCGGATACCGCATAACAAAGCTGACTACAGTAATTTTCTGTTTGCAGACACCAACGTCCAGCTTGTGAAAATGTCAGCTTTGAAGGAGGAAAAAGAAGTATCATCAGATGACATCACGGCAGATGTCCGAGAGAGCAGGTTACCGACAGACTGCAGTATAGGCACATTCCATTCATCAGAACGCGTTGACAACAGCTGTTACGGAAAATTCCATCGTATTCTGGGGAAGATTTACAAGGTGACGTCATCATTGCTTGGAATTATCGTCATTTTGATTGCGTACTCGTTTCTAGGCGCATGGGTTTTTATGATGATTGAATTAAAGCATGAACAATCTTTCAAACAGAACATAACAGTAGCTAGAGATGCAATTATTGTTCAGTTGCTCAATTCAAGCGACCGGGTAGTTGTAACGAAGCAGTTAGAAATGAACTTGAAAGAAATGTTAATTAATTATGAGTCTGACATAATGTCGGCATACAAGGCTGGAATTTCATCTTCATCGGATACGGAAACTTGGGGATTCTGGAGCAGTCTGTTTTTCTGCGGGACAGTTTTTACTACAATTGGTGAGTAGCCCCCCATTCAAAATGAAATTCGTCCTCGAAGAAAGAAGTTTTTTTTTTGTTTTTTGTTTTCTTTATGAAACCCATTTAAGTATCATAATGTAAATTATATTACGAAAACACGCCTATTCAAATATATAGAAAATTTCACCTCCAAAAACTATTTTCAGATAAAAAAAAAAATGATATTTTTCATATTTCTGCTCAAAACATAGATTATGGGTACCCGTTAGAACCGCCTCGGCGAGGCGGTTCTAACGTGTACCGACAATCTATGTTTTTGAGTCGAAATAAGAAAAATACTCCTATAAACCCCCTTTTTACTATATAAAAGTGGGGTTTAAGGAGTTCAAAATTATATAGGCATGTTTTCGTGGTGATATTTTCCACAAAGTGCAGGGGAACATCAATGACTCAAATATCAATGTAACTATGGGAATTTCTCCCCAGAAGTGTGTTATTCGAGCAACTAAGGGTTAATTGTAGTGCTTTATTGTCAGGAGATTAAATGTATATAATTCGGAGATGTCCTTTCGATCTTCTATTACAACAGCCGGTCCAAGCGGAAAGGTGTCTTCGAGCATAGGCAAAGTTATCAAAAGCATGCCCAAAGTCTTATCCGGGCATTTGCTCGCCATTGCTTGCCACTGATACATTCTAGAGTGGCCAATGATTCTGTTAGCGGTCAGCAAAGGTCCTATTCTGACTGTGCGAATATCAGGCTGATCTGGGCCTTCGCAGTCCGCATGTGCCCGAAGGCATGTTTTTGCCTGGCGCGGCTCTAATTGTATGTTGAGTGTACTCATTAGAGTAACTTCGATGAGGCGATTCTAATAAGTACACAAAAAATACATTGTCATGATAAAGTGAGGAAAAAAAAACAAAAAATACCCCTAAATATTTGTTTTCCCGCTGAGCTATCAGAAGAATTTCCCAGGGACTTAAAAATGATTTCGAATCAGCCACGGTGAACGAGCGATCAATGTTCGAGTCAATGAAGGTCTACTGTATCAGTTTTTTTTTTTTTACATTTTTAAATTAAATAAATATCTGGGCCCAGTTGTTCAAAACTAACGATGTCGTTAGTTAACGATTCGTTAAAATTTTAATCAAGTGATACGCAAATATGCTGATATTTTTTGCTGAAAAAATGTGAGTAGCTTTTGCAGTGCAAAAGAGCTACTCACATTTTTTCAGCAAAAAATATCAGAATATTGTATCTTGAATCCGCTAAAACAGTTAACGAAATGATCCTTAACGAGCTCGTTAAGCTAACGATGCTTTGAACAACTGGTCCCTGTTATTTGCTGTTTATCATGCGCTTGGAGCTTTTAAGCCTTGTGTTTCCTTCAGATGTGACATATAATTAAAGTCTCCATATTCCTCGAAAATAGACATTTTTTGTATCTTAGAAAGGTTTAATAAATTGATATATGGTATAAATACAATCATTAAATGGCACCTGACAGCCTGCAACGTTTCAGTTAGTCTCTAATTCTTGAAATAAAATGATTTTTTTTTTATCGTATCTCTGAATTAATGTTGCCAACATTAATTTAGAGATACGATAAAAATCATTTCACTTTTAGACCCAGTTCAAAAACAACTATAGACTAACTCAAATTTTACAGGCTGTCAGAAGGCAGATTTTATGACCGTACTAATACTATGTATCAATTTATTAAACCTTTCTTCAGTACAAAAATGTCTATTTTTGAGGAAAATGCAGCCTTTAAGCCGACTCTATTTCTGATTATGTGGACCCACCTACGGGGAGGGATCCCGTTGGTGTCGGCGTTAGTGTCAAACTTTCTTGTATGCATAATATCTTGTGAACCAGAGTTGGACCCTTAAGCAATTTTCATGGATATATAATTGGGACATAACGATGAACTGATTAGATTTTGGTGACCCTGACCAAATTTTCTAGGTCACAGCAGTCGAAAAAACGAGGTCAGAGTGGGGTGGGGGCGGGGGGCATCTGTTTTCTGTAAAACAACTGTTACTACTTTATAATGTATTTCTACACCCCCAACCCCCCACTTCCACGCCATTCTTCGAGAATATTTTGTGATAGTAGCAGTTGTCCTAAAGTTTTTGTGTGGAGACAGTATAAGTATAAAGTCGAACTGTACTTTGATACAATGCTGACATTAATAAAGTTTCTGGTTCTTTCGGACTTTTGGCTCATACATGATCATGCAAATACAGTCGACTCTCGTTATCTCGAAGTCCAAGGGACTATCTGATACACTTCGAGATATCCGTACCTCGACATATCAGATTTGTATAATTGAGGAAAAAAATCAATCGAACGACCACATTCCACAAATGAATACGTAATTTGACTCCTGAAATTACACATATATTCAAAATATTGCGGAAAAGAGGAGAAATTGCTCCTTAGGAGCAATTTCTCCTCTTTTCCACAATATTTTGTTATCTGTTGGTAAGATTTCAATATTAAAACAGAGACTAGATTTTCAATTCGAGATAAACGGTTATTCGAGATATGCGAGGTCGAGATAACGAGAGTCGACTGTAGAGTTCCGCTTAAAACTGCAAGGAGAGCGTTAGTAATGTTGAAGTTTTGCATCATTCCTCATGAACCGGTTAATCCCAGTAGCTTTAACTAATGACCGTTCTTAGGAGGTAGTTCTTGTTTTGGTCATTCTTTGAAAGCTATTTCTGGCCTCTAGCTGCAGTTGAAGCCTGCTTGTAGTCTAGCATTGTTGTCACCCGCTGTATGGCTGCCCAAATATCTGATTTGTTTGGTGCCCATGTGCATTGCTTTCGCTTTCTGGGTGTGCATTGCTTTCACTTTATGGTGTGCCTTGCTTTCGCTTTCTGCATTGCCTTAGCTTTCTGGGTGTGCATTGCTTTTGCATCCTTCGCCTAGAGAACTTTTATTATTAGTAGTATTAGTAGTAGTTTATTATAGTCGACTCTCGTTATCTCGACATTGCTTATCTCGAATAACCGCTTATCTCGAAGTGAAAATCTGGTCCCCATTTAAACATGAAAGTCTAACAATAGGTAACCAAATATTGTAGAAAAGAGGAGAAATTGCTCCTAAGGAGCATTTTTCCTCTTTTCCACAATATTTTCAATATATCTCTAACTGAAGGAGTCAAATTACATATTCATTTGTGAAACATGGCTGTTCGATTTATTTATTCCTAAATATTGCAAATCTGATTTGTCGAGGTAATGATACCTAGAAGTATTTCGGAGAGTCCCTTTGACTTCGAGATAACAAGAGTCGACTGTATTATTATTATTTATACAGCATTGGAACCTACGCTGAAGATTTGATACCTGTAAAATCAATACACCCCGCCCCTCTCCCCCCCCCCCCCCCCAATCCCACCCCCACGCCCAACCGGCAATTTTTACTACTGATGATGCTCATTTAGTGGTTCCGATGTTTGCCGTTTTTGTGGCCTTGTGGCATCTGGCTGCGGACCTTTTTTCGTGCCCCTTCATTGTCTTATGGTTGTGTTTTGTGGATCCTGTTTAGCGATGTAACCACCTTGTTGGAAAAAAGGGAGCTGGTCGCTTTGCTTTTCTTTGGTTTGTGGTATGTGTACTCTTTGCCTTTGCTTGTTTGTTTTTCCTCTGGGTGTCATTGGTAGGCTATGTTCCGTGATTGTGGCTCTTCCATTACGAAATCACGCCTATTCAAATATGTAGAAAATTTTACAACCAAAAAAGGAACTTTTCGGATAAAGATTTCTGATTTTTTCATATTTCTGCTCAAAACATAGATTGTGGTTATTCGTTAGAACCGCAGAGGCGGTTCTAATGAGTACCCACAATCTATGTGTACTCTTTGCCTTGGCTTGTTTCATTACGAAAACATGCCTATTCAAATATATAGAAAATTCCACCTCCAAAAACTGAAAATTTTCAGATAAAAAACTCTGATATTTTTCTTAATTCTGCTCAAAACATAGATTGCGGGTACTCGTTAGAACCGTCTCGGCGAAGCGGTTCTAACGAGTACCCACAATTTATGTTTTTGAGCAAAAATAAGAAAAATAATGTATACCCCGTAAACCCCAGTTTTACTATATAAAAGTGGGGTTTAATGGGGTCAAAATTATATAGGCATGCTTTCGTGATGGTTTTTCTTCTGGGTGTCATTGGTAGGCTATGTTCAGTGGAGACTCAGATCGAATTGCTCCTGGTCGACACTATTTGCCAGTCCGTCAATACATTTTTGACATACAAATGTGTAGCATTACGGAAACAAATATTCAAATATATTGAAAATTTTACAATCAAAAAAAGAAAAAAAAATCAGATATAAATTCTGATGTTTTTCATATTCTTCTCAAAATACAACGATATATACTTTCAGCAGAAATCGCTCTGACCAATTTTCTGCCTTTTTCTTCCCTGAAGTTGTCACCGGAAGTTGGCAGAACTGATTAGGCGGACGTGATTATACCGGTCTCCCTTTTTTGCCGACAAGATTATCCGCTTTTCACAAAATTTAGGTCTCACCAATAAGCGTCATGAAGTTAAAAGAAACGAGTGTCAATAAATGTCACGAACATATTTTGCTGATTATTTTTATTTTTTATTATTGATTTACATATAACTTTTATAAACTGATATTCATTCTTTAATGATGCTGTGAAGGACTTTTGAAGAGACTACAGATAGGTCTATGCTGTGCTCGCATCTAGGCTGAGCCTATTTTCATATTATATGCGTGCTTTCGTGTTGCTGGACATCTTCTTTACCGTTTTTAACGAAAGAGTGTCTTTGTTTGTTTGTGTTGAGGTTTTACGGCCCAGTCAACCCAATGGGGTCATGTCGAGCGCGGTCAGTTTACCTAACCACACGTTTACTGGACAGGCTTAGTCCTCTAAGCGGTTAACCAGTATTGGGCACATTCTTTCGCCAGAAACTGACAACTGCCCTTCTTGAATCAGCGGAAGGGAGAGAATGACCGTAGAAAATATTTCCTGATCAATCTCCACGAAAGAATGTTGCCGACCTCGGCGGGGGTTGACCTCATGGTCTCCAGTCGGACGGCGCATCCAACTGAGCCACCGAGGCCCGAAAGCGTGTCTGCTATTTGTGTATTTCAAAAGGATCTTACGTCGAAACTACTTTGGGATCGCAGCGGCTGCTCTAGTAGGGGCAGTAAAACGTCATCCCGTACTACTATATAGTGCTCATGATAAGAAATGTTCTGGTCTATCAGACTGTTGGGTTCATACAGTTTAAGTGAAAATAGAGTCCCGCTCAAAGCTGCTAGGTATAGTGAGGATTTTGCATTTTTTAAGAACAACCTTGATCAAATCGGGTCAGCTATTTTCTGTTTGTGATTTGTGCTGTATTCCAAAGGATTCCTACTTCGATACGTTGGCTGGTTTTGTCCGTCTCTGTTCACATTTGTTGGCTTTCTAGTGGTCCTTCTTTCTTCCGAGTTATGACTATTTTAGGTCTGCTCGAGTTAATACTACATTTTGTATATTTGGTTATGCTCTTCTCTAAGCTTGTACAAGACCTCTAACCTCCTTTTTTATTCGTATTGAAAGAAGTAATGAGTTTTAATTCATGAATTTTAGTCTATTTATAGAACCTTTGCTGTGACATAATGCATAGACTGGTGTCATTTTGACGAGACTCTGAGAGGCGTTGAAGTATTGCTTTGAACCTGCATTGGTGTTTTGAAAGAACATGACGCATCTGGAAAATTGTTGATCGTCCCCTTTGATGGATAAAGATTAACAAGTAAGCAGATCATACACTCTAATTCCGTGTCCTGCTGAACCCGGATATACCCAGTTTTGCAAACAGTGCAGATCCAGATCAGTTTGCTTCTGAAGAAGCCAACTTATCTGGATATGCACTGTTTGCCATCAAGTATGCAAATTCATAACAACAATCTGGATCAAGTAATCAAGTAATCTGATTGGCTGAAAATTAGAATTTGGCGTGGTATCTTAATTTATTCAGCAGGACAATGGTTAAATATTGATACCGTATTTACCCTGTATATTCAGACACCTTAATTCCTTACCATATTTGTCCTAAAATTTCAAGAAGTCCGTTTTACTACCTGTTAGTATGGATTTCTGGATGACTGGCAATCAGTGTAGACCCTGATCAGACGCCGCATTCTGTGACGTCTGATCTGGGTCTACACCGTTTACTCAGGCCTGTCTGTCCGAATACAGTTGTAAAATAAATTGTTGTGCACCGCAGAACACGTAAAGTGTATCGTGTCTGATGATGTGCAAAATGATCGAAACACACAGTGTACGAAATTGATAAAATGCACAGCAGCTCTGCCTCACTTATCCTACAATGTGAAAACTTGTAACATTTTAAGGTGCATTCCGGCTGTTCTGTGCACTTGGTGAATATTCCAGATTAATAGGCAAAAATAAACAAATTTGAATGCCCATTGTATTTATTCCCTTGTACCATGGCCACTAAAATTATAATATAATTATATAATTTTAACTCAATAGGCTTACGCAAATTCAAACCTTTGATAAAGCCACTTACAGGGAACCTGGAACTAGTTCCTTAAGGTACAATGTACATGTCTAAAATGATATTTAACTCACGTTTTCAACGTTAACATGGCCGAATTATGAATTCAGAAAAAATGAAGTCCCGTTGGACATTTAATACTGGTTTTCGGAACAATTAATAAAGGTTGTCACTCCTAAGAAAATACAGTTGACTCCCGTTATCTCAAGTACTGATAACTCTACTGCTTTACTCAAACTAAACAAAAGGAAATATTGGTTTAATTTGCTGTATGT
Organism: Anodontia alba; assembly: GCA_964016985.1. NCBI lineage: Eukaryota > Metazoa > Mollusca > Bivalvia > Lucinida > Lucinidae > Anodontia > Anodontia alba. The sequence continues at coordinate 20,738,317 of OZ024821.1, forward strand.
TCTCTATATATTTTAACTCCTTTGTCTCAAACTACTCTATCTCAAATCAAACAGTTTGGTCTCTTGGATTTTGAGATAATTAGAGTCGACTGTTGACTACAATATGAATGTTATGTGGTAAACTGCATGCATGGATGGATGTTAACCCACTTACGGCGTTGCTCCCCACTTAAATTGCACGATAGTGTCAGGCCTAATAATAAAGCAAACATGCAGGAAGACCCACGATCACAATATACAGACCTACCAATGACATCCGAGAAAGAGAAAATACAAACAATTTTTCTCCTGAACAAAAGGCCAATTGACTTGGATCGTGGTAGGAAGCATCAGGGTGACTTAAAGATTAAAATAGCTAATCTGATCGGAAGTCCAAGATAACCGCAATGGCTGCCATCTTGAAAATTTATTTTTATTTCTTCTCGTGAACCGAAAGGCCAGTCGACTCCAAACTTGGTACGAAGTATCAAGGTGGCTTGTAGATAAAAAGAGCTAAATTGTTCCGATCAGAAATCCAAGATGGCTGCCATGGCCGCTATTTTGGAAATCTATATTGCACTTCTTCTCCTGAACCCAAAGGCCAATTTATCTGGTAACCAGGTGAGCGATACAGGGCCATGTTGACCCTCTTATCATCGGAAAGTCTCATTTTGTGTCATTTAGGATAGAAACTGCTTTTGAAGTTTCCTCATATATTACATGTATATACGTTTCTGCAAATGTTCTGAAGTCCATTGACTTTTTTTTAAGTTCAAAGGGTAAACACTTTACACTTACCTGACAGCAGTCTCTCTGAAATTTTAAAACTAAAAATGATGTGGTAGGTAGTGTCACATATAAGAAGATTCCGTGTCTTTGAAATGACTGACCCCATATTGATTACAAAGTCTCAGTGGGTGTTTAGGCCAAATATTCTCCAGACAACAGTCTAGTCTTTTTTCATCGCAACCACATACGGCCCACAATTTTGCCCATATCTACTGTAGAACCGCCTGACGTAAATATTTTGACAAATTTGGCCATCAGAACATAAAACACTCTCAGAAAGAGACACTAAATTCTGGAATCCTTTATTGTCAAAATATAACCGGTGTATCGAAAGATTAAGTAGTCTGTGAGGAGCCCTAACCGGTGTACAAAGATATTTAGCAGTCTATGACGAACCGTTACCAGCGTATTATGAGATTTAGTAGCCTATGGCGAACCGTTACCGGTCTGCTGTGAGATATATTAGTAAATGATTAACCGTTACCGGCGTATTGTGAGATTAACTAACCTATTACGAACCATCACCGGTGTATTGTGAGATTTAATAGACTATGACAAACCGTAAACGATGTACTGTGAGATTTAGTAGTCAATGAAGAATCGTTGCCGGTGTACTGTGAGATTTAGTCTATGACGATCCTCTACCAGTTTACTTTAAAATTAAGTAGTCTATGACAAACCGTAAACGGTGCATTGTGAGATTTAGTAGTGTATGACCAACCGAAACCGGTGTACTGTGAGATTAATTAGTCTGTGACGAACCGTAACCGGCGTACTATGAGATTTAGTAATCTATGATGAACCGTAACCGATGTACTGTGAGACTTAGTAGTCTATGACAAATCGTTGTAGGTGTACTGTGAGATTTAGTAGTCTATGACGAACCGGAACCGGTGTACTGTGGGATTTAGAAGTCTATGTCATTAAATGCTTTTAAAATTACTGATTTAGAAGTCTACGACGATATGTAAACGGCACTCTGTGCGATTTAATAGTCTATAACAAACCGTAACCGGTGTACTGTGAGGTTAAGTAGTCTATGACGAACTGGAACAGGTGTACTGCGGGATTTAGAAGTCCATGTCATTAAATACTTTCAAAATTACTGATTTAGTAGTCTATGACGAACCGTAAATGGTGCATTGTGAGATTTAGTAGTGTAAGATTAAAAAGTCTGTGACGGACTGTAACCGGTGTACTGTAAGATTTAGTAGTCTATGACGAACCGTAATCGATGAACCGATTCAGTAGTCTTTGACAAAAGTATAGCCGGTGTACTGTTAGATTTAGCAGTCTATGACGAACGTTAACCGGTGTACTGTGAGATTTAGTAGTCTATGACGAACCGTAACCGGTGTCCTGTGAGATGTATTAGTCTGTGACAAACCGTAGCCGGTGTACTGTGAGATTTAATAGTCTATTAGGAACCGTGACCGGTCTACTGTGGGAGTTAGAATTCTATGTCATTAAATGCTTTCAGAATTCCTAACAAATACATTACTAATTTGTCTTTGTATATAGTTTGCTACAGTTTTTTAATACTGCTGATTGTAGCTTGTGATTTCATATATGATTATTGCTAAACCTTGTCATATTTTCACATTATTCATATTTGAGCCGGTACACAAAAAAGCGAACATGGCTTTCGAGTGTGGTTCTTCAAATACGCATGCGCAGTGTCATATTTTGGCTACAGACATGCGTTTATGCATGTAGCTTCCTCAAGGTCTCTACTACACGTCTGCGAACAGCAAAGGCTCTGGTGAGACTGTGCTTATGCACAGGCTCGCCTGAGCCTTTGCTGCTCACCTGTGTGATTAGTACCCTTTTCTCATGCGCTGGCTCATTACCGATTTAAAAACATTTAATTAAAAACTAAGAAAAATAAATATCCTGTAAATTGATTTTACAAATTGTTGAAACCAATAAAATTTACCATGAAATGGCAATCGATATCTTCTGTATTATTTTTTCAAAATTGTAGCAGACAATATTTATTTTTGGGATGTATTTTTTGGAGAATATAAAGAAAGAAATTTCACGATTAACTTGAAATGTCAAGCCTTATTTTCTCTGAAAAATAAACTAACAAAAAAAAAAAAAAAAAAAAAAAAAAAAGGAATGCAACGTGCTTCTGTTATGACTGTCGCTTTAAGAGGTATAGATACACTTTAATGGAAGGTAATGCTGTAAAAATTATTTTGCCTCTTTTCTGAAAAGGAGTCTGTTTTGCCTACATTCTGAAAATTCTGCTCTGAAAGGAAAGAGTAGATCTGTTTCAGAAAGGGTTTGGTGTGCAGAAAAGCAAATAGCAAGTCACAAAAATTGTCTCTCCTGTAAAAATGGCGAAAATCTATCAATATATCTAATGTCCTTAAGATTTATTTTTTCAGGTAAATTTCCATACTGACATGGGATCTCAGAGTCTTATCAAAATGATGGTAGTCTGTTCATACCAGTCACGTTCATTTAATATGTCTTGAATATTTGTGAGTACAAAAAGAACTGTATTGGTAAGCTTTTTATTATCTGCTTTTTTCTGCTTTTTAATCACAATATTTTCTACGTTTTGATGCCCCGCCACAATACAGTGTCGGGGTATTATGTAATAACGCTCGAGTGTCCGTCCATCCGTCTGTCCGCCAATTAGCATTTCGTTTCCGCTCTTTAACTTGAGTAGATTTTTTTTTTATGTATATTCTTAAACCTTTGCATAGCGATTGCTATTTGGTGAAAATGGTTTGGAATCATAGATGATGAAATACGGTCAACTCTTAATAGACTTATGGCCCTTGGTTGATATAAAAATTTAGTTTCCGTTCAACATCTTGAGAACATTTGAATGCATTTTGATAACATTTAATGTACACATTGATATTGACTAGATCTGGGTTGAGATTAAAAATGGACCAATGTCATTAGTTTTTATTAGAGTTATGACCCTTAATTGAAGTCAGATTTGAGTTTTTGCTCAGTCTCTTGAGAACGAATCGATGGATTTTGATCAAAGTTTATGTACACATTTATATAGATTAGAACCAGGATGAGGTAAAAAAATGGTCTAAACTCGTTACTTTCCAACGCAGTTTTGGCCCGTGATTGATGTCAAATTGTGATTTTGATAAATATACAGAGAAAGGTTCATACTTGTTACCCGCAGTGGCGGGATATCATACAGTGTCTGCAATGTTTTTTATGATCTTCTGATTCCGACCTATTTTCCTGTTTTAATAGCAATCCTTCTTACTTTTTCTGCCTCTTTTCATCCGCGGTCCTTAGAAAATCTGCATGAAGCATAAGCGTAATTCTCATACATTGCTGCGCGATTTTCAAGATGATGATGCCGTTTCGGTGTTTACGTCTCTTCCCAGTTTATTTAGGTCATATCGAGACTAAGAAGTGTGAAAATGATGTATGGTGAGGTGTTATGGTGTTAGAACGTTTAGGGTAACACCGGTACATGCTTTTTAGCTCACCTGAGCACGAAGTGCTCATGGTGAGCTATTGTAATCACCCTGTATCCGTCGTACGTGTGTCGTATGTCGTGTGTCGTTCGTCGTCAACATTTATGCTCTTCACCCTCTAGAAGCTACAGGTTTTCTTTAAACTTCATGAAACTTTATCAGAATGTTTGATGTGATGATATCTCAGTAAATTTTGAAAATGGGTCATATCAGATAAAAAAAAATGGTCACTAGGTCAAATTTCGTTAAAATACTGTTCACCCTCTAGAGACCACAGTGTTACTTCATTCTTCATGAAACTTTACTAGAATGTTTGTCTAGATGATATCGAGGGTTGAGCGCAAGACTGGCGTAAGTCAGATGGTTGTTTTTCCCCAAACCTAATCTCCTCACCATGAAGGTGTTATGAAGATTACAACATTTCTTTCTGTAAACAATGAAAATTTAGGTGCCATTGCTCGTATGAGCAATGGCACCTAAATTTGCATTGTTTACAAAGGGGTCCAAGTTGCCCCTAAACAAGGGTTTCAAAAATATGTTTGAGTTACTATAGTCTTGCGCTCAACCCTCGATATCTCGGTTAGGTTTGATTATGGGTCATGCCGAGTCAAAAACTAGGTCATGAAGTCAAATTTCTTTAAAACCTTTTTCATCCTCTAGAGCCACAGTTTTGCTACAATCTTCAAGAAAATATACCAAAATGTTTGTCTTAATGATATCTTGGTCAAGTTTGAATATGGGTTATGTTGGATTAAAAACTAGGTCACTAGGTCAGGTCTGTTCAAAACCTTGTTCAGCCTCTAGAGGCCACATTTTTACTTCAATCTTTATAATTTTTTACTATATATACTGTGTCATGTTGGGTCAAAACTAGGTCATTCGGTCAAATTTTTTTAAAACTTGTTTACCCTCTACAAGCCACAGTTTTGCTTTAATCTTCATGGAACTTTATAAAAAAATGTTTGTTTTGATGACATCTTGATCAAGTTTGAATATGGGTTATGTTGGGTCAAAAAGTTGGTCACGAGGTCAGTATGGTTTAAAACAATGATTACCCTCTAGAGGCTTTAGTTTTGCTTTAATCTTGATAAAGTTTTACTAGTATGTTTGACTTGATGATATATCGGTGAAGATTAAATACGGGTCATGTTGGGTCAAAAGCTAGGTCACTATTCCAATTGTCTTTAAAATCAAGGAACATCTTATTAACACTCGAGATGTCTCATTTTTAAAGTAATTATCATGAATCTTGCTCAAAATATTTGTGTTGTTGATTTCTAGGTCGATTTGAAACTGTGTTATTTTGGGTCAAAACCTAGGTCACAGGGTTAAATTGCTAACACTATAGAGGTCACATTTTTGAATTGATAATTATGAATCTTGCTCATGTTTGTCTTGATGATTTATAGGTCAGGTTTAAAACTAGGTCAGTTTGGGTCAAAAACTAGGTAACCAGACCAAAATCAAAGGAAAACCTTGTTAACACTCTAGAGGTCACATTTTTAAGTAATCATCATGAATCTTTCTCAAAATGTTTATCTTGATGATTTCTAGGTCAAATTTAAAAGAGGGTCACTTGGGATAAAAAACTAGGTCACCGGGCCAAATTAAAGAAAAAACATTGTTAACACTCTAGAGGTCTCATTTTTGTCATCATAAATCTTGCTTAAATGTTTGTTTGATGAGTTCTAGGTCAAATTCGAAACTAGGTCACTTGGGGTCAAAAAGTAGGTCACCGGGCCAGCAAGATAAACATTATTAACATTCTAAAGGTCACATTTTTGAAGTGATCATCATGAATCTTGCTCAAAATGCTTGTTTTGATGTGTTTAGAAACTGGATCTTGGGGTAAAAAAAACTAGGTCACCGGGCCAAATTAAAGGAAAACATTGTTAACACACTAGAAATCACATTTTTGAAGTGACTGTCATGAATCTTGTTCAAAATGTTTATCTTGATGATTTCTAGGTCAAGTTTGGTACTTGGTCACTCATGACCTATATTTCATTGTCCACTGACTTTCTTAAGTTTTTTTGTTTAAATCAGCTTCTCAGTAACTACACTAGTGATACTTGGCACTTGCATGCATTTAAGCATGGCCACTTGAATGCAGTCATCCACATATGACCTTGACCTATATTTCACGGTTCACTGACTTTGTTATGATTTTTGCGTTTAAATAAGTTTCTTTGTAACTACTTGTCCACCAGCCAGTGGGAATTAGAACATGCATACACCTTAGCATAGCCTCTTGAGTGCAATCATCCATATTTTACTTTGACCTATATTTCTCAGCCCATTAGGCATGCTACATTGTCTTACATGTTAATATAATCATCATAACTCTCGGTCAGAATGTTTGCCTTCATCATTTCCAGGTCAGGTTCTGTATGTGCTATGATCCCTCTTGTTTAAATATTCGTTATGCCTGCAAAAACAGTGTAGAACCAGATAAGACAGGACAAAACGCGGCGTTTGATCTGGGTCTGCACTGTTTGCCATTCATTCAACACTGACAATAACATTTTTACATATCATTTAACCCTTAAAGCGCCAGTCACAACTATTGTCGTCTGCTTTGTCTTCTGCCGGTTACTTTAAAAGTCATTTCTGCAAACAGTGTGGACCCAGATCAGACTGCTCCTTTAGGAGCAGTCTGATCTGAGTCCACACTGTTGCCTGTATGCGAAAATAGGTTTGAAAAATTTTCAAGAATATTCAGCAGACGACATAAACAGACGACATTTTCAGATGCAGGTTTTCTTGGCGTTTTAAGGGTTAAAATAGAATAGTGCCAACACTTGAACAGTGTAGAACCAGAAGAGACAGGACAAAACGCGGCGTATGATCTTGGTCTGCACTGTTTGCCATTCATTCAACACTGACACCAACATTTTTACATATCATTTAACCCTTAAAGCGCCAGTCACAACTATTGTCGTCTACTTTGTCTTCTGCCGGTTACTTTAAAAATCATTTCTGCAAACAGTGTGGACCCAGATCAGGCTGCTCCTTTAGGAGCAGTCTGATCTGAGTCCACACTGTTGCCTGTATGCGAAAATAGGTTTGAAAAATTTGCAAGAATATTCAGCAGACGACATAAACAGACGACATTTTCAGATGCAGGTTTTCTTGGCGTTTTAAGGGTTAAAATAGAATAGTGCCAACACTTGAAGTACAGTGAGGTGTATATGTCGACCTGTAACAGCAAACAATGTAGACCCAGGTCAGGGTTTGCACTGTTTGCAGTTCAGACAACCCTATTTCAGACACATCATTTCAGATAACGTGTGCTGATAAGGATAAGTATGGTATTTGGGATACGGTAAATGTGCTAAAATTTCGTTCTAAAGTTTCTGACAACATTTGCAAACAGTGCTGACTCACATAAGACTGCTTCTAAGTCTAAACAAGATCAACACTGTTTGCCATCCCACTTAGTACCTCAAGAAACAACTGCATAGAAAGCAAAACTTAAGCAAAACAAAAGTTGGAAATTTTAGGAGATTTACAATATTTATGGTGCATGAGAGAAAATGTGTAAATAAATAGAATGTCTCAGTGCTAAAGCGATAACAAGCTGTTATTTGAAATCTTCACGATCTTGTTACATATATCTCAGAAATGTCTTGTCAGATGATTGCAATTGTAATACGACACCGGGAGTGCTGCGTAACACGAATAAAAGCACCGCAAGCATAACACCCCGCCATAGGAATTATTTGTTTATGTATTAAAGTTATCGTTGCGAAAATGTCGAGAAAGAAAATGACGGAGGGACAGATAACAATCCTTAACTAGATCTTGATAATATCAATGGACAGATAACAATCCTAAAGCAGATCTTGATAATATCAATGCATATAGCAAGTTTGGTTAAAAGGCCTTATTATTTTCTCAAGTTATCATCCAGAAATGAAAATATGGACGTGTCTCGGGCAGATAACTCCGTAAAAATTTGACGAAATTTGCCCATTAGCAATTCCAAACCTGATCTCCTTACTGTGAATACATATAGCAGGTTTGGTTAAAAGTCCCTTGTTATTTACTAAAGTTATCATCCGGAAACGAAAATATGGGCGTGTCTCGGGCGGATAACTCCATAAACATTTTATAAAATTTGCCTTTAGCAATCCCAAACCAGATCTCCTTAATGTCAATGCATATAGCAAGTTTGATGAAATTCCTTGTTATTTATTCAAGTTATCATCCGGAAACGAAAATATGGCCGTGTAACTCCGTAAACATTTGACGAAATTTGCCCATTAGCAATTCCAAACCAGATCTCCTTAATGTCAATGCATATAGCAATTTTGGTGAAAATCTCTTGTTATTTACTCAAGTTATAGTCCGGAAACGAAAATATGGGCGTGTCTGGGGCACATAACCGTCAAAAATTGACGAAATTTGGCCATTAGCTATCCCAAACCAGATCTCCACAATATCAATGCACATACCGAGTTTGGTGAAGATCCATTGATGTTTACTCAAGTTTTCATCCGGAAACGAAAATATGGGCGTGTCTCGGCCAGATAACATCCGTCAAAAATTGACGAAATTTGATCATTAGCAATCCCAAACCAGATCTCCACAATATCAATGCACATACCAAGTTTGGTAAAAATCCATTGATGTTTACTCAAGTTATCATCCGGAAACAAAAAACGGACGTACGGACGGACGGACGACGGACGGACGGACGGATGACCAACGTGAAACCATAATACCCCGCCACTATTGTGTGGCGGGGTATAAAAAGGAAATGCTGTTCAACAAATCCAATTCATATGGACACATGACGTTTAAACAACGTCATATTAACGTTTATACAATGTCATGACGTCGCATTAAAGATGACATTACAACGTTAATGCAACGTTTTATAGATTTTTTGACGTATCGACGTTAATGCGACGTTTAGTAAACGTCGTGTGCCCGCTTGGATTATCTAGATTTTGAATTTACTAACCCACACCAGCTTTACTACCGATCTTTCAGTAAGGCGATGATTCTGCTGTTAGTTATTCTCTGTGTGGCCTTGTGGCTGCTCGCTGCGGGCCTTTTTTTTTTAATGTTTTGTCCAGTACGTTGTCTTATTGTTATCTTTAGTGGATCTTGTTGGGGACGAGGGAGCTTTTTGCTTTGCTTTTCTTTGGTATGCGGTTGCCATTGTTTGTTTGCTCTTCCGTTAGGTGGCATTAGTAGGCTATGATCTGTGATTGTAGCTCCTCCTGGACATCTTCTATACAATTTTCAGATCACGAAAACACGCTTTTATAATTTTGACCCCCTTAAACCCCACTTTTATATAGTGAAACTGGGGCTTACAGGGGTATACATTATTTTTCTTATTAATTTTCTTATTGCTACAAACATAGATTGTGGGTACTGGTTAGAACCGCCTCGCCGAGGCGGTTCTAACGAGCACCACGAATCTATGTTTGGAGCAGAAATATGAAATTATCAGTGTTTTTATCTGAAACTTTTTTAGTTTTTGGAGGTGAAATTTTCAGTATATTTGAATAGGCGTGTTTTTGTAATGAGTTCAATTTTATTTTTGTACACTCTGGTGCCAAACATTATTCAATTTATTTTTCTAAAATCTCATGGACATACGTATATATTTAAGTGCGGAAAAATTCATTGCACTGCGTCTGTGAACCGATTCTAACAATAAAAAGAACACTGTTAGTAAGCTGAACCAAAGCATTAATAACCATGTATTTATTGTAATAGTTTACTGAGCCACATTAAAATATCTGGGCCCACTTGTTCAAAACTAATGATTTTGCTTGTTAACATATCGTTAAAACTTAGATCACTAAATCTGGCATATTCGCTTATATTTTTGCTGAAAAAATGTGAGTAGCTTTTGCATTTCCAAAATCTACTCACATATTTTCAGTAAAAATATATGTGATACTGTACTTACTATAACAGTTAATATTTTTCCCACTAACGAGCTCGTTAAGCTAACGATGCTTTGACAACTGGGCCCTGGATTTTAAAGGTTACTGGTATCGTTTTATGTCATGCTTTCAACGATATTAGTATTGAAATTAGCCTATTTCTGCCTCGCGTCCCACATAAAGGACATTGCTAAACAGGATTAATATTGTCGATCCTTTGTATAATTTCAGGATATGGAAACATTGCACCTGTCACAGACTTAGGTAGAACAGTTTGTATGTTATATGCAGCATTGGGAATTCCATTGGCACTACTTGTTCTCGCGGAGCTTGGCAAACGATTTACTATCGCACTCAAGTTCCTCTGGGCGTTTGTCAGAAGGTATTACTACACCGGCTACTGTAGACAGATTCGCCGACCGTTCAAGAAGGCGTATGGGATGACAGAACCAACAGAGAATGGCGAGAAATCTGGCGACTCAAAATCAGAGAGCGAGGGCAAAGGTAGTACCCGGATGGTGTATGGCTACGAGGTTGATGAAAATTTCAATCTACCAATTATGGTTGCCATTGCCATTCTTGTAATTTATATATTGGTTGGAGCGTTTATGTATTCCTTGTGGGAGGACTGGAACTACTTGGAGGCATTTTATTTCGTTTTCATTTCTATCAGTACGATTGGATTTGGTGATGTTATCCCGGCCCATCCAAAGTTTTTCATTCTGTCATCTGTCTATATTTTTGTGGGCTTGTCCTTGGTGTCCATGTGTATAAATGTAGCTATAGAGTTCTTCACGGCGACAGCTGACATGGCCAAGGAGAAGATGGGCAAGGCAACAAAGAAGATTGGAAAGAAAGTAACGGCTGTTAAACATGGTATTAAATCAAATTTAAAAGACGAAACGGACAAACTGAAACATATTACAGAGAAATGGCAAGCGAAGCACAGATCGCGAAGTAATACACCTGTGTCGAATGAATCTGATTCCGCGTTCGACCAGAAGCAGATACAAGAAGAAAGTAGTACAGGAAAAAATAGTCCTGCGTCGTGTGAAATTCGACGCTCACATTCTGCTGAAACGTGATATGTTATGTTAACTGCAGACAATATAAAATGCTCAAATTAATTTCAAAGTTGCATGTCCTACTGGGTGTAACGTGCGAATCGAAAACATAATTGTTGCATGTCCAGTGATTAGTCTTCACATGTTGTTTAGTCTTATTATAGATCGACCAAATTTACCTGTCGCTTTGACCTTTACATTTTATTAAATGAAAACGCACATCAAATGAAAAAAAAATAGAAAATAAAATTTCCATTAATTTAAACACTTTGGTGAAAATATTATCACAGTCGGTTTGGATATAAGAAAGTTATTGTACTTTGAACATCTAAAACATTCTGTAATGGAAGTCGCCATTTTTGTGAGTAAGTGACGTAGTAACCAACTAATATGAAAAAAAAATAACATCTCCAGCCAATTTTTTTTTTGTTTTATAACTGCAAACATGTTTATTTCCTTATGTACTTCAACTAGCCCATATAAGCAGTGTATTACTTTGAACAATAAACTTTTATTTGTAACTTAAAAGTATTAACTATCTAATTAATTATCTAAAATAGCAGCACCCAAGCTCAAACTTAAAAACTTTTGAATCACTCCTCAACCGATTTTCATCAAATCTGCACCATTCTATTTGTTTTCTAAAGCTTAATATTTTAAGACATAAAATTAATTTAGTGAGTCCTTTCCTTTAATACTTAGAAGAATCCGTCCAGTGTACAATTAAGGCATGGTAGTCAGAAAATCCTGCGCTTCACGTGACTCGACTGTTCTTTCACCTTTACAGGTAATACCTGTTTCGGCAGTAAACGTATACTTATAACTATTATCAAAAAAAGGTCAAAGCAACAGGTCAAATAATCAGCCTATATAATAGCTATGAATGTTTATTGACCCCGGCATCGTATTCCCATGTTTTGCAATGAAATTTAATATTCCACATGTGTGTTAATGGTCAATTTATATTTGTTTATTTAAAGCAATCGACTTTTACTTGCGCACAAATTGTTGCAGTTGAAAACGAAGCGCTTTCCGTGCAGCAAGAAAATCGAACATTAAGGGTATGTTTTACACTTTCAGAGGAGGCAACCCTATCTAAATCGATTTTGCCACGTCGCGAAATGTGCTCTACTCGAAAAGGAAAAAAAATTGCTCCTACTGGGAACAACAGCTTCCTTATCAAACATTGCGAAAACACACCTATCACGAAAACACGCCTATATAATTTTGACCCCCTTAAACCCCACTTTTATATAGCGAAACTGGGGTTTGCAGGGGTATAAGTTATTTCTCTTATTTCTGCTCAAAACATTGATTGTGGGTACTCGTTAGAACCGCCTCGCCGAGGCGGTTCTAACGAGTACCCACAATCTATGTTTCGAGCAGAAATATGAAAAATATCACAGTTTTTGTATCTGAAAATTTTAAATTTTTGGAGGAGAAATTTTCTATATATTTGAATAGGCGTGTCTTCGTAATGTATTCAAATATATTGAAAATTACATATTTCTGCTCAAAACATAGATTGTGGGTGCTCGTTAGAACCGCCTTGCCGAGGCGGTTCTAACAAGTACCCACAATTTATGTTTTTAGCAGAAAAAAGAAAAATAATGTATACCCCTGTGAACCCAAGTTTACTGTGTAAAGGTGAGGGTTTAAGGGATCAGTATTATATACGCATGTTTTCGTGATTAGTAGCTCCTTTTCAGAAGGGGTTTGATGTGCAGAAAAGCAAACAGAAAGTCACATAAGCTGACTCCCTGATGAAAATGATGGGAAAACAGTCACGTGTATCCAGTCCCCGCTTAGTCTGAAAAAAAAGGGATGGTTGATTGTTGACCTGTAATATTTATTTTTTGATTCGCATGTTACACCTAATGAGTAATAGACAGAAGTCTCGACATCAGTAAATGGTCCTAACGTTATACGCGAACAGCAAAGACCGAGCGCAGACTGCTCATGTGTTCCATTTGATCAGGGCTTACTTTGTTGAAACGGTATATTCTTCAGTCGGAGACTTTGTTGCCAGTATATGCAGTTAGGACCATTTAACATGCGCCACGTCAAGCAAAAATGTGTCTTCGCACATGCGCAAAATGCAGATTCAGGTTCATCCCGTGCATGCGCAAAGTATCATCCGGGCCTTTGGTCGCCAGTGATACATTTTGTTGCAGCGGATGATTCTTTTTACGGACAGTGAAGGCCCTGATCAGACTGCACGGATGCGCAAGCTGATCTGGGCCTTCGCTGCCCGCATATGCCCGAAGACACGTTTTCGACTGGCGCGGCCCACTTGTTATGGCTCATATAATTATATTTTTTTCTTTTTGTTCAATGCACACGCACGACTAATGGGACCAAATGAAAATGTTATTTGTTGTTCTTTTATTATTATTCCCAAACTGACAAATATTTTGTTCCCTCATGTAACTTCATGCATCCTGGTATTTTGTCGTGGGATGGAAACATACTCTGTTTACCTTAAAGACAAAAAACTTCCCACCTTTGCAAGACTGTTCCCAGTTACTGCCTCTAAATCTGGTCAACAATATTCCGTTGCTAGGGCCTATACGGGAAGAAAATAGAACTAGAGTTACGAGGTATGATCATGAAGTTCTCGGTCCGATACATAAAATAAATTGAAAATAAAAACCCAATCGGTGGATAATTTTATCTTATTCACCATTTTTGGCAGATAGAGTAAAATTTCAAAGCCATTGATATCAGTAGGAATTCGCTGCAAACAGGGGAAGGGTGTGTTAAACTGAGAAAATGGACAAAGTTTTAGTGCAGTCAAAAAGTACTTCTGTAAGAAGGGCATGTCTTCGACGGAAACTATGACAACTTCATTAAAACATTAAAAATCGACTGATTCCATGTAAGTATATCAGAATTTTACTAATTGTGCATCTGACTTGCCATACAGAGGCCTCTTTTTGTTCTAATAAAACGATAAATTTTAAATCAAAGCTGAAAAGCGCATCATACCGGTACGCCTAAAGTGATTGTTTACACAACGTTTACAGTAACGGCTACAGTAACAGGATTGCCAAAGCTAGTACAGCATTTGGTCGGCTACATGGAAGTATTTGGGACCGAAGTGGAATCAGACTTGACACAAAGCTGAAAGTATACAGATCGGTGGTGCTGCCAACACTATTATACGCATGCGAAACTTGGACAGTTTACCAACGGCATGCCAAAAGACTGAACCATAAAAGCTGTCTTAGAAAACTTCTAAAGATCAAGTGGCAAGACAGGATTCCAGACACAGAAGTCCTGAAAAGGGCAGGGATGCAGAGTGTACATATTCTTCTGAAATTGGCACAATTAAGATGGACAGGTCATGTTACCAGAATGCCCGATGAACGTTTGCCAAAGAAAATCCTCTATGGAGAACTACAAGTTGGAAAATGCTCCCACGGTGGTCAGAAGAAGCGATACAAGGACACCCTCAAAGCCTCCATTATAGATTTCGACATACCAACAGAGTCATGGGAACAGATTGCACAGGATCGAACAAAGTGGCGAGGCCTCATAAGAAGGGGAGCTGGTGAATACGAAGCAAAAAGAATCAGCGAAGCCGAGCAGAAACGTGCACAGCGGAAAGCCAGAGCTAAGGCATCACCAAAAGAGCTTTCTTCCTCAGACCTCTCTTGTTCTATCTGCAACAGGCAGTTTAGAGCTAAGATTGGTCTCATCAGCCATCTTAGAACACACAAATAATAACACATCACACAGTTGATTAGGATTGGTCATTGTCAGTAATGACAGACTAACAAACAGTAACGGCTGAACCTGTTATTTGATCGACATGATCGACACTTAGTTCAACCACAGCACGGTGAACAGTAAGCATTGCAACGCTTATTGTTAACGGTTTAAACTAAGCATAGGGTTTACACTAAGTGGCGCAATAATGCATTTTATCACATGATTACAAGTGCAATACTACAGCTTTATAGATCGTCAGCTGTGTATCCAGCGTGGCTTTATTTCGATCCGAGACATGGCCACGTAGCTTGCCATATGCCGCACTGGTTTAGCAATCCTGTGTTTACTTCGCTATAAATGTACACAGCTCTTGACAGAGTGTCAACAACAGTTTTGATTACTTTCACTGTGATGACGAACTCCATAACGAAAACACGCCTATTCAAATATATTGAAAATTTCACCACCAAAAACTGAAAGTTTTCAGATAAAAAGTCTGATTTTTTTTTATTTCTGTTCAAAACATAGATTGTGGGTACTCGTTAGAACCGCCTCGTCGAGGCGGTTCTGACGAGTACCCACAATCTATGTTTTGAGCAGAAATAAGAAAAATAATGTATACCCCTGTAAACCCCAGTTTAACTATATAAATATGGTGTTTAAGGGGGTCAAAAGTATATAGGTATGTTTTCGTGATGTCATTGTAAGGCTTGCCATGTGCACAACGTCGGACTTCTTGGTACTTTGTGTGAGACCATAAGCTTGTGAAACTCGATCCATACCTTTATGCATTTTCTTCTCTGTTGAGACACCTTTGTCCATGTTATCAGCATAGAGAAACTTGTCCAACATTTCTCGCTGCACCTTGGTTATTGCTTGCAACTTTCTTACGTTGAATAGCTTACCATTATCGCTGCACCTTGGTTATTGCTTGCAACTTTCTTACGTTGAATAGCTTACCATTAACCCATTGTATACTTGAATAGACTCTCCCACACTATATATTCGAAGAGTCCAATTTCAATTTTAGGTATGTCCTAAAGGCTATGAGATTTACATATTCCTAAAGAAAAATGGCTAAACTATCTGCAAACAGTGGAGATCCTGATCAGACGCCGCGTTCTGCGGCGTCTGATCTGGGTCTGCACTGTTTGTTAATTACCCTTTTACGGGTCTCCCGACTACAATGGCTTAAAGTGGTTTTTTATTGAAATACCAT
This sequence comes from Anodontia alba, assembly GCA_964016985.1. NCBI lineage: Eukaryota > Metazoa > Mollusca > Bivalvia > Lucinida > Lucinidae > Anodontia > Anodontia alba. Next base: position 20,754,455 of record OZ024821.1, read on the forward strand.
TAACATAATCCTATAAGCATATGCAAGCAAACTTTGTCATGATTTTTCAAAGTCCATCACGACTTACTGTGTGTAATGTTTTGGTGAGGTCGATAAGTGTCATATAGAGGTTTACATTTTGTCCTTGGCATTACTCTTTGGTTTGTCTGACTGTAAAAGTTCTGTCTATTGTTCCTCTATTCTTCCTAAATTCACATTGACCTTTTTAAAGAAGCATATTCAAGCGATCCACATTACGAAAACACGCCTATTCAAATATATAGAAACTTTCACCTCCAAAAAACTGAAAAATTTCAGATAAAACTTCTGATATTTTTCATATTTCTGCTCAAAAAAATAGATTGTGAGTTTTTGTTAGAACCGCCTCACCGAGGCGGTTCTAACGAGTACCCACAATCTATGTTTTTGAGCATAAATAAGAAAAATAATGTTTACCCCTGTAAACGCCAGTTTACTGTATAAAAGTGGGGTTTAAGGGGGTCAAAACTATATAGGCATGTTTTCGTGATGAACAAGACTTTCGCATGTATCTTTCCAGCATATGACAGTAAGAAAATATTCTTATGATTCACATGCTTGCGGATTTCCTTTCCGTTTGTAGAAGTTGAGGATGCATTTGACCTTTAATTCCTGTGGAAATGCCCCCCCCCCCCCCCCACCCCACCCTTTCTCAACATGCGGTGAAACAACTCTAGTAGTTTTTTCGGCCATATGCCGACCTCCTACTTTGTAGATATTGCATTTGGTGAAGCGACCTTGCCTGATGCTAGCTGCTTAACGGCTTAAATTTGTTTCTTTGACAGTTGGGATTTTGGCATTTCTGTGTATTGCACTCCGCTTGTAGGAGTCCGAATACATAAAAAATATACGTCATAAAAGTTGCGTCAATTATAGCAAGAACTGTGCTTTATAGATCCAAAATGCCATTTTGAATACACACCCGCCTGACATTCGGTTCGGTATTGTTTCACTGCTAGTTTCTTAATTCTTTCTCTTTCTTGTCGACTATGAAAGAGGTTCATTTCCTAGTAATGTCCGTTGGCTTCTGACATTTAAAGCTGAGAAGCAGAAATTGTTTGCTATTGCTAAAATATTTCTAATGGTACTCACTAGGATCGCTTCGACGAGGCGATTTCATTACATACCAATCGGTAATATGTAAAATATGCTTTTGTGCCAAAATATATCCTAGTTTACATCACGAAAACACGCCTATATAATTTTGACCCCCCCCCCCCCCACACACCTTAAACCCCACTTTTATATAGTAAAACTGGGGTTTACAGGGGTATGCATTATTTTTCTTATTTCTGCTCGAAAACATAGATTGTGGGTAATCGTTAGAACCGCCTCACCGAGGCGGTTCTAATGAGTACCCACAATCTATATGAGAGTTTTTAACGGAAAATTTTCAGTTTTTGGAGGTGAAATTTTCAATATATTTGAATAGGCTTGTTTTCGTAATGTTACGTCAATTTTCGAGGCGATCTTTTCCGGAGCCTTGTTGCGATCTAAAAATCTATTATATTTTTACTTTCAAACCAGAGGGAGAAAAAACATTTGCTTCCGTTAGCAGCGAATTTGTTTCTTTTAGAGTAGACCCCTTTTCAGAGGTGGGAAAGCAAACAAGAAGTCACCAAAGTTTTCTCCTTTATGAATGTAATAGCTGCGTCGTTACGTTTTACAAACCATCCCATTATGGTTTAACGATGCCCTATGTAGTAATATCAGGTTTTTAATGAAAGGGTCCGGAGTCGAAGTACATCTTGTACACATTACTAAAACACGCCTATTCAAATATATTAAAAATTTCACCACCAAAAACTGAAAGTTTTCAAATAACAAATTCCGATATTTTTCATATTTCTGCTCAAAACATAGATTTTGGGTACTCGTTAGAACCGCCTCGCCGATCTATAAAAACACAGATTGTGGGTACTCGTTAGAACCGCCTCGCCGAGGCGGTTCTAAAGAGTACCCACAATCTATGTTTTTAAGCAGAAATAAGCAAAATAATGTCTACCCCTGTAAACTCCAGTTTTACTATATAAAAGTGGGGTTTATGGGGGTCAGAATTATATAGGTATGTTTTCGTGACATATAGTTTTCTAATGCAAAGTGTACAATTAAATCTTTGGCAAATTTGCCGTTTGTAGCTACTTAATTTTGGCTCTTTATTCAGCGCTCATCAGCTGACTGTAGCGAGGATTGTAAACTGTCTTTTCAGCAATTTTAGATTGGATAAAATTTAACTTTACTTAACGAGCAGCATTGCCTGCGTTGCTGTGGTAAAAGTTGATGCATAAGTTGTATTTTGTCGAGGAAAACTATGCTACGCACATACAGTGTATTGAGCTACCGTATTGAGCTTAAATATTCGTATAACTTACCTATATAATTTTGATCCCCTTAAACCCCACTTTTATATAGTAAAACTTGGGTTTACAGGGGTATACATTATTTTTCTTATTTCTGCTCAAAACATAGATTGTGGGTACTCGTTAGAACCGCCGCGATGAGGCGGTTCTAACGAGTACCTCAATATATGTTTTGAGCAGAAATATGAAACATATCAGAAGTTTTTATCTGAAACTTTTCATTTTTGGTGGTAAAATTTTCAGTATATTTGAAAAGGCAAGTTTTCGTAATGGCCACTGACTGAAGTATCTAATCAAAGCACTGACAGCTCTGGTATGTCGATTGTCTCCGAGTATTGACCGGGAAAATAGTCCGGAACGGGGACTTACAATGTAAAACTGTTATGTTTAACCCTTCACTTTTTTGTAATTAAAGCAAATAGTGCAGACCCTGATCAGACTCCGCGTTTTGCGGCATCTGATCTGGGTCTGCACTGTTTGCATAGGTTCTAGTCCAGGTTTTCCAGATAACCGTCTTTACACTGCACTCTGTCGTCACAGCAACCAGAATAGTGCGGCTATAAATAACTGTTACCTTGATTTCGTCCAACGCGCGGTTTGATTACATTGGTCAATGACAATCGCGTGGACAACTACCTTCAGGACGTACAATGGCTCGATTGTAAACAATCGACCAAAAACTGCTGGATGAATGGCAAACAGTGAAGACACTGGTCAGATTCTTTGGTATGTCGCTTGTGTATTGTCTGTCTTGCTTTGTTTGCTCCCCTTCTTGGTATCATTGGTAGACTATGTTCTATGTAATTGTGGCTCGTCTTGAATACCTTTCATACTATTTATCGCGGCAGTTTGATTGGTTACCTAGTACCGACACGCTGAGACAAACGAGAGCTTTTTTTTTTTTTTTTTTTTTTTTATTTGGGTTTTACGACCCTTTCAAGAATATTTCACTTATATCGAGCCGATCGTTCATCGAAGGTGGGCGAAAACCGGAGTACCCGGAGAAAAACCACCTGACCATCCGTAAGCAGAACTTGGCTTTCCCACATATGACCCGAGCTAGGCTCGAACCACAGCGGTGAGAAACCTAATGGATTAAGAGTCAACTCTCTTATCCACTAGGCTACGGGGGCCCGCACGAGAGCTTTCAAAATAAGAAATTGATTTACATTATACAATTATTGCATTTACGAGGGTAATATGATGATTTGGTTACCCAAGTCAGGTAATGTTACCCAAGGGTACAAGGGCAACAATTGTTTTATTTTTCCAAATTCTTACAATTGCAACTGCATTAACAGCAATGGCATCATTAGACGGCAATATTATATTCTGCAGTAATGAGATTTCTAACATAGCTTATGACTATTTATAAGGCATAGTATTTTTTATTATTTCAAATGTTTTATCGATTTATAAGAATTATTTATTTAAAAATTATATCAGAACTACAGGATGATATCAGACACAACAGTACATTTATGTCACGTGTATATCCACGTGCGATATAAACTGACTGATGCATTTCCCGTAATGCAAGGTTGTGACGTCACCACCAAAACCGGAAATACGAAGATATTCCACCCGAAACATTCAGGTTAGTATATTCATAGGTCTAGATAAAGAGTGAGTATCAGGTAAATAATTTTCTTATTTCTCAACGAAAACATATGTTGTGTGTACACATTAGAAGCGCCTCGACGAGGCGCTTCTAATGAGTACCCACAACATATGTTTTTGCTGAGAAATAAGAAAAATATAGATACTTTTTGGTTGAAAAAAACGCCTTGTCAAGAGCTATATTTTATGCAAAATTATAAAACAAAGTAATTCTGAGAACTACTGCGTCTGGAAACGAGACGCATCTCTATAACCTTTAGATGGTATATAATTTAAAAGCAGATAAAATGCATAGCCATGGAAACGAAATACAAAATCGAATAAATAAGATGTAAAACGCATGAAAATGGCTGTGATGTCGTAATGCGAGCACAATGCGGCTAACGATAGATCAGATCTCGGCCTTCGTTTTCCGGTTTAAAAGCACTATGTTCAACAGGATAAATTGTCGAACAGAGAAGGCCGTCACTATGATCAGCTGCGCAGGTTTATTTAGGCTTCCACTACTTGCATAGGGCAAAAGTGTCATTTTCTTCTGTTGTTCATTATATCTGCTATTATATCGTTTGATGTTCGTATTGTGTTCATAATTGCTTTCTATCACATAATTTGAATCGTACCAAGTAGAAAACAGCATTACTCAGAGTATGCCATATGCACTCAGTTTATACGCACCAGCGCAGTTTGATCAGGGGCCTGCCCTGTTCGTTCATGGGCTCTACGATCATAGCTGATGTAAATTAACAGTGTAGAAACATATGACCGCGCGTATGCAGGGTTTTCAAGATTCAGTCCGCTTTTACGTCTAATAAAGTCTGTTTCTGTGTGAAAATTTATTAGATGTGCTTATAACGTACGTGGCTTTCGAGTCACGAAGGTCTTATGCCTTGAGTGAACACCGAAGTCGTAAAACCCTCGTTATCCATTAGTGAATCAATGGTTACCATATTTATACTAAGTATTCGGATACCCATAATTATAATATTGCCATAAATATTGAATAATAAAAACTGCTGTATAATTCAAGGAGCAGTCGAGCAGATCATTACGAAAACGCGCCTATTCAAATATATTGAAAATTTTACAACCAAAAAGAGGAAAAAATTCAGATAAAAAAATCTGATATTCTTCATATTTCTGCTCAAAACATAAATTGTGGGTACCCGTTAGAACCACTTCGGCGAGGCGGTTCTAACAAGTGCCCACAATCTATGTTTTGAGGAGAAATATGAAAAATATCAGAGTTTTTTTATCTGAAAACTTTCGGTTTTTGGAGGTGAAAATTTCAATATATTTGAATAGGCGTGTTTTTGTAATGCACTGATATTGGCGAGCTCGTGTCCTTTGATATCCCAACTCGGAACAACATTCACCAATATCACTGGAAATATCCTATATTATCATACTTGTCCTAACGTGAAAAAGTATATCCCGCTTGCATTACAAAAACATGCCTATTCAAATGAAAAAACTTCAGATAAAAAATTCTGATATTTTTCATATTTCTGCTCAAAACATAGATTGTGGGTACTCGTTAGAACCGCCTCGACGAGGCGGTTCTAACGAGTACCCACAATCTATGTTTTAAGCAGAAATAAGAAAAATCATGTATACCCCTGTAAACCCTAGTTTTACTATATAACGGTGGGGTTTAAGGGGGTCAAATTTATATAGGCGTGTTTTCGTGATGGTATGAGAGGCATCCGGTTGGTCGAGAGGTTGGCGCTCCCAACTTCGAATCACGAGGTCCCGGGTTCGAATCTCGGTTGAGGCGGAATTCAGCTCATGACTATATGACACTTCATTGCACAGTCTTTCATTGTTCCTTCTATCGTCTCGATATGACTTAATTAATGTTGAAAGGGACGTACAACACCAAACCATCATTAATACTTCTTTTTATGAGTTCATTCATGTATGTATTGTAATTGTAGATTTATCATACGAATAAAATATGATTAAAACACTAGTAAGTCAACTCTTTATATCTAAATTTTCGGGGGCAGTGCCTCCTTCGTCAGGGAAAACACGGAAAGTTTACAGAATTCTCTTTCCTTAAAAGCTTTGAAGAGCATACATGTCAAGTCAATCTATAAACACTACAAACCTTTTGAAGAAGAGTATTCTGTAATGATTCTGACAGAATAATTTGATACTACAGAATATATGACTGGAGAGAAAAGGCCCGGATGATACTTTGCGCATGCGTAGGATGATCCGAACCTGCGCATGTTGCGCGTGTTTGAAGACACCTATTCGCTTGATGTTGCCCATATAAAAATTGCAAAGTTCAACTAAGCAGTGGTGGATACAATCAAACCGAACTTCATTGTTAATAAATGTCATAAAAAGAGACTTTGTGTAACAAATGTAGGTCTTGCTCCTCTTCAATGAACGAAGAGATCTGGAGAGAAAGAAAAATCAACAGGAGGTTGAAAAATAAATAGCAATAATAGGAGGAGTTGGAAATAAAAGAGCAATTTAAATAGAAGGATACGAAGAGATATAAAACAAGCAAAACATATGACACAAAGTCTGTGTCAAGACATCGAGACGTGTCTATACAGAAGCAATATCAAATAAAGAGTGCAGAAGATGTCCAGGAAGTGTCACAGTCACATAGTCTATAGATGTCACCAAGACATCACGAAAACATGCCTATATAAGTTTGACCCCCTTAAGCCCCATTTTTATACAGTTGAACTGGGGTTCATAGGGGTATACATTATTTTTCTTATTTCTGCTCAAAAATATAGATTGTGGGTACTCGTTAGAACCGCCTCGTCGAGGCGGTTCTAACAAGTATCCACAATCTATGTTTTGAGCAGAAATATGAAAAATATCAGAATTTTTTATCTGAAAATTTTCATTTTTTGGTGGTAAGATTTTCAGTATATTTGAATAGGCGTGTTTTCGTAATAGGAAGATTAAACACAGTATGACGGACACTATATGCGTAACAAGACAACGGAAAGCAAAACAACCAGTTATCTTCTCCATCCAGGTGATCACAATGTGAGACAGAACCTACATGTACCAAAGACAACAACAAGACCATTTTTGTTGGGGGAACCCCTAAAAGGATAATTAGCAAACCTAAAATAGAAATAGGACTCTTCCAATATATAGTGTGGGGGAGTTTATTCAGTCTGAAAACATCATCGTCACATCGTCATCATTTTCGACCATCGACCTTCGAAGTGTCAACACCTAGAAAAATTAACTAACTATGTCTGATTCCGTTATGCCTGGTGTACTCCTCCGAGGGCACTGAGCTAGTACAGGTTCGTCGGCACTCCAATTTGGAGGATGTCCGATGGGAAGGACCTAGTCCGGGTTAAACTAACCTTCCATAAGGCTCTACCGACTAAGCCTTATTACAAGAGGAAGGCTGAAAGCAGGAGGCAGCCTGCACCCTCTTCTGGCAAATGGCCTCGCCAGCCCGCTCCAGCTACAAGACCGACGACGAAGAAGACGACCAGATCGACACCTGCACGCTGACAGCCGACACCAGGAAGGAGACGCCACCACAAGCCGAACAGACACTGCAAGACCACAGCACCTACCACCATCAGACATCAACGCCAGCCACAGACAGCAGAGATCACGCCATCACCAACGATCATGAAACCAGCTACACCGCCTCATTCTCCAGCATCGCCACCATCGAAGAAGCCAAGGATCAAGTCACCGGCGACGAACACTGTACCAATCCAGTACTTTCACGTCAACATCGAGGAAGAGTACCCTCTGCATAAAAAGTACGACCAAGGATGTCACCTCACCAAAGTACAGAGCCATCGCCAAAGCTGACAGGCTACCAAGAGACGACGAAGAGTACAACGTCGACCTACCAGCCTACTTTGTCTACCACAAAGACAACAAACATTGGACACTCATCAAGGGACCAACCTCAAAGTTCCGCGATGTAGGCTGGTACGAGTACATCGAACAGCTCTTCAAGAGTGGCACCAAACAACGAAACACTGTGTATTGGTACGACACTATGGAAAAATCCTTCAGTGACCCCTTAGGGGGAAGTGGAGGACCACCACTTCTTCACCTGGTGCCGCCAAGTTACCTTGGCATGACTTACACTAAGTAGGTCAAACTTGCAGCACGCGGACCTGGGAAAGGATACCCAACAGGCTCTAGGGTGAGGACACCCTCTCGGCTCCCGGGTAAGGACACCCACCTTGCTTCTTTCCCGTCGACCACTGACATGTGGCTAGCGAGAGTAACTACTCACGACTCGAGCTGTGTATCTAATGCATTATGCAGTCGGAATTGACACGCATTAGGTTCGAGATTAAAAGCTCAAACTTTTCGGCTGACTGTCAAACTTCTGCAACTTACAGGCTAGACTACTTCTCTCGCACGAGGTCTGGACACACCGCACCGTGTCTGGACATGTACGCAGTCCGTGTCTGGGCGTGGTGACCTATTTATGAATTATAATTAGGCACCGTTTCAAGCCAACCCAGTATTCCAGTAAAACTAATCCTGATTTTCCGGCGCTGCCTCTATGTGACTCGCATCACGAAAACAGGCCTATATAATTTTGACCACCTTAAACCCCACTTTTATATAGTAAAACTGGGGTTTACAGGGGTATACAATATTTTTCTTAGTTCTGCTCAAAAACATAGATTGTGGGTATTCGTTAACGAGTACCCATAATCTATGTTTTGCGCAGAAATATGAAAGATATCAGAGATTTTTATCTGAAAGTTTTCGTTTTTTGGTGGTGAAATTTTCAATATATTTGAATAGGCATGTTTTCGTAATGGTTGCCTTGCAGCGTTAAAAATCTGAAGATATGTAGATCAATCTAAAATGGGTAAAACAAGAGCAAGCCTATCAGCTGGCGAAATACCCGACTAAAACAAAGAGGAAAAGCCTACCACAAGCCAATACCCAATGGGAAATTGCCTGGCTGAAGAGAACGCTATTCTAGATAGACAGACCGAGTACCGTTTCGGAGTTTTACAATCACGAAACATACAGAGATCCAACAGTACTGACTAACACACAGAATACATACAGAATAGCAATTGATCTTAAACTTTTCATCATGAAACATGTCAATGTAATGTTGACCCCCTCACAGCCCATTTTTATATAGAAAAAAATGGGGTTTGCAGAGATATACACTATTTTTCTTATTTCTGCTATAAAACATAGATTGTTGATACCCGTTAGAACCGCCTTGATGAGGCTGTTCTAACGAGTACCCACAATCTCTGTTTCGAGCAAACAGATCCCATTTTTTCAACTGACACTTTTCTTTTTTGCAACCATAAAAAGTGTCATTATATTGAATGGGCGTGTTTTTGTAATGTGGTGTTTATTCTAGTATTTTCTCGTCAGAATGTATCAGAGCTGGTGCTGGTTATTATATTTTACCTATGGAATGGCTAAAATTAGTGCGCATCCTGAACATATGTGATAGCCTTTCCCTCCCTGCCTACTCCTCTCGCCGGAATACCTTTTCTGTTTTCTTTCTTTCTTTTTTCTTCCATTATAGTTTAAACCATTATTATGATATTATGTCATCCTTCGTTATTGCGCTTTTGTCTTGTTTTCATTCCGCTGTACTGACTGACTGCACCTCTGACCACAAGTTGTCATAGTTCTTGAGACATTCAGTATAATTTTTAATACTTATATACTGCCATGATGTAATACAAGTGATATATACTGAAGAGCATAAATAACGCATCACTAAATTTATCAAAACAATCTTCATCTCAATCGAGGTATATATTTCATTAATTATTTTCTGAAACAGTGATTAGCATCCGGACAATGTCTCACAACAAAAAATAATGAAAAAACAAGGAGCCGATTGAGAAGGTAACGTCACATGATGAAACAAGGGTATCGACGTGAAATGTCACACTTTTCAGTAACGACAGTGACCACCGTTATTTTGGATGACAGTTTGCAATCGTCGTCTCATTGATCCGACTAGACGTCGTACAGTTGCCATGGGGATGTTACGCCACTCTTCCTGAAGAGCCCTGCCGAGTTCGGCGACGTTATTTGGCTGGTTCAGACGTTTACGTAGTCTCCTACCAAGTTCATCCCACATGTGTTCAATGCAGTTCATGTCTGGTGAAACCGCTGGCCAGTCCATAACATCCACCCCTTGGGCCCTCAGGAAGTCTTGCGTAAGTCTAGCCGAGTGCGCTCTCGCGTTATCTTGCTGGAACGTCAACTGCTGATTCCCAACCTGACGTCGAAGAAGAGGAACAAGGACAGGGGCAAGAATTTCGTCAATGTATCGACGGGCCGTGAGTGTTCCATTCACGATAATCAGATCCGAACGGAAACCGGAACTAATGGCTCTCCACACCATGACGCTGCCACCGCCAAATCGGTCACGTTCAAGAACACAGCTGTCTGCAAAGCGTTCATGCCTTCGGCGATAAACACGGAGTCTTCCATCAGCAAAGCTGAGTGTAAACCGCGATTCATCGGAAAAGACAACCCTGTTCCAGTTTTGACGTCGAACGCGTAGCATGTCCGTGGCCCATCTAACACGCAGCTGACGATGACGTCGAGTCAGAATCTGTCCTTTTACTGGTCGGCGACATCGAATTCCATAGTCTTTTAGTCTTCTGCTTACTGTGAACCGACTGATATTCCTCCCTCTACGTCCTCGCATACCGGCAGCGGTTGAAACGGCGGTTGTGAAGCGATCACGTAAATGATGTTGCCTAATGAAATTATCCTGACGTCGAGTAGTTACACGCGGAGCCCCGGGTCTAGGACGGTCCTTTGTGCTCCCGGTAACTGCAAACTTTCGACTTAAACGAGAAATCGTCGACTGGCTAACGTTGAACTGCCTAGCAAGCCGACGCTGACTGACGTTAGCTTGCAAGAGTCCGATAATCTGTCCCCTGGAATCGGGATTCAGCCTCGGCATGATAAACGGTATTCGTAAGAACAAAAAATCACACAAAACTTTTAAGCCCCGATATCAGATGTCTACTTCATGGATTGACCATTCAATGAAAATCAATAGTCCGTGCACAAAGTGGTCAAATTGATTTCGTGCACGGATAGCTCGTGGGACATAACGAGTGACATTATGGGGTGGTTCGGTGCGACTAATGAAAGTCGGTGAAGCAAATCAATATTTCTAACGTTGTTTTTGTATTCATAAATCTTTTCTGGGGAATATTTTTTAAAAAATATGTGATGCGTTTTTAATGCTCTTCAGTATATATGAATTTGGAGAAAAACAACACAAGCTTATTATAATGAGCTTTTGTTCTGATCCTAGCTTTTGTGTACATGTCATGTATGTGTAATGATTGTATTTCTTAAAATAAAATATATTCAAACCAAATTCAGATGTGGACTATTGCCCAGTCCTTCCCGACTAAGTTGAAGCAGCCAAGAATCAAGGTACTGAAGAAACAAGTAAGCTGATACAATACCAGCAAAATTACCGTATCTATCCTAAGTGAGCTGGGATGCCGGAAACAAGCATTTCCTACAAGATTGCATGTGCGCCCAGGTATGGCTCAAATCAGCCTGTGCATCAGTCGTATATCGAATACTCTGATCAGACTGCGCGAATGCGGTCTTATTTGAGTTTTCGCTGGGTGCACATGCAAATTTTAAGGACATTCTGTGCCCCGGATCAACTAGGTTACATTGGTATATCAGAGCTATGTCAGTCTCTCATTTGGTCGTCAAAACATATACATGTACACACTTTAAGAACGATATGGAAATGTGCAATTGCATGGAATCTATTTGAGTTAAAAACAACGAAAAAACAACAACAAAAAAAAAAAAAAAAAAAAAAACGTAAATCAAACTGATAGAAACGAAGACATTTTTGCAATAGGTTCTATACATTGAACGCTGGGAAATTAATCAATAAAAAGCCGCGAAACCAGCGAACATTATGGTTTCGATCCGATGAGCAGAATCGGTATCAAATGGTCTCAGACTGACAATTTTAAAAGAGAAAACATATATCTAAACATAAAATATCCACATCGTTACCATGTGTTTATTTAATTAAAGCATGTTTTCAGATTCTACTAGCCCAGTAAGCATTCTACATAAATCTATAGCGGGCCGTTCTCGGCTCGTTATAGATTTATAAAGAATGCTAGCTGGGAGTTATGATTTCGTATGTTCATCAACCGCATGTCATCGTATATGTTTGTACGAGGCTTTAATGTTTACTGGAATTTTGAAATGAAATCTATTCTATTCTATTTAATTCTATTCTATTTAAACAAAGTGATAATTAGCAACCTTGACTACGGTCATTTGCTGTATCATTACGAAAACACACCTATTCAAATATACTGAAAATTTTACAACCAAAAAAAAAAAAAATTCAGATAAAAATTCTGATAGTTTCCATATTTCTGCTCAAAAATTGATTGTGGGTACTCGTTAGAACGCCAGGGCAAGGCGATTCTAACGAGTACCCACAAACCATGCTTTTTTTAGCAAACTAAGAAAAGAAATAATATATACCCCTGTAAACCCCAGTTTTACTATATAAAAGTGGGGTGAAATATGATGTTTGCAGATGAATGAATTACTGACAACTGCGGTGGATTCCTGAGTAGGAATCATGGAAATATTTTCTTAGAGCACATTTCTAAGTAAGCTTTTGAACTCACACTTTCAAAGTAAGCAATCCGCCGGCATTTATAGATCGATAAAATAAACAAAAAATCGAATTCATTACCATACTAGAAGTATTCCCATAGGAAAATGAAATAAGGGTCTTTCAATCATGTTAAGTAAATAAACACTCACGGAATGTTTCATTGACGGAGAGTCCTCTTGTAAAGAGGCACTTGACGCGCAACGCACGAACAGGGCCCTTATGTAATTTGCGGACAACGCAGGCTGATCTGGGCCTTTGTTGTTTGCTTACAGTGTCGTTGGATTCTGTTATATATGTCGACGAACAGAGAATGCCAGGTCAGACTGCACAGATGCGCATCCTGATTAGGACTTTCCATTACGAAAACACGCCTATTCAAATGTGTTGAAAATTTTACAACCAAAAAAAAAGGGAAATTTTTCAGATAAAAAAATTGATATTTTTCATATTTCTGCTCAAAACATAGATTATGGGTACTCGTTAGAACCGCCTCGGCGAGGCGGTTCTAACGAGTACCCACAATCTATTTTTTTGAGCAGAAATAAGAAAAATAATGAATACCCCTGTAAACCCCAGTTTTACTATATAAAAGTGGGGTTTAAGGGGGTCAAATGTATATAGGTATGTTTTCTTGATGCAGATGCGCATCCTGATTAGGACTTTCGCTGTTCGCATATGATATGGGAGCCATTTTCCCACGTTATGCATTACTTAAGGTTCTTCATTGCTGTTATTGTAATTTCTATAATAATAATAACAATTAGCATTATTAATATTATTATTATTACAAGTAAATGTGTACGCTTTAGGCAGATGTTAAAGGCAGCGAAAGGAGATTATTGGGCCCCGTCTAGCCTGGCAATCAGGCCCTGCATTTAAGTCATTCTAATAAACAAGGTACACAACTACAGTAAACCTATAGAAAGATGTATTATTATTTGCCCCTTATCTAAAATACAGGTTGTTAACACCAGACATTACTTGAGAAAATTATATAAGTGTATTTTTTTTGCAGTTTATTAGTGAATTTGTTTTATGAAACTGCTATATTTAACAGACTTATACCAGTCTAGGCCCCGTCTTTCATCTGTGGTTGCTTAAAACACGACAGGCATCAATTCTCACTGCCCTTCAACCGCAGTTGTATAGGGCACATTTACCTACTTACATACTTTAATCACAGATGTCAAATCCTATTTTTCTAGGAAAAAAAATTCAAACTGTCGTCTACTGAAATTCTTAAGACAGTGTTGTGCTGTCTTGTACAGCGCCTAGGTAGGAACAATAAAATCATTAGTGAGTGTTACCACTTTTGGTCTCCTTTTGGTTATTATGTCTGTACAAGTATTGATGCGAATTACTATCAGTGTTTTTGGTTTGCTTCCTGTATAATACTCCTGTGTTTTCTTATCGGTAGAAATAACAGATAAAAAAGTTAGAAGTCTTATACGATGTATAGTAGGGCGACCAGCTATGGGACTTAGAGAGCTGTTACCGGATTTTGTGGCATATTGAGACAAATATATATTGTCAGAAGCGATTCTCTTCTTCTTTACTATTATTATCATTATTATTATTAGTAGTAGTAGTGGTATTACTGTTTATACTGCAATTATTATTATTACTTTTGTCATTATTATTATTACAATTATTATTATATTTATTGATAATATTATTATAATAATATTACTATTATTTTTGTTATTATACTTATTATTATTACTATTATTATTATTGTTCTTGTGATTTTGTTCAACTGATTCGTATTACAGGCCAATACTGTAACAGGCTTTTCCCTGATTTAGGGGAATGGCTATATTTTCAAGATAGACAACTCTTTCAAAATTGGTTTTGCCTACCTTCTTTGAAGGGAGTAAATTCTTTCCTTTTAGAGTTGACCTTTTTTCAACTTTTTGAACAAATTTAAGACTGTGGTGATCCGCCGTCGTGCAATAAAGAAAAAAAATAGCAAAGTTGTTAACATTGATGATTTGGTTGAACACTGAGCACGAGTCTTCATTTGTTTTTTCAAACAAACATTCCTGTATACCCCAGACTACCCTAAAATATTGTTCAAATTATGTTAAGAATAGTGTGGGGATGGGGCTTGGGGACATGCGCGTATACATTTCATAACCTTATTAAGTAATATTACGGGCCGAGCATTAGATCTGCAGTACGTAAACACGCCTATATAGTTTTGACCCCCCTCCACTTAAACCCCAATTTTATAAATGGGGTTTACAGAGGTACATGTATACATTAATTTTCTTATTTATTTCTGCTCAAAAACATATATTGTGAGTACTCGTTAGGACCGCCTCGCCGAGGCGGTTCTAACTAGTATCACAATCTATGTTTTGAGCAGAAATATAAAAACAACCAGAACTTTTCACCCGAAAGTTTTCATTTTTTTTCTTTTTTGTGGTAAAATTCTCAATATATTTGAATAAGCGAGTTTTCGTAAAGTAAGCTTCCTCTTCGATCTACAATAACACACTTTGACGATGATCGACACAGTGGATTCAGAGATGATGTTAGTCCTATCAGTAACGGTAACACGGGACGAAAAATAGTACAAAATATGTCTAGGAAGAGCCACAATCACAGACCATAGCCTACTAATGACATCATGAAAACGTACCTATATAATTTTGACCCCCTTAAACCCTACTATTGTGTAGTAAAACTGGGGTTTACAGGGGTGTACATTATTTTTCTTATTTCTCCTCAAAAACATAAATTTAGGGTACCTGTTAGAACCGCCTCGTCGAGGCGGTTATAACGAGTACCACAATCTATATTTTGAGCAGAAATATGAAAAATATCAGATTTTTTTTACCTGAAAATTTTCATTTTCTGGTGGTAAAATTTTCAGTATATTTGAATAGGCGTGTTTTCATAATGACAAAGGAAACGCAAAACAACCAACTCCCTCTTGCCAAACACAGTGCTAGACAATATCCTCTTAAAACAACATAAGATGGATCAAAACATGAAAAAAAACCCCACAGCGAGCTTAGAATCGGGCCAAATACCACTAGACGCAGAATTCACGAGTATATAATTTTGATCCCCGTAAACCTCACTTTTATATAGTAAAACTGGGTATACATTATTGTTTTCTTATTTCTGCTCAAAAGCATAGATTGTCGGTACACGTTAGAACCGCCTATCTATGTTCTGAGCAGAAATATGAAAAATATCAGATATTTTAATCTGAAAATTTTCATATTTTGGTGGTAAAAGATTCAGTATATTTGAAAAGGCGTGTTTTCGTAATGGTCTCATTACTGTGTACTTTATTACACAGAAGGAAAATCGTTATTTCAATGTTGAAAGATGCATGTATTTTTAATATCAAATTACCACCAACACAATTCCCAGAAAGGGTCTTAATTTTAGAGTCGGCTTCAAATATAATCAGATGTGTAGCAATAGCAGACTTAAAGGAATCTAGTAAACAGTTTAGTGAAAAACTGAAACTCGCTTGACAAATAATGATGTTATTGGGCTTTGAAGAAAGTGTTGTCATGGAAGCATACATAGGTGTATTAATAGGGTAGGGACGTCCATTGATTTTCCTTTTATTTCTGCAAAGGTTCTGGAGCACATAGACGTTTTTTGTTTTACCAATATGCCCGAAGCCAGGCCGGGGTGGCACACCCCGGCCTTGCTTCGGGCATATTGATGTAAAACATTAGGTATTTGCCTGAAAGCAGTCCTTATGAAAAGTACAAAACCAGAAAGGGTGTGGTAGATTCCGTGTCCTTGAACTAAATGACCCCTTATTGTTTACCATGTGCCAGGTCTCTGTATCGGTGTAAAGGCAATATGTTATCTAGACGACTTTCTAGGTTAATGATCAAAGCAACAACTGAAGACTTACACTTCTACACATACAGTCGAACCTCAATAGCTCGAACACAAATGGCTCGTTTACCATGGCTAGTTCGAACTTGTTTTGGATGTCGTTACAAAATTCTTCCAATTGTTCAAAAAACAAATATTTAGAGAATTTTTCTTATGTCATCATGAAATTGTATGTTGTGTGTACTCTAAACATCTCCTTATCTAGGAGAGCCTAATGAGTACACTCAACACACCATTATTGTGTAGAAGATCGAAAAGATTTCCTTGAATTATCGCCATTTTTTCCTGATCTGGCGCTGTGTTTAACCCTCAGTGGCTCGAACATACCATATCTAGAAAAAAAAACATACATGGTCCCAAGGATGTTCCAGACATTCAAATTTTATAAAGTAAAACTAGGGTTTACAGGGGTATACATTGCTTTTTTTCTCTCATTTCTGCTCAAAAATATAGAGTGTGGTTACTCGTTAG
Source organism: Anodontia alba (assembly GCA_964016985.1). Lineage (NCBI taxonomy): Eukaryota > Metazoa > Mollusca > Bivalvia > Lucinida > Lucinidae > Anodontia > Anodontia alba. The sequence continues at coordinate 20,771,447 of OZ024821.1, forward strand.
AACCGCCTCGTTGAGGCGGTTCTAACGAGTACAAACAATCTATGTTAAGAGCAGAAATATATGAAAAATATAAGAATTTTTATCTGAATATTTTCAGTTTTGGGTGGTGAAATTTTCAATATATTTGAATTGACGTGTTTTCCGCGTAATGCATGTAAACTGCCACAGAAAGAGGCCAATTTTCTGGAACTCTTTATTATGGAACGCTATCGAAACGAACAAATCAGCAGTTCTGACTCAATTTGTTCCCTGAACCCTATATTGAAGCAAATTAGTATATTAATTTGGGCAAAAAGATTCTGACAATTTTCACGCCCTGTTCCAACTCTGTATTCGGTTACATTTGCGCAGACGCCCTGAACAATCTCAGACTTGCTGGAGCTTACGTCACACTGTAACCGGTGTTCTGTGAGATTTAGTAGTCTATGACCTTACGAAACTGACTTTACAAAAATAAGGCATGACTGAGCTACCGTAGTGTTTCTTTTATAATTTGATAAAGGAATAATAAACTGTTCGCAAAGTCTCATAGCACTAGTCTCTGTCTGTCTTGTTTATTCCGACTGGCTCAATGTTTATTTGGATTTGTTTAATCTATTTCCGTTCTAAGGTAAGATAATTTAATTGCTCAGCCTCAGCTCTTAATATGCAATTCTTCATAATCATTTGAGCGACACCGTCCGAAAATGTGCCTTCGGGATACACCGGACAGCGAAGACCCAGATCATATTGCGCACGTGCAGTCTGATCTGGGCCTTCGCTGTCCGCTAATAGAATCATTGTATACTATAGAATCGCATAACGTTTAGCAAAGACACTGTTTAGACAGTATTGCATCGTTGGTTGAACTGGTTTTTCACTGCTCACCAGCACCCCCGCAGACACATTTTTCCATGGCATTCTGAATTTTTGAGCTCGTTTTTAATTTTAGATTAATCCTAAAAGCGCTTATCACAACTACAGCGACAACATTTTGAATTATTTTTGTTATTTATTCAGAGAAAAAAGTTTGATATTTTACGTGAATTGTCTGCCTAGCAAATGATTCACATGAAGTGTCAAGTTTTGAGTTCTCTGAAAAATAACAAAATCATTTTTAGAATGTTATCTGCTACAAATTTGCTTAGCGCATAAACGAACGGTATACAGTCGACTCTCGTTATCTCGAATTCCAAGGGACACATTGAAACACTTCGAGATATCCGTACCTCGACATATCAGAGTTGAGAGAGTGAGGAAAACAATAAATTGAACACCATTAGATATACATAGATTCAAATCCAAAAAAGATGCCTCGGTATCGTAAGAATTTGCTCTATTTAATTGGAGTTCTGTAGGGTATATCCGGTCCACCATTTGGTCAAAGTAAATATTGTCAAAATAATAAATTGAACAACCACATTTAACAAATGAATATGTAATTTGACTCCTGAAGTTAGAAATATATATATATAATAATGTGAAAAAGAGGAGAAATTCTCCTCTTTTTCACATTGTTTTGTTACCTGTTGTCATAGATTCATGTTAAAACAGGGACCAGATTTCACTTCGAGATAAGCAGTAATTCGAAATAAGCGAGTTCGAGATAACGAGATTCGACTGTATTTGATTTCAATTCAAATGCAGACGTAGTCGTTTGTCTTTAATGGGGTTTAATGTATCTGACATTACAATACATTTTCACTTGAATGGGTCTGTGAAAATATCTTTTGTCAGAAAAATGACTTGAGGTATTATTTCATGTCCAGTGTAAGGCAGTAGGTCCATTTCTATCAAGTCTGAGCGCTCCAGTGTCACTCTGTATTGTGTGACTCGATATTGCCGTGGTGAGCCGGAACTGGGTCTGACAGTGGTTTTATACCCTTGTCCTGCTGAATAAATTAAGATGCTGTGCCTTATTCAAATTTTCAGCCAATCAGATTACTTGATCCAGATTGTTGATATAAATTCACATACTGAATGGCAAACAGTGTAGATCCAGACCAGTTGGCTTCTTCAGAAGCCAACTGATCTGGATCTACACTGTTTGTAAAGGCAGTGTATATCCGGGTTCAGCAGGACAAGGATTAAGGAATCCTGAGACATAACCCGAAGCTATGTGGAAGAAAGCTAATAAGCATTTTGCTACATACATTTTGATATATACCCAGTGGCAAGCCATCCTGTAGGTCAAAACTGTCATTGACGTGTAACTGACCCGGAAATGACGACGTCACAGTATGCCGCAGCTGCGAACAATACAAAAACACGCGAACAATTTTTTATACGTGACTTTTCTAATGACCATCAAATAATATGCAGGCATGACATTGTATTTGTTTCTATATCATGTATACATCACACGAGCATGCATTGCTTAAAGTCAAATAAACGTATCTATCTTCAAACCTCGTGAGTTTATTAATTTGAAAGTTTTACACTAGTAAGCCTACGTAATGTCCCGCACCCCGTTTCCCATGTAATATTTAGTGAACGCAGGGGTATGTAGAGGTATTCATTATTAAGAGAATTGTGTAGTTGTTTTAAGCACGAGATTCAACTTTTGTTTTATGTATGTATCTTTTATGTTGCCAAACGATATGACCCGCAGACAGTAAACGTACCTTCGAACATGTGCACCCAGCGAAGCTTCAGATCAGCTTGCGCATACGCGCAGTCTGATCAGAATCTTCGTCGGGCATATTTTCGATAGCCAAGGTTTTTCTTGCGGGCAACAAAGACTCGAATCAGACTGCGCGCATGCGCAGGCTGATTCGAGTCTTTGTTGGACGTACATTTCTGAAGGTATGTTCTCTCACGTGGCGGCTTATATCGCAATGTACTTAATAGCTTAATAGTCCGCCTTTGTTTCATGTACTATCACTGAAATGTCATGGCCTACAAAGCATTAGATAAGAGGGATGCTCAGATAAATATTTTCTCATTTCCTATGAAACCTGTCTTAAAGGCTCCATATTGCTCAAAAATATACATTTTATTATCCAAGAAAGGTTAAATAAATTGATATATGGTGCAAATAAAATAATAAGATGTGGCACCTGACATCCTATAAAATTTCAGTTAGAGTCTCGTTCTTGAAATGAAATGATATTTAACATTAATTCAGAGATTCGATAAAAATCATTTCATTTTTGATCCAGTTCAAATACGAGAGACTATCTGAAAGTTTATAGGCTGCCAGATGCCACAGTTTATGATCGTATTAATACTATATATCAATTAATTAAAACTTTCTAGGATAAAATAAATCTCTTTTGTTTTGAGGAATATGGTTAGAGGCCACATGTATCAAGCATGTATCTTTTTAGAGGCAAATTTTCGGACCTCTCAAAGGTCAAATAAATGTAAATTTACATGTATTAAGCAAACACCTGTCTTAAGCAACGACTTTTTAAAATTCCTTACACAGGTTTGACTATGTATGCTGGGTACTCATAAGAAGAACTCCCATGAGGCGCTTCTGATAAGAAAGCAAAACATATGTTTTGGAAGAGACATAAGGATAATATTCAACAAACTGTGGTTAAAAGTGCCTAGTCTAGCGCATAAGTATCCATTTCTGCGTTATAAAAAAAAACGTACTTTCGGATAGGTGCTCGAAGCGAAGACCATTACGAAAACACGCCTATTCAAATATATAGAAAATTTCACCTCCAAAAACTGATAATTTTCAGATAAAAAGCTCTGATATTTTTCATATTTCTGCTTAAAACATAGATTGTGGGTACTCGTTAGAACCGCCTCGCCGAGGCGGTTCTAACAAGTACCACAATCTGTGTGTTTGAGCAGAAATAAGAAAAATAATGTATACCTGTGTAAACCCAAGTTTTACTATATAAATGTGGGGTTTAAGGGGGTCAAAATTATATAGGCATGTGTTCTTGATGCTCAGATTAGGCTGTTTGTTTGTGTTGAGGCTTTACGGCCCAGTCAACCCAAGGGGTCATGTCCAGCGCGGTCAGTTTACCTAACCACACTTTTACTTGGCAGGCTGAGTCCTCTAAGCGGTTAACCAGTGAATTGTGCACATTCCTTCACCAAAAACTGACAACTGCCCTTCTTGAATCAGCCAAAGCGGAGAGAATAACCGTAGAAAATATTTCATGATTAATCTCCACGAAGGAATGTTGCCGACCCGGCGAGGTTCGAACCCGCAACCTCCTGATCACCAGTCGGATGTGCATTCAACTTAGCCACCGAGGCCGGCCAGATTCGCCTGAGTGCATTATGGGTAGCCAAGTGTGCAAAGTTTCATCATGCGGACAACAAAGAGTCCAATCAGACTGTGTGCATGTGCAGATCAGCCTGCACATCCACGAAGTCTGATCGGACTCTTCGTTGTCCGCATGACGAATCTTTGCATCCTTGGCTATCAAAATTGCGCCCATTGAGGATTTTGATCAGACTGCGCGAATGTCAGGCCGATATGAAACTTCACCGTGCGCACATTTCTGAGAGTACGTTTTCTGATGTTGCGACAACTGATGTATTAATGCAATGCACCATTTTACATGTAGTTTTAACTGCTAAGCTTCTTAAGCAGGGGTACCGGTATCGGAAACTAAGTAAAACATTTCTAAGGTTTAACGCCGCAATACTGAATTAATATCCAAATATACATTTAACATTGTTTTGTAAACACTCTTTCAGGGAGGTCTGTCTAAACCCGAAAACAATGTTGACTTTGTCTATAAATTCAGAAACATTGGTGGCAAAATTGATTTTTCGGAACAATTTACAATTTACTTGCTACAAAAAGCTGAGTTGGGTTGGAGTTTAACGGCACAGTCTATACTATTACAGTCATATCGAGCCAGTTAATTTACCGAACCATTCCTCGGCAGGCTCAGTCCTCTTAGCGCTTAAGCAGTACTTGTTGCCATTCTTTCGCCAGAAACTGACGACTGCTCTTCTTGAATCAGCGGGAGAGAATGACCGCAGCATAATATTTCATGGCCAGTCTCCAAATGTTGTCGGACTCAACTGGGGTGGAGGGGTGGCGTGGGGGGGGGGGGGTCGACCACGTGGCCCCCTGATCACCAGCCGATCGAAAAGATAGGTTAGAAAATGGCTATTCTGAGGAAACCCTGCACGCATGTTTTTTTTTTTTTTTCTTTTACCAAATTATGGTTGATAATTTTGATCCCATCTTTAATTTCACGACGGTGTGTCGGTCCTCAGCCAAAATGACGGCCCCTAGATGTGTTTCACAAGGTCGGTGCCTGCATCACAAAAACACACCTATATAATTTTGACCCCCTTATACCCCACTTTTATATAATAAAACTGGGGTTTACAGGGGTATACATTATTTTTCTTATTTCTGCTCAAAATATTGTGGGTACTCGTTAGAACCGCCTCTGCGAGTACCCACAGTCTATGTTTTGAGCAGAAATATGAAAAAATATCAATATACTAGAATAGGCATGTTTTCATAATAGACTGGCTATGTTTTGTGGTCGGGCCCATCATAGTCCCAGTTGTGGTGTTCTTCTCTCCTGCCTTCCGATCAACTTTGAGCCCATTACAAAAACAACCCTATTCAAATATATTGAAAAAATTTACCACCAAAAAATGAAAAATTTCAGATAAAATTCGGATATTTTTTCATATTTTTGTCCAAAACATAGATTGTAGGTACTCGTTAGAACCGCCTTGGCGAGGCAGTTCTAACGAGTACCCACAATCTATGTTTACGAGCAGAAACAAGAACAATAATGTATACCCCTAGAAACCCAAGTTTTACTATATAAAAGTGGAGTTTAAGGGGGTCAACATTATATAGGCATGTTTTCATGATGATTTGCTATGCTTCATCATAGTGTTTGTGCACCCCACAGATGTTTATAATTTGGAGCTCAATCAGAATTATGGGAAGATTTTGCGCGAGTAAACCTAGATTAAGACCCAGGTACCTAGATGTAGAATTAAAAGCTTCAATAATATCAGCTTGTTTTGCATCAAAGAGAAACATGCTCTCTCTCTCTCTCTCTCTCTCTCTCTCTCTCTCTCTCTCTCTCTCTCTCTCTCTCTCTCTCTCTCTCTCTCTCTCTCTCTCTCTCTCTCTCTCTCTCTCTCTCTCTCTCTCTCTCATAACAAACCTTAGGAATAAAAATAAAATCATCCACAAAGTAAATATCATTGACAGAATAATTTGTTGTTTTCTTTATCTAATTATCATTTTAGGTTTGAAGGGAGAGAAATGTTGGCATTTGAGTTTGTGACATACATCATTATTGTGACAATCAGACAGACAAACTGTGGTAGGTCAATATCCACACTTTATGGTACCTGAACTAAAATAAATTCTGTAAGGAGTGATCTTTTGAAAGCAAAGAACACACCACAGAAACAAAAATAGCAAACTTGGTTTTTATTAAGTCTGTTCATGAGCAGTAATGTAACATACAGCGCTGCGCACGCCCTCTAGCGCCGATCTAATAAACATTTTTCATGTACTTAAATTGAAATGGTGTCTTGGAACATACACAAAATGCACAGATCCAGATTCCTTCAGCGTATGCACAAAGTCTCATCCGGGCATTTGATCTCCATTGAAACATGCTAAAGTCTCCAATGAGTCTGTTAGCGGACAGCGAAGGCCCTGATCAGACGGCTCGGATGCGCAGGCTGGTCTGTACCGCTGTACGAATATGCACGAAGACACGTTTTTGCATGGCACGGTAAACACATGGAGTCGATGTCAGTGTTTTCGTCATCAAGCGGTCCAATTCTTTCTGGGGTATTAAACAAGGTGTATAAAAACAAATGTTTCATTAATTCAACAATGAAGCAACCGCATTTTACCACTTTATACAGTAAAAAGAGGGGTTAGGTTTCAGAAATTATGAAATTGTTTACGTTATGAGTCTGTGATGAGAAAGGCAGCAGTCTTTTCGACGTGTGGCCAATGTCTGTTTAGTATTTAAAATGCTATATATCAAAAGAATATTTCTTGAAGATTTTTAACCCTTCCATCTCGGCACACCAGAGCAAATACATGTGCAAACAGTCTAGATCCAGATGAGATGGCTCGTAACGAGCCATCTCATCTGGATCTAGGCTGTTTGCCTTTCGTTTTTTTTTAGACTAAAACTCTTCTTTGTATCATTGGACATGTCCAAATTCAAGGACGGAAAAGTCTACTTCAGAAACTCGGGGATGAAAGGGTAAAAGAACAGGCAAACATTCATATACGACATCTGCTGAAGGAAATAGCCGTATGACATCAACAAGAGTACATACACAATTATACACCAGTGCTAAGAATTGTGCTGCATATTTTGTCTTGCAATACCCAGGTATGAGCTGATTTATTGCATTCGCACACATACACATAAACACAGACATAAACTGACACACACACACACACACACACACACACACACACACACACACACACACACACACACACACACACACTTATCTTATAGATGTTATGATCGACGGGATTATAGACAAAAAAAACATATTCCCTGGTAAAACTGCTGAGTTGATTTGTATCTTTGTTGTTCGCATATTCTAAAACTTTCTGCGCACGAGGCGACATATGTGATCCCTTCCAGCTCAGCGCCAATCACATTGCAGTAGACGACATTTTGAAATATGTTTATATTATCATTCAGAAAAACTTAGGCTTTCATGTGAATCGTCACCGTATAAAAATAGACTGTCGTCTGTTGCAATTGGTTTGGCATTTAAACCTTTAACAGTCTGGGCTAATTCAGCAGATGACAAATTGATATTTTTGTTATTTTCCCAGAAAACAGAATATGAAATTTCATGCAAATTATTTTCACTAGACAAAATTTGCATGAAATTTCAAAACTTGTTGCCTAGGGAAAATAAGTTAAAAAATATTTAATATTTCCCTGTGTCATCTGCCGAAAATTTTACCCAGAGTTGTAAGCGTTAAGGTTTAGCGTTATATAATCACGAAAACATGCCTATATAATTTTGACCCCATTAAACCCCACTTTTATATAGTAAAACTGGGGTTTGCAGTGGTATAAGTTATTTTTCTTATTTTTGCTTAAAACATAGATTGTGGGTACTCGTTAGAACCGCCTCGGCGAGGCGGTTCTAACGAGTACCCACAATCTATGTCTTGAGCAGAAATATGAAAAATATCACAGGTTTTTATCTGAAAATTTTAAATTTTTGGAGGAGAAATTTTAAATATTTGAATAGGCGTGTTTTCGTAATGTAATTGAAAGTTGACTAATCCTTGTAGCATGCTCTGTGCAGTTTGGCAGCGTCGGTATTATAAGTGAAAGAAACATGAAAGCGTCTTCTGGATCTGTCACATCTCAAACGCTTACAGGTAAGATTAAAGCCCTGAGAGCACTGTTGAGTCTGTTTTCATTTAACCTATAGCATCTTGAATTTTAAGCAAATCTAGCAAACCCTGATCTGCGATGTCTGATCTGCGTCCGTCAGGTTTGCCAATATTCCAGCTCAAAGTCTAGTCCAAGGTTTTCCGATAACTCTCTTTGCGCAGCATGCTAACGTCACAGCGACAAAGAGTAATGCGGCTATAAATATCCGTTACCTTGATCTCGTACAAACTCTATTTGCGTGAATTAACTTTATTGGTCATAGATAGTCACGTAAAGAACAGCCGCAATATAACTCTAGATTCTTTACTAACTTTGTTTGATAAACAATCGACCAAAAACTGGAAACTGATATATACGATGTTATTTTCCTGTTCTGATTGGGAACGGACATATCTATCACTTGATACAAGCAATTTAAAATAGGCAGGTAATTTTCTATAGCTGTTATCTGCATGTTACAAAATGTACTTTATCACTGCCTAAGACGTCATGATTTTGATACAAATTATGGGATTTATTTCGACTGCAAGCAATGGTATTTTTAATTTCCGAACATTTCAATACATTGAAAAGTTGCTACCTTTGTATCTTCCGAAACCACATAATATGTATTCAGAACATTAATACATTTCATTTCGTGGCCCTACACTTGAAAACATGACTACTCTTAAAATCGTTGCTGTGAACTTTATTTTATTTCTATAAATTGACAAACATGTACAAAAACTGAGAGCTGGAAAAAATACAAGAACATACAAAATGGATTCAGAAGAAACTCTAATGATTTTTAGCTCACCTGAGCTCTGCTCAGGATGAGCTATTGTGATCACTTTTCGTCCGTCGTCCGTCCGTCCGTGCATCCGTCCGTCCGTCCGTGCGTCCGTCCGTTAACAGTTTCAAACGACTTCTCCTCTGAAGCCACTGAGCCAATTTTGCTCAAATTTCATATGGAGCTTCCTTAGGGTGGGGGAACGAAAAATTGCTAAAATGGTCGCGGTCCGTTGACCAAGATGGCCGCCACGCCCATATATGGTAAAAACCTTTAAAAATCTTCTCCTCCAGAACCGAGAATGTCTTGGGACTGAACCTTTGCAGGAATCATCGGGGACGGGAGGTCTACCAAAATTGCTAAAAGAATTGTCGTACGTTGACGTTTGACCTTTTTACGGCAAGGTCAAGTTTGCTTCCCTATGCATTTGTATGGGAAAAACCTTTAAAAATCTTCTTCTCCAAAATCGAGCATGCCTTATGGCTGAATCTCTGCATATATCTTCGGGAACAGGAGGGCTACCAAAATTGCTAAAATAATGGTCGTACATTGACATTTGATTTTTTTACGGTAAGGTCAATATTGCTTCCTTATGCATTTGTATGTGAAAAATGTTCAGAATTTCAAACAACTTCTCCTCTGGAGCCTCTAGACCAATTTTGCTCAAATTTCATATGGAGCCTCCTTAGCTAGGGGGAACAAAAGATTGCAAAAATGGTCACGGCTCGTTGACCAAGATGGCCGCCATGCCCATATATAATAAAAACCTTTAAAAATCTTCTTCTCTAGAACCGAGGATGCTTTGGGGCTGAATGTTTGCATAAACCATCGGGGACAGGGGGTCTACCAAAGTTGCTAAAATAATGGTCATATTTTGACATTTGACCTTTTTACGGCAAGGTCATGTTTGCTTCCTTATGCATTTGTATGGGAAAAAACATTTAAAAATCTTATTCTCCAAAACCGAGGATGGCTTGTGGCTGAATCTTTGCATATATCTGGAATGGGCGGTCTACCAAAGTTGCTAAAATAATTGTCATACATTGACATTTAACCTTTTTACGGCGAGGTCAAGTTTGCTTCTGTATGCATTTGTATGGGCCCCATATATTTATATGGAAAAAATGTTGATAATTTCAAATGGCTTTTCCTCTGACCCTCCGGGCCAGTGTTGCTCAAATTTCATGCGGAGCCTCCGTGGGCAGGAGAATGAAAGATTGCTAAAATGGGTATGGTCCATTGATCAAAATGGCTACCATGCCCATATATGGTAAAAACCTTTAAAAATCTTCTCCATAACCAAATAAGCCCTGGGTCCTAATCTTTGCACAAATTATGGGGGACAGGAGATCTACCAAAATTGCTAAAATGATGATTCTATGTTGACATTTAACCTTTTTACCTCCAAGGTCAAATTTGCTTCCCCATTTGTATGGGCCATTTACATTTATATTGAGAGTATCGAAGTGACTTGTAGATCAACAGTAGTTAAAATTGTTCTGATTGGAAATCTAAGATGGCCATCATCTGATTTATATTTATAATATTTCCCTGCCACTGTGCTGTTTACATATATAAAATCATGATTCTTCAGAAACCACTTAGCCAATTTCCACCAAATTTCACGTTGATCCTACTGTTGAAATGTGATTGATAGTTCATTCAAATGATCATGCTCCATTGACTGTCAGGCCCATACGTATATTCTTCTTCAAAACTAAGAACTGCTCAAATGATGATACATGCATTTTTATTAGTTGCGATGATAGGATTGGAAAAATGCTGCATAACATCTGCATGTCTGCAGTGGCTCTGTCACTCAGGTGAGCGAATCGTGGCCCGTGGGCCTCTTGTTGTAGATCTGTATCTCGTAGTTTAATAAAAACGAATATATCATCATAAACAATGCTTTTCAGTGAGAGTAAAGAAGACAGAAAATATATGAAGATTACAAAGAAACAACACAAAACACTATTAGATATATAAAAGAAGTTAGGAGAAAACATAAATAGCTGTTTTGAACATTAACCCTTTCTAACGTGAGTTTATAAAATGGACTTTTCCATCACTGAATTTAGCTATGTCCATGGTTGTAAATAGGTTTGTCAGTCAAAAATCAAAGCATAATGACAAACATAGTAGATCGGAATGGGATGGCTCATTATGAGACGCCTCATCAGGGTCTACACTATTTACACAGGTAGTCGGTCTTATCTGCAGGGATGAAAGGGTTAAATAGTTGCTGTAGACCTTACCTACGAATCGTTAATTATACTTGGCTAATGTCAGTCGCTGAATTATGACCAATCTTTAGGCTTTGTTTTGTTTGTTTTGAGGTTTTACGTCACAGTCAACCTAATGGGGTCATGTCGAGCGTGGTCAATTTACCTAACCACACGTTTACTGGGTAGGCCTAGTCCTCTAAGCTGTTAACCAGTATTGTGCACTTTTTTTTCGCCAGAAACTGACAGCTGCCCTTCTTGAATCAGCGGAAGGGACAGAATGACCGTAGAAAATATTTCATGATCATCTCCACGAAAGAATGTTGCCGACCTCGGCGGTAGTCGAACCCGCGACCTCCTGGTCTCCAGCCGGACCAATCTTTAGGTAGAACGAGCTCTATTATATACACCAGGCACGACTGATGTTTTATAGTAACTATGTGATATAAGCATAAGATTAGCACCCCACTGGATGTCCAGTTTGTAAAGACGTTGAATGATTGAATGTACCTAAGAAAATATACAGACTTCCTTCTACTTTGTTTTTTTGCTTTGGTGTCACAGACATTGATAGGCTTTCTCTTAACACTGAACTTCATACACAAATGTTATGGATTCCCTATGTTTGTAACAGGTATAACAAACACTTTGCTACCCACTGGTATCAACAAGAAAACCTAACTGTCCTAAGTGAACCCAAATGTTCAGGGACAGAGCAGTGGCTTAGCCAGAACAAAGGTATTTTACAAACATCATTAAAAATCTAAAATCAATATCTGTTGAGTATCGCTTTCAAAATAAGGGCTACTCTTAAAGGCAAATATTTTCTCCTAGATGGAGCAAATTATTTCCATTAAGAGTAGTCCCTATACATAAAGGAGGAAAATATAGTTTAGCTAGATGATCTCTCTTCATTGAACATATACAGTCGACTCTCGTTATCTCGAATTCCAAGGGACTCACTGAAACACTTCGAGATATCCGTACCTCGACATATCAGAGTTGAGAGAGTGAGGAAAACAATAAATTTAACAACAACATTTAACAAATGAATATGTAATTTGACTCCTGAAGTTAGAAATATATATATATAATAATGTGGAAAAGAGGAGAAATTGCTCCTTAGGAGCAATTTCTCCTCTTTTCCACATTATTTTGTTACCTTTTGTCATAGTTTCATGTTAAAACAGGGACAGATTTTCACTTCGAGATATGCGGTAATTCGAAATAAGTGAGTTCGAGATAACGAGGTTCGACTGTATTTGCTTACGGACATGTGTAATGTGCGTAATTAGCACAGTGCTCATTACGCACATTACACATATTACACATGTGCGTAAGCAAATATATAAAAAAAAATCTTTAAAAAAAATCTCGGAAAAACTTGACAGAAACGTCGCCGAAATGCTTTAGAAACTCATAAGGAGGTGCCAAAATCGCAAACTTTTTTCGAAGGAGAACCCTAAACACTCTTAACGAGAGGGGGGGGGGGGTGCCTCCTATCGTGCTCTTCCCTCACTTGCCTACGCCACTCGTAACGCGCCTTCGGCGTCTCATGGCTGTGCCACTTTTGAAGTCGGCGACGCCCCTAGTACTACGCCCAAGCAATGTTCTCACAGGTTATAAATTTCATACGTACGTCCCACTGGTGATCAGGAGGTCACGGATTTGATCCCCACCGGGTCCAGCAACATTCGTTCGTGGGTATTTATCATGAACTACTTTCTAAGGTCATTCTGTCCCTTCCGCTGAATAAAGGCAGTTTTCAGTTTCTGGTGAAAAAAATGTGCACAAAGACGAGGACTAAGCCTGTCCAGGAAAAGTGTGGTCAGGTAAACTGGGCGCACTCGACATGACCCTAATAGGTTGACTGGGCCGCAAAACCTCAATTCTATCAATCAATATAATTTTCCTTAGCTTGCGTTCGGTAAACATTACAAGCTGATAACATTGCATTTATAACCGAAACACAATGGCATTTGGTGCGTTGAGTTTGAAATGTACACGGGTGGATGTAAATCAGTTTTGTATCAGTATCAGTTTTAGCACATTGTGTTTACCTAGTATAATACATTTATGTATTATAAGGCATTTATGTATTCTGCTGATTTACGGTTCCGCTAGACTTCTCCTCCCCAAGCCTATGGAATTTTGCAGGTATTTCATATCTTAAAAAGCATTATTGCATAAAAAGCAGTGTCGCACGTTATTACGTTATTACAAACAGCCTAACTTATTTCTGGGTGAGATCGATCTCTTCTTTTTCGATGTAATTGCCCTCTAGAATGTTGTACTTGGAACAACGGTGTTCCAGTGCAATCAGCCCAGAACCGAAGAAGCCAGGGTCCTTGTCTCTGACCCACTCCTCAACTGCCGCCACGACTTCTTCGTTGGACCGGAAATGACGTCCATGGATATCCTTTTTCAAGTTTGGGAATAGGAAATAGTCACTAGGAGCTAAGTCCGGAGAATAGGCGGGATGCGGTATTAGCTCGTACCCATTCCGCTCAACAGCATCCATTGCAATTTTGCAAGTGTGGACTCTCGCATTGTCCTGTTGGAGCAGAATCCCTTTGGAGAGTTTACCTCGGCGTTTTTCACGGATCACAGTTCTCAGTTGGTCGAGCAAATCAGCATAATACGCAACTGTTATTGTACGTTTCTTTGCTAGAAAGTCCAACATAATAACGCCTTGTTCATCCCAAAATACATTTGCCATCACCTTGCCAGCAAAGGGTTGCGTTTTGAACTTCTTTGGCCTCGGAGACCCCGGCCCTACACACTGGCGACTTTGAGCTTTATTCTCTGGCTCATAATAATGGACCCAGGTCTCATCTACAGTCACCAGACGTGGAAGGAAATCATCTTCTTTGACCTAAACCGCTTCAACAATGCGCTGTATACTGATGCTCTGATTGCCATTTGCTCGTCGCTAAGGGATTGTGGGACCCAACGGGCTGTTAGCTTGTGCATACCCAAGCGATCATGTAAAATTGTTGAAACGCTACCATGTGAAATATGTAATGCATTCGCTATTTCTTCCACCTTAATTCGCCTATCAGAGTACATTAGATCCCGTACTTTGTTACACATTTCTTCATCGGTGGCATCTGATGGGCATCCAGATCTGATTTCGTCTTCTAAAGACGTTCTACTGCGTTTGAATTCCCAAACCCAGAATTTAACTTGTGCATACGATGGTGCAGAAGACCAATAAACATTGGTCAACTTGCAATGTATTTCCTGACCTGTTTTCCCTTTCAAATACAAGTACCGAATTACAGCACGGTACTCAACTTTTGACGAAAAGCTTACTTTTGCATCGCTAGCCATGTTTGACATTCAGTATCTTATGAGTGAATGACACGATAAGGGTGCAATTTTGCCCTCAGGCCTAAAACGTGTATTGAAACAAGGCATGAAAATCTTGGATGTCTCGGTCAGTTGGAAATGGGATAGTCTGGTTACTTATTGCATTGCCCTCGTAACAGCCGTGCATTAACCGGCGAAAGTCGTGTATTAACAAGGCAATTCACGCGCTGTTAATGCACGGCTACGCAACTTTCAATATGATCGAACCGGGGCCACAGATTTGCTGCGGTTACGAGATGTGTACTGCCCGCCCCTAGAACGAGCATAGTCCGTGGAAATTACGTTCGCGAGACATCGGTGAAAAGGCGAAACAAGACAGTGCAAGAAATAACGCGAAATGTAGCAAATGTTTTCAGTTTTTATGCAATAATGGCGATCGAACATGGTTTTTCAATGCATTAACATTCGCCAGGTCCCTTGGGAGGTGGTTTTCAACACCTCCCTCGGGACTTGGCGAATGTTAATGCATGGAAAACTATGTTTGATCCCTATAATGCTTACTGTGTAAAATCAAAGTTGCTAGCTTCCTTTAACTGGTGGCCTATGTGCGTAACAGTCTGTTACTCCAACTAAATTCAATGCAAAAAGTCATAGTTTGTCATTACGAAATCACGCCTATTTCAAATATACAGAAAATTTCACCTCCAAAAACTGAAAATTTTCAGATCAAAAAACCCTGATATTTTTCTTATTTCTGCTCAAAACATACATTGTGGATGCCCGTTTGGTTCTAACGAGTACCCACAATCTATGTTTTTGAGCAGAAATAAAAAAAAAATAATGTATACCCCTGTAAACCCCAGTTTTACTATATATAAGTGGGATTTAAGGTGTCAAAATTATATAGGTATTTTTTCGTGATGGACCTAAGAAGAAGCATTTATCTTACTTAAATTATATTCGGCAAAAATTCTATAAGCTTAGTATGTCAGCTAAAGCAAAACAAATCTGTGGATGGCAAATCTCAGTCTTTCAGAATGAACGGACATTACCAAATAAAGATTTTCTCCAAAATTAGTAAAATTACTCGACATCATCAGTTTTTCAGCTTCCCCTGGACAGCATTTAATTAATTGCAGTTTATAGCTTTTTATGTTTCTTTAAAGTTAAAGTAATGCTATAATCCTATTTGCTTTATTATGGCTATAATATTCTGTTAATATCTTGTTTGTAAACAACAAAGAGAAGAAAATATTTTCATAACAGAATTGCTTATAAATCCATCATTGCTGTTTCATTTTGTGTCTAATTCTGGTTGCCCTATAAATATGACCAGATTGCAAAAAAAAAAAAAAAAAAAAAAAAAAAGAAAATATTTCGAAAATTGTTTGCGCATTTTACAAAGGTCTGACACAAGGTAACGTATTTAACAAAAGAATGCAATCGGCTTTTATATGTTGGTTTTAGGCGTATATGTCTAAGGACAATCTGCAAAAGCATGTCATTTTAAATAAACTTCTTGTTCTTCGCTTCAGTTGTAAGCATTATTATTATTTATTTATTTCGGTAGCTTGTTAATGATGTTTAAATCCTCCTACATTATCTTTCAAATATGTAAAAAATATTACACATGATATTCTTTTACTGGCATATTGCTTATTTATAAAAAAATGTTAAATTTAGTCTTCAAGGTTGATGAAACACTTCAAAGACAAAATTTCATGCGATAAATTGTTACATTTGTGACAAGCAGTCTTGTACTGGAATGCTGATTATTACATTCAGGGCAACGACTCTATCATCTGTATAACATGACTGATAAGACGACAAGAAACATGAAGTGAAAACACAATTACATGACGCCATTGCCAGACGCAGCCTCTAGAACTGATAGTTGTCGATGCACTTATCTGCTCAGCCATTTTCATCAGATTCATCTTCGTATACGATATCTATCATAATACGTATCTCTTCCTCCTCTACCTCCTCCCCACATGTGTCATTTCTGGGTTCAGCATTAAGTAAATCTATTAAGTTCTGTGTTACAATAAAACAACCTGTCCATTCATAATCAATCGAACCATCTTCATCAACTTTCCAACCGTACCGTTCATGGCTTGGTACATTTGGAAACTGCATGACACCATACAAATGCCTGATAATTTGCTCTGTGAGCATGCATTTTGAATGATGCTCTGCATGACGGGAGCATATTCAGATCAATGCCATCGTTTGAGTACCTGTCCAGATGAGACTTGATACTTCTGTAAAAAAAACAAATCGTACCTGATTTTGTTTACATTGTATATTTAGGATTTTCTTACACACAGCAAACAAAGCTGCCCAGGTCGTCTAATAATGGGAGTGAACAAGTCACATTTCCCAAAAACCACAAAAGACTAGAAACTTCAGGAGTGCTTTTAATGCAGTGTATCTACCTCTTCGCACAAAAGAATTAATCGTGTCACACCCAGTGAAACAACGGAATGCTGGAAGAGTTGTACACAAACCACATCCATTCACGTCAATGGTTTGTTTGATATTAAGCTGTCTCCGTTTATTGCCTGTTCCAGTAACAAACAACACAACAGGATTCATATTCTTAGCAGCAGAATCAGCACATCTGTGTCAGCGGATCGCACAATAATATGGCTTGTCGTTGGTGCGGTCTGTGAAACATGCAGACAATGAACGATTATTCTGGTGTCTGCCTCTTCTTGTGAACTGGAAAGCGCATTGATTTCTGTACTTGTCACAGCACTGAATCAGCATCTAGTAACATTTCTCTAAAATAGAGAAGTAAGTTTCTTTGTCATTTTTTTCGCATGCGTGTCCTTCTGCCACTCTGTCTTATTAGTTGTGTTTTTGTTCTCATCATTTGCCATGAAAAATTTCCAGTCCCCCGGTGCTTTTGTTTTTGGTCCAGACAGCAATTACGTTGATGCATATCCTCGCATTTTATGTTCAAAAGACTTGAGTGACATTTATTTATGTAAATCTTGTCACAGTGTCAGCTCCTTTTTTAGGGGCAGTAGATTAATGATTAATGACCGTTTCTGTGAGACCTTCGAAACTCTCGGGTATGAAACCGAGGGAATGATGTGTGGCATTGCCATCATATATGTATGCAATTGGCTTACCTGCTGCTTTGGGAAAAAAAAGGTAAGAAAAAAGTCCAGGGAGTGCCACAATCACAAACCGCAGCCCTTCCCACACACCAAGTGGAAGAGGAAACCGACAAATCCAAACAAGTACAAATCGAACGAACGTACGAAAAGCACTAAGATTAGCTCTCTCTTCCCCAAGCGAGGTAATCGCAATGCTAAAAGGACTGGAAAACACAAGAACAAAATGACACAAGGAAAGACATAAAACAAATCGCCTCGTAGAATAAACCACAAATCAACAAAGGGTAAGACTAACACCGGGACCACCGCCTTAGAACGATCAGTGGAGTAAACCATCGGGGGTGGCGGGGGTGTTAAAGTACTTTTACAGCTAGCCAACTTCACCCTGGGTCCCGATGCTACCCTTAATCCAGAAATACATAAAAATTCGGTTAGCATTAAGGCTCCCAACTCAGTCAATGCATCAAAGCGAAAACATAAAATTCAAATTAATCACTGTAATAAACAAAGACGAGTACAATGGCTAATTCTACTGTATGCCAGAGTAAATGAAAACCAATAGTTGAACCACGGCGGCCCAAGCCAAAGACGTATCGGCAAGCCCCAACCCACTGGTTAAAGTTTTACGAAGGGGCCGTCATTGAGTCTGAGGCCCGAACCGCCGCCGTGCAATTAAAGAGTGAAGCATAGCCATCAACAATGATTGAGTTGACAACTAGGCATGCAGTCTGCCGCATAATACCCAGGGTATAGCCAGTTCTTTTATAACGTTTAATAAGTTTTCTGAATTGCCCTATTTTTTTTTCTAAATCTGTACACTAAGTCACCGTAAAATTCGGATCACAATATACCTTGTTGCAGAAGTGTTTTCAGATTGACGCTATATTTTTCTACTAAGGCACTAAAATTTCGAAAACGCCTTACGAAGTTTAAAATAACGATAACCCTGCCTAAGAAGTTTGGCAGTAAGGGCTTTATTACGGTAGTAAAAGTCACTAAGATTTGAAGAAGCTCTGTCGAATCAAATGAGATATGTATACCCCATATGAGGTACGCCGGGGGACATCGCCATCCAGGAAAGGGAAATTGATTATATCAAAATCAAAATCGTCCCGTTTATCATAAATTTTGGTGGAAACTGTACAATTAGATATGCATAGATTCAAATCCAAAACAGGTGCCTCGGTATCGGAAGCATTTGCTCTATTTAATTGAGTTCTTTAGGGTATATGGGGTCCACCATTTGGTCAAAGTAAATATTGTCAATATTTAATAAATCATTAAGGTATCTTGGACACTTGCCTCTGACAGTTTTTACAGGCAGTCCATCGGCTGTGGCGTTAAAGAAGGGAACGGGGCCAAGAAGATATGAAAAAAGTGACCCGCTAATCTATATAGTGTTTGCCATTTGCATATTAAGCACACAGATACACAATGATAGTTCAGTTTACTTGACGCGTTAAGGCTAAGCGTTTAATAAAGGGCGTGCTAGTGATATTTCATCTTGAAAATGTCTTGATATTTTCTTTTCTTTAAAACCTATTATTGCATAAAAAGCAGTACAACACGTTATTAACAGCCGTGCATTAACCGGCGAAAGGCCGTGTATTAACAAGGCAATTCACGCACTGTTTGCACGCAACTTTCCGGGGCCACAGAATTGCTACCGTCACGGGATGTGTAGTGCCCGGCCCTAAAACGAGCATAGTCCGTGGAAATTGCGTTCGCGAGACATCAATGAAAATGCTAAACAAAATAGTGCAAGAAATAACGAGAAATGCAGCAAATATTTTCAGTTTTTATGTAATAATAGCGATCGAACATGGTTTTTCAATGGATTAATATTCGCTAGGTCCCTGGAGAGGTGTTGAAAACCACGGCCTCCGGTCTCGGTTTTCAGCACCTCCCTCGGGACCTGGCGAATGTTAATGCATAAACACCATGTTTGATCCCTATATTCTCGTTACGTATGTTTTCCAGAATTGTTCAAATAATCCAACAAACCCTACACTAATTATTTGCTCATATATCTATAAAATCATACAATTATATGCATGCTTGGTCTTTTTAAACAGACAGATTTATATGTTCTATTTTCAGCAAACGTGTTCCTTCATTCAGCATGTTTAACCATTTTAATACGTTTGTTTACCTAACTCTGCTAAGCTAAATAAAAAATAAACACATTTTACTTTGGTGCGTGCATCGTTTGGTTCAGATAGGATATATAATGAGTAAAAATGCTTTGTTAAATATGTTAGCACGGTATTCTAGCAAATAAATCGAATTACGTAAAATTTGTGACAGGTTACGTTTTAAATAAGCTGTTACTACGTCACGCCTCCAGATATAAAGTGCAAACGACTTTTGTTCGATGGAGAAAAGATTTATCTTTGAGATAGACTTTATCTGCGAAATTCAGTTTAGAGTTGGGAAGCATGAGCAAATTTGTCAAATCTGGCAAGAAGTCTACGCGGAAGGCATGTTCTACCTAAATTCATAAACATGAAATAAAGGCATTGCCTTTTATGCAAACAACTCAGAGCCAACTTCTCTTTTCTGAGATGTATGTTTTGACAGCGCTTAGTTTACAAGCAAAGTTGGTCTCACGCGCCGGTTCAAATGAGGTCACGTGAGATGAACTTGGTAAATTAATTAATTTGCATTTTTGTAGTTTTTGTTTAAATACAGCTGAACTTCTATTAATTGGAAAACAACTTTAAACAGGGTTATAAATAATCATTTCTTATTTTTGGCTTATGAATCATTGACTGGTCTGCTTACCGTGATGCTTACAATGAGAAGCTGGGATTAAAGTTTTGTTTTTGTGACGAAGTCTTGGATGCAAATGCGCGCTTCTACAACTCCGTCTAAATTAAAGATGGCGAACGAGATAAAACAAAGTTTGCTGCGAGATTTCGAACGAGATTAGGGTGCCTAAGTATGTTTGTCAGCCTCGATTAAGCAAAAACGTGTTTTTGCAAAAAGTGAAGATACCCACTGAGGTAATTCCACAATCAAGAAACACAGCCATACCGAGGTACCAAAGAAAGAGAGATGAAGAACAAACAATGTCCAAACAAACGCCGAATATGAAACCACCGACGTACAAACAAAGAGCTGCAACAGAGGAATGCCTTTGAACGTTTGCATTTATTTAGAAATATCTACATTTTCTTCCAATTAAAACATTGAATGGTAGTTTTGTAGTATCACCTCGTTTACTTTGTCACTTTGTTGTTTACATTTTTTCTCATTCAAAGTATCCACCAGTATGTTTTGTTAAAATTCGATAAAAGGCTGAGTGCACTCGAGAGAACTTGTGGCCCAACACCATTGCATACATGTATATTTTTCATGTAAAGTTGCAATAAAATATGTTTATACTATACTATACTATACTATACTATACTATAATATACTATATTATACTATACTATACTATACTATACTGCACTCGAAAGCACTCAGTTTTTGCTAATTTTAGCAATGTTATATCTTCCCAGCGGCCACACAACGTTGAAATAACTCATTTTCACCGTTAATTCAACGTCCGAGACATTGGATCAACTAGAACGTTGAATCAACGTTGAAACGACATACACTGTTTCAACGATGTGTGTCCGTTGGGCTATTTCCTCGCCGACATGTAAAACTTACATATATTGTATGACCAATTTCGACATAATTTTAATTTGTCTTTCGTTCACAGATGGCTGGTGCGCAGATTCTAATCAAAACGGGCAAAAATGGTTAGAAATCGATCTCGGAGTGTCGGGTATGGGTATAAGTGGAGTAATAGTGGCTCCCTACACTTCAAATCCGCAGAATTTCCCTCAAGATGTGTTGGTGCAGTATGTGCCAGTTGGGGGTCACACGCCCGTCGATTTTCCGTTTCCAGATGGAAAGTTGGTAAGCTGGAATAACAATAACTTTGCAAGGACCTCGAACGGTTTCTTTTATTTTCAGAAAATTAAACGGGCTACGTCAAGCGAAAACGTATCTTCGAACATGCAGATATCAGCCAGCGCATCTAAACAATTGTTACTAATAGGAACCACAGATTTACGTCTACAGCTCTTACATCACGAAAACATGCCTATATAATTTTGACCCCCTTAAACCCCACTTTTATATAGTAAAACTGGGGTTTACAGGAACATACATTATTTTTCTTATTTATGCTCAAAAACATAGATTGTGGGTACTCGTTAGAACCGCCTCGCCGAGGCCGAGGCGGTTCTAACGAGTACCCACATTCTATGTTTTGAGCAAAAAGATGAAAAATATCAGAGTTTTTTACCTGAAAAATTTCGGTTTTTGGAGGTGAAATTTTCTATATATTTGAATAGGCGTGTTTTCGTAATGATAACAGAGAGAGCATCCGTCAACCAATGCAAGTGCGCATTACTGATCTGGAACTTAATTGATGGGTAGGAAGGCTAAAGATGAATGCACACACTTGAATGACTTTGCCGCCGCTTTGCACAGAGAAGAACACGTGAAAAAAAAAACAAAAAAAACTGAAATACATTTTTCTAGTATTTTAAACTGTTCCAAAATGGGGTTTACACATGTAGAAAATAATTTGCTATCAGAGGGAAGTCTGGGAGTAAATTCTTTCCATTAAGAGTACCCCCAAATGAAAATACAGTTAAATGTTTCCATGGTAAGAGTTATTGTCCTTCGAGATATAGACCATTCTCTTTACAGATTTCTTTTTGCGCAAGATGCATGTTTTGTCATTCGTTCAAAAAGAGTATCCAAGCAAATATAGAGGGTCAAAATAACGTTACTTCGACGTTGCTGCAACCTCATGATGTAAAAACAAACGTCGGAACGACGTCATTACCACGCTTAAGAAATGTAACAATAATAGCCAAATTGAATGTCTGCACTGCAATTTTCATAGTGAAGTGAAATGTTGGAACTTTTATCTATGAAAATAACTTAACATTTAATCTGAGTTTAACTGCTAATGTTTCACAGCGGTATCGTGGAAATTTTCATAAGATTTTAACAAAAGGAACTTGTTAAAACCTAAAAGAATCAACTTCTCAAAGATGTCAAAAGCTGGGTAGATCTCTGCCTGTATGAGCAGTACACTAAGATTAAGGCGTTCTCCTGTCAGATATACCTTTGTACAACAGTCCAGAAAAATAAGGACACCACTCGACATCTGTTATTGTTTTAAGGCAGAGTTGTTTTTGCAAGCACTAACAGTCTACATGTATTTGTTAATGTTCCTATTTATATGTTTGTAGGAAATATAACAGATAAACCAGCCGATAAGACAGGTATCAGAAGGACTCCGAATACGTAGCGTAGCTACGTATTCGGAGTCCTTCTGATACCTGTCTTAACATTTGAACAGCCGGCTTCGATGGCTCAGTCAGATGCGTGTCCGACTAGTGATCAAGAGGTCGCGAGTTCGATTCCCACCGGGTCCGGTCACATTCTTTCGTGGAGATTGATAATAAAATCTTTTCACGGTCCATTCGCCCCAACATCGCTGATACAAGAAGAACGCTTGTCAGTTTCTGGCGAAAGAATGTGCACAAAACTGGTTCAGCGCTTACAGGACTAAGCCTGCCAAGGAAAAATATAGTTAGGTAAACTAACCGGCTCGACATGAGCTTAATGGGTCGAATGGGCCGTAAAACTCCATCAATCTACTGGATGAGTAAGAAACAATATAGACCCTGATTAGACGCCGCGTACAGCGACGTCTGCTCTTGGTCTACATTATTTGTTTTGACCTGTCTGTCTAAAGACTCAGGGTATATATGATATTATCTGTTTGTAGGAAATAATAGCAGATAAGCCAACTGAATCTAATGTTACTTTCACTGGCCTTCCTGTTAGTAAAGTCCGCTTTTCGTTGAACGTTTGGAACGGCGCTCCATGTATGAGAGTTGACATCAGAGGATGTACACTACAAGGTAATTATTGTAAACCTGTAGCCAGTGAAGTGATAGTTTTGATTTTCTAAGAACACCTACCCAGCAGGCACAATGTTGAAACAACGTCGATTCAACCTTGAATCAACGTTGAATCGACGTTGTTTCAATGTTGTGTGCTTGTTGAGTACATGCATCTAATGAAATGCATAAGTACTTTTAGCAGTTGGGTTTTTGACGGTGACAGCTAATTTTGTCCGAGCATGTTACAAAATATTATGAAAACAAGCCTATTCAAATAAACTGAAAATTTTACCACCAAAAAATGAAAATTTTCAGATAAAAAATTCTGATATTTTTCATATTTCTGCTCAAGAACATAGCTTGTGGGTACTCGTTAGAAACCGCCTCGACGAGGCGGTTCTAACGAGTACCCACGATCTATGTTTTTGAGCAGAAATAAGAAAAATTATGTATACCCCTGTAAATCCCAGTTTTACTGTATAAAAGTGGGGTTTAAGGGGGGTCAAAATTATATAGGCATGTTTTCGTGATGGACAATTTATTACAAAATTCACCACTTCCGAACTTGGAATTAAATCTATAAAGGTTGCCTTTGGATACGAAACTCGGAATTTCGGTTTTACTGAAAGTCTTCTAATGAGAGCAATGTAGTTTGTAGGTATGCATACGCCCCCTAACACATTTTAGCGGATCTCAAATAGCCAAGACACCAGAATGCTGTATTGTTACACGTATAAACACAGATCAACAATTTGATGTTTTCTAACGTTTCTGTCGTACGCCTGTCTATCTATCAAAGGCAGTAATCTATATAAAAATATTTTTTGGTCGGGGTCGTATTGTTATGAACCCTTGCCATGCTGAATAAATTAAGATACCACACCCACTACTAATTTACAGCCAAACAGAATTAATGACAAACAGTGCCGATCCAGATCAGTTGGCCAAAGGCAGGACATATGAGGGTTCAGCAGAACCAGGGTTAAGTTTTCTGATACATTGAGAATGTACATTTGTTTTCAGTAATGTATGTTCTCAAATTATCTTTTCAACAATAAAAATCAGAACATTAAAAAACATCAATAAAACTAACTATTTATATAACATCAAAGTCTTTTTTTGATGACAGATTATAGCTCTGGCTGACTTACGAGTACATACACTACAACCTCTGTTTAACATGTTCGTTATAACACGGGTTTGGATATAACACGGTTCAAAGATGGATCTCAAAATTGTATAGATTATATCGAAAAATGACCATAAATGGTCAATTTTCAATATAATCTATACGTTTTTGTTTGGATATAACACGGTTGTTTAACAAACACATTTATGTTAAGGACCCCAACAATAGTGTTATAAAGAAGTTATGGTGTATTTGCTATTTCTTACATCATTAAGAAAGCAAGCCTATTCAAATATACTGAACATCTTGCCAGTAAAAATAAACAATTTTCTGATAAAACTTCTAATATTTTTCCTATTTCTGCCCAAAATAAAGATTGTGGGTACTCGCCGAAGCGGTTCTAATGAGTACCCAAATTCTGTGTTTATGAGCAGTAAGTTTTACTATATAAAAGTGGGATTTATGGGGTCAGCATTATATTGGTTGTTTTTGTGATGTCATAAACCCGAAAAATATGATTTAGATAAAAGTAAAAAAGAATTGCCTTTTGAAACTAAGAACAAACAAAATCACGAAAATCGGAGACGCGGTTTGATTGAGTTGCTCCATATGCAACTGTAGTCTGCGAGGCTGCATACGCCTCTCCCCCACCCCCACCCCCCCTCGAACCCCCCCCCCCCCCCCCACACACACACACACACACACTAGCGCCGGCTTAAGCGATGTCGATTTTCAAAATAACCAGGATGGGCTCAATGATCCCAAAGGAAACCTGCACTAAGTCAACATCATCACGAAAACACGCCTATTCAAATACACAGAAAATTTTACCACCACAAAATGACAAATTTCAGATAAAAAATTCTGATATTTTTCATATTTCTGCTCAAAACATAGATTGTGGATACGCGTTAGAGCCGCCTCAGCGAGGCGGTTCTAACGAGTACCCACAATCTATGCTTTTTGAGCGGAAAGTAGAAAAATAATGTATACCCCTGTAAACCCCAGCTTTACTATATAAAAGTGGGGTTTAAGGGGGTCAAAATTATATAGGCAGGTTTTCGTAACGTTTTCATCTTGAGAACAGCAATGCAGTCTGAGGAGCCTGGGTGCTTGTTTTAGTTATTCATATGCAACAAGCAGGCTGTTATTATACGTACATTCTGGCATGTGCGCTTAGTGTTAACTCAAATCAGCCTGCGTTTCCACGCAGTCGAATCTGAATGTGGTTCGCATTATGGCACTTTGCATCCTTGGTCATCTAAAACCTAAAGTGAAGATTTTAAGCAGACTGCGAATGCACAGGCTGATCTGAGTTTTTGCCTGGTGCACATATTCGAAAGTATGGTACAGCCCATTTGTATTTATCATGAACCGCCATAGTAATGAAAGGTAGGTAATCAAATGTCATTACATCAATAATTCTTTAAACATTTTACGACTTGTGTTGTTTGTATTAATAGTGATTTTCACTTAGCATCTTAGGTAACTAGTTTTCCAGCCCAAACAAATACCATCATTACACAGTGTGTGTTTCATTGTTACTTACGGTTCCAGCTTTGTCATTTGAGTGTTATCTCATGATACAGCTATCGTTCAAGAGAACTTGGTGAAAAGTATTTAGTTATGCTGAATATTTTTTGTTCTTATTTCCATATTAAATGTACATTCGCTCACACATAGTCTGTACTGTCGGATAAATAAACGTCTAAAAAAAAAAAAAAAAAAAAAAAGGACAACAAACAAACGAACGCAAACTGGATACTCGATATAATTCTAGAACATAAAAACGGATGATTTTGTCAAACCAACGATGTGAACCCCAAAGGTTTAAAAGCGATCAGTTTCACGCTGTTTTGGGTTTTTTTTAATTCAAATGTGCCGTGGTGAGAGCCGAAATTCCAGTGTTTACTTAACTGGACTGGGCCCTGTGATCTCAAAGAAAATAAATATATAATCTACAATATGGTGAAGTACGGAGAGACGTTTTACGTCAGCTGCAGTGAAATAAAAAGAAAAAAAAAACTAAAAAATTGCTATTGGAAACAAAGAACACACAAAATTACAAAAAATCGATATAATTCTAGAACATTAAAACGGACGATTTTGTCAAACCAACGGTGTGAAACCAGAAGCTTAACAGAGATCAGTTTTACATGGTTTTATTTTTTGAATTCAGTCGTGCCGAGATGAGAGCCGATATTCGATGGGTTTATACAGGTCACTAACCTGTATAGACCAGGTATTTCGTGTAAACCGTTTATACGGTTAAACTGCAAACTGCTTTAATGGGCATTATTATAACACTAAACGTGATCACATTTAAAAGTATTTTACACATTCTTGCTCACGTTGACTTTTATATGATGTTTTCAACATCTGCAAAGTTTGGTAAATACTAATAATAGGCTTTTATAATCTATAATCTCAACGGCCAGCGTGCTGACATGACAGTTCATAGAGTAAATATATGGTCTCCAAACAAAGGTGTGTCTGTTCACGCGACCTAAAACAAGTCTATCTGTAAAATACCTTTGAATTGTTTTACTCTAATCTTCAACATATAATATTATTTTCAAATAAGTTCGGTTTGAAAATCAATGCTTTAACAAGGCCCTTCAGAAACCGAGTAAATGGTGGCGTACTTTACACATTCAAGCAAGTTGTTGGTAAGTTGATTTTTGTGATCAATTAAAAAATAATCAGTATGAAAGACAAGATACAATGAAGACGTTATGTGACAAGCTGCATACTTAGCAATTTACACCAATACCAGTTTACGACTTTACTGTCCTCTTTAAAGACACAACACAACCGAGGATCGGGTCGAAAACTCATTGGCGGTTCTTATTGGACTGTGCTCGAGTTGATACTGGTTCTAAAACATTATGGGGATCAAACATGGTTTTTCATGCATTAACATTCGCCAGGTCCCGTGGGAGGTATTGAAAACCGAGGCCGAAGGCCGCGGTTTTCAACACCTCCCAAGGGCCCTGGCGAATGTTAATGCATTGAAAAACCATGTTCGATCGCTATTATTGCATAAAAACTGAAAATAATTCCTACATTTCGCGTTATTTCTTGCACTATTTTGTTTCGCCTTTTCACCGATGTCTCGCGAACGTAATTTCCACGGACTATGCTCGTTCTAGGGGCGGGCAGTACACATCTCGTAACAGCAGCAAACCTGTGGCCCCGGTACGATCATATTGAAAGTTGCCGTAGCCGTGCATTAACAGCACGTGAATTGCTATGTTAATACATGGCTTTTCGCCGGTTAATGCACGGCTGTTAATAACGTACGACACTGTTTTTTATGCAATAATCGCTGTTAATCTTCAATTTTCTGTTTCGTTATTGATTTTCAGAGTTGTGTGATGGTGGCTGTCAGAACGGAGGTGTATGTATACAAGAGAATCTATGTCAATGCACAGCCGGCTATACGGGGCAACACTGTGAAATAAAACGTAATATAAGGCAACTTATGACTTATGAAAGAGAACTTTTATTTTCCTACTTCTCCTTAAAACATACGATGTGGTACTTATCAGAAGCGCCTTTCCTAATGAGCACTCACAACATACGATTTATGTAGAACTGGAGAATAAAATCTAAGAACTATGATCATATACTCCTCTTTACAAGTTTTTTGAAAGTATTTGATTGCAGCTTTACGTAAATAGTTAATTCATTGAGGTGAATAGATACACATTCAAGGGAAATACCGTATTCGATCTAATTACCGCACATACCCCTATAAGCGTACAATCAAGAAATTCCGTAGTCTTCAGACTACAGTCAATGTACATTTTCTTTACCTCTTTATAAAGGCCTATGTTGTGGGTACTCATTTGAATTGCATCGACTTGTCGATGCAATTCATATGAGTACCCACAACATATGCTTTATAAAGAAAATCAGAAAACATCATATAATTATCATCAAATAAGTCCTGTTTGGTTCTTTTTTTATAGTGTATCCATAGTAGGTAGATGCATATTTTACCACATTCCTAGTGTTCCTAGTTCTTTTGAAAAACCTAAGCGCACAGTGCGGTAATTAGATCGAATACGGTAATATCTAGCTTTTCTTATGTCATATAGTTTTAAGAGCAGCCCCAAATATCTATAGACTCAAGTGGTAGGGAACTAATTCTTGTCTTCAAATACTGTCTCCCTGAGGAAAATGTTCATTTTGTACATTCCTCTAGAGTCTCATTAGAGTACATTTTCCGGGATGATTCACCATCAGTGTATTTTTTTCCACGGCGAGATCAACCCATTTAACTTAGCTGCCCAAAACCAGTAGCAGTGCAAACAGTATAGATCCAGATGAGACGGCTCAAAATGAACCGTCTCATTAGGGTCCACACCGTTGCCATTCTGCTTTTTTATGTTAGATTGAAACTTCTTTTTGCATCCGTGGTCAAGTCCAATTTCAGGGATGGAAGAGTACACGTCAGAAACTTGATGATAACAGGGTTTAAAACGAGGTATTTTGATGGGAATGAAAACACTTTTAAGGAAGACAATTCACGGAGCAAATCCATTCCTTTTAGAGTAGTTTTCTTTTTCAGAAGGGACTTTTGTACAGAAAAGCAAACTGGAAGTCACAAATGTTGTTTCCTTATCAAAATTATAAGTTTAAGGGAAAAGGTACACATTCAGAGACAATACTGTCAAAATTGCTTCACTGATGTTCTAAAAAGGAGTCTACCATACAAAAAAAAGTATTTGCTGTCTCTGAGAGCAAATGCTTTCATTTTATGGAAGAACCCTTTTCAGGAGGGATTTGAGCAGAAATGCAAGTCACAAAAATTATCTCCCTTGTCATATTGGCAAAAATGTACCAAGTGTTTCCAATCTCTTTAATCTAAAGCTTAGATTCCAATATACGGCACTATACTACTCCGCTTTCGACATCTTTTGGAATTCAAACTTTTGTCATGATTTAATGCAAAGCCTTTTGTCGTAACTATATATTAGTACAAAAAGCTTTATTTATCAGTTTTAAAACTTTTAACATTTTCAGTTTTTCTTCCCATGTTAAAATGGCTGAACAGTGATGCAAAATTGACAAGGTAGGTAGATTGGAGGCAGATTTTTCAACAAGCACCACTTCAACAAAGGTTCTAAATATTTCACAAATTGTTGGAAAACATGAATAATTAAAATTTGGTGAAGAATAGCAAATTATTTTCTTAAATAAAACATTCCAAACAAAAATCGCATTACTGCATAAAAATCGCATAGTTCTGACCACGTTATAGCCGTTAATTGAACTTTACAGCAAGTATATGAGAACAAAGCACAGAAAGAGGACAGACAAATGGTTACTGATAAGGTAATGCTAGTCAGAACATTTTCATTTGAAATAAAGCGTGAAAAATGTCTTTTCATAGGGTATCGAAAGGGAAGTATAACACAAAATATGCTTTTTTTCTAAACGCTTACATGTCGCAGTCTGGATAAAATTTAAGCAGTCGTCATTTTGAAATATTTTCTTATTGCCAGAAAATATCGGAACCTGTATTGTATGATGACATAGTATCAAAAGTTAGAAAAATTGTAGATAAAGCTGAATTTTCTGATCTCTTTAGTAAACGTCATATGTTATAAACAAAAGGGGCATATCATTGATGTCATAAAACACTCTGCACCCTTAGCGGTTGATCCAATCCCGTTCGACCACTTTACTTGTCTATGTAACTGCACGCCGGTGGGTCAAGGTTCAGACTCTGTGATGACTCTGACGTAAAAACAACTGTTCATTTAGATGGTCTGGCGAGGCTTCATACGGTTGTTTCATCTCTGTCTTCGTTTAATTTTTATGTTCTCGGAGACCTTGCACTGATGAGTTAGAAAACCCTTCACGCGGACTGGAAAAATGTCTTGTGTATATCAGGGCACAACTAAGGGCGAGGGTTGTGGCCACCGTAAATCGATTTAAGATCTTTTCCCAATTCCCCACTACCCAAATAAAAGTTTTCCTGACCGTTCCAAGCGGTGCTTCTGCTATGGTTGACTATTTCTGTCATTGTATGTCTTTGCATGTATGTGCTGGTAAAATTTTAATTTTGGATAGCCGTTTGGCTTATGTTTGGGAAAGAAACTGCCCTTTTGGCTCTCTGCTTGTAGTGTTTTGATTGTGCGGCGTTGCTTTAAGTGCGTCCTTCTTTCCATTTGGTGTATTTAACGGAAAATGTTAGGTATTTGTATCGATTCCTGATCATTGCTTTCTTTTTATATTCTATATACACTTTGCATGGCTGAAGAAGACATGCAATTTTGTTATCGTATGGGTAATAATGATGACAATAAGCGTAAAGAGGTACACTTAGTACATGCCGGACTGGCCCTATTTCTATACAAGACATACGCTTATGTTAGCGCATGGGTATTAATTATGACCATTACTGTGAAGAGGGTCACACTTAATATTTGCCTGTATGTTCCCTTCAAATAACTTGGTATACACTATTTTGCATGAATGAAGGAGACTTGTCATTTCGTTGTCGTATGGGTAATGATTATGACGATTAACGCCAAGAGTTGCACACATAGTTTATGCCTGTCTATCCACTTTCTAGTTACTACATATACACTTTGCATGACTGAAGGAGACACATCATTTCGTTGTCGTATGGGTAATGATTATGACAATTAACGTCAAGAGTTGTATATATCTCAACTTATTAGATTCACCAGAGCTTCTTCAAATCTTAATGACTTTAACTACCGTAATAAAGCCCTTACTGCCAAATTTCTTAGGCAGGGCTATCGTTATTTTAAACTTCGTAAGGCCTTTTCGAAATTTTATCGCAGACACAGTGCCTTGTTAGCTTGTTAGAAAAATATAGCGTCAGTCTGAAAACACTTCTGCAACAAGGCATATCGGAACCAGAATTTTACGGTGACGTAGAGTACAGATTTAGAAAAATTGTAGGTAAATCTAACTTTTCGGAGCAATTCAGAAAACTTATTAACCGTTATAAAAGAATTGGCTATAGCCTGGATATTATGCGGCAGACTGCATGCCTAGTTGTCCACCCAATCATTGTTGATGGCTATGCTTCACTCTTTAATTACACGACGGCGGTTCGGGCCTCAGACCCAATGACGGCCTCTTCGTAAAACTTTAACCAGTGGGTTGGGGCTTGACGATATGTCTTTGGCTTGGCCCGCCGTGGTTCAACTACTGGTTTTCATTTTCTCTGGCATACAGTAGAATTAGCCATGAGTACTCGTCTATGTTTATTATAGTGATTAATTTGATTTTTGTGTTTTCGCTTTGATGCATTGACTGAGTTGGGAACCTTTATGCGAACCGAATTTTTATGTTTCTGTATTAATAGTAGCATCGGGACCCAGGGTGAAGTTGGCTAGCTGTAAAAGTGCATTAAACCCCTCGGTGGTTTGCTCTACTGACCGTTCTAAGGCGGTGGTCCCGGTGTTAGTCTTTCTCTTTGTTGCTTTGTGGTTTATTCTACGAGGCGATTTGTTTTATGTCTTTCCATGTGTCATTTTGTTGTTGTGTTTTTCAGTCCTTTTAGTATTGCGATTACCTCGCTTGGGGAAGAGAGAGCTAATCTTAATACTTTTCGTACATTTGTTCGATTTGTGCTTGTTTGGATTTGTCGGTTTCTTCTTCTTCTTGGGGTCTGGAAAGGGCTGCGGTTTGTGATTGTGGCACTCCCTGGACTTTTCTCTTACCTTTTTTTGAACACTTAGTATGTGTCTGTCCATCTCCTTCCGAAGTGCTGGGTACACACTTTGCATGACTAAAGGAAACATGTCATTTTGGATCGTATAAGTAATGATTATGACAATTAGCGTAAAGTGTTGCACACTTAGTATTTGCCGGTCATTCCACCTTTCTAATCACTGGGTATACACTTTCAATGACTGAAGTATACATGTCATTTTGTTATCATAAGTGTAATTATTCTGATAATTAGCGTCAAGTGATGAGTACTTGGTATTTGCCTGTTTGCCACCTTTCGAATTACTGAGCATACCCTCTGACTAAAGGAGACATACGAGTTTATTATCGTATGGGTAATTATTATGACAATTAGCGTTAAGAGATGCACACTTAGTGCTTGTCTGTCTTCTCCCTTTTTAATTACAAGGTATAAACATTGAATGACTAAAGAAGACATATAATTTCATTATCGTATCGGTAATGGTAATGATAACTACCGTCAAGAGGTGACACTGGGTATTTGCGTGTCTGGCCCCTTTCTTATCACTGGGTATATATTTTGCATGACTAAAGGAGACATGTCATTTTGATATCGTATAGGTAATAGTTATGATAATTAGCGTCAAGAGATGCACACGTAGTATTTGCCTGTCTGCCCCTGTTTCAAATTACTAGGTATAAGCGTTGCATAACTGAAGGAGATATCTCATTTTGTTGTCGTATTGGTAATGATTATGATAATTAGCGTCAAGAAATGAGATGCACATTTAGTATTTGCCTGTCTGCTCCTTTTCGAATTACTGGGTAATCGTTTTGCGTAACTGAAGGAGACATGTTAATTTGTTTATTATCGTATATGTAATGATTCTGATAACAAGAGGCGTCAAGTGGAGCACACTTAGTTTGTGCCTGTCTGTCCCCACCGCCCCCCCCCCCCCGCCCCCAACCCCCACACAACCCTATCTCTTCGAATTACCAGGCATACTCTTTGCGTGACCAATGGAGACATGTCAGTTTGTTGTCGCATGGGAAATTATGACAATTAGCGTCGCTAGGTGCACATTAAGTATTTGCCTGTCTGCCCTTTCTCGAAGTACTGAGTATACATTTTGCATGACTGAATGAGACATGTCTCTAAAGGTAACGATTATGACCATTACAGTGAAGCATGACCAAGAGAGACATGTCAGTTATCGATGAGCATTACAGTCAAGAGGTGCACATTTAGTATTTGCCTGTCTGCCACCTTTCTAAATACTGAGCATACACTTTGCATGACCAAGGGAGACATGTCAGTTATCGATGAGCATTACAGTCAAGAGGTGCACAATTAGAATTTGCCTGTCTGCCCCTTTCTAATCACTGGGTATATTTTCACTGGCTTTTCATGACTGAAGGAGACATGCGGTTTTCTTATCGTATGGGAAATGCAAATACAAAATTTATTTGTCTTCCATTTCAGCATGTATTCCCGAGTATATTCCACTTTCATCTGCTATGATAACGGTCTCTTCCGAAGACAGTTTTTACACACGGGAGCAACTTCCAAGAGGTGCAGTATGATACCTTGTACAGTAATACTAAGTTTTGTATTTTTCCTTTAAAACGCTAAGCAAATATAGATGCCATATGACGTTCAAAAATAATTTTTTTATTATTTTTAGACAAAGTATGACTTGCCTTTTATGCGAATCATCTGCCCAGAATGATACCTTTCAAGTGAATCCTCTGCCTAGCATGATACGTCATGACCCTTGTAGAGCACTCTCGGAGCGTGCGGACGGAGTTCTGCTCCGCTACTAGTGTCAAAAGAGCAGATTTATTGTTTCTCTGTTAAGTTTGCAGGAGCTTTACGGCAGCCTCGAGCCTGCGACCGGAGTGCTTTTATTGGTATCTGAGGGCCGGTTCCGATAAAAAAAGCAGTAGTATTTGGTGAACGAGAACGAGGAAGTATAACAACGGTGTGCAAATTCGATTATTGTGTTTCGTTTTCATTTGGAAGTTATGTGTGCTACTTTTTATTTAGAAGGGTTTCATACTGTCTACAAAACACACGAATCAATAATATATTTGTACTGTTTTTCGTCTGTCATTACTGACACTGACGAATCTCAATCAAATGCATGAAGTGCTACTGTTTGTGTGTTCTAAGATGGTTGATTAGACCAATATTAGCTCTAAACTGCATGTTGCAGAGAGAACAAGTGAGGTCAGAGCAAGAAAGCACTTTTGGTGATGCCTTATCTCTGGCTTTCCGCTGAGGACGTTTCTACTTGGCTTTGCTGATTCTTTTTGCTTCGCATTCACCAGCACCCATTTTCATGAGGCCTCGCCGCTTTGCTCGATCCTGTGCAATCTGTTCCCATGGCTCTGTCGGTAGGTTGAAGTCCTTAAGTGAAACTTTTAGGGTGTCTTTATATCGCTTTTTCTGACCACCAAGGCAGCGTTTTCCAGCTTGCAGTTCTCCATAGAAGATTTTCTTTGGCAAATGTTCATACGGCATTCTACTACCATTGCCTGTCTATCTTAATTATGCCAATTTTAGAAGAGTACGTGCGTTCTGTATCCCTGCCCTTTTCAGGGTTTCTGTGTCTGGAATCCTGTCTTGCTCTAAGACAGCTTGTGTGGAAGTGGTAAAGTTTATTGGTATGCGTTGGTAAACTAACTGATATATTGCGTATTATAGTGTTAGCAGCACAACAGATCTGTAGACGTTTAATTTTGTGTCAAGTCTGATTCCACTTCGATCCCAAATACTTACACGTACTCGACCGAATGCTGCACTAATCCTTTCATTGATTTTGGCATTGGCTCAACAGGGTTTAAGTATTGGTTTTCTATTGCTCCAGCATTCCAGCGGTGTCGTTTTAAAACCCCGGGGATCTCCAAATGTCTCAACACATTGTATTTGTTGAGTCCTCATCTTTGGTTTACTATAGACTTTACTTGATGGCTATGCTTCACTCTTTAATTGCACGACGGCGGTTCGGGCCTCAGACTCAATGACGGCCTCTTCGTTAAACTTTAACCAGTGGGTTGGGGCTTGACGATATGTCTTTGGCTTGGCCCGCCGTGGTTCAACGATTGGTTTTCATTTACTCTGGCATACAGTAGAATCAGCCATGAGTACTCGTCTTTGTTTATTATAGTGATTAATTTGATTTTTATGTTTTCGCTTTGATGCATTGACTGAGTTGGGAGCCTTTATGCGAACCGTATTTTTATGTATTTATGTATTAGGAGTAGCATCGGGACCCAGGGTGAAGTTAGCTAGCTGTAAAAGTGCTTTAAACCCCCCGGTGGTTTGCTCTACCGACCGTTCTAAGGCGGTGGTCCCGGTGTTAGTCTTACTCCTTGTTGCTTTGTGGTTTATTCTACGAAGCGATTTGTTGTATGTCTTTCCGTGTGACATTTTGTTGTTGTGTTTTTCAGTCCTTTTAGAATTGCGATTACCTCGCTTTGGGGAAGAGAGAGCTAATCTTAGTGCTTTTCGTACGTTTGTTCGGTTTGTGCTTGTTTGGATTTGTCGGTTTCTTCCTCTTGGGGTATGGGAAGGGCTGCGGTTTGTGATTGTGGCACTCCCTGGACTTTTCTCTTACCTTTTTTATCTGTGATTAATCTATTGCCTGTTATGATTCATGGGTGAGTTAGAAGACCTATAGAAGAATATATATATTAAATTCAGTTTAGGTAACAGAGTTCCCACCTTTTAGGAAAGAGTTGCCTACACTGTTTGCCATCTGTTCATTTTGTTGCTGTTTTATTGTATTTGTCTGACTTTCCCTTTTGTGTTGGGGTCTGATGTGGATCTGATTGTATCAGGTCCTGATTTATCTTATTTACTTTTCATCTCATCGATGTGCACAGCTCTTGACAATGTGCTTCTAAGGTAGCTGAACATTTCTTCAACTTTCAATCGTTGATTTTTCATTGTGATGATAGGCTCCTTGTAAGGCATTTCAGGTGCTTGCTGCCTACCATCTAAGTCTTTTTTATCCTAATTGTGAGATCATGGCAGTCACAGGACTCAGATACTTGATCCACATCATTTTTGCATGTTTTCTTCTGTTGGTTCGCCCTTTGCCATGACATTAGCAAAGAGGTCTAGCACCACAGTCTGCACCTTGGATTTAGCTTGCAGCCTTCTAGGTTGAAAAGTTCCTCATCAAAGCGATACCAAATAAGTATTCCATTGTCACCGTCCTGGAAAGCAAATGTCAGTATGGCAGAAAACATCATGCTGAACAGCGTTTGAGCTAGTACACAAAAAGAAAAATAAGAGAAAAGGCCAGGGAGTGCCAATATCACAAACCGCAGCCCTTCCCAGACCCCAAGAGGAAGAGGAAACCGACACATCTAAACAAGCACAAACCGAACAAACGTATGAAAAGCACTAAGATTAGCTCTCTCTTCCCCAAGCGAGGTAATCGCAATACTAAAAGGACTGAAAAACACACGAACAAAATGACACACGGAAAGACATACAACAAATCGCCTCGTATAATAAACCACAAAGCAACAAAGAGTAAGTCTAACACCGGGACCATAGCCTTAGAACGGTCGGTAGAACAAACCACCGGGGGGTTTAAAGCACTTTTACTGCTAGCCAACTTCACCCTGGGTCCCGATGCCACTCTTAATCACAACAAGTAAAACAGAAAGAAAAATAGGCAGCTGTTAAAGGTGACCAAAATGCTAGCATCCCAAAAAAAAACTAGTAAAACAGAAAGCAAAGTGGGCAGCTGTTGAAGACGGTGGCCACAATGCTCGCATCACAACACATACAGAAAGAAAACAAAAATGCTACAAAGAGTAAGAACAACACCAGGACCACCGCCTTAGAACGGTCAGTAGAAAAAACTACCGAAGGGGGAGGGGGGGGGGGGGGGTAAAGCACTTTTACAGCTAGCTAACTTCACCCTGGGTCCCGATACTACTCTTAATACAGAAATACATAAAAATTCGGTTCGCATAAAGGCTCCCAACTCAGTCAATGCATCAAAGCGAAAACATAAAAATCAAATTAATCACTATAATAAACAAAGACGAGTACTCATGGCTAATTCTTCTGTATGCCAGAGTAAATAAAAACCAATAGTTGAACCACGGCGGGCCAAGCCAAAGACATATCGTCAAGCCCCAACCCACTGGTTAAAGTTTTACGAAGAGGCCGTCATTGAGTCTGAGGCCAGACCGGCCGTCGTGCAATGTAAGAGTGAAGCATAGTCATCAACAATGATTGGGTTGACAACTAGGCATGCAGTCTGCCGCATAATATCCCGGCTATAGCCAATTCTTTTATAACGGTTAATAAGTTTTCTGAATTGCTCCGAAAAGTTAGATTTTCCTACAATCTTTCTACATCTGTACACTAAGTCACCGTAAAATTCGGCAGAAGTGTTTTCAGACTGACGCTA
The DNA here is from genome assembly GCA_964016985.1 of Anodontia alba. Classification (NCBI taxonomy): domain Eukaryota; kingdom Metazoa; phylum Mollusca; class Bivalvia; order Lucinida; family Lucinidae; genus Anodontia; species Anodontia alba. The sequence continues at coordinate 20,809,391 of OZ024821.1, forward strand.
TATTTCTCTAACAAGGCACTGTGTCTGCGATAAAATTTCGAAAACGCCCTACGAAGTTTAAAATAACGATAGCCCTGCCTAAGAAGTTTGGCAGTAAGGGCTTTATTACGGTAGTTAAATTCATTAAGATTTGAAGAAGCTCTGGCGAATCTTATAAGTTGAGATATGTATACCCCATATGAGGTACGCCGGATGACATCGACATCCAGAAAAGGGAAATTGACTATATAAAAATCAAAATCGTCCCGTTTATCATATATTTTGGTGGAAACTGTACCATTAGATATACACAGATTCAAATCCAAAAAAGGTGCCTCGGTATCGGAAGAATTTGCTCTATTTAATTGGAGTTCTGTAGGGTATATCCGGTCCACCATTTGGTCAAAGTAAATATTGCTTAACTTGCTTAACCCCATTTGTCACAGGGAATGGATCAGAAAACTCGCCATCATTTTGGACTCGTGCAAGCATACCATCGTGGAACTGCCGCACCTTTGCCATGAATTTGGCCGGATATAATTTTGCAAAGTCCATCACGACTTAATGTGTAAAAATGCTTTGGTAAGGTCGACAAAGGTTATGTAGAGGTCCACATTCAGTTACTGGCATTTCTTTGGAAGATGTCTTGCTGTGAAGATCATTTGAGTTATTCCTCTGTAGTTTCTGAATCCACAATGGCATTATTGTTATTGTTATTATTATTATTATTATTATTATTACTTTTTTTCGTTTTATAAGATGTACACAGAAAGTGTAACATTCCGACGGACAAAAGAAAAAATGTATATAAATGTACTTTAAAACCAAAACAAAACAAGGCTGCTTAGGTACTGGTGCCCCATCAGGGTATTCACAAACCAGCACAAGGTGAAATACCTAGTCAATGGAAAGAAGCAAACGCAAAGTGTTCGCAAGGCTTGTACCGGGTTCATAGAAGGAGACACCACTGTAAATCAACTTACTTTTCTCTAAAATATACTTAGAGGCAAACATAAGTATACAGGTAACTATTTTTTTTATTTGTCACCGGAGTTTTACATATGTACATTAATCGTTGATATTATAGTTAATAATTATTTACGCATAATTTGCAACAATTTCTAGGAAATTCTATCAAAGAGCAAGGATACGAAATTTACGGAAACGAGTAAATGGTCTAAATCAACATTTGCTTGCTTGTGAGTAGCTTCCCTTTAAAAGTGCGTTTTCGACAAAGAGACTTATATTTATGCATTTGTACTGAATTCAATCGATAGAAGGATAAAAATGTTGTAAGGACACGTTTCAACTTCAAATGCATAACAGAGTACACTGTCACGTTTCTATACCAAGAGCATGGCGTTTTTGACATTTTCATTCCTCTTCCCACGAAATGCACTGAATCTCTATGGGACATTAATTGATATTGTTCTGTTAAATAAACGGTTTTAGGAGATTTCATCTGTATGTGGTACATGGAGGTTAAGCCAAGCAACACATTTTCGAACAATTCAAGTGAAAACGACCAACGCCTCTTCTGATATTTTTTTTTTTAATTATGTATATTTTTCATTCAAGGGGAGATAATTTGAGACGGGAAGAAATTCAAATTCAGCTTGACGTCGTTTGGTGGGAATTTCAAATTAAACAACGTTACGGTTTTACTCACAGAGATTTGTACAAGACATTTATGAAAAGTAAAATGAAATTTGTTTTATACAAAGCGAGTTATGACTGGAAATACTGTTTTTAGTTAAGGGCTTATAACTCCATAATGTATGACTATGAAAGAATTACCTTTGTGATTTTAAAAGCCAGCTGTTTGACAAACAATCATGACCAGGGAAACATTTAAACGAAAAAAGTAGAACACGAGCTGGTACTCAAAACACGAAAGTGTATACCTTTTATTGCCTTTCAGTGTACATTTTGTCAAGCCTTAGACATAGGCCAAGAAGTTATAGTTGTCTTCTGTGACACCAGAAGGCATTTGTTCGCGTTGGCACGCAGGGCTTATACACAAATTTAAGACAGCAGGTGTAACGGGAGAAGTTTTCAACATATTATACTTCCTATTGTCGCACCAGATTTGATATGTAGTCTCGATGGAGTGCCGTAAGGCATTATTCTTAGGCCTCTGCTTTTCTTGGTTCGAAATAGGTATTGAAGTTGGCTCTAATATTTGCTTGTTCATAGACAATATTAGCCTTTACATTATTCTCGGAAACCCTGTTACATCTTTTGCTTGCCTGAATTCACATCTTACGAAAATTTCTATCTGGGCAAACAATAGTAAGTAGATTTCACACTATTTTAAGCCGAATCACTGTCGATATCTCGTATCCTAAAGAAGCCTGTTCAGCTATTTACTTTACGCAAGTCTTAAGTGTCCCTACAAAGGCATCTAGGCTTTGTATTTGCCAACGATTTTACTTAGCGACCATATATTTATTTATTAACTAAACAGCATGGAACAAAATAAATATTATGCGTAAATTTAAATTTGAGAGGACATCTCATAAAAATATTTATCACCTTTATAAGCACACCCGGGAATCGGTCAACTTGTTCTCCGACGGTGTACTATAAATGAATAAGTTGACTTGTTCCGGTGGACCTATTGACGTGAGCAAACAACTTCTATGGGTGCTGATCAGCAGGATAAAATGTGAGTTTATTTACTTATTTTGTAATTACTAAGAATTGGAGAATTTCATATGCTGAGATAAATTACAGTATTGTTATAACACTTGTTTAAACGGAAAACTCCAGTAGATTTCTGGAGAGATATCGTTTTTGGCGATCAAAAATCATGCACTGAACAGTAAGCACCGAGGCTCAGAATGCAATTGTTGTGTAGTTGATGACATTTTATTGAGCTGACACAAGGCGGTGTAAAACCGTTGGACATTACACGCCTTTTAAATATGTTTATGCAAAAACGAGATGTTTCGTTTTTCAGGTACAGGTTACAAACGTTAAAACGTACAATTTAACTTAATGTTACGCTCGTATTTACATAGGAGGTGCTCAAGTTTTCAAAGTCTTTGACATGTACTAAAATTCTAAAATAGGAATTAAACGATGAAAAGAGAAAAAATAGGTTACAATAAATAATCAACGCTATCAACGGTGTTAAAATGTTAAGAACAAGCAAATGTTGTATTTGTTGTTTTTTTTTTTTTTTTCGAAAATATACTAAATGTACTCGATTGCACAGTACATTCCATTAGTTAGATTGTACGTCAGAGGTCAAATGGTACGCATTTAAACTTTTTCTCTGTGCATCGGAAGCGAATTACTTCGTTTAAGCAAAACTGTGATAAACTGACTTATTGAAACATGGACTTGAATTTCAATGCTAATGTCACGGTGCTGCCTTTCATGTAAAGTTTGAATCAAGGTAATGCATGATCAAGCCATGAATGTTTTACGCCAAAAAGGATATCTGTAGAAATTCTCCGGGTTTTTTTCTATGATCCTTGTGCCAGGATAATCTCCATTTATTGCCACAGCATATAGCATTTTCCGATTTTCGGCAAAAGTAAAATGAAAACATAAACTTAAGGTTAACGCTTGTTTAGATACAGTCGTCTACCTCAGCAGGTCATTTTATTTTTAAGTAGTACTCCGATGGCGTACAGGTTGACCGATTCCCAGGAGTATTAAGACCCTACTTGAATATAGGGATATAAAATGCAATAACTGCACCAATACTAAAACAAAACAATAAAAAAAAATGAGAAAAATTGAATTGAATTAGTACAAATAGCCCCTAGAACAACAAATCTGGTATTTCTAAACGCCCTGGCTAGGCTACACTTGAAGAAGGATGAAACAATCATAAACAAGTCATGTTTGGAATAAAAAGTACAATGACTTAACTCCGTCTCTTCTTCCTTATTGCCACAGCCAGTTAATTATTCATCCCAATACAGCTTCAGAGCTTTCATCATGATTCAATGCAAAAACTTTTGCTGAAACTACCCATAAACCCAACATTTTGTCTAATCATTGGTTTAAAAAAGATAGTATTTCCATATTTCCATTTATCTGTAAACAAAATAACTGCAAATAATGCAACAATCTTTTAGGGTATGTAATTGTCTTTTTTTTTGTCGGTTTTCAACACCCGTTTTAACTTTCTGAAATTTTCAGATCATTGCTTTTATTCATCGCAATACATCCTCAGAACTTTTATCATGCTTCAATGCAAAAACTTTTGCTGAAACTACCTATAAACCCAACATTTTGTCTACTCATTGGTTTAAAAAAGTCAGTATTTCCATTTATCTATAGACAAAATAATTGCAAATAATGCAACAATCTTTTAGGGTAGGTAGTTGTTTTCTGTCAGTTTTCAACACCCGTTTTAACTTTCTGAAGTTTTCAGATAATTGCTATAGAACATGCTAATTAAAACAGATTAAAAAAAAAAAGGTAAGAGAAAAGTGCAGGGAGTGCCACGATCACAAATCGCAGCCCTTCCCAGACCCCAAGAGGAAGAGGAAACCGACAAATCCAAACAGGCACAAATCGAACAAACGTACGAAAAGCATTAAGATTAGCTCTCTCTTCCCCAAGCGAGGTAATCACAATACTAAAAGGACTGAAAAACACAACAACAAAATGACACATGGAAAGACATACAACAAATCGCCTCGTAGAATAAACCACAAATCAACAAAGAGTATGACTAACACCGGGACCACCGCCTTAGAACGGTCAGTAGAGTAAACCACTGGGGAGTTTAAAGCACTTTTACAGCTAGCTAACTTCACCCTGGGTCCCGATGCTACTCTTAATACAGAAACACATAAAAATTCGGTTCGCATAAAACAGAAATTGCATAGGTCGGACTCATGGCGGTAAAATTAATTGAACGTTTCCTTAGTGCTAAGTGCTAATAATTTAACCAAATACAGCCTCAGAAATGCAGACAACTTATCATTTACTCGCGCTAGAACTAATCTATATTACCAGTCGTTATTACCCTCTGTTGTAAGGGATTTGAACCAAATTGCCCGATGAAGCAAAACATTCCGTTCTGATTACCTCTTTCAAGATTTATTCAAAGTGTAACAAAATATCTGTTGCAAAATATATTTCTATACTGGTAATAGGAAAAAGACTAATTCTACATACACAATGAATAGTAAGTTGACTTTAGGATATCACAAACCAGTACTTCATGGAATACAAAACGAACAGATGTAAACAATACTTCACTAATGAATGGAAGGCCCTCGTGACCTAACACATATTTGCAATTTTGAGCTGCATCAGAATAAAGGGCGGGGTTTCAAACAGCTAGTTTAAGCCTCCTCTATTGTTTTTTTTTTTTTTTTTGTTTTTGTTTTGTCTGTGAAAAAAATGTAGCAGTCTTAACTATGTCCTCTATATCAAGAATTTAACTGATTCTCCGCTTTGCCGCCGTGGATAAGTAAAAGAGTTACACCACTATTTATTTTGCTGTTCATTTTACAGCGTTCAGAGAAACTAACTCTTAACCGTTGTATCTCTGTTTCAAACAATATCACTTAATATTCTACTATTGGGGGTTGCACGCGTGTGTGTGTGTGTGTGGGGGGGTCTTCATTACCATACACAACAAACGTTCTGATACTTGAAAAAGTGCGTCACAAAACGATTTAACTGTTGAAATTTTTACAATAAAATGTACTGCACACACAACTCTCTGTTTAAAAGTTCGCCCAGAATGCGCTGCCTCTGTCCCTTCATTTATTATCATCAAAATCTTTTTAAGGACTTGTGCTAGTATCTAGGTGACTTCTACAACTGTTTCCTTCCTGTTAGAGCAAGAAAGGTAAGGAAAAGTCCAGGGAGTGCCACGATCACAAACCGCAGTCCTTCCCAGACCCCAAGAGGAAGAGGAAACCGACAAATCTAAACAAGCACAAACGAACAAACGTACGAAAAGCACTAAGATTAGCCCTCTCTTCCCACAGCGAGGTAATTGTAATACTAAAAGGACTCAAAAACACAAGAACAAAATGACACACGGAAAGACATACAACAAATCGCCTCGTGGAATAAACCAAAGCAACAAAGAGTAAGACTAACACCGGGACCACCGCCTTAGAACGGTCGGTAGAGCAAACCACCGGGGGGTTTAATGCACTTTTACAGCTAGCTAACTTCACCCTGGGTTCCGATGCTATTCTTAATACAGAAATACATAAAAATTCGGTTCGCATAAAGGCTCCCAACTCAGTCAATGCACCAAAGCGAAAACACAAAAATCAAATTAATCACTTTAATAAACAAAGACGAGTACTCATGGCTAATTCTACTGTATGCCAGAGTAAATGAAAACCAATAGTTGAACCACGGCGGGCCAAGCCAAAGACATATCGTCAAGCCCCAACCCACTGGTTAAAGTTTTACGAAGAGGCCGTCATTGAGTCTGAGGCCCGAACCGCCGTCGTGCAATTAAAGAGTGAAGCATAGCCATCAACAATGATTGGGTTGACAACTAGGCATGCAGTCTGCCGCATAATATCCCGGCTATAGCCAATTCTTTTATAACGATTAATAAGTTTTCTGAATTGCTCCGAAAAGTTAGATTTACCTACAATTTTTCTAAATCTGTACACTAAGTAAAAATTCGGGTTCCGATATACCTTGTTGCAGAAGTGTTTTCAGACTGACGCTATATTTTTCTAACAAAGCACTGTGTCTGCAATAAAATTTCGAAAAGGCCTTACGAAGTTTAAAATAACGATAGCCCTGCCTAAGAAGTTTGGCAGTAAGGGCTTTATTACGGTAGTTAAAGTCATTAAGATTTGAAGAAGCTCCGGCGAATCTTATAAGTTGAGATATGTATACCCCATATGAGGTACGCCGGGGGACATCGCCATCCAGAAAAGGGAAATTAACTATATCAAAATCAAAATCGTCCCGTTTATGATAAATTTTGGTGGAAACCCTTTTCAGATATGTCTTGATTTGCAGGAACGAAAATTGGAAATAACCTAAGTTGTCTCCATTTTAAAACTCTTGGAAATTTTCTCAAGTGTATCCAATTGCTTGTCATGTCCCTTAAAATCTTGAAACATGTATTTACAGAGGGAAGAGGGTGGTGTCCATCGGTATCAGACACGGATCCATGGATAGAAATCAAGCTAAAAAAAACTCTTACCGTAACCGAACTTCGTTTCAATTATATTGACCATGATGAGAGTCACAGGGAAAGACAGTATATGCGAGACTTTGAGATTCAATATACCTCGCCAATGGACACCAGCAACATGTACCGGACATTTGCTACGGTAAGTAAACAACTCCTCACAACTAGCGTGCTTTGATATCCGTTTGACAGACTTTGACAGACTTCCGTTTGATGCCTTTTGCTTGGCGTTTAATTGTTCCCTGACGTTAGTAGAAGGGGGGTACTAATATGGGTTTGTTCGTCCGTCTGTCTGTCCGTCCTTCCGTCCGTCCGTAGACACAATGAGATTGGGAGTTTGTGGACGCAATTCCTCTTACAGTTTTCAACCGATCTTTTTGAAACTTTACAGGTGCTTTTGTCATGGTCTGAAGATGAGCACATTACGAAAACACGCCTATTCAAATATATTGAGAAGTTTACCACCACAAAATGAACATTTTCAAATGAAAAACTCTGATATTTTTCTTTTTTGCTCAAAACATAGATTGTAGGTACTCGTTAGAACCGCCTCGATGAGGCGGTTCTAACGAGTACTCTAATCTATGTCTTTGAGCAGAAATAAGAAAAATAATGTATACCCCTGTAAACCCCAGTTTTACTATATAAAAGTGGGGCTTAAGGGGGTCAAAATTTATAGGCATGTTTTCGTGATGATCTGCTTTGGGGGTTGTCCTGCCGATATGTTTATCCACTTTTTCGACTTAGTTTTTTTTTTTTTTTTTTTTTTTCTCTCAGGTCAGATTACTATTAGAATAGATACCTTGTGGGCGCAACTCCTCCTATAGTTTTCAATCGATTATATTTAAATTATGCATAATTGTTCAACGTGGTCTCTAGATGTGCATATGGTTTTAGGGTTATTCTCCCTTTATTTTTTCGGTCCGTCCGTCCGCCTGTCCGTCCGTCCGTAGACACAATACTTTGTGGATGCAACTTCGCTTACCGTTTTGAACCGATCATTTTGAAACGTGCTTTTGTCATGAAGATGTGCATCTGGTTTTGGGATTATCCTGCCGTTATTTTTTACCTTTTTTTCACCTTTTTTTAGGTCAGATCACTATTAGAATAGATACCTTGTGGGCGCATCTCCTCCTTTTCCACTGATTATTTTGAAACTATGCATACTTGAACGTTCAACATGGTCTGTAGATGTGCATGTGGTTTTAGAGTTATCCTCCCATTATTTTTTTTCACTTTTTCCACTTTTTCGGCTTAATTTTTTCCAGGTTCGATTTTTATAAGAATAGATACCTTGTGGGTGCAACCCCCTCTACAGTTTTCCACCGATCATTTCGAAAGTATGCATACTCTTTCAACATGGTCTGTAGATAAGCATATGGTTTTAGGGTTATCCTCCCTTCATTTTTATCAACTTTTTCTACTTTTTCGACTTAGTGTTTTCCAGGTTCGATTACAATTGGAATTAATACCTTATTAGCGCAACTCCTTCGATCATTTGTTGAAACTATGCATTAATATTCTACATGGTCTGTAGATGTGCATACGGTTTTGGGGTTATTCTCCCGTTATTTTTTTTATCACTTTTTCTATTTTTTTCGACTTAGTTTTTCCAGGTTAGATTAGTATTATAATAGATACCTTGTGGGCGCAACTTCTCCTACAGTTTTCCACCGATCATTTTGAAACTATGCATACTTATTTAACATAGTCTGAAGATGTGCTTTTGGTTTTGGGCTTATCCTACTTTTTTTTTTCACCTTTTTCCACTTTTTGACTTAGGTTTTATTTTTCCAGGTCGGATTAGTATTAGAAAAAGATATATTGTGGGCGCAACTTCTTCTAGACATTTCCACTGATCATTTAGAAACCATGCATACTTGTTCTACGTGGTCTGAAGATGTGCATGTGGTTTTTGGGTTATCCTGCCATTAACTTTTTCAACTGTTTGCGTTTTTTTAATTAGTTTGTTTAGTTGTGACACGATGACATTGGTATCTTGTGGGCGCAACTCCTCTTACAGTTTTATACCAAATTATTTTGTAACTTTGCAGGTGTTTTTGTCATGGTCTGAAGATGTGCCTTGGGGTTATCCTCCCATCATTTTTTATTAACTTTTTTTCTCCACTTTTTCGACGTTGTTTAGGCCCCGATTAGTATCAGATACCTTGTGAGCGCAACTCCTCCTACAGTTTTCCACCCATCATTTTTAAACTATGCATACTTGTTCTACATGGTCTGAAGATGTGCATGTGGTTTTGGAGCTATCCTTCCATATATTTTATCATCTTTTTTTCACTTTTTTGACTTAGTTTTTTTCAGGTCCAGTTAGTATTGGAATACATACCTTGTGGGCGCAGCTCCTCCTAGGATTTTATTTCAATCCTTTTGAAACTATGCATATTTGTTCTATATGGTCTGAAGATGTTCGTGTGGTTTTGGGTTTATCCTCCTATCATACAGATTTTAAAAGTCACAACCTTTATTTTTACAAAGCCATGACGTCGGGGGACCGCAACAACTTATATTCTAATTGTAACGATACGATGTATTTCTGATTGACAATATCTTATCAAGAAGACTTTAAGCCGCATCGCGAGAAAAGGGCTCTTTGGACTTTCCGTCGAACCAATGCCCGGTCCCTTAGCGGGGCCGCAGTTCTTTGACTGAAGTTTCTTTCGGCCTACTTACAGGAGTGAGCAGCATAGGTTCTGGCGGGACTGCGCGGATGCAAAGGTTTACCTGAACCTTTGACGTTCGCATATGCTATAAGGTCACATTTCTCATGACATGGCTCATTTGTCTGTCTGCGTCTGTACTTTGTTTTCCAGAATTAAATTTTTAATTAATTTTACCGCCAAAAATCGGTCTCACCTATGCAATTTCTGTAATAATCGTTGTTTTTGTTTTCGAAAAACAATTAATAACTTTTTTTTCTCCACTGAGTTGAAAACCGGCAAAAAACTATATACCCTATAAACTTTATGCATTATTTGCAGTCATTTGTCTATGGGAAAATAGAAATACTGAAAAAGTTTAAACCAATAAATAGACAAAATGAAGGGTGCATAGGTAGTGACGACAAAAGGTTTGGCATTGAATCATGATAAAAGTTCGCAATTTTACATCTTCAGAGGAGAAACACCATGCCATAAAAACAATCAAGAAACGACTGTCTGAAATATGTTAAAAGTAGAACGGAAACAATATAAATGCCATATTCACGTAGTACATTAGTCCGGAGAAGAGATGAGGATAAACAATGGCAATACACAACGGCACAGCTGCAATAACCGACATTCAATACAGAATAAGAACGCATTGAACACGTGTTATGCTGAATCTACCGTATCCAAGTTTACATCAAATTCAGTCAATGAAATTGACTTCATGACACAGGCAACCAGCGTATACGAAGATCTAACTGCTCATTCTCATTATTATTTTTACGTATTAATATATTTTGCATATGCTTAATGTATGCATATGCCAACTACATGACCAGACAAGGACCTGATAATATTGCAATAAAGATATATAAAATTCTTTTTATACGTCGGTGAGTTCATGTGTAGCGTTTGTTTTGTCGTTATTTGTTCCTAATCTCTCCTTTTTTGGTGCCTCGGGAAGGCCGTGCTTCGTGATTGTGGGATTTTCTGGGTATCTTAACTTATACGTTTGTGATTTTTTGTAGGAAATACCAGCCATGAACGGCACGCATTACTTTTTTATAACAGTACAGCCAGCCATGGTAACTAATACTGTGCGCATTATACCTTCTAATATTGAAAAGAGAGCCTGCTTCAAACTGGAAATGAGAGGTTGTGATCCTACAGGTACGCGTGTTACTTTTCTCCATGGAAAAGAACAGCTGTATTTTTCACACTACTTTATGTAAGGAGGGCTGATATACGGATCTATTTATATCTTAATCCAGTTTTTCTCCGTCCGTTCGTCTGTCTTTCAACAAGTATGTCAACCAAGCATCATCACGAATACATGCCTATATAATTTTGACCCCCTTAAACCCACTTTTTATAGTAAAACTGGGGTTTACAGGGGTGTACATTATTTTTCTTATTTCTGCTCAAAAACATAGATTGTGGGTACTCGTTAGAACCGCCTCGCCAAGCTGCATCAGAATTAAGGACGGGGTCTCGTCGTGGTGAAAAATTTTCAGTAGTTTTGAATAGGCGTGTTTTCATAATGTTAGGGCCCATTTTTTATTACTTCAAAGTCCTACAATTATCAAACCTGGTAAACTACTATACTTGAATTTAATCGTTGCAGCATTTTTTTTTGTAACCATGCACTTGTGTTTTACGATCTTATGACTGTCATTTTGCACCAGTTTTCCGTAAGTTGCAAGTTGACAAATGTGGAACCCATATATCACGAAAACATACCTTAATAATTTTGACCCCACCTCCCCCCTTAAACCCCACTTTTATGTAGACCTTTTTAAAGTTATTGTTTTTACCCGGGCTACTGACCACGTAATTATAATGATATGCCACGTGACTAAAATTGTGTGATGGCAAAACCATTTCCGGTTCCATTGATACCAATGGATTTAAGCGACATTTTACTTGGAACATAAATTAGTCATAAATTTTATCTAGTGTTTTGAAATACAACTTTAAGAAGCAACCTGAAAAAATACAACTGTTTCAATGATATTGCTTTATGGTGACCATTTAACCCCTAATTTTAGCTATTATATAGCCAAAATATATATTAATGTTTCTGGTTATGACATTTAAATGATCACTCGATGAGATTCTCTTCTGAAAAGTAACTTTTGTCGAATGAAACTGCTTTATTTTTCTGAATAAACAGCGGCAAGTATACTGTCCGGTAAACGTAAACAACAACTTTCTGCCGTCCAGTAGAAACGAGGGTAGAAGGTACTCCGCGTTTAAGACCGAGAGGTTTCAAATGATGTTTATTGTGTGACGAAGTGTTTAAAAAGGTCTGTAGTAAAACAAGTTACATTATTTTTCTTATTTCTGCTCAAAACATATATTGTGGGTAAGCACTGGATAGATTTACTTCATGTCACAATTTCGAAATACAACAATAAATAGTAATAGGAAAAAGACTAATTCTGCATATACAATGAATAGTAAGTTGACTTTAGGATATCACAAACCAGTACTTCATGGAATACAAACAAACAGATGTAAACAATACTTCACTGATGAAGTAGAAGGCCCTCGTGACCGAACATATTTTTGCAATTTTGAGCTGCATCAGAATTAAGGACAGGGTTTCAAACAGGTAGTTTAAGCTTCCGTAGGGTGGTTGTGCTGACCGCTCTATTGTTTGTCTGTTTTTGAAATGCGCCACTGTGTCTTGACATTTTTTTCTCATCAAGTGTTCTGTCGGTGCCTCGGGAAGGCTGTGCTTCGTTAGTGTGGCTTTTCGTGCGTGACTTCACTTATGTTTGTACTTCTTAATTAGAAACATTAAACTAGTTAAAATTAAAAGCATAATTTCTGTCAAGAGTTTCCCTTCGTCTAAATACGTACATTCTAGCACAGTATTTCGTTTTTACAGGTCTCTGCAACACAAGTTTCTGCCAGAATGGAGGCTCTTGTATGGGAGACAACGTATGTTTATGTCCTGCAGGATTCTATGGAAGCAACTGTAAGCTCACAAGTGAGTAGCTCTCTGTCTGAAGAGATTCTATTATAGATACATGTACATTGTATAAATCGTTTCTGTGTGAAGGAAATTTTATTGTCGTCTCTGTCAAGAAAGACAAACTGCTGTTTGTGAAGTATACTTGGTATTCAGGTGCCAGTCAAAAAGAATTCCAAGGAAACAACGTGAAACAGCTGTGATGCCGGTAGAGAAATGGGCTGACAAAGAGGCCCTTTGTTCGTTCGTCTGTCATTACTGACAATGACCAATCCTAATCAACTGTGTGATGTGTTATTATTTGTGTGTTCTAAGAGGGCTGATGAGACCAATCTTAGCTCTAAACTGCCTGTTGCAGATAGAACAAGAGAGGTCTGAAGAAGAAAGCTCTGTTGGTGATGCATTAGCTGTGGCTTTCCGCTGTGCACGTTTCTGCTCGGCTTCGCTGATTTTTTTTTTTTTTTTTTTTTGTTTTGCTTCGTATTCACCAGCTCCCCTTTTTATAAGGCCTCGCCACTTTGTTCGATCCTGTGCAATCTGTTCCCATGACTCTGTTGATATGTTGAAGTCTTTAAGGGAGGCTTTGAGGGTGTCCTTGTATCGCTTTTTCTGACCACCATGGAAGCGTTTTCCAACTTGTAGTTCTCCATAGAGGATTTTCTTTGGCAAACGTTCATCAGGCATTCTGGTAACATGGCCTGTCCATCTTAACTGTGCTAATTTCAAAAGAGTATGTACACTCTGCATCCCTGAACTTTTCAGGACTTCTTTGTCTGGAATCCTGTCTTGCCACTTGAACTTTAGAAGTTTTCTAAGACAGCTTGTATGGAAGTGGTTCAGTCTTTTGGCGTGCCGTTGGTAAACTGTCCAAGTTTCGCATGCGTATAATAGTGTTGGCAGCACTACCGATCTATATACTTTCAGCTTTGTGTCAAGTCTGATTCCACCTCGGTCCCAAATACTTTCACGTAGTCGGCCAAATGCTGCACTAGCTTTGGCAATTTTAGCATTGACTTCATCATCAATGTTCACAACTCCAGACAATGTGCTTTCAAGGTAGGTGAACTTGTCTACCACTTGCAGTCGTTGACCTTTCACTGTGATGGTACTCCTTGTAAGGAATTTCCAGGTGCTGGCTGATATACTACCTCAGTCTTTTTGATGCTGATTGTGAGATCATAGCTCTCACATGAATCAGATACTTGATCCACACCTTTTTGCATTTTCTCTTCGGTTGGAGCACCCTTTGCCTTGTCATCAGCAAAGACGAGCTCGTCTAGCACCTCTGTCTGCACCTTAGATTTAGCTTGCAACCTTCTTAGATTGAAAAGTTTCCCATTAAAGCGATACCTAATAGGTAAACCATTGTCACCATCCTGGAAAGCATCTGTAAGCATGGCAGAAAACATCATGCTGAATAGTGTTGAAGCTAGTACACAGCCTTGCTTAACTCCATTTGTCACAGGAAATGGATCAGAAAACTCGCCATCATTTTTGACCCTTGCAAGCATACCATCATGGAACTGCCGCACCATTGCTATGAATTTGTCAGGACAGCCAAACTTTGCCATAATTTTCCAAAGTCCCTCACGACTGACTGTGTCAAATGCTTTGGTAAGGTCGACAAAGGTCATGTAGAGGTCCACATTCTGTTCCTGGCATTTTTCTTGAAGCTGTCGTGCTGTAAAGATCATGTTTATTGTTCCTCTGTTTTTCCTGAATCCACACTGGCTTTCTGGTCGAAGCCCTGACCGTTCGAGGTGCACATTCAATCAGTCCAGAAGGATCTTCCCAGCAATTGACGATTGGTATATTCCCTTAGGGCATATACCAATGGCGATGCCCCAGACCTGATTGCACAGCCACACGTCGAATCAAGATCTTCGTTATTAGTCCTATACCTTCAACACGGTTCCAATATTGTGTTGATGAACAGCAACGGTCCTGACCAGACTGCGCGGATACGCAGGCTGGTCTGTAACTTTGCTGTTGTCACATGTTCTAAGGTCCCTTTTCTCATCCGCCGGCACAAATTTAGTTACCCAGGAAAGGCAATGAGTTACAATTAAAGTTAAAAAGATTGCCTTTGGAAACAAAGAACACAATGCGGATTAGAAAATAGGAGTCTCGGTTTTATTGAGACTCTTCATAAGCAGTTATGAAGTATGCTTACGCTCACTAGCATATACATGAGAACTCCATTTTCAAATATACCTAAATGAGCTCAATGAATTCGAAGGGAATGAAAGCACAGCCTTTTCGAGACACGGAAAGAGGAGGCGATGAGAAGCAACAATGAAAAGACACAATAACACAGTTGTAATAACAGATATACAAATCAAATAGTTACGGTAGAGGACTCCACTTGGCATAAATGGGTTAGGCGGTTCTTTTTTGACACAGTCAAAGAGGAACCGCCAAACCCATTTATGCAAGTGGAGTCTTCTACCTTAACTGTTTGGACCAGTCCATTTCGAGTAAAAGAGGCGTCTGGTAAGTTTTGATCATTTTATTATTACCATGGTTTACAGAAATTCCTGTACTTATAGCAAACAGTGTAGACCCTGATCAGACGCCGCGTTCTGTGGCGTCTGATCTGGGACATTACTATTTGCCAGTGTCGCTTTTACGGGACGCCAGGCTTAAAAGGGTTAAAAAAAACGGCAACAGAATCAACTACTGGAGGGCTTAAACTAGTTTTATTCGGTCAAAACGTCACGTTATCTTCTGAAGCAGTTCCAGACATTACCAAATAAGTCTGTAGCTAATTCGTGTACAAATAGGAAGAAAACAGATACAATGTAGCAAAGTGGGCAGCTATTGAAATGATGGAAAATATTGCTAAACAAAAAGGTACGAGAAAAGTCCAGGGATTGCCATGATCACAAACAGCAGCCCTGAAGAGGAAACCGACAAACCCAAACAAGCACAAATCGAACAAACGCACTAAAAGCACCAAGACTAACACTCTCCTCCCCAAGCGAGGTAAACGTAATGTTAAAAGGACTGAAAAATTCAAGAACAAAATAACACAAGGTAAGACACAAAACAAATCGCCTCGCAGAATAAACCACAAAGTAACAAAAAGCAAGATGAACACCGGGACCACCGCCCCAGAACGGTCAGCAGAGTAAAAAAAAAAGGTAAGAGAATATCCAGGGAGTGCCACAATCACAAACCGCAGCCCTTCCCAGACACCAAGAGGAAGAGGAAACCGACAAATCTAAACAAGCACAACTCGATCAAACGTACGAAAAGCACTAAGATTAGCTCTCTCTCTTCCCCAAGCGAGGTAATCGGAATGCTAAAAGGAATAAAAAATGCAAGAACAAAATGGCACATTGTAAGACATACAACAAATCGCCTCGTAGAATAAACAACAAAGCACCAAACAGTAAGACTAAAACCGGGACCACCTTCTTAGAACAGTCAGTAGAGTGAAAAAAAAGGTAAGAGAAAAGTCCAGAGAGTGCCAAATCACAAACTGCAGCCCGTTCCCAGACACCAAGAGGAAGAGGAAACCGACAAATTCAAACAAGCACAAATCGGTCAAACGTACGAAAAGCATTAAGATTAGCTCTTTCTTCCCCAAGCGAGGTAATCGCAATGCTAAAAGGAATGAAAAACGAAAGAACAAAATGACACAAGGTAAGACATACACCAAATCGCCTCGTAGAATAAACCACACAGCACCAAAGAGTAAGACTAACACCTGGACCACTGCCAACGGTCTGTAGAGTAAACCACCGGGGGGGGGGGGGGTGGCGGGGGGTTTAAAACACTTTTACAGCTAGCCAACATCAACCCGATGCTACTCTTAATACAGAAATACGTAAAAATTCGGTTCGCATAAAGGCTCCTAATTGAGTCAATGCATCAAAGCGAAAACATAAACATCAAATTAATCACTATAGTAAACAAAGACGAGTACTCATGGCTAATTCTACTGTATACCAGAGTAAATGAAAACTAATAGTTGAACTACGGCGGGCCAAGCCAAAGACATATCGTCAAGCCCCAACCCACTGGTTAAAGTTTTACGAAGAGGCCGTCATTGAGTCTGAGGCCCGAACCGCCGTCATACAATTAAAGAGTGAAGCATAGCCATCAACAATGATTGGGTTGACAACATAGCCATCAACAATGATTGGGTTAACTCAGCAACAGGAAAATATAACATATGGAAGAAAAACCAGAAAGCTAAGAGAACATCCATAGAGTCGGACTGCAATGCAAGACGTACAGCAACATAGATTTCCACCTGAATATCTGCTTTGGAACGGACAGACACTTGTGATGAGGGAGGGGTGCTTCGACTAGTTTTCTGTTAATGTTAAGGAACAGCAAGACAACCTTCCTACGATTGGTGACCTAAGCTTCATAAAAACATTAAAAGCAAGATTTATCGCTTAATCTAGCGCCTGCGCCGCTACTGAACTTTCTAAATTACTAACTGCTTGCCTCAATGCTATTAAAACTCATGTAATTAGATATTGAGAAAAGGTTTAAAAAGACAGGCAGGATTTTGTTTTGATCAGTTAAAAGTCTGATGTGGTTCTTGTTAAACAAAGTCAAGAGGATTTCAAATGGTAGTTTTTGCGTCCACTCTATATCTACTAAACCACTGTTTTTGTTGTTTTTGTTGTTGTTGTTGTTGCTGTTGTATTTTAAGTTGTCTGAGCAAGAAGTGCTAAAGGTGAGCTATTGTAATCGTTCATTGTCCGTCGTGCTTCGTCCATCGTGCGTCGACCCTCGTGCGATGTCAACAGTTTGCTTTAAAAGCCTACTCCTGCGACACCCCTCGGCCAGTTGACTATAGACTTGGTAGGAAGCATGGAGGTAACCTGTAAATAAAAATAGCTAAAATCGTTCTGATCGGGAACCCAAGATGGCCAACGTCTTGAAAAGCTATTTTGCGTTACTTTTGAACAAAACGGCCAGTTGGCTCGAAACTTGGTAGGATGTCTCGAGGCAACTTGCAGATCAAATATAGCTGAAATGCCATTTTGAACATCTTTTTTGTGCTTCTTCTCCTGAACCGAAAGGCCACGAGTGAATTGACGTGAAACTTGGTATTAAGAAGTACATGTATTAGGACAACTTGTAGATCAAAAAGAGCTAAAATCGACAGATCGAGAATCCAAGAATTATTTTGCCTATCATCGCCTGAATCCATGCCATATCTCTCTCTCTCTCTCTCTCTCTCTCTCTCTCTCTCTCTCTCTCTCTCTCTTTGTGAAATTTACCCTCACCTTCCCGACTAATACTATATCAAAGTCGGGTCAATTGGATATAACATTTGCCATAATATTTTGATGACTGAGACCAAAAAACCCTGCCCAGATGCCGATAAAATGATCTCTGTTGCATAAATAAAAATCTATCTTGCCTTTTGTGTCCTTAACCGATAGGCCAGCTGACACTAAACTTGAAAGAAAACACCGGGTAAACTTGTAGATCAAAAATAGCTAAAATCATTCTGATCGAAAATTCAAATGGCCGCCATGAACTTCACACAGGCCAACTGACTTGAAAAAGATAGGAAGTATCATAGTGACATGCACATTAAAAATAGCTAAAAATTGTTCCAACAGACTTTCAAGAATGCCGCCATCTTAAAAAATCTACTTTGAACTTCTTTTCGTTAAGTGATGTTTCCAAAGGCAATCCTTTTTTACTTTTATTGTCACCCCACCTTTTCGAAGAAAAGCGAGGGGACATGGTATTCGGCTTTCATTGGTGCGTGATGCGTGGTGCGTTGTTCGAGTTTGTAGTAGGTAACTTGTGAGCGCAGCTCCTCCTACAGTTTTTAAACCGATCCTTTTGAACCATTACAGGTGTTTTAATCATGGTCTGCAGATATGCATGTGCTTTTTACAGAATTCTTAAGTTTTTTTTTATATTTTTTTCTTATTCTTAACTTAGACTTTTTTGTATGGTTCCGTGGTGCGTGGTTCCAAGTTTGTAGCAGGCATCTTGGGAGCGCAACTCTTCCTACAGTTTGAGACGATCCTTTTGAATTTTAGAGATGTTTTAATCATGGTCTGAAAATATGCATGTGCTTTTTACAGAATCTTTAAGCTATTTCTTTTTACTTTTTTCACATTTAACTTAGATTTTTTGCATGGTTCCGTGGTTGTAGTAGGTACCTTGTGAGCGCAACTCCTCCTACAGTTTGGACCGATCCTTTTGAAACTTTATAGGTGTATTAATCATGGTCTGGAGATATGCATGTGCTTTTTACAGAATCCTCAAGTCCTTAAGTTATTTTATTTTCTTTGTTTCACATTTTTAACTTTTTTGCATGGTTCCAAGTTTGTAGTAGGAACCTTGTGAGCGCAGCTCCTCCTACAGTTTTATACCGATCCTTCTGAAACTTCACAGGTATCTAAATCATGGTCTGAAGATTTGCATGTGCTTTTACAGAATCTTGAAATATATTTTTTTCATTTGTTTTTTTTTTTTTTTTTTTTCATTTTTAACTTTTTTCATGTTTCAAAACTATGAAAGTGTATTTGTAGTAGATACCTTGTGAGTGCAACTCCTCCTGCAGTTTTATACCATTCCCACTGAACCATTCCCACTGATACTATACAGATGTTTTAACCATAGTCTAAATATATACATATGCTTTTTACAGAATCTTGAAATTACGTTGTTTTTTTTTTTTTTTTTTTTTTTTGTTTTTTTTTTTTTTTTTTTTTTGTTTCCAACTCCTCCTAGAGCTTTAAGCAAATGCTTCTGAAACTTTACATGCATTTTGCTTGTGCTATGAGGATATACATGTGCTCTTGGAATCTTGAAATTATGTTTTTATTATTTTTGTTATATTTTTTCCACATTTTTAGCTTCAATTTTTACTGCTTCAATACTTTGATAAGTAACAGGAACAATAGTCTCTGGTAACTAACTCAATTTAACAGCTAAAATAAAAATAAGGCGGGGAACATAAATTCCCTATTGAATTTGCTTGTTGTACTCTACTGTAGCTGGTAGCATAGTGCAGGTTCGCAAACTACATTGTTGCATATGAAGAGACTCAATTAAACTGAGTCTCCAATTTTCTAGATTAAGTGTGTGTTTGTTTCCAAAAGGCAATCTTTTTTACTTTTACTTTACTCTACTGTAACTGGTGTTGTGCCCTGTGGCGGCCGTAAAAAGTCTCCCCGTACATCATCATAGTGCAGGTCATATTTTCCTTTGGGATCGTTGAGCCCATACTGGTTACTTTGAAAATTGAATACCGCTTAAGCCGGCGCTAGGGGGGTGTATGCAGTCTCGCAAACTACAGTGTTGCATATGAAGCGGCTCACTTAAACCGAGTCTTCGTTGGGAGCCTTTATGCGAACCGAATTTTTATGTGTTTCTGTATTAAGAGTAGCATCGGGACCCAGGGTGAAGTTAGCTAGCTGTAAAAGTGCTTTAAACCCCCGGTGGTTTACTCTACTGGCCGTTCTAAGGCGGTGGTCCCGGTGTTAGTCTTACTCTTTGTTGCTTTGTGGGTTATTCTACGAGGCGATTTGTTGTATGTCTTTCCATGTGTCATTTTGTTCTTGTGTTTTTTAGTCCTTTTAGTATTGCGATTACCTCGCTTGGGGAAGAGAGAGCTAATCTTAGTGCTTTTCGTACGTTTGTTCGATTTGTGCTTGTTTGGATTTGTCGGTTTCCTCTTCCTCTTGGGGTCTGGGAAGGGCTGCGGTTTGTGACTGTGGCACTCCCTGGACTTTTCGATTTTCGTGATTAAGTGTGTGTAATGTTTCCAAGGGCAATCCTTTTTTACTTTTATTTTACTCTACTGTTGCTGGTGTTGTACCGTGTGGCTGCCGTAAAAAGACTACCCATACATCATCATAGTGCAGGTTATTAATCCCCAGCCGCGAACCGGATGGGGGATTATAGAAATGGCCCTCCTCTGTCCGTCTGTCCATCTGTCCGTCCGTCTGTCCTTCCGTAACACTTTCCGCTCCATATCTCCTTAACCCTTTGAAAAATTTTCATTAAACTTTGGTCAAATGTTCACCTCAGTAAGTCGATATGCAGAACCCATAAGTCAACCATGCCAATCAAGGTCAAGGTCACAGGTTTGAGCCTTGAATTTTTGTGTCCGCTCTATATCTCCTATACCCGTGGAAGGATATTCTTTAAACTTTGGTGATATGTTTGCCTCAGTGAGACGATGTGCAGAACTCATAACTCAACCATGCCGACACAAGGTCAAGGTCACAGTTCAAGGTCACAGGTTTGAGCCTTGAAATTGTCCGCTCTGTATCTCCTTTACCAGTGGAAGGATTTTCTTTAAACTTTGGTCAAATGTTCGCCTCAGTGAGTCGATGTGCAGAATCAATATCTCAAAAGGTCACAGCTCAAGGTCATGGGTTTGATCCTTGATTTTCGTGTCCGCTCTGTATCTCCTTTACCCCTGGAAGGATTTTCTTTAAACTTTGGTCATATGTTTGCTTCAGTGAGATGATATGCAGAACTCAAAACTTAACCATGCCGACACAAGGTCAATGTCACAGTTCAAGGTCACAGGTTTGAGCCTTGAATTTCGTGTCCGCTCTGTATCTCCTATACCAGTAGAAGGATTTTCTTTAAACTTTGGTCAAATGTTCACCTTAGTGAGACGATGTGAAGAATTAATAAGTCAACCATGCCGACTCAAGGTCAAGGTCACGGTTCAAGGTCATGGGTTTGAGCCTTGAATTTCGTGTCTGCTCTGTATCTCCTTTACCCCTGGGAAGATTTTTTCTAAACTTTGGTCAAATGTTCACTTGTGGGACGATGTGCAGAACCAATAACTCAGCCATGGGGACTCAAGGACAAGGTCATAGTTCAAGGTCGCGGGTTTGAGCCCTGAATTTCGTGTCCACTCGATATCTCCTTTACCCCTGGAAAGATGTTCTTTTAATTTTGGTCAAATGTTTGCCCCAGTGAAATGATGTGCAGAACCCATGGCTCAATCATGCAGACTCACAAGGTCACAGTTCAAGGTCACGGGTTTGAGCCTTGAATTTTGTGTCCGCTCCGTATCTCCTTTACCCCTTGGAGGATTTTCTCTAAACTTTGGTCAAATGTTCACCTCAGTGGGAAAATGTGCAGAACCCATAACTCAGCCCTGCGGACTTAAGGTCAAGGTCACAGTTGAAGGTGACGAGTTTGAGCCTTGAATTTGGTGTCGGCTCCATATCTCCTTTACCCCCTGGAAGGATTTTCTTTAAACGTTGGTCAAATGTTTGCCTCAGTGAGATGATGTGCAGAACCCATAACTCAGCTATGCTGACGCAAGGTCAAAGTCACAATTAAAGGTCACAGTTTGAGCCTTGAATTTTGAGGCCGCTCCATTGCCATTCAGACTGCCTTGTTAAATTTGGGTCAAATGTTCGCCTTAGTGAGATGATGTGTAGAACCTATAACTCAACGATGCAGACTCAAGGTCAAAGTCACAATTGAAGATCATCCGTCTCTTTCTTGTTCGCTGCATATCTCCTGAACCCTTTGAAAGATTTTCTTGAAACTTTGGTCAAATATTTACCTTAGTGAGGCGATGTGCAGATCTTATAACTCAAGCTTGCCGACTCAAGGTCAAGGTCACAGTTAAAGATCACGAGTTTGAGTCTTGAATTTCATGTTCATTCCATATCTCCTGAACCCTTTGAAAGCTATTTATTAAATTGGGTCAAATGTTCGCCTTAGTGAGATGATGTGCAGAACCCATAACTCAACAATGCAGACTCAAGGTCAAGGTCACAATTGAAGGCCACCAGCTGGGGGTGTTGGGTGCGTATGCAGCCCCGCAGACTACAGTGCTGACTATGAAGAGACTCAATTAAACCAAATCTCCGATTTTCGTGATTAAGTATGTTTTTTTTGTTGTTTTTTTTTTTTTTTTTTTTTTTTTTCAAAGGCAATCCTTTTTCTTCTTCTGAAACGAGAAGTTAATTGACTCGAAACTTCGAAGTAAGAATCAAAGTGACTATAGATCAAAAATAGCTAATTTCATTCCAAAAATACAAGATGGCTGCCGTGGCCGTCATTTTGAAAATATATGGTGCGCTTCTTCTCCTGAACCCAAAGGCCGGTGCCTCGAAGCTTGGTAGGAAGTATCGGAGATAAAAAAGTTAAATCGTTCCGATCGGAAATGTAGGATGGCTACTGTGCCGGCCATCTTGAAACATTTATCTTGCTCTTCGTCTCCTGAAGCAAAACCCCAGTTGACTGAAAACTTGGTAGGAAGTATCGGGGCAATTTGTAGATCAAAATAGCTGAAAAAGTTTTGATCTGAAATCCAAGATTGTCGCCGTCTTGAAAATCTGTTTTGAACTTCTTCACCTGAACCGAGATGCCAATTGACTTGAAACTTGGTAGGAAGTACCAGGGTGGCTTTCAGATAAAATAAAAGCTAAAACATCGTTCCGACTGGAACAAAGATGGCAGTCATGGCCACCAACTTGAAATTTTATTTTGAACCTCTTGACCTGAACCAAAATGCCAGTCGACTTGAAACTTAGGAGGAAGTATCATGGTGACTTGTAGATAAAAAATAGCTAAAATTGTCACTATCTTGAAAATTTATTTTGAACTTCTCCTCCTGAACGGAAAGGTCAGTTGACTCGAAACTGGATAGGAAGTATTGTTATGACTTGTAGATTAAAAGTATTTAAATCATTTTGATCGGAAATCCAAGATAATTGCCCTAGCAGCCGTGTTCAACATTCTTTTTTGAACGTTTTCCGAACCAAAAGGCCAACTGACCCGATACCAAATCACAAGGTGACTTGTAGTTTAAAAGTAGATATGATCGTTCTGATTAGAAATCCGAGATGGCCGCCATGGTCGCCATGAAAAACTATATTGATTTTTTTTTTCTCTTGAACTGAAAGGCCAGTTGACTCGAAAAGTGTCAGGTAATCAGTTGGCCGATACAGAACCATCTTGGCGCTATTGTTCTTGGAATTTGAGTCAAATGTTGAGCTTATCAAGATGTTGTGTAGACCATGCATTCCAATGATGTCAAGGTCAAGGTAAGACTCAGAGGTCAACGATCAAATGTTGATATTTTGTATCTGCCACAATAGCTCTTGAGCCCCTGGTAGGTTTTTCATGTAAACTGTGTCAAATGTTCACCTTATCAAGACAATGTGCAAACCTCATTCCAATGATTATTCCATCTCTACTGAATCGCTGGCAGTTTTTTAATGAAACTTATTGCATAAAAAGCAGTGTCGCACGTTATTAACAGCCGTGCATTAACCGGCGAAAAGCCGTGTATTAACAAGGCATTCCACACGCTCTTAATGCACGGCTACGCAACTTTCAATATGCTCGTACTGGGGCCACATAATTGCTGCCGTCACGAGATGTGTACTGCCCTGCCCTAGAACGAGCATAGTCCGTGGAAATAACGTTCGCGCGACATCGGCGAAAAGGCGAAACAAACTAGTGCAAGAAATAACGCGAAATGTAGCAACTGTTTTCAGTTTTATGCAATAATAGCGATCGAACATGGTTTTTCAATGCATTAACATTCGCCAGGTCCCTTGAGAGGTGTTGAAAACCGCGGCCTTCGGCCTTCGGCCTCGGTTTTCAACACCTCCCACGGGACCTGGCGAATATTAATGCATGAAAAACCATGTTTGATTCCTATATTGTGGCAAATATTCCTCTTATCAACACAATATGCTGAACTTAACCTTTCAGTGATGTTAGACCAATGCCACGGTCTTAGCTCAAATGGTGATTTTTTGTATCCACTCCATATCTTCTAAACCCTTTGAAGATATAAAGAACCATCCTATCAGTATGTCAGATCAAGATCAAGGTCTCAGTTGGAAGATGGGTGATTTTTATTCTCCATTCGTTATATTTATGTTTTTGACAAAGTTACTAGTCCTACTCTATTATCATTTCATTTCCTAATGTGCGTGTGGCGCCGTTCAGTGGAGGTCTTGTTACCACTATGGAAGTTGAGGGTAAGGGCTGTTAAGCTAGCTTTGATTTATTTCGGACCGTTTCATGGCGGTGCTTTTATTGTGGTACGTTTTGGGTAAATGTTATGTAGTGTTTCACTTACTGATGTTTTTATTGTAAAAGTAGTGTAAATTTAAGATATATGCAATTAGGTTTGGGTAACAGAGAGGCCATTTTTCGGGAAAGAGTTGCCTACTTCGCTTGCAATCTGTTTATTTTGTGCCTGTTAAATTGTATTTGTCTGTTTTTTTCCCTTAGATTTGTTTGTGGGGAGATGGGGGTGGGATGGGGTGGTTAATTGAATCTGATTGTACCAGTTCCTGAGCTCACTTATTTATTTTGTACTGGATCAAAACGTCGCCTTTAATACTGATGTTATTTAATTACCAATCTATATTCGGCCTGCGCAGGGTCCTGTTCTTCGTCAGTTAAACATAGTAACACACAAATGGGCCGCATTAGGGAAATTAGAGCCGTGAATTAGCTTTTCTTTCGTCAGATAAAGAGGTAAGGGAAAAAATATGCAAATAATCGTCGCAAAACAGCTCTCCAACGAAATCAGATCGAGCGAACGAAGAGAAACGTCAACAGAAATATCGCAATAGCACACTTCTGGTTCTGATAGATTGTTTTACATGCTATCCACCCTCACCCTTAACCCTGATACAGCTCCAGCTACAGGTAATTGATCAGGCGAGGTTAAGAAACGTTTTCATGCTCAACCCAGCTGAGCATGAAATTGTCTCTGCTTATAAATATAAAAATGTTGGCATGTTTATATTTATTAGCAAAGAAATTTTCATGCCCAGCTATGTCTAGCACGAAAGAAGTTGGCGTTGTTAGGAATTTGAGATTTATTAGCATGAAAAATTTCATGCTCAGTTCAATTGTTTATGTAGGAGTGCCCTAAATCATCAGTGGATCAAACGAGAAAACATATTATCTTTTCAACACAACGATGAGACTCAGATTTGGACCAAGCTACAAAATGAAAATCAAGAGATAAAATGTTTGGTTAGAATCTTTGAGTATACAGTAAATGACTAGAACACCAGTAACGCGTTCAACATCACTGATTCGAACTCGACCTTGAGTCCCAGGATGTTTTTACGACAGCTAAAAAAAACAAATACTTTTTAGGGACAATTTCTTTTTCTATCATTTAAGTATATGTTGTATGTATTCGTTAGAATCACCACGTCGAAACGATTCTAATGAATACACTCACCATACTTAAGTTGATAAAAGATCAAAAAAGACCCACCTCAATTATTTAAATTTGCCTCCTAAACTGGTTGGTACAGTGCTTAACCTCGGTAGCTGGAACTATTCATGTTTAGACAAATTTCCATAGTTCGAAAGATGTTTGAGCCATTAAAGTTTTATTGTAACGAAAAATCTGTAAGACTTCACATGTTGGTTGTTACGACACAAAGCAGGCTTACCACATTCTATGTTTTTTCTTAGTGTATGTGAGGTCCTTTTTACGGCCTGGGGCCATTGTTTACCACTACGTATAATTATTAGATAAGTTTAGGCGTCACTCAATTAGTTGTACTTAAACAGCGTGCTCAGCATGGATATTGTTGAAATGTTGCGTTTCCGAGGTTAACATCTTACTACATATACATTCACCGAAGTTGTTTCACAGAGGGAAACCAGAATACATACAGAGTATCCAGAGAACTCTTGCTGAACTCATTTCGGTTAAGTCCATTTCAACACGGTTCCCACGGTGATGACCCGAGTTTCGTAGAGAGGGTTACTACAGTGACGTTAACCCTGGCATTATTCGCTGATTAGTCAGCTGGCGCCAGTACATAAATTGATTGAATAATAATAAATGAATAAAACGCGCGGAATTCCAGGTTCAGCCTTAGCGCTGAAAGTGTACAATAACAATAGTTATGTGCAGGAAGCTTCCAAATTAATGTGTTTATTCATAGCCATCGCGAGCAAAAATCTTAACTATTTTAAAAGTGAAGCTATAAGATTACAAGACATCGCAATCGCCAAGAAAAGGACACTGAGGAAAAGGCCTAAGAACAAAAAGCTATTCATGTGAAATGATTTAGGTGTAAAATGGAAAGGGCATTCTCTTCGCGTTAGCGTGGTAAAGTTCACCGTGTCGGTTGGGATTATACTGGTCATAAAAACATTTGATTAGCAAGCCAGTTTAATCAAGTTATAAACCGGTATAGTCTCCGATCGTACTGTGTTCTTTAGTGAGGCGGACGCGAAGATAATTGCATGCATCGTGCTATTAAATGTTTAGTGTTTACTATATGTTGTAAATAGTATATGTTAGAAAAATGTTAAAAAAAATCTGACGTTGTTAGAGTCTCTGTGAAGTGGTATAGATAGGCGTCGCCCAACTGGGGCTTAGTCAAATATGAAGACACCCTCTGTCCGTCTTGACTGCCCGTAGGCGTAACAATGGTTTATGAAATAGTATGCAGACAAGGAATTTTTGGCAGACAATGACATGCACACTCACATGTTGATCTTAAATGTGGTAAATATTTTTAAATCCTTATCAATACATCGGCTGAATAATATGCAACATTCCAGGTGTGGTATGTATCGACCAGGCCAATTGGTTCACAACAAAGTGCAGACAAACAAAAGCCTTACAGCTCTCAGTTTTTAAAACAAATTCAATGTAGTCAAAACCTAAATAATGGTTTTCAAAATCATAATGAGACATGCAAACTGTGAGAGCATCCGCCTAATGTTTTAGGAGAGCCTGAAAACAGGAGCACCAACGGGATTGACACCCAAAACAAGTATCCTGCACACTTCAGGACGTTGTAATGACATTTTAACCCACTTCAGTGAAATAATGAACGTCCAAAAAATTGCCTTTGGAACAAAGAACACATTATAGATTAGAAAATGGGAATCTTGGTTTTATTGAGACACTTCATAGGCAGTAATGAAGTTTAAAACACTGCTTACCACTCTAGGGTAAGCAGTGTTGCGAACTACTTCTCTGCATGAAAAATATACAGTCGACTCTCGTTATCTCGAAATCCAAGGAACTCTATGAAGCACTTCGAGATATCCGTACTTCGAGATATCAGATTTGCGGAACTGAGGAAAACAGTTAATCGAACAACCACCTTTCACAGATTGAATCTTTAATTTGACTCCGAAATGAGAGATATATTGAAAATATTGTGGAAAAGAGGAGCAATTTTGTTGTCTGTTGGTAGATCTCTGTGTTAAAACAAGGACTAGATTTTCACTTCGAGATAAGCGGTTATTCGAGATAAGCGAGTTCGAGATAACGAGGGTCGACTGTATATCTAAAAGAAAAGATGCGAAGATTAATTTCAATACGCACCCACATATAGACCCAAATACATTTCCAAATTTGAAGTTCGTAACTTTATTGTACTTATAGGCCACAATATGTGTCAATTGAAAATGAAGAGACAATCCGCCTGACACTGAGCTCAATGTCTTTCCAGAATGTGAGGCGATAACATAGTTGCAAAAATAAGGGGGTAGAACCGGTAGCCATCCGCTTACCTAATATGCAAAATTTAGTACAAAACATTATAAAGACTTCATACATTATCCATAAATGGCTGATTGTGTTGGGGTTTTAAGCTACGCAGAACCGTTTGGGTCATTTTGTGTCGTCTCCCAGAGAAAGAGAGAAAAGAGATAGAATAGAGATAGTACAGGAGATGAAAGAGAGGTACAGGAAAGAAAGAGGAACATGAATGAAAGGGAAGAAACAAAAGAAAAAAAAACGCTTTCCCCTTTACCCTTTACCCGCTACAAGGATAGCGAGCCTTGCCCAGTGTAAGCCAATATCAGGTGGACGCCCTGGTGACGTAACATACACGACACATTCGCCACACTCAACCAACCCCACCACCGCCCCCCTCCGCATTACCCATTATACATTCCTATCTTACGTTTGTGATATTTTTAGCTCACCTGAGCAAAAAATATCACAAACGTAAGATAGGAATGTGATCACTTTTCGTCCGTCGCCCGTCCGTGCGTCCGTCCGTCCGTTAACATTTTCATTTTCTCCTCTGAAGCCGCTGAGCCAATTTTGCTCAAATTCCATATGGAGCCTCCTTAGGGTGGGGGAACGAAAGATTGCTAAAATGGTCGCGGTCGGTTGACCAAGATTGCCGCCATGCCCATATATGGTAAAAACTTTAAAAATTTTCTTCTCCAGAACCGAGGACGCCTTGGGGCTGAATCTTTACAGGTATCATCGGGGACGAGAGGTCTACCAAAGGTGCTAAAAGAATTATCGTACGTTGACGTTTGACCTTTTTACGGCAAGGTCAAGTTCGCTTCCCTATGCATTTGTATGAGCCCCATACATTTGAATGGGAAAATTGTTGGGAATTTCAAACGACTTTGTCTCTGAAGTCTCTAAGCCAATTTTGCTCAAATTTCATATGGAGACTCCTTAGGGTAGGGGAACAAAAGATTGCTAAATTGGTCGCGGTCCATTTACCAAGATGGCCGCCATAACCATATATGGTAAAAACTTTTAAAAATCTTCTTCTCCAGAACCAAGAAAGCCTTGGGGCTGAATCTTTACACAAATCATCGGAGACGAGAGGTCTACCAAAGTTGCTAAAAGAATTGTCGTACGTTGACATTTGACCTTTTTACGGCAAGGTCAAGTTTGCTTCCCTATGCATTTATATGAGCCCCATAACATTTGTATTGGAAAATTGTTGAGAATTTCAGACGACTTCTCCTCTGAAGCCACCGAGCCAAATTTGCTCAGATGTTTAGCTTATCTGAGCATGAAGTGCTCATGGTGAGCTATTGTGGTCATTCAATGTCCGTCGTCCATCATGGGTCGTGCGGCGTGTGTCATGCGGCGTGAAAAATTGCTTTAAAAGCCTACTTTTCCTACTCCCCTGGGCCAATTGACTCGATACTTGGTAGGAAGTATCAGGGTGACTTGTAGATCAAAAATAGCTAAAATCCTTCCGATCGGAAATCCAAGATGGCCGCCATGGCCGCCATGGCCGCCATCTTGAAAATCTATTTTTCGCTTCTTCTCCTGAACCGAAAGACCAATTGACTCCAAACTTGCTAGGAAGCATCAGGGTGACTTGTCGATCAAATATAGCTAAAATCGTGTCGGTGGGAAATCCAAGATGGCCGCTATGGCAGCCGTCTTGAAAATCTATTTTTCGCTTCTACTCCTTGACCCAAAAGCCAATTGGCTCCAAACTGGTTAGGAAGCATTGGGGTGACTTATAAATCAAAAATAGCTAAATCGTGCCGATTGGAAATCCAAGATGGCCGCCATGGCAGCCATCTTGAAAATCTACTTTTCGCTTCTTCTCCTGAACCGAAAGGCCAATTGACTCCAAACTTGCTAGGAAGCATCGGGATGACTTGTAGATCAAAAATAGCTAATATCGGGCCAATCGGAAATCCAAATGGCCGCCATGACAGCCATCTTGAAAATCTATTTTTCGCTTCTTCTCCTAAACCTAAAAGTCATTTGACTCGAAACTTAGTAGGATGCATCAGGGTGACTTGTAGATCAAAAATAGCTATAATCGTTCATAATCGGAAATCCAAGATGGCCGTCATCTTGAAAATCTATTTTTCGCTTCTTTTACTGCACCGAAATGCCAATTGACTCGAAAGTTGGTAGGAGGCATTGGGGGTGACTTGTTTTATGTGTGACGTTTGAAAATTTTAGCATTTTAACCTTGTAAGCAAGATATTTCAAAAACTGTTTAAGCCATTGCCTTGTCATAAGAGTACTGGAAAAATGTTGCATGCCATCTGCATATCTGCAGTGGCAGTTTCACTCAGGTGAGCAAGTTGTGGCCCGTGGGCCTCTTGTTAAACTATAAAGTTATATTTTGAATTTGAATTTTATTTTCAGAGCAAACAATTGAGCGCTACCTTCTGAATTTTAAAAGAATCGACAATACAACAGTTCAAACAACGACACTGAACTTTATTGCATCTGGTAGCGTTACGTTAAAGACTTGTAACAATATAACAGCACTTTCAATCAATGGAACAGGAAGTTATATAACATTAGATCGCACTAAAATTCTCACTTCTTGCATTGCTGATATCGATCAATGCTCTTATGGATTTACGTTTATGTTTGACGTGAGCTTCGGATACCTTGCGGACAATACGTTCATAATCTCTAGCGGAGGAAATTTGCCAGGGCATAAAGGAATGGCGCTTTATTTTCAACAGAATCATCTGATTTACACTGTCAGTACTAGTACACAGATATGGACAATGCAGGTGAAATATCAACCAGTTTTACACAAATGGCAGCGCTTCGAAGTAACCTGGAACCCGAATCTTGGTATTGGAATACTCTTAGATGGACACCTCTTAGGAACATTTGGAAGGCCTGCTCCTACACAAGCAACAAAGAAGTTAGATCTTTGTATAGGATGCAGCCATACAACTAGTAACGTTTTCATAGACATGCTTGTTAATGGAATTCAAGCCTGGGCTATAGATAGAACAGAACTGGTCAGTGCTAAAATTGTTCAAGGTTGGTATACTTTTGCAAGTGACTTGTTAAGAAAAGGTGCTTCGAGATAAGTCTGTGATAGATGTTTCTTATTTTTAAACGCTTTTTATTGTAGATCATTTTTAAAGGCATTTTGCGCAAAACGTTGAATATTCGGTTATTACTTTTGTGTTTATCTTTACTTTCGGATCTTTTGATAAATTACAGAGATAATCAGTACACGTATACACGTATACCTGACAAAACATTATAATTCATAATACAGACAACCCTCTTTATACCGACATTCGATAAAACGACAAAATTCGTTATAATGAGAATTTCACTGTCACAAAACCGTCGCTTAAGAGGTAACAGTTAGTCACAAATCATGTAAGAATATTGTATTTAAAGAAACATGCTTTGGATATTTGTTAGAAGCGAGGTGATTCTAATAAATATCCAAAACATATGTTATATGAGGAAATGAGAACAGAACAATACCTTTCTTACATATCATTCTGCCAAATAAGGATTCTTTACAACATCAAAGTCAAAAATCTTGGCCCAGTTGTTCAAAGCATCGTAAGCTTAACGAGCTCGTGAATGGTCAAAATATTAACTGTTCTAATTAGTAAAATATCGGATTCATAGGTACTTTTGCTGAAAAAATGTGATTAGCTTTTGCAAATGCCAATTTTTTCAGCAAAAATATTAGCGTATATGCCATATTTGAGGCTCGAAGATTTAACGATACGTTAACTAACGACATTGTTAATTTTGAACAACAGGCCCCTGAAAAAGCAGTCTACTTCAAAAGGAAGAATTTGGTCGTATGGAAGCAAATTCTCCTTTAGAGAAGAGCCCTTTTTAGGGGGATTTAGTGTTTGCAGTAATGCAAATAAAAAAAGCGCCAAAGTTGTCTCCCTTGCAAAATGACAGAAAAAAACTACCTAGGGTATCCAGTCGCCTTATTTTCTATTTTCCAGCACCGACCACCAGCAACGCTTCAATGTCAACACCAACGGCCCCTGCGGCATGGTTAGACACGATATGTAGAGACATGGTACCTATATCTTCTTCAAGCCCTACCGAAACTTCATCTATTACAATAGGTAAAGCTGATTCACGTTTACATATATATATATCAGCAGACGTTTTTTAATACTTTTCTTATTTTTATTATGTGAGTAATGCTTCTAAAATGCCAGAATTTTTTTTACTCTTTGAGAATGGTGAAAACGTAAAACTAGGTCAGTGGTGTCAGGAAAAATTAGAACTATAAACGTAAATTACGTGCAGTTAAAAGAAATAATACAAGGTTGAAACGGCTGTCAAAAATATTACAAAATCACGGATAACACTCTATGCTGACCTTTATAAGTTCATTACCCATTTCTGTATTATGTATTCTAGACATTAAAACGAATAAATTCTACGATAGTTCTAATCTGTTATATGACGCAGCTCTCTGAACTAGAGGTTATACTCAAAATGCTCCTCATCCTTACATCGCTTCTGAAATTAATCACCAACATTATTATATCAAAATATCTTTCATAAATAAAGGGACGGATTTATTGACTTGCCTGGTTTCTTCCGGGACAATTCGGTTATTTCATCTGTTCCAATTTATTTTCAAGATACTGAAACACCCATAATTTGCTAAAAGTATAACAAACCTGTTCCATCTGTCATTTTTTTAGTTTTATAAACTTTTTTTTTTCTTTTTTTTTTTTATTCAACTGACAATCTCAATAATTATTAAATACATGTACAGACAGAATATTTGTTACATAAGTACATGTGGTAAACTGACAAACGTAAGATTAAAATCAAGCACTAATGATCCATTCGCCTGTGTGACATACATGTTTATAATACTATAAATTGATGTTCATTTCTGTTTACGACAATTACATATACAAACATATTGGGTTCCTTTAAAAGTCCACGTCAATACCAGAAACTAACTAACGTTTTTCGCATGCGAGAAGCTCCCGCGACAATAATATTAAAAAAAAAAAAAAAAAAAAAACGGAAATCAGACGCGGGAATTTCTCGCCACGAAAAAATAGCTGACCCACAGTGTACCATCGAACTATGAAATAAGGAGTTTAAAACACTAGTTAAAAGTTCTCCCTTCCCCTATCCTACCCCTCAAGTCACATCTTCCAATGAGAACAATATTCTACAACCATCAGACAAGAATGCGACGTCGCCCTGGCGAGATGCACATTTTATCCCCCCGTTGCCTCGACAAAGCTAACAGAGTGTCATGGAAAGGAAAAGAAAAAGGTAGAGTGATATGCTACACATTTTATAGAGATTCAGAAAAGATTTCACCACACAGCATACTACTGGCGATTAATAAAAAAATGATAAATAGTTTTCACGGGAAATAAATTTTAGTCAGCCACCTTAGCAGGTGAAGATAACAGTTCTGCATGAATGCGCCGATTACTGCGTTTATTCATGTACGTCTGTGTACATACCGTAAATATCGTTTGGTCAGCTAAATCGGATCGTATAATATTTGCATCGGAATATATATATATATATATATATATATATATATATATATATATATATATATATATATATATATATATATTAAGGTAAGTTTTCTTTGTATATGCAAAATGCTTTATTTAAATAAATAAATAAAATAAATGAATTAATAAATGAAATGAACATCGAAAATTATATGAAAAGGATAAAATGTTGTACCACATAATGTATAATTTAGCTCCATGAAGTCTGAATGCCTAGTAAAGAGTATATATATATTTTCTTATTCAGTATTCTATCAATCTATTTGATTATTATATTTATTTATTATCGTATACTATCATGGTTCGTACATATAGGTAGGTACGTACTTGTGAAATACACGCATTACGTCAACACGCCCATGCAAAATATGGCCAGCCGTTCTGGCTGTTAAAACGTCATTGTTCAGATAAAAAGTTGCGATATTTTTCTCATTCATGGCAAACATAGACCCCTGGGGCCCACTAGAACCGCATCACTGAGGCAGTTCTAATGAGTTATAAAAATCCATGCTCAAATAAAAAATAAGAAAATTTATCTATATCCCTGTAGGCCCCACTTTTCTCTTTATAGACTTTTCTCTTTATAAAGTGGGGCCTACAGGGGTCCTCATTTTATGGATATGCAAACGCAATCGTTCATTTCAAAATGCGCCAAAACTAAATAAATGTTTGTTTTTTTTTTTTGTTTTTTTTTTTTGTTTTTTTTTTTCCTTTAGTCTGTTAGTTATCGATAAAAGGTAAAGGTAAAGGTAAGTAACAGACCGTTTTTTTAAACAGCAATCCGCCTATCAAGCAACTTATATCTCATTCAAATTGATATTTTGAGCAGATCACGAGCGGGAAGCGCAAGCTATCATTTAATCAACATCTCACCAACAAACGGAGACATAACGCTTAGAAAGCACTTGATTATACCCCTGTACTTTAATATTGCTGTCAAAGTTATTCTTTTTATATTTAATTGTTTGATTGATTGATTGAATATGTGATTAAAGAAAACTATTATTTCCGATTAGCACAAAGTTCCCCTAACTATACAGGCTGAAATTTAGCATTATAAACTTGTTCAGATCTCGATATTGATACAAATACTCCTGAGACCTGAGATTGTAAAGACTCAGTGTATGGTATTGCTATCTAGCAGCAGGTCATATAATCACTGGGATTTTAAAAATAATTCCTGATTCTGAAATCTGAAATATAATTTTAAAGGACCGAAATACCGATTTCCTTTTAATATTGATTTCAATAAATGCAGGGAAGAAGTTGTTGCTGCCTTAAATTAATTTGGTAATCGATGGTGTAAGCGAGAGTATGTTGAAAATGCAGCCCTTAAAATGGAAACTTAGCATTTTGTGAATAGTTAATAAATGTATTTCTTTTTATTGTCAAGATAATTGTCAAGATACTAATTTATTACCTCCCAAATCAAAGACGTCTTTACGTCACCATAAACTAGGTATTCAAGAATTTCAAAGGAAGTATGTTTTGGCTCAGACAAGACAGCAAATAATGTCGTCGTTGCTTGACGGCTCCACCATGCCAGTATCCTTAAGCAAGAACTTGGTGGTACAAAGGCATATGAACTACAACCCTTGATTGAAGAGAGGTCTGTGGTTAATGAACATACCTACCATTCAGCAACCGAGTTTGCTGTAAGTGTTAAAGGCCAAGATAAGCTCCCGACGTTATATCCCAGTCGGCATTCTACGTAAATCTATATCGGGCCGTCATCGGCCCGTCAGGGTAGCTGACGGGCCGATGACGGCCCGATGTAGATTTACGTAGAATGCTAGCTGGGATATTGGTTGCCTAAACTTCACAAAAGACAACATAAAGCACGGTTTATTGCAAACTCAAGCTCTTGTACCACTACTGAACTTTCTTTGACTTCTTGACTTACTGTCATCAGACAGCATGCAATTAAATATTGCGACAAGGTCAATGAAAGATCAGGTAAGAATGTATTCTGTTTTGGTCCATTATGGTCCATTAAAAATTCGAATAAAGTGTTAAATAAACTAAGATTCAGAAGTTTGCGTGCATCAAGTTTGTCTACGTATGATTTTTCCACGCTTTACACTACATTACCTCATAATCTTATAAAGGAAAGTTTAGTGATTAATTGAATGGTCATTTAATAGGGAAGGTTCCATCTATCTTGTAACGGTAGAAATATTTTTTTTTTACTTCCGAAAAGCAAAAATATTATTTCAGGTCAGGTGAAGCTCTCACTTTTCTACTTGACAATATTTATATAAGATTTAGTACTAAGCTACACTGTATTTAGGTAAACTGTGGGTATTCTAATGAGTACGAATTGCGCACCGTTTTAGGCTGATTTATTCCTGTTCTATTACGAAAGGGACTTCATGATGTCTCCTTATGAAGAACAGCAATAGGAAGTTATTGAAGCTTTCAGCTCAACGTTTAGGCATTTAGACGATTTATTAAATATTGATAGTAAGTACTTCGATGGTTTTATTAGTCGAATTTATCCTTCAGAGCTTCAATTAAATAAAGCAAATCTTCTGAAACTGAAGCCCCGTTTTTTGGATTGGCATTTGTCTGTTTTAGATGTGTTTATTTCATGCAAAATTTATGATAAACGCGATAATTTTGATTTTGAGATCGTAAATTTCCTTACTTGGGTGTGGATGTTCTTCGTCGAGCTTCCTACTGTGTTTATATGTCGCAGCTTACTCGGTTCGCCAGAGTGTTTAGTCATGTTTCTGACTTCAACACTCGAAATCTGTTGTTTACTACTAAATCAGGGTTATCGGTACCATAAACTACTAAAAGTATTTTCTAACTTTTAGAGACGTCATTTCGATTTAGATTCAAAATTCACTGTTGGACAAATCGCTTCTGCTACAAGGCCTATTGGAGCCGGAAATTTATGGTGATTTAAAAGGCGATCCTTTCTGACTTTTAGTATATAAATTTAGAAAAGTAGATGCTAAAAATGATTTTAGAACTCTATTTCGTATAATTATTTTTCGATATATAAGGATTCGGTACAACATAATTGTAATACGACATACTGCATGCATTGTACTTAACCCACTCACGGTTAATAATGTTGCTTCCCTCTTTGGTTGCATGCCGGTGGGTCGAGCCTAAGACTATGACGGCTCCGGTCTAAAGATTTCTAAGTAAGTCGGTTGGTACCTGATGCTCTGGCTCTGGTAGGGCCCACCGGGGTCCTACTGTTGGTTTTCTTTTGCTTTAGCATTTCAGTTAAATCATGCTGTCGAGTCCTCATCGTTGTTTCATCTCTGAAATCATTTGATTTTTATTTCTCGGAGATATTGCACTGATACGTTAGAAAACCTTCACGCGAACTGAACAAGTGTTGTTATACCACGGCAGAACTAAGGGCGAGGTTTGTGGCCACTTAAAATTGATTTGATCCCCACCAGTAATATTTTTACTGACCGTTCCAAGACAGTACTTCTGCTGTCATTTACTATCTGACTATATCTGTCATGTGCATATATGACTTGGTGAAATTTTTATTTTGGATATCTTTGTGGCCATTTTTGGGAAGAAACTGTCCTTTTGGCTTTCTGCCTGTAGTGTTTTTATTGTGGTGCCATTACTTTAAATGCGTCCTTCTTTCTCTTTGGTGTCTTTGAATGGAAGGTGTTAGGTAATTGTATCAATTTCTGATCATTGCCTTCCTTTCTAATTAGACAGTTCTTGCAAATTTGCAAATTGTCTCCTCTGGTCAAAATGTTTTTTGGCAAAAAATGAATGGTATCACTAATTTGTCGTCTGCTGAATTCGTCCATTGTATGCTAACGTTATGTGCTAAATAAATTGGGGCGCGTCGCGAGTAAAAGGCTGTTCGAACTTTAGGTAGAATCAGTTTTCTTTTTTCAGTGCGCATGCTCGGTCCCTTAGCAAGGCCACATGCCATTCTTTGACAGATATTTCTCCTTGGACTACTTTTTACGGGAGGGAACAATACAAATTCTTTCTGGTGGGACTGTCTTGATGCTCAGTCTACTCTGAATCATTGCTGTTCGTACAGTGAACTCTTGTTACAACGATATCATTTGTTACCGAAGATATTGCCATTAAAATGAATTTGCTGTTGTAAAGAATCCTTAATGGACTGAATAATTTGTAAGATATACTCTTTTTATTCTTATTTCCCGCATGGAACATATTTTTTGGATATCTGTTAGAATCGCCACAGCCACCACAAATATCCAAAATAAATGTCGCTTGAAGTTTTAATGCAATATTCTTACATAATTGTTTATTAACTGTTACCTCTTAAGCGAAGGTTTCGTGACATGCAAATTGTCATTATAACGAATTTTGTCGCTGTACCGAGTGTCGATATCATGGGGGGTGAATGTATATGCTATACCGGATCTTTTTTCCACAACGCTTTTCATTGTTCCGGCCTGCAAATATCTATATTATCATTGGCACATTTACAACAAAAGGTAACAGTTTCAGAAACTAATATAATTTTAACAATTAAAAATATTTACTAACAGAATCGGAAAGTGGCATCTGTAGATAGAGTTATGCTTTTGTAGACGCAAACAATAGAACTTGCACACTTATTTATCTTGACAATTGATCAATGTAGATTTTCTCAGAAAAAGTCAAAGCAATTTCATCTGCATATGCGAAGGGTGTTGAAAATTGTAAAGAAGGTGCCATGGAAGGGTCACAATCTCAGAATATGGCACATCAGTGACACCAATAGGAATAATAAAATAACTACAACTGACAACACGATTCTCAGGTTACTGTCACGAAAACATACCTGTATAATTTAACCCCCTGAAACCCCACTTGTATATATTAAAACTGGGGTTTACAGGGATATACATTATTGTTCTTATTTCTGCTCATAAACCTGGATTGTGGGTACTCGTTAGCGCCGCCTCACCGAGGCATTTCTAACGAGTACCCACAATTTATATTTTGAGCAGAAATATGAAATAATATCAGCATTTTTATCTGAAAACCGTCAGTTTTTGGTGGTGAAATTTTCCATATATTTGAATAGCATGTTTTCGTAATGCAAATCACCAACAGTATAGCAACCAGTTCCTTTTCTCTAAAGAGCTGATCTCAATGCCAGACAGCAATGTTAGCATCAGAACAAGGAAAACAGAGAGCAGATTATAGATATATTTAAACATAGAAATTAGCTTCGATATCAGAAGAATTAGTTAAATGAACAGGGACACAGATCTGATCAAACATATTGTTCAAAATAAATATTATTAGGCACATCATTCAGGTATCTAGAGGTAAAACTGAAAGTTTCAATAATATTGGCAAGATTTTCATCAAAGAGAGACAAAATAAAGCAGCTCTCATAGAACAATTAAAACGAAATCTGCAACAAGAGGAGTACAGTTAGTCCCCATCGGAATTGCCACATTTTGTCTATGCTGCTTATGCAAGGGGTTCACAGGATACACACACACACACACACACACACACACACACACACACACACACACATATATATATATATATATATATATATATATATATATATATATATATATATATATATATATATTACTTGAACATAAGTTATAATTTCTGTGCTCCTCAGAAAAGTAAATCAAAACAAGACTGCCTTCTCGCTTAAATAAGTAAATTAGCTTTTCTTTAATCCGATGTGGTTAATAAATAGATACATATGTGGACAAACTGGAAGCTCGAAAAACCTTCGAGTTCAATTATTAAAGAAAATGATAGACCTACGACAGTATCTCATTACGAAAACACGCCTATTCAAATATATCGAAATTTCACCACCAAAAACTAAAAGTTTTCAGATAAAAGTTCTGATATTTTTCATATTTCTGCTCAAAACATAGATTGTGGGCACTCGCTAGAACACTTCGCCGAAGCGGTTCTAACAAGTACGCACAATCCTTGTTTTAAGCAGAAATGAGAAAAATAATGTATACCCCTGTAAACCCCAGTTTTACTACTGAACCCAAAAAGCAACTTTCGCAAAGTAGGTCTTAAACTTATCAGGTTAAATACAACATGAAAAAAAATGTGTATATGTAGTAGATTACACTGACGTCCTACTTTGGGAAATCGGTCAGATAATCACCGCATGTCGAACGATATCGTCTGTTTTGACAAAACCTCCATTTTCACGTGCACGCACGGGGTGGACATATCTGGTTTACATGTGTTAACTTTTTTCACTGCAAATTATTGCACTTGACGACTACAGTCATAAAAATACAATTTGGGCAAAATTTCGATGCCTCGAATTGCGAAACATTTAAGAGAGAGAGCCGTTGGGATGCTGGAGGCAGGAGCTTCAGCGGAAGATGTTGCTGTGCCAGTTGGATCATCTGTGCAGGCAGTTAGAAGTCTGAGACGGCGGTTTGTGCAGATCGGAAGCACGGAAGATCTTCCACGTAGCGGTAGACCACGTGTGACTACGCCGGCGCAAGACTGCTATATTTTGAACCAGCATTTATGAAATCGTTTTATAATTGCGACAGCTACAGCGTCTGTCACCCCAGGTACTCATAACCCCAGGATTTCCGCTCAAACCGTACGAAATCGTTTGGCTGAGAACAATTTACGTGCACGTCGTCCCTACGTCGGAACAGTATTAACGGATCGTCATCGCCGTGACAGGCTTCGATGGGCTGATAGACACATCAACTGGACAAGGCAAGACTTGCGGACGATTCTTTTTTCAGATGAATCCAGGTTTGCATTGTCCAATAGTGATGGTCGGATCAGGGTCTACCGACGTAGGAATGAACGTTACGCTGACTGTTTTGTTCTTCAGCGGGATCGTTTTGGCGGTGGGGGTTCCGTGATGGTCTGGGCCGGAATAAGTTATGGGTATCGTACCCAATTAGTGGTCATTGATGGCAATTTGAACGCTCAAATGTATAGAGACCGTGTCCTTGCCCACACGTTGTTCCTCTCTTACAAAATCACGGCGTTATTTCTGGGTTTCAGCAAGACATCGCCAGACCTCACGTCGCCCGTGACAATATCCAGTTCTTTTAAAACAACAATATTGTTTTCATAGACGACTGGCCCTCAAAAAGCCCGGATCTAAATCTCATCGAGCACCTTTGGGATAATCTTGACACACGTGTACGGCAACGTCAAAATCCACCTGGTAACGTGAATGAGCTCCGTGACGCTTTGCTAGAAGAGTGGAATAATATACCCCAGGCTCAAATTAATAATCTCATCCACTCAATGCGTCGCCGCTGCCAAGCTGTTAGCAATGCTCGCGGTGGGCATACTCGTTACTAAAGCCCAAAAAATTTAATCGACACCTACCTCAAATGAAATTGAAAACTCCAATGAAATTGATAATTTTCAGACTGTAAATGAACTTTGATGAATTGATTTTAAATTATTGTGCAATAACAAAAATGAATAAAAAACTGTTAATATACACATATGTGGAAACAGTCCCATTGAAGTCTCGCGAAAGTTTCTTTTTTGGTTCAGTATATATAAAAGTGGGGTTTAAGCGGGTCAAATTGTATAGAATGTTTTTGTAATGTGTTCCCAAAGATGTTGACATGAAAATGAATTTGCTGTTGTAAAGAATCCTTTTTGAGCTGAATGATATGTGAAGAAAGGTTTTGTTTTATTCTGATTTCCTCAAAGAATATATGGTTTTGGATATTTGTCGAATCCTCACATTGAGGCGATTCTAACAGTTATCTAAATCATATAATTTCTTGGGAGGTAAAATACACTGTTTTTTGCACAATTTTTGATTAACTGTCACCTCTTTAGCAAATGTTTTGTGCCAGTCATTACACCGAATATTGTCGTTGTATCGAGTATCGGTATAAAGAGTTTGATTTTATCATCAAGTCTGCTGTAAAAACGATGAGTTATTATACTCAGGTACGATTACAACAACGTTGCAACCGTCGACCATGCCAACCAAGTCAGTTATCTCTACAGAACAAACAGGATATCGGACTGCAGACACGATCACAACCTTTACAGCGCAACCAGCTACTAGGATAAATGGTATCTTTTCAGTAAAGTCATTGAACACTTATGTTTGTTATATAGCACCCTCGTGTGTGTGTGTGTGTGTGTGTGTGTGTGTGTGTGTGTGTGTGTGTGTGTGTGTGTGTGTGTGTGTGTGTGTGTGTGTGTGATTCCAACCAGCAGATACATGTACTCGCTGGAAGTGCTTAACAATTCATGAATTTTCGGATTCTATTACCGGCCGAGATATACCAGTCGAGTTGTCACTAGTTGTCCAGTCACTTGTCGGAGATCTTGGACTGGCTCGGGGTATGGGTATTAGGACTTTGTGAAATATCATGCCAGGCGTCTCAGACTTTTCAGTAAGGCTGTAGTATGAAAAAAACATAAGACTTCAAGAGAAGTAAAGAGAAAAGTTCTTATGGGTTGAAGTGAAGCAAATGAATACTCCCCGTGCGATCGGGAGACTGTTCTTTTGCGTATCTGCATCAAATCTATTCGGGGATTGTATAAATTAAAGCGTGTGTTCAAAATATTGCACGTAATATTCTCAGGTTAATAATGTGTATCAATATTTTCATAATATTACGCCGAACCACTCATCAGATCTTGTTTCCCGCCTCCACATCGAAATCCATATGACCTAAGGAATTCTGACCATACAAAAACCTTACATGCTGGCACCCATCTTTTCGTCAATTTATTCCTTCTGTCTGCTGTAAGAGCTTGGAACAAGTCACTGGGCTGATTCTGTTGAAATATTTAACAGCCAGTTAAAACGGCTTCCCATATATAACAAATGCTGGAAGTAGTCTCGGGCAAATGCTTCATACAGTAATATGTCTCCAGTTTGTTCTTTCAACTCACACCTCATGTGGGAACTTTGAGAATCCGTACGAATGTGTATGTCTGTGTGTGTGTGTGTGTGTGTGTGTGTGTGTGTGTGTGTGTGTGTGTTTAAAGAATACAGTGTGGTACAACATACTTCCTTACCTGTTGTGGGTGAAGGATAAACGAATTATGATTAAGATACAACTCTTTTTTTAAAGTACAAGAATTCATTATTAGATCAAATGTTGTTTTCAATATGAAAATGATATATCTCATGATATGGAAATTATATTACATGTATACATTATAACCTAAAGTGGGGTTGGAGAGTAGTTTGGTTGGCAGAATATGTTGCTTTCTTTCTTTCTCTTTTTATCCCTTTTTTATTCATTATTTTTGGGAGTCTTCGTCGTTTGTTTTCTCTGGATTTATTATTATTATATATGTTCTAATTGAAATACATACATGTAGCTAAATATGAAACCCACTTCAATCGTAACTTTTTTTTGTGTGTGTAAAAGTAAAAAAAAATCACTATTCATAAACATTGAAAACTAGTTACATGTAGCATATGAGCCTTTTATAGCTTACGATCAAAACATGAACCTTGTAAAAATGTATTGTACAACTGTGAAATAACAAATGAATAATATTTAAAAAGTAATATTCTCAGAGGAAGATTTTGCAGCAATCATATGTTATCAGGTTAAAAATTTACAGTCCTACATTCAAATTATTTTCCCTTATTTCTTCCAGAGAGTCTAACTTGCTTTGCATGTGATGATATAATACACTTGAAGTACTGTGATTACATACAAATCTGTCAGTTAGATGAGGTAATGTCCCTTCTTTGTTACCCTCATTTATGAGGGGTATTTATAAAGTAATACAAGCCGACATGTCAAACATACCACTCGAGCGATCTCTGTGTAACAGAATGATACGAGAGCGTCAACGTCACGGTTGACTATTGTCGATATAATTTAGTTTGTTAGTAGTATTTCCATTCAAATATTGTTTCCTATTAGAGACTGAGTTTGCAATTTTCATCACGGAACATATCTTTATAATTTGGACCCCCTTAAACCCCACTTTTATATAGTAAAACTGGGATTTACAGGGGTATACCTCATTTTTTTATTTCTGCTCAAAAACGTAGATTGTGGGTACTTGTTAGAACCGCTCGGGAGGCGGTTCTAACGGGAACCCACAATATATGTTTTTAGCAGAATATGAAAAATATATGAATTTATATCTGAAAACTTTCAGTTTTTGGTGGTGAAATTTTCAATATATTTGAATAGGCGTGTTTTCGTAATGAATTTACTTGGGATCATTGAGCCCATTGTGTGTGACTGGAACATAGG
Organism: Anodontia alba; assembly: GCA_964016985.1. Classification (NCBI taxonomy): domain Eukaryota; kingdom Metazoa; phylum Mollusca; class Bivalvia; order Lucinida; family Lucinidae; genus Anodontia; species Anodontia alba. Next base: position 20,853,365 of record OZ024821.1, read on the forward strand.
GCTCTGCTTAAGCCAGTGGTAGATAGCGTTTGCACCTTGCAAACTACATTTCTACCACATGAAGCGTCTCATTGAAACCGAGACTCCTATTTTCGTTCTTTTACATTACGAAAACATGCCTATTCAAATATATTGAAAATTTTACAACCAAAAAAGGAAAATTTTCAGATGAAAAATTCTGATATTTTTCATATTTCCTCTCAAAACATAGATTGTGGGTACTCGTTAGAACCGCCTCGGCGAGGCGGTTCTAACGAGTACTCACAATCTATGTTTTTGAGCAGAAATAAGAAAAGTAATGTATACCCCTGTAAACCCCAGTTTTACTGTATAAAAGTGGGGTTTAAGGGGGTCAAAACTATATAGGCATGTTTTCGTTATGATATGTTTGGTGTTTGTAAAAATCAACATTTATAGATTTTATTTTTAATGACCCGTATTGAGATAAATGAAATATATTTAGCGCATTAAGAGCATTTAACTACCTGTTAATGTACCTAAAACTGCTTGATGAAAGGAAAACAGTGTAGACCCTGGCCAGTCGCCGCGTCCAGTAGTTTTGCTGTTTACGATAGATATACCCGATAATGTTCTATGGTTGTAGTCTAGTAAGTACATTGTACAACTCGATGTACAACTGGTGTTTTTCAGGTGTGCTACGTTTCTAAAACGAAAGACAGAGAAGGACACATCCGATACAAGTCAGGCTGCATGCCTCGTCAAGTAAATATCTTAACACTTAAAGCGCGAATCACAACTGCAGCAGACGACATTTTGATATTTTTGTATTTTTTTAGAGAAAATAAGTTTGTCAGCTCATGCGAATCATCTGCTTACAGCTGATTTACATGAAATGTTAAAATGCAACAATGACGAAGCAAAGCCATTGCAGGGCAACAAACGAAGGAGAGAAACGGAAAAAATAATAATAAAACAAGCGCCGCATATGAAACTACAGACGCACCATCACGAAAACATGCCTATATAATTTTGACCCCCCGCTTAAACCCCACTTTTATATAGTAAAACTAGGAATTACAGGGGTATACATTATTTTTCTTATTTCTGCTCAACAACATAGATTGTGTGTACTCGTAAGAACCGCCTCGTCGAGGCGGTTCTAACAAGTACCCACAGTCAATGTTTAGAGCAGAAACACGAAAATTATCAGAATTTTTTATCTGAAATTTTTCATTTTTTGGTGGTAAAATTTTCAGTGTTTTTGAATAGACATGTTTTTGCAATGCAGACAAAGAAGAACTGCAACAGAGGAACCTCCTTGGAACGGTCAGTAGGATAACACGTCTTATTTTCCTTGAAAAATGTCTTCTTCTACAGCTCTGCTCAGTGCATTAAAGGTTAATTCGTGAATGCTTTTTAACCCTCGAAACGCCAAGAAAACCTGCATCTGAATGTCGTCTGTTTATGTCGTCTGCTGAATATTCTTGCAAACTTTTCAAATCTATTTTTGCATACAGGCAAACAGTGTGGATCAGATCAGACTTCTCCTAAAGGAGCAGTCTGATGTGGGTCCACAAGGAGCAGTCTGATGTGGGTCCACACTGTTTGCAGAAATGACTTTTAAAATCACAAGCAGATGACAAAGCAGACGACAATAGTTGTTATTGGCAGTTTAAAGGTTAACCTAGAATACTTCGTTTACGAGTGACGTTAAACCTCAGCAATGTGACAGAACAAGATATATTGACTCTTTTCATTTATAAAATTCCATTACATACACTGGATTGGAGACGCATCCCCAGAGGAAATTCTAAGGCAGAGTATTCGAAGTTACTTCCGGGATACTTTTTTGTCTTATTTCTTCAAAGGCGGCTCTAATTCATAGGTTTTTAAGCTGAAATTGAGAAAATTATCCCAGATTTATTATCAAATTCTCTGCCTTAACAAGTCCAAGATTTCAGGAATAGCGGGCATTCAGTCAGGCACAAACCGCAGCAGACGTCATGTCGCCTCGGTTAAAGCCGATCGTTCTTGTCTCTGTTCTGCTAGTTTGCAGTAAACTGTTTGTGACTTCGGATTGACCTCTTGAAAAGGGTTGAGGCAATGTAACGAAAAAGGTACTTAGTATTACGATCACTTGTCCAACCATGCTGTGAAAGCCGGCTTGTTATGGTGGCATGGGTATAATGGTTGGCTTTTTCATGAAGGGAAGCAACGTACACTGAAGTCCACTGTAATGTCTGGACTGAGGATCCTGATGCTTGATTACTTGGACGGCATAGCAATAATTACGTCTGCTGGCAGCGGTGGAATGGAAGATGATATCACAGAGAGTCTGGTATGTTGGAATAAATGTATAAATCCAAATATGAGGAAGAGATTATCGTCTGAGAAGTTTGTTTGCTTTAAGGTTCACGTGGGAAGTTGAGTCCAAGGTACTCTGAAAACAGATTTATTCAAAGATAATAAGTCATCTATGTGCCTGTAGGTGAAACTGAATTGTTGGGCAAGGCGTTTTTGCCTGCTTTCATGATACCCTGTATAAACTTTGCCTCCTACGAGTATAATTTGATAGCTTTGTCGTGAGTCAGCCCTCCTAACTCGAGAACTGATAACAAAAGTTTTGTTACAATACCAACCTACTATTTGAAAGTATCCATGCTTATGATATGCAAAACTGTTGAAGAGAAAACTAGATTGCTGTCAGACTGGCAGCAAACGTTAAATCAACACATGCCAAAATATTCTGATCTAGGGATCCTTTTTGAAATACAGAACAAATTAAAATCAGTAAATAACAAACTCGACTGTATTGTGTCTGTTCATGAAGAAAAATGTAAGCGACAACATCTCTCACGCTCCTTAGCAGCTTTTGAGCAAATTTCTATTTTCGCATGTAATGTAAGAGACCAATATTCCCAAAGGACCAGACAATGTAATACTAACAGCACTATATCGAAGTTCGGGCCCCGAGGTTATAAAATTTTTTTCATGCTCAACTCAGCTGAGCATGAAATTTATTTTGCTTATAAATCTTAAAATACTGACATTTTTTTTAAACTTCTTTCATGCTCAACTCAGCTGAGCATGCTCAGCTGAGTTGAGCATGAAAAAAGTTTTAAATTTTTTGGTATTTTTTTATTTTTATGACCAAGTGAAATTTCATGCTCAGTTGAGTTGAGCATGAAAAAAGATTTATAACCTTGGGGCCGGGCGGCATTTACCGGCTCCATACAAAGAAATACATGTCATGGAAGCTCCTCCGATTACAAAATATTCAGATGTTGGAAAGCTTTTTATTTTGCCACGGGAGGGATATAAAACCACTGCTACCTAGCGGATGACGCTCTATGTCGTACTCATTATTGTAGGTTTGCAACGTTGACAATTATGGGAAAGTCGGAAGTACATTGCAACCATCAACTATGAGTAATGAGTGTCTCAGTTGTTGCTCGACAAACTACTGCAACCAAGCTGGTTGTGGAGATAGTGGTAAGTATTCTTGATACGATAGTTTTATTATGCCCCAGATGTACAAAGAAAAACGAGGAGGTATATTGCCTCTGCTTTGTTCGACCATTCGTTCATTTGTTATCCCTAGGGGTGTGGAATTATCAGATTTTATTACTTGTCCACTGACAAGTAAATGGTCAAAACCCACTTGTCCAACCACTATTTACTTGTCCGAAAATTGAAAGTTTTAGTATTTCTCGAAGAAAACATATGTTGTGGGTACTCATTAAAAGCGCCTATGAGGCGCTTCTAATGAGTACCCACAATATATGTTTTCTTCGAGAAATATATATATCATAGCCTGGATCTCTTCTTAGCTAGAGCTATGAGGTCCTTATCCTAGGACAAGTAAATTGAATCTTTTTACTTGGTTTCAGACAAAATGGGAAAAGTTTGGCAAGTTGGGCATGGTATTTCCACAGCCCTCGTTATTCCGTTCGTCACACACTTGTGATCAGTTCAAAAGGAATGTGAGCTGCGGCTTGTATACGTGTTTAGTTAGTAAGCTGGACAGGGCGAGGTCCCCTAAACTGATATGCAGTCGGGCTTCAATGGCTCAGAGATCTTTAAAACCATAGAAATTTGTTCTAGACACGGGTAGTTCGAGCCACTGAGGATTAATAATAGCGCCAGGTCAGGAGGCAAACGGGGATAATATTAGGGATGTCTTTTCGATCTTCTATAAAAGAAACGGTACCTTGTATATACTCAGTAGAAGCGCTTTGATAAGGTGATTCTAATTATATACAAGATAAAGGAAGAAAATGTCTCTACAATATTTCTAAATATATGTTTTATTTGGCTATCGGAAGAATTTACTAGGGACTCAAATACGAGTTGGAATCAACCACGGTTAATGAGCCATCCCTGTTCGAAACACTTAAATTTTACTGTGCGTGAAATTTGAAGACGTATACAGTAATGAGAGAATACACTCATGGTAGACAGCTTTTGTGACTTCCAGTTTGGCTATTCTGCTGGGCCCAGTTGTTCAAAGCGTCGTTAGCTTAACGAGCTCGTTAGTGATCAAAATGTAAACTGTTCTAGTAAGTACAATATCAAATTCACAGTTATTTTTTCAGCAAAAATATTAGTGTATATGCCATATTTAATGATCAAAGTTTTAACGATGCGTTAACTAACGACATCGTTAGTTTTGCACAACTGGGCCCAGGTTCTTTAAACATTTACCATTCTCTGGGCAACTTCAGCAGACGACCAATTGATGACATGTTTTTATTTTTTTTTCCAGAAAACAGGATTTGATTTTTTCATGCAAATTGTCTCCACTGGAGACAGTTTGCATGAAATGTCAAAACCATTTTTAAAACAATACCAAGAATATTCCAATGTCTTCTGTTGAAAATTTTACCCAACATACTGAGCGTTTATTTATGTGAGGGTCACATATTAGGCCTAAATGGCCGCATCTAGTCAGTCAGAAAACATGGACACTTCAGGAATGTTCAGTTCAGCGTATGTGGTGACATAGGTAAATTCCCTTTAGAATCTAGGCAGAAATAAAGTTTAACGTCTAAAATTCTAATGTAAAACTCTCGTTTCAGTATTATAAACTTACTAATACACTGTCTACATTTGAACGAAAACGTTCTGAATTAATTGTCTTAATACATGTATAATGTTTGCAAGAAACCAGAATTGGCATAACAAGGCATACATCACGAAAACATACTTTTATAATTTTGACCTCTTTAACCCCCACTTTTGAATAGTGAAATTGGGGTTTACAGGGGTATACATTACTTTTCTTATTTCTGCTCAAAACACAAATTGTGGGTTCTCACAAACACACAGAATCTATGTTTTGAGCAGAAATATGCAAATATCTGAAATTTTCATTTTTTTTTTTTTTTTTCTTGTGGTGATAAAATTTTCAGTATATTAAAAAAGGCTTGTTTGGGAAATATACGGCTAAATCGTGGTTTCTTTAGATGGCTTTTGCCTGACGGTATTTGTGAACAGTCGAGCTTACCGTTGCTCTCTAGTGTGTGGGTTTCTGTCTTTGTTTGTAACCAGACGTCCCCTCTATTGGAGATGGTCCGGTCCAAAGAATTAAGGTAGAAGAGCCCACTCAGTATAGATGGGTCAAAAGTTTTTCCCCTTTTCACCTAAAACATTCAAATGGAAGGGCTTGGATGGATCAATTTATGCATACCGACATTATGATACATGTATATTTATGGTAAAACCAGTTCTTTTTTCTACTACATGTATTAGGTTTTTCGGACAGAACTCATCGAGGTCCATTATGTTTAGACTGTGGTCATGTAGGAAAAATTGAAGAGTGTGATAGCATTACTTTGTGTGCCTCGAATCAGGTAGGTGACATCACATGGCGAATTATCTTCTACCAAAATTAGGAATACTTTATCAGAATCAAAAGTCTTTTTGTACTACTTTATTTTTTCACAGTTTTGACTTTAACCCTGAAAATGCCAAGAAAACCTGCATCTGAAAATGTCTTCTGTTTATGTCGTCTGCTGAATATTCTTGCAAACTTTTCAAACCTACTTTTGCATACAGGCAAACAGTGTGGACCCAGATCAGACTGCTCCTAGAGGAGCAGTCTGATCTGGGTCCACACTGTTTGCAAAAATGACCTTTAAAATCACAAGCAGATGACAAAGCAGACGACAATTGTTGTGATTGGCAGCTTAATGGTTAAGTGCCGTTTGTAATTGTATCCTAGCGGAATCATCACCATGATTTTATTATTTTGAAAAGACTTTGGTAGGTAGATATATTGGAAAAGTTTGTTTATCGCATATTGACATTTCATGTAGAAGAAATCTGACTTCTTCAGTGACATAAACCGGAAGACTGGCGGTATAATGTAATGACGAAGTGACGGTGATATCGCTATAGTTAATACACTGAGTGGCGATATTTTCTGTTGTTGACATCACGAAAACATATCTATATAATTTTGACCCCCTTAAACCCCACTTTTATATAGTAAAACTGGGGTTTACAGGGGTATACATTATTTTTCTTATTTCTGCTCAAAACATAGATTGTGGGTACGCATTAGAACCGCCTCGGGGAGGCGGTTCTAACGAGTACCCACAATCTATGTTTTGAGCAGAAATGTGAAAAATATCAGAATTTTTTATCTGAAAATTTTCATTTTTTGGTGGTAAAATTTTCAGTATATTTGAATAGGCGTGTTTTCGTAATGGTGGCGTTTTATGAGCCGCGCCACCTGCGCCTCAATGGAGTCAAACCAGCCTGCGCATCCGCGCAGTCTGATCAGAGTCTTCGTTGTCCGCATGAAGGAACTATGCAATTTTGGCTATCCAAATTTGTTCAGTAAAGATTTTGATCAGACTGTGCAAATGCGCAGTCTGATCTGAATCTTCTCTGGGCGCAATGTCCAAAAGTACATTTTCTCACGTTGTGGTCTTATATCCTGTAGATGTACCCATTCTCATCACGAAAACATGCCTATATAATTTTGACCCCCTTAAACCCCACTTTTATATAGTAAAACTGGGGTTTACTGGGTTATACATTATTTTCCTTATTTTTGCTCGAAACTTAGATTGTGGGTACGCGTTAGAACCGCCTCGCCGAGGCGGCCGAGGCGGCCGAGGCGGTTCTAACGAGTACCCACAATCTATATTTTGAGCAGAAATATGAAGAATATCAGATTTTTTTTTATCTGACAATTTTAATTTTTTCAATATATTTGAATAGGCGTGTTTTCGTAATGGTAATACTTCGGGTTCGTCGCGGTCCTGTTTATGTTTTTTTTTTTTTTTTTTTTTTTTTTTTGGTGTGTGGGTGTGTGTGTGTGTGTGTGTGTGTTCTGGCTTCCGACCGCCATTGAGCCCTTTGCTTTGTTTCGTTATATTTTTTTGCTTTCTCGGCCTCGGTTACTCAGTCTGGTGCGCGTCCGACTGGTGATCAGGAGGTCGTAGGTTCGATCCCCGCCGGGTCCGGCAACATTCTTTCATTGAGATTGATAATGAAATATTTTCTACCGTCATTTTCTCCCTTCCGCTGATTCAAGTAGGGCAGAGTAAGTTTCTGGCGAAAGAATATGCACAAGTACTGCTTAACCGTTTGGAGGACTACGCCTGCCCAAGTAAAAGTGTGATAGGTAAACTGACCGCGCTTCACATGACCCTAGTGAGTTGACTAGGCCGTAAAACCTCAACGCAAACAAACAACTCGTCATAGTGTTTGTGATAGTGTGTGTTTCACTGTGATGTTTCACTGATGAGGTAGCGTGATCCTATACTAATGATGAGGTAGTGGATCCTATACTAATGATCAAGTAGTGGATCCTTTACTAATGATGAGGTAGTGGATCCTATACTAATGATGAGGTAGCGGATTCTATACTAATGATGAGGTAGTGGATCCTATACTAATGATGAGGTAGTGGATCCTATACTAATGATGAGGCAGTGGATCCTATACAAATGATGAGATAGCGGATTCTATACTAATGATGAGGTAGTGGATCCTATACTAATGATGAGGTAGTGGATCCTATACTAATGATGAGGTAGTGGATCCTTTACTAATGATGAGGTAGTGGATCCTTTACTAATGATGAGGTAGTGGATCCTATACTAATGATGAGGTAGTGGATCCTATACTAATGATGATGTAGTGGATCCTTTACTAATGATGAGGTAGTTGATCCTATACTAATGATGAGGTAGTGGATCCTATACTAATGATGAGGTAGTGGATCCTATACTAATGATGAGGTAGTGGATCCTATACTAAGATGAGGTAGTGGATCCTATACTAATGATGAGGTAGTGGATCCTTTACTAATGATGAGGTAGTGGATCCTTTACTAATGATGAGGTAGTGGATCCTATACTTATGATGAGGTAGTGGATCATATACTAATGATGAGGTAGTGGATCCTATACTAATGATGAGGTAGTGGATCCTATACTAATGATGAGGTAGTGGATCCTTTACTAATGATAAGGTAGTGGATCCTATACTAATGATGAGGTAGTGGATCCTATACTAATGATGAGGTAGTGGATCCTATACTAATGATGAGGTAGTGGATCCTATACTAATGATGAGGTAGTGGATCCTTTACTAATGATGAGGTAGTGGATCCTTTACTAATGATGAGGTAGTGGATCCTATACTAATGATGAGGTAGTGGATCCTATACTAATGATGAGGTAGTGGATCCTTTACTAATGATGAGGTAGTGGATCCTTTACTAATGATGAGGTAGTGGATCCTATACTAATGATGAGGTAGTGGATCCTATACTAATGATGAGGTAGCGGATCCTATACTAACCGACCACATGTTTGTATTTTTTAGCTGCAAAAGAAGTAAGGGCGAGGTTTTGCGAGATTAAAATGGTTTAAGCCCCTATCAACTCCCAACATCCCACCTCGCACCCCAAGTAGTTTGTCGTCTGGTCTTTCCAAGGTGGCTTTTCTCATTACAAAAACACGCCTATTCAATTATATAGAAAATTTCACCTCAAAAACTGAAAATTTTCAAATAAAAATCTGATATTTTAATATTTCTGCTCAAAACATAGATTGCATGTACTCGTTAGAACCGCATCGCCGAGGCTGTTCTAACGAGTACTCACAATCTATTTTTAGCACAAATAAGAAAAATAATGTATACCCCTGTAAACTCCAGTTCTTCCTTGTTCGTGCGTCCCATCCGCCACACGAAGTAGTTTGTCTCATTACGAAAACACTCCTTTTTCAAATATATAGAAAAGTTCACCCCCAAAAACTGAAAATTTTCAGATAAAAAACACTGATATTTTTTTCATATTTCTGCTCAAAACATAGATTATGGGAACTCGTTAGAACCGCCTCGATGAGGCGGTTCTAACGAGTACCCACAATCTATGATTTTGAGCAAAAATAAGAAAAATAATGTATACCTCTGTAAACCCCAGTTCTACTGTATAAAAGTGGGTTTTAAGGGGGTCAAAATTATATGGTCGTGGTGGTTCGTTCGTAGGCGACTTTTCTGATGAAGTTTTTCATTGTTCGTGCGTCGGTGGTTCCAATGTGGCGTTTGTATTGCCATTGTTTGTCATCACTTCTGTTTTCGGAGCCTCAGGAATGCTGTAATTTGTTATTGTGGCATTGCCTGGATATCTCCACTTGCATTTTTACACAAAAATACCACTTCTGCTGGCAAACGTATATAATTGTTAGTCTTTGATCGGTGTGGTTAAGTAGCATTACTCATTGAGATTATCCTGAAATACCTTCTTCCTTCGTGACAGACTTTAATATCGAGGAAACATCACCTTTTCAAAAGTAGTTACTTCCGTTAATAACTATTGTAAAAAAGATACAAACAAGCAAATCCAGAGAATTTATATCCTTTTGGAGAATTTTAAAATCTGCCAAAAATGACCAGGTCAAAAGGTACTTAGGTTATAGTGTGAAAATCATTAACCTGAGGTTTATATCCAAGTATCATGCACATCTTCAGACCGGGGTGTAGGCGATACATGCAAACTTTCAAAAAGACCGGTTAAAACTTTTATGAGGAGTTGCCCAAACAAGACACCTACTCTATATATGCACTGTTGAAACAAATAATGACTAAGTTAACAACGTGTAACAAAAGTAACGAAAAATAATCTGAGGTTTTTGTAAAATCACATGCACATCTTCAGACAATGTAATAAATGGCTGCAAAGTTTCAAAAAGATTGTATAAACTTGTATGAGGAGTTGTGCACACAAGACATTTTCTTTATATATTCTACAGAGGCGAAAATGACTAAATCCATGGCGTGAAAAAAGAAATTGCAAAAATTAATCTGAGCTTTATGTCCAAACCACTGCACATCCTCAGACCATCCTCAGATCCTCCGACCATGTAAAACATATCTGCAAAGTTCAAAAAAGATCCGCTTACAACAGTAAGGGGAGTTGCGTACACAAGGTACATTGTACAATATACCCACTGTCTGCACTAGTTGAGCTCGAAAAATGAAATTTAAAAATCCAGAAAAAAATGAAAAAAAAATGCTTTGAGGAATATACTAAACGCCCGTGCATATCTCCTGACCATGACAAAAACACCTGCAAAATTTCCAAAATGATCAATCACCAACTGTAGTGCGTCAACCAGGTACCTACTGTCAAAGAGGGTGGAGATTACGGAAAGCCGAATACTATGACCCTTCGCTTTTCTTCGAAAAGGCGGGGGACAAACTATACAGTCAACTTATCTCGACTTCGCCTATCTCGAATATCCGCTTATCTCGAAATGAAAATCTGGTCCCTGTTTAAACGTGAAAACCTAACAACAGGTAACAAAACATTGTGGAAAAGAGGAGAAATTGCTCCTTAGGAGCTCTTTTCCACAATATTTTCAATATCCCTAACTTCAGGTGTCAAATTACATATTCATTTGTGAAATGTGGTTGTTCGATATATTTGTTCCTCAATTCTACAAATCTCATATGTCGAGGTACCGCGAATAATTTAAGAGAGTCCCTTTTACTTCGAGATAACGAGAGTCGACTTTAAGTGAAGATACCTATCTTTGCCGGTTATATCTTGTTTCATTATTTAATTGTCATATGGAACCATAGACGCGTTAACAAAGAAGAGTTCAGACTTTGCCGGTTATATCTTGTTTCATCATCATTTGATTGACATATGGAACCACAGACGTGTAAACAAAGAAGAGTTCAGTATTGCCGGTTATATCTTGTTTCATTATTTGATTAACATATGGAACCATAGACGCGCAATCAATGAAGAGTTTGCCGGTTATATCTTGTTTCATCATTTGACTGACATGTTTATACAGTTTTAATTAGAACTTCTAGACTTGTATGTTTCAGGTTTGCAGAATTGACGAGTATATTTGGGGAGAATACGAACGTTTATATAAACTTGGCTGCCACGACAAACTGGTATTTTCGCTTCTAATATTACGATTATATGTATTAATCATTTTAGCCCTGCAAACCGAAGCAGATACTTGTGCAAACAGGGTAGATCCTTATGAGATGGCTCATAATGAGCCGTCTAATCAGGATTTACACTGTTTGCTATTCTACTTCGATTTTTGACTGGCCTATATGCAACAATGGATATGTTCAAATTCAGTGGTGGAAAGGTCCATTCCATTAACTCAGGGTGGAAAAGGTTTAACCATTTATGCCGAGTGGACTCTTTTACCTCAACTCTTAGGATAAGTGATCGGTTGTTTTTTTATAATTTTCTAGAAATTTCTGTATATAATGCAAACAGAGTATACCCTGGTCGGACGCCGCGTTCTGTGGCGTCTAATCTGGGTCTACGCTATTTGCAAATGTCCCTTTTATGGGACGCTAGGCATAAATGGGTTAAGAAACAATTAAGTATGCAGAATTTCCGTTAATTATTTTCATTGAGCCGGGACGCAGCATTTCCTATAAGTTTGCATGTGCGCCCAGCGAAGACTCAGGTCATTCCAGCAGCCACGTAGGCTGATCTTTGTGTCCGCTTGGAGACGCTTTAGGTCCTTGGCTACCCAAAATGCCCTGCGAAGACAGGTCAGACTGCGCAGTCTTGTAGGGAATGGTGCTCCCCTTTGCAAGCCCTAGCCCACCCATACCCCACACAACCACCAATTTATTACTGACCGTTCAAGGCGATACTTTAATTGTGGTACTTTTTGTTAAATGTTCTGAAATATTTCCCTTCCAAATGTTTTTTTTTTTTTTTGTTTTTTTTTTTTTTGTTTTTTTTTAATTTTTAATAATTATGTGAATTTAAGATATACTCAGTTAAGTTTGGGTAACAGTTGCCATCTTTTGGGGAAAGGGCTATCCACTCTGCTTGCCATCTGTTCTTTTTGTGGCTGTTTAATTGTATTGGTCTGTCTTTCCCTTTGATGTTAAGAACTCGATGTGGATCTGACTGTATCAGTTCCTGAGTCTACTTACTTAGTATTTTACCATAATAGGAAGAAACATAAGCTGTATATTAGACTTTCTGTGTGCATTACGAAAACAAGCCTATTCAAGTATACTGAAAATTTTACAACCAAAAAATTGATAATTTTCAGATAACACTTCTGATATTTTTCTTATTTCTGCTCAAAAACATAGATTGTGGGTACTCGTTAGAACTGCCTTGCCGAGGCGGTTCTAACGAGTACCCACAATCTATGTTTTGAGCAGAAATAAGAAAAATAATGTATACCCCTGTAAACCCCACTTTTACTTTATAAAAGTGGGGTTTAATGGGTCAACATTATATAGGCATGTTTTCGTGATGGCCTTGTCTGGTACCATGGGCTACACCTAATATAGATATTTGTTTTTCGGTACAATATAAGGGGACTTGATGCACATATTCCGCCATGTTTGACAAGGGAGACAACTTTTGTGACTTCCTATGTGCTTTCCAGCACGTTATGTCGCTTTTTACCTTGAGAGTATATCATTTCCTCATAAGGATTTAGGATTTCTGATCTCTACTTTGACGCGGATGTGAAATTGACGTGCAAGCCCATTATAGTTTAACCATAATTATTTAAAGTGTAATTCACTAAAACAAGTAATATATGATGCGCAACGCGTGAAAAGGGCACTTATTCGATTTGCGGACAACACAGGCTCACATCAGCCTGTGCATAACCAGTCGGATGCGCGTCAGACTGGTGATCAAGAAGTCGTGGGTTCGATCCTCGCCGTCTCCGGCAAACATTCTTCCATTGAGACTGATTATGAAATATTTTCTACGGTCATTCTCACCCTTCTGCTGATTCATGAAGGACAGTTGTCAAGTTCTGGCGAAAAAATGTGCACAAGTACGCCTGTCCAGAAAAAGTGTGTTTAGGTAAACTGACATGCGCAGCATGGCCTTGATGGGCTGCCCGGGCTGTAAAATTTCACTTAACTCTGTCAAAAACATTCGTTGGCCGCTTGCCAAATCTGCCGATGACAAGAGAATACCCTGATCAGACTGCACGGTACTGTTATTGTTGAATACAAAATTTATGTGGCGCATAAACATGGAAAACTGAGTCGGTCTGGAACTTAAATGCTGTTGAAAATGGACATCAATCGCCAACTTGAGATAGTAAAGGCCAGGGCCTAGCATCGTCAGCTTAACGAGTTCATTAGTGGTCAAACTGTTCTGTTCTAGTAAGTACAATATCTAATTCAAATGTGTTTTTCTGCCGAAAAAAATGTGAGTAGCTTTTGCAAATGCAAAAGCTACTCACATTTTCTTCAGCAAAAATATTAGAATATATGACATGTTTAATGATTGAAGTTTTAACGACACGTTAACAGACGACATCGTTCGTTTTAAACGAATGGGCCCAGTCAATTAGCTGTCACGGATGACCTGTCAGCGATTTTGGTTCATGATGTGATTAGTGTGCACTTCAATGTACAGTTGATACTTCCTTGCTGATTGGAGTGCTCGCTCGGTGGTTTTGTTTACATTCCATTCGGATGGATAACACTTTTGTGTTCTAATTTGTTACAGGCATTCATTATACCCACACTGAAGTGAATGAGTTAACATAAAAATTATTTGTCAAGATATCCAAGAAATGCCACAATCTAAAGAAATACAAGTTTCTTAAAACTGTATTGTATCGTGTGTACGGTAAATGTCCAAAAAATCCTTCCCCAAAGTTTCTGACACTATAGAATACGCAAACAGTGCAGACACATATCAGATCCGGAGCAGTCTGATCAGAATCTACACTGTTCGATATGCCTCAAATTATTTTAAGAAACAAATACAGAAAACGAAAAAAACTATAGGCAAAACAAAGTATTGACTAAAGTGTTCGAAATTTCGGGACACTTACCGTATATATCATGAAGTGTATATTCGTACAAAAAAAGGTATTCATTATCTAATTTCAGACTTGTGTGTCGAGGAAGAGTACTTATGCTAAACGAAAAATCCCAGTATGCACTGCTTGTTGCAATGAGGACTTCTGTAATAGTAATTGTACCTCAACTGTGCCACAACAAATTATAGGTGGGTTTCACGATACCAACCAAGTGTTAACCTATTTTTGCCTAGCGTCCCATAAAAGTGACATTGGCAAACAGTGTAGACCATGATCAGACGCCGCGGTATGCGGCGTCCGATCATGGTCTGCACTGTTTGCGTAAAAAACGGGAATTTCTATTTAAAGTAATGATAATGAAACAAAGTAGACACGCTTTTAAATTGGACATGGACCTGTCCAAACAACGAAACAGAAGTCACCAGGTATTACAGTAAAACCTGTGTAAGGCAGCCACCTTTGAAACTGACCTTACTGGTTGATGTGGAAAGGTGGTTGTCTTATAAAGGTACATGTCATGTAATTTTGCTAGCAAAATTACATGACATGTACCTTTATAAGACAGACAACTTTTCCCACATCAACCACTATTTAAAGTCAGTCTCGAAGGTGGCTCTCTTACACAGGTTTTACAGTAATGGGTTAAATCTGTAGCCCGTCAAGTGGATGTTCCCAAGATGCTCTCAAAGCACAGGGCCGCACGTGACGCATGTCACTCGTGTGACTCAGAGATACGAGAACATCCACGAGACGTCACGTGGCATCAGGTCACATTGCAAGATTGCTTGATCCAGGTTGTATATACAAATTCATATTCTGAATGCCAGACATGGTGTTGTCATTGTTCCACATCTCGCCATCTTTCGGTGTCTCTGGAAGGCTGCACATCGCTTTTAATAGGACTAGATACACTTGGTAGATTGTCCGCCATTTTGTACAAGGGAGACAAAATCTCTGACTTCCTGTTTGCTTTCCTGCTAATGATATCCTTCTGAAAAGTATTCTACTCTAGATATACCTGAGCGGAACTCTCTGGAAAAGAATGTGCATAATACTGGTTTACCGCTTAGAGAACTAATCCTGCCAAGTAAACGTGTGGTTAGGTAAACTGACCGCGCTCGACATGACCCCAGTGGGTTGACTGGGCCGTAAAACCTCAACACAAACAAACAAACTGACGCGTACAAGGTTGGCAGTTCCTTCCTTTGTTACAGTCCAATTATGCATCACAGGCCGTAAAAGGTGTATTAGGCTTAACTCACAATTAACAATAGTCTTGCTGTACCTGGGTGACGATCGTAAAACGTCTCCTCGTACTTCACCATAGTGCAGATTATATTTTGATTTCCTTTTAGATCATGGAACCCATTCTTGTAAATTGAAAATCAGATACCGTTTAAGTCGGTGCTAGGTAGGAGTGGGTGGCAGCCTCACAGACTACTTAGATTTCATGAAGAGACTGCATAAAACCGAGTGTCCAATTTTCGATCTTTTATGTTCTTTGTTATTTCCAAGGGCAACCATTTACATAGCTACAGATAAGAGGGGGTATCCACATAATATTTTTCTTATTTTTCGACGAAAGCATATATTGTGGGTACTCATTAGAAGCGCCTCGGCGAGGCGCTTCTAATGAGTACCCACAACATATGTTTTTGTTGTTATATAAGAAAGATATCAGTATTTTTTGGATGAAAAAAGCGCCTTATCTGTTGCTATGCATTTAGATTTCTATTTTACTTTACTGCAGCTGCTTTGTGGCGCCCCGTACTTCACCATAGTACAGATTATATTTTTGATTACCTTTGAGATCATTGAACCTATTCTGGTTACTTTGAAAGTCGAGTACCGCTTATAACGGTGCTAGGGGGTGGGGGCGAATACAGCCTTGCGAACTAAATTGCTGTATATGAAGAGACTTAATATAACCGAATCTCCGATTCGAAAATCCTTTGTGTATTATTTGTTTCCAAAGGCAACTTTTTTAATTTTTACTTATTTTTGGTTTTGTTTATCAGCGCTTGATGAACAAATTTTCAGGCAGGAGCCGTGAATGTATTGTATTTAGATTTCCAGTTAAACTTATGTGTGTGTGTGTGTGTGTGTGTGTGTGTGTGAGAGAGAGAGAGAGAGAGAGAGAGAGAGAGAGAGAGTTTATTCTTGTACGATTTAATTTTCAGTTGAGTTGTGTTTGTGATTTATGTTTAGAGAGAGAGAGAGAAAGAGAGAGAGAAAGAGAGAAAGAGAGAGATCGTTTATTCTTGTATGATTTTATTTAAAGCTGCGTTGTGTTTAGGATTTATGCTTGTCAGTAAAACATTATGTTATGGCATATCACTATTGGTTTGTAAATACTACGCAAATTACCTCACTCAATCTTTGTTTACTATTTAGTACTTATAATTTCAAACCATACAACACTAATAAATAAAATTTATATAACAGTAGATTATGCAAATAGAAACTGTCTCCTGTGATCGTATATTATTTGAGCCAGCGCACGACAAAACCTGCAATAAGACTTGTGCAACCAGCGAAGACTCAGATCAGCATGCGAATCTGCGCAGTCTGATCAGAGTCTTCGCTGATCGCATTTGCCTTCTACAGATTATCCACAGAAGGACCAACGACAACCTTTGCCATACTCGGTGGGTGCACAGGTTGATCTGAGTCTTTGCTGGTCACGCAGGTCTTATTGTAGGTTTTGTCGTGCGCTGGCTTATTTGTGAATGTGTCTATTAAACATAAGTGTTCCTGTTGCAACAGATTGTTTGAGACTGGTGAAAGATCACTTAACCCTTCTCTTGCTGACAACGACATGCCTTGTCTTAGCAAACAGTGTAGATCCAGATCGGTTGGCTTCTGAAGAAGCCAACTGATCTAGATCTGCACGGTTTGCCATTCAGTATGTGAATTTATATCAACAATCTGGATCAAGTAATCTGATTGGCTGAAAATTTGAAAAGGGCGTGGCATCTTATTTTATTCAGCAGGACAAGGGTTAAATTGCAAACCCGTTTGAGCTGCAAATTAAGAAAACGTGCACGCGGACATGGGCACCCAATGATCTTCACTGGGCGCATTTTTGCGTGCTGGGTAATTTTGCATGCGTTTTTGTTGTTTGTGGACTTTTTGTTTTATTTAACTGGGATTACGGGGGTATACATTAGTTTTCTTATTTCCGCTCAAAAACAGATTGTGGGTACTCGTTAGAACTGGTTCGAACAGGTACCCACAATCTATGTTTAGAGCAGAAATACGACAACTACCAGAATTTTTCATCGGTGAGTTTTCATTTTTTGGTGGTAAAATTCTCAATATATTAGAATAGGCGTGCTTTCGTAATGAATACCACCAAAGTGTCAAACACTTTTGGATCCAGATCAGGCCCGACCTTTTGCCGGGCCTGATCTGGGTCCAAACTGTTTGTAAAGGTTATCAGCAGACGACAAAAGTCGCCAATAGCGGGGAAAGTTAATAGCCAAGGGAGCAAAGTTTCTTCATGCGGACAACGAAGATTCTGATCAGACTGGGCGAGTGCTCTGGCTGATTTGTCTTCGGTGGGAGCACATGTCAACGTTGCGATCTTTATGCTTTCTGTAAATCTTCGGCTCATATGTGCTAAAAACTGAAACAGAATAGTTAAACACCATTATTAAAAACGTGAATTTAAGGGGAAACGGGTGCATTTCCAAGATAGGCAACTGTGTCTAAATTTCTTAAGAGTAAAAATCTGGGCGCAAAAAAAAGGTTTGCATTTATAGAAGAACTTCTTTTCATAAGGATCTCCGTGTGCAAAAAAAAAAAAAAAAAAAAAAAAAAAAAAACGCGAGAAGTTATTAAGTTTCTCCCTTATACAATGAGAAAAAACTGGTTACACACCCCTATTAATTTCTCCATAGGCTACAATGCTAAGAAATCAAAAGTGTCTCACCTGCTACAGTTCCATGGGCCCAAATCAGATCCAGGTTTCGGTGGGATGTGACAGCCACTTCAGTTTGAAACAGATCCAGGGATTTTCATGTCCTCTTCATCACTTCGAAAACATATGACATTGCCCGCCATATGACATCCCAAAATTCCTCCTGTTCAAGGTCACAAACTTGAATGACCGACCGACTCGTTGTAGCACTCCACCCTACAGAATCTTTTATTATCTGGAATTTTTCTCCTGCAGGAACCTCTTGTGGCCTGAAATAAACTCCTTTACCTAGACTAGCTGCTAGTCGGATATTAATATTATTTTCATCAATCAATTATAATTATTATTTTACTTTAATGAACTAAGGGCCATCTACTACTTGCTGCTTGTCTCACTTCTTTGATAGCAGCAACTAATCTTGGATATCTTGATGTCATAGACCAACTATTTAAAGACTGGCTATATAAGATGTCATACATTAATTTGAATCAGCTTATAGTAAGGAGTGATAAAA
Organism: Anodontia alba; assembly: GCA_964016985.1. Classification (NCBI taxonomy): domain Eukaryota; kingdom Metazoa; phylum Mollusca; class Bivalvia; order Lucinida; family Lucinidae; genus Anodontia; species Anodontia alba. Next base: position 20,872,086 of record OZ024821.1, read on the forward strand.
CATTACATCAAGGTCTAGGAGCTAGTCTACCCATTACCTGACACTGTATACAACATCTACTCCGTACACTCTATTTTAGATAGGACTATTTCAGGGTACCAAAATAGTGTGACGTCAACAGTAGTCTGGTTCCAACTACCCTGGTGTATACATTCATCTTAAAAGAGATAATTAAGAAACCTATTTAAAAATATAAAAATACTCAGGAAATGCCACAATCACGAAGCACAGCCCTCCCGAGGCACCAAAAGAAAGAGAATGAAGCAAACAATCAACCGATTTTCGCCTAGTGTCCCATAAAAGGGACATTGGCAAACAGTGTAGACCCAGATCAGACGCTGCAGACGCGGCGTCTGATCAGGGTCTACAGTGTTTGCATTAAGTATAGGAATTTCATTAAAACATTGTCATAATAAAAGTTAACCCGACACCCCTTATTGGAAATGGACGGGGCGTAGAAATGAAAGTAGAATAGTCCACTCGGCATAAGTGGGTTAAAAAAAAGCCAGAAATAAAAACACCGGCGCACAAAGAAAGAAGAGTTGCAACAGAGGACCCACCTTGGAACGGTCAATACGTAGGTGAACTGCTGGGGGCTTGAACTAGTTTCACTCGCACGAAACACCACCCTTTATTCTGATGCAGCTCCGAATAACAAATACAGTCGACTCTCGTTATCTCGACTTCGCTTATCTCGAATAACCGCTTATCTCGAAGTGAAAATTTGGCCCCTTTTTAACATGGAAATCTAACAAGTAACAAAATACTTCAGGAGTCAAATTATATATTCATTTGGGAAATGTGGTTCTTCGATTTATTATTTCTTCAATTATGCTAAACTGACATGTCGAGGTACGGATATCTCGAAGTAATTCAAAGAGTCCCTTATACTTCCAGATAATGAGAGTCGACTGTATATGTTCGGTTTGCATAGTGGTCCTCTACCTCGTCTGTGCATCACGAAAACATGCCTATGTAATTTTGACCCCCTTAAACCCCATTTTTATATAGTAAAACTGGGGTTTACAAGGGTATTCTTTCTTATTTTTGCTCAAAAACATAGATTGTGGGTACCCGTTAGAACCGCCTCGGCGAGGCGGTTCTAACGAGTACCCACAATCTATGTTTTGAGCAGAAATATGTAACTTATCAGAATTTTTTATCTGAAAATTGTTATTTTTGGGTGGTAAAATTTTCAGTTTATTTGAATAGGCATGTTTTCGTAATGGAAACATCAAAGTGAAACACGTATAATCAAAACCGCGAAACAAAGCAAAGCGCTCGATGGCGATCTGAAGCCAGAATATAAACTCTTAATTGTTGTACAGCTATTTCATTTACAATGATATTGTCATTGTCGGTGTTTCTATGAGCTGTGTTTGTCCTTTTGCAGGTTAATATGGATTTACTCGTTCAAATGTATCATTGTGGTACTGGAAGTGGTACTGGATATGACAGAGCTGAAGATATCTATCGATTAGCCATTGTCAGAAATATGAACTCAATAAAAGAGAATTAAAAGGTTTTGTTACAGTCTCAGGGCAAGGAATTATCCAAATGGTTTGCCTCCCTCCTAAAACGGGTTCTACTCTTAAAGGAAATAATTTGCTCATCTAAACAAAAGAAGACCAACTGCAACAACAGTACTTTGAAATGGTCAACAGTCAAACTATTTTGGCTTAACCTATTTATGTCGAATCGACTGTACTACCTTAATTCTTTGGACTGGTCTATTTCCACATTACGAAAACACACCAATTCAAATATATTGAAAATTTTACCTCCAAAAACTGAAGAATTTCAGATAAAAAAAACTCTGATATTTTTCATATTTCTGCTCAAAACATATATTGTGGATACCCGTTAGAACCGCCTCGGCGAGGCGGTTCTAACGAGTACCAACAATCTGTGTGTTTGAGCAAAACTAAGAAAAATAATGTATGCCCCTGTAAACCCCAGTTTTACTATATAAAAATGGGGTTTAAAGGGGTCAAAATTATATAGGCATGTTTTCGTGATGCAGTAGAAGGGCTGTCTGATTAGTTTTTATTACTACATGTACCATATTTCATAGAAATTCCTGGATTTGATTCAAACATTCTATAAAAAGTTTTAGTATTGTGCCGTTGTCATTCAGTCTACGGCCCTAATCATAATCCTGTATATATTTCCTTAAAAATATATATATGAAAATAAATAAACAACAACAGCAACATCTACAGCTGACTAATTCAAGCCATCTGTATAAGACAACTCTTCAATGTCACGCCAGACATCTTCCTCTATCGATTTCTTTAATGCAACAACACTCGTTTCTGATTTAAATGTTGGTGGCCTCCCAGAACTGGGCTTGTTTTGATTATTCTCCCTATACCTACCTTAAACAGATTCGCCCATCTGGCGACAGTTCTGTAAGGTATTCTGTCTATAAGAATGAACGAGACGGAAAACGTAATGGTAATACTGTTGATTAACCCTTTCACACCTGAATTTCTGATTTGTTCTCTTCCATCTTTAAATTTGGGCATGTCCATTATTACAAAAAGAGTATCAGTCAAAAATCAGGAAAGAATGGCAAATAGTGTAGATCCAGATGAGACGACTCATTAATGGTCAAAGTAAAGTGAAATGAGCAAGCGCAAGCAAGCTACAAAATGGCATGTGCGCCCAGTCTGATCAGAGGTTTTGCTGTGCGCTCAGTGGGTAGGTAAAGACCCAAGCTTTCTTCCTGCGGACAGCGAAGACTCTGATCTGACTGGGCGGATGCCCAGGCTGATCTGAGTCTTCGCTGGGCGCACGTGCCATTTTGTAGGTTTTGTCATGCGCTGGCTCATCAATCTAATCAGAAATATGTGAGCATTTGAATGGCAGGCAAAAAAAGCTTCTTTGCTTAGCCTTAAGCTAAGGACAGATCGGCCTGCGCATCCGCATTTCTTTTGCAATTATTCTGTAGATCTATGTACAATATCCAGGCTAACTCAGTGCAAACAGTGATGGCACTTATCAGACTTCGCGGATGCAAAAATTGCTCTATTGATCATATATATTTATACTAAGGTGTTTATATAATGTACATGATGGAGAAAAAAAAGCATTTATGCCTTATGCGCACATTCTGATCAGGGCCTTCTCTGTTCGATGGCATATTCTGCAGTACCTATTGATTCCAGACCTGTTGTAATTGTAATCAGTAATCGTGATTACATGTAATCGATTACAAGTTTTGAGTAATCGAAATGTAATCTGTAATCATTGATTTTTATGATTACAAGTAATTGTAATTGTAATCGAATACATTGCAAAACAGCCTGTAATCGTGATTACTTTGACGATTACAATACGATTACAATATGGAAATTTAAATAAAATAAGTCAGAAGGAATAGAATTGAAAAAAAAAATCATTTCTGGTTTGACAACTTGACAAGAAACAAGAATATTGGAGATAATTATTTTGATTTGTATACATTTAATGACCTAATGACTCTGTATTGGTTTGTTTAAAACAATCAATACATCTTTGAGATCAAAGAAAATTTAAAAAATACATCTTCGAGATCAAAGGAATTGAAGTTTCACACATGGATTAGCTGACATGGATTAGCAAATAATCAAAGTAATTAAATTGGCAAACATTTATAGTCTTTTATCTCTATATCTCTACGGTTTTGTTTGTATATAACATGGTTGTTTAACGGTGTATTATACTTTCGGACAGACAGATCAAGGCAAACATTGCAGATCCAAATCAGAATTGACTAATCCATGTGATAATGGTAAAGGCATGCGCCAAAAGAGGCATTTCAGGTGCAGCTTTGAATTTGTGCAATCCCATCAGAGCCTTCACTGTCTCCACACATGTAATATGGAAAATGAAAATTTTAGTGTTTTTACAGTAACTTACTGACTTATATAATTCCATGTTTATTGTGTGCATGCTGTCAACAGTAACTCTCATGTCAGATGACCTACTGTAAAAGTTATATACATTTGGACAATTGTTAAGTGGCTAAGTTGACCTGTCATAATTTATAGTAAGAGTGTGATCTTGTCATATATTTCTGCATCTAAACAATGACATTTGAATTTGAAAGGATGTAGACCCTGATGTACTTTTTCTTCGTTGTTTGCATAGGCCTATTTATCAAGTATCCAAATACTTGAATTATTTATGGCATTTACTAAAACTGGCCCAATATACCCTTCTGTTAAGTTTTGACATATTGCCTGAGGACATTGACATGTTTTGAGCTGGTTCTTTCATACAGGCAGAGGACCAAATAAGAGGAGTAAATCAGTCATATTTCAGGGATAATTTTTCTTTAACCATCTCGATGAGACAGTTCAAATGAGTACCCACAACATATGTTTTCATTGAAAGATAAGGAAAATTATCCTTCAATTATCAGCAATTTACTCCTCTTATCTGGTCTACTGACAGGTAAAGCAATGTCCTAACAAAACTTATTCACTGCAAATTTTAAACTATACAGCCCCGGGCCAAGATGGATTTTTTTTGTCCCCCCCATCCCACCCCGATCAACCACCACACTACAGTTTTAGATAGAGAAGGGATTGTTCTTTCCTTTGTTCCATGAAGCTTAATAATGCTGCTTATGCAAATTAAACTTATTTATAACAGATGAAAACTTGATTTAATTCCATTGTTGTTTTCATTTTTATATATCAATGCTTAAGATGAACAGCCTGACAGAATTATATTGCACCCCAGGGAGTGCAACAAAAGCCAGGCACTATAAGTCTTTGAACCAGCTCATGGTACCAAGAGGAAGAGTAAAAATTAACCATACGTCATAGAAAATGTATAGTAAATGGAATATCATAAAAAAAATGAATATATGGTTTAAAGAATATGAATAACATCTTGTCAGAAGATATAGCATGCCATGCATGAAGCTTTGAAAGAACAATAAAACAGATTATTAATTTTAACTAGAATTTTTTTAAACGCGAAACAACTAGAAAGTAATTGTAATTGTAATCAATTACATTGCAATGTAATTGTAATTGTAACTGATTACATTCAGGAAAGATGTAATTGTAATTGTAATCTGTAATCATGAAATTACAAAGTAATTGTAATTGTAATCGAATACATTTGTATGTAATCGGTAACAGGTCTGATTGATTCTGTAAGCGTGATCAGACTGCGCGAAAAAGCAGCATAAGCTGGGATTTCATTGCGTAGAGCCTATATGCTCGATAGGTGTAGGAGCGTTTTAGCGTGTGGTGCGTCATTCAGTTTTATTTACTTACTTTCTTATTTACTTGTTTAATATATTTACTTATTTATTTATCTCCATCCTGTATGTATTACCATATTTATTCTAAATATTAGGACACATTTACTCCTTACCATACTTGTCCTAATTTTTTGAACGTCCATTTTACTACCTGCTCATATGTCTAAAAACTGCTGGACTGAATGGCAAACAGTGTAGACTCTCTGATCAGACGCCGCGTTCTGTGGCGTCTAATTAGGGGCTACATTGTTTTCTCAGGCTTGTATGTCCAAATACTTAGAGTTATTACGGTACTTGTTTTAAGCCCCTAAACATTTTTAAAGAAGTAGTAACTATAAATTTCAGGTCCACCTAGCCATAGTGACTGTTATAACTTTACTGATACTAACTTAACCCTAAAAGCGCCAAGAAAATCTGCATCTGAAAATGTCGTCTGCTTATGTCGTCTGCTGCATCTTCTTGCAAACTTTTCAAACTTACATTTTGCATATAGGCAAACAGTGTGGACCCAGATCAGACTGCTCCTTTAGGAGCAGTCTGATCTGGGTCCACACTGTTTGCAACAATGATTTTTAAAATCACAAGCAGACGACAAAGCAGACGACTATTGTGATTGGCAGTTTAAGGGTTAACAACGTTTTTGGGTTCCATAGAAACTTTTCAGGTTCGATATCACATGGCCATAAAACCCATTGGAGTGCTTCGTTTCGATTTTAAAACCACCCCAGTTTTTATTTGCACGCCTACATATCTGCACTCTTATACATCCACGCAAACATTCCGAATGTTCATGAAAAGGAACTGTGTGATAAATCAAGTAGGTTCCTATGCCTTCTTTATTTGTAGACATGACCGATCAAAGAACAAATAAAATCCAACTGATATACAAACAGTAGGCCAATAGGTTGTTGCAAATTACTGGGCGGTGTTGTCGCGCATTTGATTTGCCATAAAGTATGGAAGCATGGATGTGTCAGAAGTACACACTTATGCGTTGACTAACAGCGATACATCATTACGACAAACGCTTTTTCCTCAGTTTGAACTTAATTGTCATTTATTCCAAAACAAGTTTTATATTATATAATGCTCATAGCTCCAGATAAGGGGCTCTCAGGTAAATATTTTTGCTATTTCCCCACGGAAACATAGGTTGTGAGTACTCATTAGAAGCGCTTCACAACCTATGTTTTTGCGAGGCGCTTCTAATTAGTACCCACAACCTATGATTTCGTGGAGAAATGAAAATATCAACATTTTTTTTTGTTGTTGTAAAATAAGCTCCTTATTTGGAAATATGAAATCCATCAGTGGCTTTTGGACTGCAGTCCCCATTCTGGACCATTTTCCCAACCTACACTCAATCGATCACCAGTGCTGTCAGTGCTTTGAATTTCTTTAACTCCGAGCTAGAGACGCTGTTCATGTGTGATTCGGTCAAATGATACCAAGCGGTTATGGCGATTTGCTGCTATTTCCGATTGTTTTAATCATATGAAATTATGTCATCACATATATATATATTTCAAAACTTTAGCTTTAGTTCGAAACATTTTTAATGCCTAAGGTAAATGGACGTTTTCCTCAAGGGAGACAACTTTTGCGACTACCCGTTTGATTTCCTGCAAACTAAGGCCCTTCTGTGAAGGGTCTACCCTAAAATTAATACATTTGCTCCCTTACTGATTTGAAAGAGTTGTCTCCTCTAAAAGTGTATCCATCAACTGTTCCAGATCGATGATAATGTGATAATATGGGCCGTGCAATGAAAAAACCTATCTTCGGGCATATGCGGACAGCGAAGACCAAGAATAGCCTGCGTATCCGTGCAGTCTGATCAGGGTATTCGCTATCCACTAACAGAATCATTAGAAACCTCAGAATGTACGAATGGAGAGCAAAGACCCGTATGATACGTATATACTTTGCGCATGTGCAGGGTGATCTGAATTTGAACATTTTGCGCTGTTCGAAAGCACATTTTCGATTGGCGCGGCCATTTCGTGTAAGAACCCTGAGAAGATTTTCGCCCTGGGTAGGATTCTAAACCAAGACACCTTCTTCAGCAGGTAAGAGCTAACCTTCAGGCGTGGAGCTCTTTATCTGAGTCCCATCCGGCCACCGCCCCGCCCCCTTCAAACCCTCACACGCGCCCACAAACGCCTATGAATTTTGATTCGTACAAAGGGTTCAGATGAGATTATATTAATATGAACGTGCGATGAATTTCCATTGATCACAATATCGAATATCTTATCCTGTATCTTCGGCACATCGGGTTGAAAACGAAATGGACATCATAAGGCGTATTAAAGCTACCATATTGTTTGTAATTTGTATAGATAAATGATTAATAACTTTTGACGACTTAATATAAAACTGGTCAATTTCAATCTCTTTCTTTTCGATTAGCTCAAATTTTGGTGTTTGGATTTGCTCCAAATTATTTTCACATGAAAGTAAGACGATTTTATTGGAATCTTGATCATCTTCAGTTCTGATTCAGTTCATTTGCATGGTCGTTTTAAAATTTGTCAGTAAGAATACAGGAAACAGTGACTGGATCAGTCTTTGATTCCACATTTACAGTTAAGTAAACTTCAAACGATAAAAGGCGTTAGTGAACATTTTTTAAACAGTTAAGTTTGGCTGAATTTATTCTAAAAATGCGGTAGCTACGTATATATACATATATATATATATATATATATATATATATATATATATATATATATATATATATATATATATATATATATATATATATATATATATATATATATATATATATATATATATATATATATATTCAAAGACATCGGAGTTTCAAAATTATTCGTGTAAGACCGAACACTGTTAGACAATAATATGGAAAGATGCGTTGATTTAATACTGTGTCAAAACAGTCATCCCTCTTTATACCGACATTCGATACAACGACAAAATTCGTTACAATGATATTTTGACTGACATGAAAATTTCGCTCAATAGGTGACAATTAATCAGAAAATATTCAAGAATATTGCATTTAATATTTGAATAAACATATATTTTGGATATTTGTTAGAATCTATGTAACAAATATCCAAAACAGATGTTTTGTTAGGAAATAAAAATAAAACAAGCCCATTTTTTACATGTCATTCTGCTGCGTTAAAGGTATCTTTACAAAAGAAAATTCATTTTAACCCATTGTAGACTGAGTAAACTCCCCCCACACTATATATTGGAAGATTATAATTTTGATTTCAGGTATGTCAGGCCATGTGATTTACATATTCCTAGAGAAAAATGGTTGAACTATTTGCAAACAGTGAGACCCTGGTCAGACGCGGCGTCTGATCTGGGTCTGCACTGTTTGCCAATTACCCTTTTAGGGGTCACCAGACTAAAATGGGTCGACGGCAACTTCTTTGGGAACAAATGCCAGCGTTGTAACGAGGGTTCACTATATTAGCATTCCGCGTACTGATTTCTTAGTTGAGTGCATTTGCAATAGTGTTTTGGGGTTAAAAGTTAAATATCCTACCAGTTAGCCTGGCCCTGAAAACGACACTTCAGCTGCCTGCAATTTTGTAAGTTTAACCATTGCTCTGAAGGGTATTTCCTTTTAGAATATAATTGTAATTTCATGCGAATCACCCCATGTGGACCAACAGGAACCTTAACGTCTGGGCCCAGTTGTTCAAAACTAATGATGTCGTTAGTTAACGTAACACTAAAACTTTGATCATTAAATATAGCATATATGCTAATGTTTTGCTAAAAATGTGAGTAGCTTTTGCACGCGCATTTTTTCAGCAAAAATACCTGTGAATTAGATATTATACCTACTAGAACAGTTAACATTTTGACCTTTTAAGAGCTCGTTAAGCTAACGATGCTTCAACAACTGGGCACAAAAAATGTATCTTATTATAAATGCGGTCATTCGAAGACCAAGGACAGCATTTTCATTGCCCGCAGTGTGATCAGTGTAGTCATCAGTGTAGTCATCAGTATACAGTCGAACTTCAATGGCTCGAACATCTTTAGAAACATGCAAAATTGTTTCTAGACATAGGTAGTTCGAGCCACTGAGAGTTAATCAAAGCATCAGGTCAGGGGGCAAATGGGGATTATTTAGGAATGATTTTTTCGATCTTCTACATGTATAACATAATGGTATGCTGAGTGTATTCATTAGAATCGCCTAGATGAGGCGATTCTCATGAATACACACAACATACATAAAATAAAATGTCCTTTTTGTCCTTCCGGCCGATATGCTCGGGGTCCCAATATATAAGGTAAATCCGGCCCATATGCTCTGGGGTCCCAATATTTTTATGCTCCCCGAAGGGAGAACATGTAGTCGCCGCTTTGTCCGTCCATCCGACCGTCTGTCCGTCCGTCACCCTTTTGTCCAGAGCATATCTCTAAAAGTCTTGAAGGTAATTTAATGAAACTTGATACACTGATAGAGGGCCATAAGGGAAATTGCAGAATGCAAGAACCATAACCCTGTCACCAGTATTTACGGAGTTACTTCCTTTCTTAATTTTACGGACATGTGCGCCCAGTGAAGGTTCAGATCAGACTGCGCATTCGCGACGTCTGATCAGAACATTCACTGGGCGCATTTTCAATAGCCGAGATTGCAGAGTTTCTTCACGCGGACAACGAAGACGCTTATAACACTGCGCTGATGCGCAGGCTGATTTACGGATTCGTTGTGCGGACCTGTCAGAAAGTATGTTTTCTCACGTTGCGGCACAATTACTAATGAAGAACAATACGAAAAATATCTTAATATGCTCTCTGTTATTATTTGAATTCATCAGTTAAGAGTTGGAAAGCCTAACTTGTTAAAGTTCTTGTTATAGGTGTGAGAGGAGCACAATGTTGATCAAGGCTTTCGTGATATACCTGTTGGCAGTGGCAGTCAGACAGACAGAATGTGGTAAGTGTTCATATAATCATTTGGTCAAAAAAAAAGCCAAAAGTGTTCAAAACTGAACAAATGGCCACAATGGTAATACAATAACAGTCTAAAAGATTACCTTTGGAAACAAAAAAAGAAACGAACGAAAATCGGAGATTCGGTTTTATTAAGTATTATATACAGCAATGTAGTTTCCGAGGCTGCATACGCCCTACCTCCACCCCGCCACCCCCCCCCCCCCCCCCCCCCCCCCGCACTTACATCGGCTTAAGCGGTATTCGATTTTCAAAGTACTGTCAAACTTCAACGGCTCCAACATCTTAACCCATTGTAGATTAAATAGTATCTCCAACATAATATATTGGAAGAGTTCAATTTCAATTTTAGGTACGTCCGGCTGTGAGATTAACATATTCCTAGAGAAAAATGGCTAAACTATTTGCAAATAGTGGAGACCCTGATCAGAAGCCGCGTTCTGCTGCGTCTGATCTGGGTCTGTACTGTTTGCCAAACCTTTTTACGGGTCTCCCGACTACAATGTGTTAAATGACACATGTGTTAAATGATTAATAACTTTATATATATATATATATATATATATATATATATATATATATATATATATATATATATATATATATATTATACCTTTTTACGGGTCTCCCGACTACAATGTGGAAAGCTGTTCTAGACATAATGTGTAGTTCAAGCCACGGAAGGTTAATCATAGTGCCAGGTCAGGAGGCAAATGAAGATTGTTTGGGGATGTCTTTTGGAGCTTCCGTAAATAATGATATGTTGAGTGTACTCGTTAGAATCACCTCGAAGAGGCGATTCTAATGAGTACACACAACATACATTGTCATGATAAAATAAGAACATTTCCCTAAAATATCTCTAAATATTTGGTTTCTTGAGCTATTGGAAGAATTCCTAGGGACCAAAAAAACGAGATCGAATCGAGCCATCAATGTTCGAGTCATCTAAGTTTTACTGTAACTAGGATGGGCTCCAGAACACCGGCCACGCGAAAAATGCCCTCTAAATTATAATAAAACGACACTTTTCAGTGCTTAATCTTGTGCTAATCACGTTAACGAGTCCATATACAGTCGAACCGCGACGGCTCGAACACCGATGGCTCGTTTACCATGGCTAATTCGAACTTGTTTTTGAGTCCCTACGAAATTCACCCGATAGCTCAAGAAAACAAATATTTAAGGAAATTTTCATATTTTATCGTGAAATTGTATGTTGTGTGTACTCATTAGAGTCGCTTTCATCGAGACAATTCTAATGAGTACACTCAACATACAATCACTGTGTAGAAAATCGAAAAAAATCCCCTAACTTATCGCTATTTGCTTCCTGAACTGGTGCCATGATTAACCTCAGTGGCTCGAACTACCGATGTCTCGAACGAATTTCCATGGTCCCAAAGATGTTCGAGCCATTGAGGTTCTACTGTAACATCAATCACATTGATCTTCCATAATACTATGTATATAGTGAGAGCAGAGGTAAGTTAGGATCTACATTATTAGGAAGATTTTCAAACGTCCTTTTGCAGTTTTAAATCATTTTTTTTTTTTGCAATTTGAGTATTACTTTTTGCAAATTTGTTGCTGCATTAATCAGTCTTAATTTGCATTTTAAGCAAATTCGTCCTCATTTTGAATATTATAACTTAAAGGTAAAACTGCAAAAGTTTATATAGCTAGATAAGAGACTATCAAGATAAACGTTTTTCACATTTCTCCATAAAAAACATATGGTGTGTGTATTCATTAGAAAGGTCTGTGCGAAGCGCTAGTAATGGTTACACACTTTCACCATAGAATGAATAGTGTGTGGGTAATTATTAGAAGCGCCTCTTTGAGGCGCTTCTAATGGGTACATACTTTCTCCATAAAAATATATGGTGTGGGTGTCGTCCTCGAGGCACTTCTAATGGATACCCACACCATATATTTTTATGGCGAAATAAGAAAAATGTCAATACTTTTGTTTGAAAAAAAAAGACTTATCTGTGGCCATTACGAATACACGCTTATTCAAATATATAGAAAATTTCACCTCCCCAAAAAAAAAATTTTTTCAGACAAAAATTCTGATATTTTTCATATTTCTACTCAAAACATAGATTGTGGTACTCGTTAGAACCGCCTCGCCGAGGCGGTTCTTACGAGTACCCACAATCTATGTTTTTAGCAGAATTAAGAAAATAAGGTATACCCCTGTTAACCCAATATTTACTGTATAAAAGTGGGATTTAAGGGGGTCAATATTATATAGGTATGTTTTCGTGATGTATGGCTATTAAATATATATTCTACATAGCCGTGTTAACATAATGAATCTAATAAGTTAACAAAAAAATGGACTGCATTACATGCTACATTGTATTTTTGCTAGTCTGGATAATAAGTGATAATAATGAGTTTGATTTAGCTTATCATGTGAACTTAAAACTGCATGTTGCCATTGTATAGAACAAATAAAATCTATAGAGGTTGTCCTTGAAAACAAAGAATACATGAACGGACGAAAATCGAAGTTTCAGTTTAATTGATACTCTCCATATGACAACGTTGAAGGCTACTTGGGAAACCGAAAAATGGTTGTTCTAGGGAGATGGTCGTTGTTGATAGATGACGGTTGGTAGCGGTTCCATCTTAAGATTATAACGCTTTCTGAGAAATTTAAACCAACAATGCCTTGTGTCCTTTAAAGAGGAATTTGGCAAAATTGTATAACAATATCAGATGCCATTCGTTCAAGGTTCGCACCTGTTTCTTATTTTATATTGTTTAAATATCAGTGCCCGAGTCACATATTTTCGTCGCTAACGGTAGCAAATTGACGCAGGTTTTATTTTATAGCTGCAAGCTTGCTGTTCAGTCAGGTTGATAGACTGGAAAGAACGCCTGTCGTATATACCCTGAGTATCCGGAAAGACATATTTGGGCAAAACAGTGTAGCCCCAGATCAGACGCCGCTGGCTGCGGCGTCTGATCAGGGGCTACACTGCTATCCACCTAGCGGTTTTTAGAAACATCGAGGTCATAACTTGAAATGGTATTATTCAAATTTTATAATTAAGTATGGTAAGGGGCATGGGAAGGGTTTAAGGTGTTCGAATATTTAGGGTAAATACAGAATTTTCCGAATATTTTGGGTAATTACAGAGGTGTCCGAATATTTAGCGTAAATACAGAGGTCTCCGAATGTTTAGGGCAAATGCAGAGATGTCCAACTATTTAGGGTAAACACTGAAGTGCCCGAATATGTAAGGTAAATACAGAGATGTTCCAATAGTTGGTGTGAATATGGAGGTGTCCCGAATATTAAGGGTAAATACAAAGCTGTCCGAATATAAGGGGTAAATACAGAGGTGTCCGATATAGGAGAAAGACAGTATAAATATTTTAGCGTTGACACAATGCATTCAAATGTAAAATCGCACCCGATTTGTAGACATTTAGCTCTTTACAAATGACACTGAAAACAAAATTTATCAAACTCATGATGTCCACCGACATGTCGGCTCAATGCGTAAAGTAATCTCACAGATAAAAATTTGACAGCTGTACAAAGCTCTGATTTACATGCCATACTCTATTTTTCTAAGTATGTTACGTTACACTTTATCCTTAAAGCGCCAAGCAAAATTGTAGCAGACGACAGTCTAATTATTATTTTTAGAGAAAATAAGACTTGACATTTTATGTGAATCGTCTTGACAGACGATTCACATAAAATGTCAAGTATTATTTTTTCTGAAAAATAGTTTAAAAAATACATATTTCAATATGTCGTCTGCTGCAGTTGTGATGTTTAAGTGAAAAAGCAATGTTGGCGAAGAAAAACAAAAGTGCATTTTGATGAATATTTTATCAAAACAGGATTAAAAAAAAAAAAAGAAATATAATGATGTTTAAAAACCATCCAAGGCTTTTGCGAAGGGCGCCGGCATTTTTAATATTTTATAAAGTTCTAAACGTTTCAAATTATCTAAATAACATTTTTTTTCTGACAGACAATTGTGCTCTTTCAAGCAAACTCAAAATTTGTCTACAGAATAAGCTATATACTTAAGTAGGATCTAAATAGTTCAAACTTTTTAAAAAAAAAAAAAGTTCTTTCTGACAGACAACAAATATCTGTCTGTCTAAACTGAGAAGAAGCTACATTAAACCTCAATAAATGACGCAAACATCTTTGGGGCCATGGAAATTTATTCGAGACATGGGTTTTAGCCACTGAGGGTTATTCATGGCGCCAGGTCAGGAAAGATACATCACGAAAACACGCCTATATAATTTTGACCCCCTTAAACCCCACTTTTATATAGTAAAACTGGGGTTTACAGGGGTATGCATTATTTTTCTTATTTCTGCTCAAAAACATAGATTGTGGGTACTCGTTAGAACCGCCTCGGTGAGGTGGTTCTAACGAGTGCCCACAATCTATGTTTTGAGCAGAAATATGAAAAATATCAGAATTTCTATATGAAAACTTTCAGTTTTTATTGGTGAAATTTTCAATATATTTGAATAGGCGTGTTTTCGTAATGTGCTGAGAATTTAGGAAGTCTTTTAGATCTTCTATACAAAACTGTATGTTGAGAGTACTCAATGAGGCGATTCTAATGAGAACACACAACCTACAATTCCATGATAAAATAAAAAAAATCCCCTTAATATTTGTTGTCTTGAGCTATCGGAAAAATTCCATAGGGACTCAAAAACGAATTCGAATCATCAAAGGTAAACTGACGAATCATAGGTGTTCGAGTCCATCACGAAAACATACCTATATAATTTTGACCCCCTTAAACCCTTACTTTTATATAGTAAAATTGGGGTTTACAGGGATATACATTACTTTTCTTATTTCTGCTCAAAAACATAGATTGTGGGTACTCGTTAGAACCGCCTCGACGAGGCGGTTCTAACGAGCACCCACAATCTATGTTTTTGAGCAGAAATAAGAAAAAATATTTTTTTTTTTATCTGAAAAGTTTCATTTTTTGGTGAAAAAAATTTCAGTATATTTGAATAGGCATTTGTTCGTAATGCATCGAGGTTTTACTGTATATAGAAAAATACAGAGGTAAAATATTGCACCAACTACTATATGGTTATGATGTGTATATTTAATCAAGACCCTGAGACACCATAAAGCCCTATTAAATATTCAAAATGGTAGTCCCCATACAGGCAATTTTGAAATATTCAAACCGCGAAAAGCATTCCTACTTTTAGTCACATTTTGATTAAATTTTCATCAAATTACATGGTTTATCAAGACCTTAAATTTCAGATACATTGATTATAAATTGACTAAGACATACCATATAATATATTAGATGAAAAAAAAAGACATACATTAAATAGCTCCAGATTAGAGGGGTATCAGGACATGCATATCTCTAATTCCTTTACAAAATCATGTTATGGCTACTCCATTCCGAAAACACGCCCGTTTAAATATATAGAAAATTTCACCTCCAAAAACTGAAAATTTTCAGATAAAAAAAAAAAAACTCTGATATTTTTCATATTTCCGCTCAAAACATAAATTGTGGGTACTCGTTAGAACCGCCTCGACGAGTACCTAAAATCTCTGTGTTTGAGCAGAAATAAAAATCAATAATGTGTACCCCTGTAAATCCCAATTTTAATATTTAAAAGTGGGGTTTAAGGGGGTCAAAATTATATAGGCATGTTTTCGTGATGCAGTAGAATCGCCTGGCAGATATATAATGCCAAAAATATCAATATTTTTCTTATTTAATCTATACAAAATCGAATGTTGTGATTTACTCATTTGAGTGCCTTACTGAAGCGCTTCAAACATATATACACAACATAATTGGTTTCTTGGAGAAATAAGAAAATATAATCTAGATATTCCTCTTTAGTTACTCAAGACATGTAAGTTATGGTATTTTTACCATATACATATAACACAAGGAAATTGTGGGATATTTGGTCATAAGGCACTGTTAAGACAAATTAGCCAGCGCACGACAAAACCTACAACATGACTTGTTCGACCAGCGAAGACTCAGATCAGCCTGCGCATCCGCGCAGTCTGATCAGAGCCTTCGCTGATCGCATTTGTCTACTGCAGCCTTCAGTCTATCCAAAGAGGGATAAATGAGAACCCTTGCCATACTGGATGGATGTACAGGCTGATCTGAGTCTTTGCTGGTAACACAGGTCTTATTGTAAGTTTTGTCGTGCGCTATCTCAAATTTATTCAGTGCAAAAATTTGACAGAAATATACATAACAAAGAACTTAAACTGGGCCCAGTTGTTCAAAGCATCCTTAGCTTAACGAGCTCGTTAGTGGTCAAAATGTTAACTGTTCTAGTAAGTACAATATCTAATTGACAGATATTTTTGCTGAAAAAATGTGAGTAGCTTTTGCAAATTCCAAAGGTAATCTTTTTTTTTCAGCAAAAAAAAAAAAAAAAAAAAATAACGGATATTTAATGATCAAAGTTTTAACGATACGTTAACTAACGCATTGTTAGTTTTGAACAACTGGGCCATGGTGTTTAACGACTGCAGCATTCTTAGAATTCGTCAACGAAACGACACTAATGATATAGACACTATTTTCACTATATATTATCGAAGAACATGGAGGTGCTTAACAGACTTGTACACGGTGGCTGTTTTTATTGTTGCATTTCTAAAATATCAAAACAAATAGATAAATTTGGCACCAAAAAAAAACATTTTAGAACATAATCAGGTAGAGAAAATTAAATGACATCTGTTAACCCTTTGTCATGCTAAAAACATTAAGGTGCCACGCCCACTTCTAATTTTCAGCCAATCAGATTACTCGATCCGGATTGTTGAAATAAATTTACATATTTAATGGCAAACAGTGCAAATCCAGATCGTTTGGCTTCTTTAGAAGCCAACTGATCTGAAGATTCTCTGTTTGCAAAGGTAGGGCATATCCGGGTTCAGCAGTACAACGGTTAAAAATTAATATAATAAAAGTCATGTATCGGATTTATGCAAGCTTTTTTTTTTTTTTTTTTCTCAGCATGTGTGGGTGGAAGTACTAGACACTCCGATTTACGTAATAAATATTTCCCGATATGAACTGATGAAATGGCCCTGATCTTTTATAATGAACCCGGAGCTGATACGGCGGGAGTATATGAACAAAGCTTCGTATTTGCTCAAAGATTTCTAATCTCAGATACCAAGGAACGTTTGATTGATTTTTGGGAGGTGTCTACTTATCGTTAAAAGAAAATTGATTCGCAGGTGGTTAAGACGTACCTTATACCGTATAGCTTCAATGACTCGAACATCGATGACTCGTTGACATGGCTGGTTCAAACAATTTTTTGCGTCCTTAGGAAATTTATCCGATAGCTCAAGAAAACAAATATTTAGTGGTATTTTAGAGAGATTTTCTTATTATATACTGAAAAGGCATGCTGTGTGTACTCATAAGAATCGCCTCATCGAGGCGATTCTAATGAGTGCACTCAACATACCATTGTTTTATAGAAGAATGAAAAAAACTTCCCTTAATTATCATCATTTACCGCCTGACCTAGCTGGCACTGTGGTTAACACTAAGTGGCTCAAACTATCAATGTTTAGAACAAATTTCAATTTTCTATGCTAAATTGCTTTCAGTCATCACGCACAGAAATTACTTACAACCAAAGAAACGAGGCAATAGTAAATGTTGATATTTATTAGTTAGTCATAGTGTAGGTGATTATCGGTGCATGTCAATATAGCATGCAAAAACTCTTTGAAATCATAAAAAAATGTCCAGAATAATATATCTCAAATGCCTGCCTGCAAACACATCACCTAGCAATCGAGTGCCAACTTGGACAAAAACAAAAGTATATGTTCGACAAAAAATAAAACTGTCAGTCAAACCTAAGAACGAACATAGCAAAACGAAGCCCCGATTTTCGTTCACGTTTATCCAGGTATCTTATGATTCTAAATACAACCGGAATAAACTTCCTTGATATATGTGCGCATGCTGCCCGGATCAGATTTTTTCTTTTTTTTTTTTTTTTTTTTTCATATTTAGTATCATAAGTTCCCATTCTATCGACTTGGAGATAATTAATCCAGATAAATCTTCAGAAAAAGTGATTGATTCGTACGGGCTGTATCAAGCGAAAGAGTCCCTTCGAGCATGCGCAAAATGTGCGAATTCACATCATCCTGCGCACGCCCAGTCTCATCCGGGCATTTGTTCACCATTGATACAGTCTATAGTATCCAATGATTCTGGCAGCGGACAGCGAATGCCCTGATCAGACTGCGCGGATGCGCAGTCTGGTCTGGGCCTTCGCTGACCGCGCATGCCCCGAAGGCACATTTTCGCTTGTCGCGGTCCATATTATACTTCCCACAGAAAATACGTCAAAAGAAAAGATTTGAGTTCCATTGAACGTTAAAAAGGCTTTAATTCAAACGGAAAAAAAAACAACAAAAAACTAAGGCCCTGTTTCAGCCTTTGTACTGAGCTACACCATAATTTCAGAGTATTTGCTATTAAACCAACAGATTCTACGAACGTCGGCCTCCTTCAGAGAAAGAGCGAAGGCCCTGATCAAACGACACCGATCTGCAGGCCGAGTTGGGCTGTTCATTTATGCCCTAAAGCCTTTCACTGCTCGGATCGACTCTTGTTACAATTCATCGGCCTACATATGAGCCGAAACGGCCAAAAACATGTCTTCGGACATGTGCGCCCAGCGAAGATTCAGATCAGACTGCGCATTCGCGCAGTCTGATCAGAAGCTTCACAGGGCGCATTTTGGATATCCAAGGATAAAATTTTCTTTATGCGGACAACGAAGACTCTGACCTTACTGCGCGGATGCGCAAGCTGATTTGAGTCTTCGTTGGCCGCACATATCAGGAAGTACGTTTTCTCACGTTGCGGTTCATTATGCACTCTTGGTACATGTGGCATTTATCATGACCTAGAACGGATATTGTATGTGCAGGTGCAGACGACAAGAATGTGATTAGACATCTCAAATAGATACTACCGAAGAATGCACATCTCTTAAGGAGAAGGTATCCTCCTTCGAATTCTGTATCCA
Source organism: Anodontia alba (assembly GCA_964016985.1). NCBI lineage: Eukaryota > Metazoa > Mollusca > Bivalvia > Lucinida > Lucinidae > Anodontia > Anodontia alba. The sequence continues at coordinate 20,891,395 of OZ024821.1, forward strand.
ATTTTAAAGGGCGATAATTTCTATAGAAAGCAAGTTGTCTCCCTAGTATTTAAAAACCTTCAAAATGGGTGCTATTCTTAATGGAAAAATCACTCTCCAGAGGGTTCAAATTCTTTCCTTTAATAGCAGCGCTCCATTAGAAGGGGTCTACCCTAGAAGGAATGAATTTGCTTCCTCTTGGGAGAAAATTGTTTCCTTATAGAGTAGATCCTTGTCAGGAAACGATTGATGTGCAGGAAAGCAAACGAGGTAACAAAAGTTGTCTCCCTTTTATAAAAAAAAAGGCGAAAAATCTATCAGGTGTATCAAGTCCTCTTTAACCCATTAAAGACTAAATAAGCTCTCCCACACTATACATATACAGTGTATATTGGAAGAGTCCATTTTCGATTTTAGGTATGTCAAGCTATATGATGCAGATATTCCTAAAAAAATGGTTGAACTATTTGCAAACAGTGGAGACCCTGATCAGACGCCGCGTTGTGCGGCGTCTGATCTGGGTCTGCACTGCTTGCCAGTAACCCGTTTAGAGGTCTCCAGTCTTCAATGGGTTAAGTTTTTCATACGTGTGCGAAAAATGTTGCGGTTTCGCCAACAGCACCTTTCGAACATGCCTACATATTAGCGACAACGTGAGAAAACGTACCTTCGGACATGTGCGCCCAGAGATGATTGAGATCAGCCTACGCATCCGCGCAGTCTGATCAGAATCTTCACTGCGCACTTTCTGGATGGCTAAGGATGCAAAATTTCTTCACCATCACGAAAACATGCCTATATAATTATGACCCCCTTAAACCCCACTTTTATATAATAAAACTGGGGTTTACAGGGGTATACATTACTTTTCTTACTTTTGCTCAAAAACATAGATTGTGGGTACTCGTTAGAACCGCCTTGCAGAGGCGGTTCTAACGAGTACCCACAATCTATGTTTTGAGCAGAAATATGAAAAATATCAGAGTTTTTTTTTTTCAGTTTTTGGAGGTGAAATTTTCTATATATTTGAATAGGCATGTTTTCGTAATGCGCGGAAAACTAATACTCTTATCAGACTGCACAGGCGGATTTGAATCTTAGTTGGGTGCATATGTCCGAAGGTACTATTTCTGATGTTACGGGTCAAATGAATTAGTAATAAGATTTAACTGAAAGTTCGGACGACTTGATTGGTTGAACCATGATGGTTATCTTGTCGTTTTACATTATATCGCAGTGGAGCTGATCAGCGTCAAACTAACTGGGACTCAACTAAACAGAAGGCCGCATGCTGGGTGAGAAGGGCATGGGAAGATTCAGTGGGCTGTACATGAATGTTGTACATTGTATCCCCGCCCCTCGCTCCCCTCAGATGCTCCACCCCCTCCCGCCCTCGCCCCCGCCCCGAACACACACACCACCACTACCGCCAGCATCACATCACCCACAAAAACGCAAAAATCTGCAGACAATTAAAGTGACTAGAAGTGACAAGTCAAGAAAACTTAAGATGCATCAGCCAACTGCCTTTTGGTTCCCTCCTTTTGCAGTATCGTTAGAATGTTCAGGTCCTTGTACTCTCATCCGTAGCTTCTTTTTCCAGTCTCTAATTCCGAGCTGGCTGCTTTAATGATTTGTTAAACAGCACAAATAAAATATTCGAGCCATGTTGCTCATCACGAAAACACACCTATATAATGTCGAGCCCCTTAAACCCCACTTTTATATAGTAAAACTAGGGATAACAGGGGTATAAATTATTTTTCTTATTTCTGCTCAAACACAAAGATTGTGGGTACTCGTTAGAACCGCCTCGCCGAGGCGGTTCTAACGAGTACCCACAATCCATGTTTTGAGCAGAAATATAAAAAAAATATCAGAATTTTTTAGCTGAAAATTTTCAATTTTTGGTGGTAAAAATTTCAGTATATTTGAATAGGCTTGTTTTCGTAATGTCATATTTCCCCTCCTCTCACTCCTCCTCACCACAACCATGCCCCGAGGCCGCTGCCCTCCGCATACCCGCTTTAATTGTTCCAATCCTGTGTAAGATGTGTTTTTTTTTTGTTGTTGTTGTTGTTTTTTTTAATTTGCACGTTTACTGTGAGGACCATTTTTATTAGACAGATCAGAATTTTAACTGATAATCTTTAAAATGATATAGTTGATCTGCAATATATGCCCAGATCGTGTGCTGGATCACTCTAATCAGAGTCTACGATGCTCTCTCTCTCTCTCTCTCTCTCTCTCTCTCTCTCTCTCTCTCTCTCTCTCTCTCTCTCTCTCTGAACGTACGTACGCACATGCACGCACCTACATACGTACATACATACATACATACTCAACTAGGTCCAGAGATTTTGTGCGCGAGCGTTTCTATCAGTCTGCACAAATGCACAAGCTGGTTGCGTTTGGAACTGTACTTTCGCAGACCCTTGAAGACTGCTTTTATCTCGATGATATTCAGACGCTTTAACCCCTCCCTATACTTATCCTGAATTTTAAAGAAGAATTTTATGAGGTACGCCCCTGTTATTTGTGGCCGGGTGGCAGGCAGACAGCAAATTTTCAATTAATGAAGCAGATCATACATAATGCCACTTATGTTTTAACTCTTTCGGCGCCAAATTTCAGACGACATTTGTCGTCTGCTTTTTTATTTTAACAAACTATCGCTTGGAAAGACGTTTATACGTAAAGTTGATTGACTGAATGTCAAACAGCGTAGATCCAGATGAGACGGCTCATTGAGATCTATGTTGTTTGCAAAATCCTATTATTATCGTCTGTGGCAGTGAAAGAGTTAATGCAAATCAATAATTTATACGCTAATTTAGTTTTATCATCATAATTTACAATGCCCTCACGTCTGATCGTTCTACCTTTTATCTTATGTAATGCAAATATACGTTGCGCCGTGTCAAATGAAATTATGCATATAATAATATGCGTTGATCAGCCAGTGGATTTATCGGCCTGCGCAGATGCTCAGTCTAATCAGAAATAGCTCCAAATAAGGCATTTTATTTAGCCAAAAATGTATTAGGTTAAGTATTGTCCTGCTGAATAAATTAAGATGCCACACCCACTTCTAATTTTCAGCCAATCAGATTGCTTGATCTGGATTGTTGCTATAAATTAACATACTTAATTGCAGACAGTGCAGATCCAGATCAGTTGGCTTCATCAGAAGAAGCCAACTGATCTGGATCTACATTGTTTGCAAAGCTGGATATATCCTGGTTCAGCATGACAAGGGTTAATATTTCTCGTAATTCTCCATGAAAGCATATTTTGTGGGTATTCATCATAAGCGCCTCAATGACGCGCTTCTAATGAATATCTACAAGATATGTTTTCGCCAGCCTCGGTTGTTCAGTCGGATACGCGTCCGACTGGTGATCAGAAGGTCACGGGTTCGATCCTCGCCGGGCCCGGAAATATTCTTTCGTGGAGATTGATCATGAAATAGTTTCTACTGTCATTCTCCATTCCGCTGATTCAAGAAAGGCGGTTATCCGTTTCTGGCTAAAGAATGTGCACAAATAATGGCTAACGGATTAGAGGACAAAGCCTGCCCAGGAAAAGTGTTATTATGTAAACCGACCGGCTCGACATGACCTGAACAGTGTTGATTGGGCTGTTAAATTCCAAACCAACCGACATACGTTTTCATAGGGAAATAACGATATGCAGTCGACTCTTGTTATCTCGAAGTCCAAGGGGGTCTCTAAAATACTTCGAGATATCCGTACTTGAGACATATCAGATTTGCAGAATTGAGGATATAATAAACCTAACAACCACAATTCACAAAAATGAATATGCAGTTTGACTCCTGAAATTAGAGATATATTGAAAAATTGTGGAAAAGAGGAGAAAATGTTCCCTTAGGAGCAATTTCTCCTCTTTTCCACAATATTTGGCTACCTACTGTTAGATTTTCATGTTAAAACAGGGACCAGATTTTCACTTCGAGATAGGCGGTTATTCCAGATAAGCGAAGTCGAGATAACGAAAGTCGACTGTATTTATCTTGATACCCCTCTTACCTGGAGCTATGTCAGAGTTTTCGCAATCCGCTTGTATACACTGAAATAACCGAATACGGAGAAATGTATCAACGGACAAGAAAAAAAAAACAAAACAAAAAAAAACAACAACAACTAAGCATTCTTTATGAATCTAAAGCGGGCCGTTATCGGCCCGTCAGGGTAGCTGACGGGCCGATAACTGCCAGCTATAGATTTATAAAGAATGCTAGCTGGGCAAGCATCATGAGACATTGGGAAATCTTAGGGGATCTGACTTTGTGTGGTTTTAAACATGCTGAAAAATACATTTTACCTGGCACGGATCTGGTGATAAGATGTAAAATTTTGGACCTTATTTGATCGTGTTCAGTTTAGTAGTAGTAGTAGTCGTAGTAGTAGTAGTAGTGTAGTGTAATAGTAGTTAGTAGTAGTAGTAGTAGTAGTAGTAGTAGTAGTAGTGGTGTTGTAAAAGTAGTAGTAGTGTAGTGGTAGTAGTTGTTGTTGTAGTAGTAGTGTAGAAGTAGTAGTAGTAGTGGTAGTAGTAGTGCAGTAGTAGTAGTTATTATTATTATTGTTATTATTAGTATTAGTAGTTAGTACTAGTAGTATAGTAGTAGTAGTAGCAATAGTAATACTGTAGTAGAAGTGCAGTAGTAGTTAGTAATGGTAGTAGTTTAGTAGTAGTACTAGTAGCAGTAGTAGTAGTAATGTAGTAGTAGTAGTAGTTGTTGTTGTTGTAGTAGTACTAGTAGTCGTAGTTGTAGTAGTGTACAAGTAGTAGCAGCAGCGGCAGCAGTTGTAGCAGTAACAGTATTATTTCGTACCGTCACATTATGTAAACTCGCGTATGTTACATGTTTACGTCTGAGCCATTGTTCCATACAAGCCAATTTTTAACCAAGATATTGATATTTTTTCTCATTTCTCCACAAAACATATGCCGTGGTTACTCATTAGTAGCACCTCGTAGTTGTGTGGAAATGAGAAAAATTCTTATCTTTATATCCCTCTTATCTAGAGTTATGGAAGTCCTGGCATTTTCATCATATAATGTAGGATAATATGAGTTTGATTTCGGTTTTAAGCGCTTAAAGACAGACCTGTGCAGTGGAAAATGTTGCAAGAAGTAACAAAGATTTAATTGCATAATTCTGAAAAAAAAATATAATGTGGATCTCTACAGTTTCACTATATATTATGGGGAACACGGGGACACATGCGAAAAACAGTACATGTACATAACATACCTTGTGTGGAGATATTAATTTAAATGGCATGAATATGATTTTCGTTGCTATTGCTACAAATCTGTGTACCAGACGATCAGACAGCATAATAGTATTCGTAAAACCAAAAAACAACCGTGACGGTGTTGTTTTATTTTCGTAAAAATGGTTACAACAAAAGTACATTATAAACAAAAGAATATTTAAATTATAATCTATATTTTTGTTTCCTTTTGTATTTGCGAAGATTTGAACTCCAAACCGGCTGCAATAGAAATAAATTAAAGACAAGAAAATAAATTAGATTTCCTTTCGCTTTGCGGTGATTCGAAGTCCTACCTGCCTGATCCACTGTCTTTGCGGTGATTCGACTTCTTACCAACTAGTCCTTTTGGCTATTGCACCCAACAGTCCTTGTAACAAAAGAATGTTTTTGTCACCTGGAAAATGGGAAAAATATTAAATAGTCTTAGCTATGCGTATTTACAGCCCAAAATACCATCGTATTTAATCTTTGAAAAGAATAAGAGATGCAAGAGATACATATTCTTCCTTATCAAATATCATTTGAAATTATAAAGATATTTATAAGATGATAGTGTTCCTGTTTCGAATTGTTAACGTCAGGAAATTTGGGTCTCTTAGGATATTCGGTATTATCGTTCAGACCCAGTATCATTTCATATTTTAAGGATACTCATGAAAAACAACCCGTTTAGAGGACTAAGTCTGCCCAGTGAAAAAACAAAACAAAAACAACTCCATTGAGAGGTTGTTCCATTACGAAAACAAGCCTATTCAAATATACTGAAAATTTTACCACCAAAAACTGAAAATTTTCAGATAAAAATTCTGATATTTTTTCATATTTCTGATCAAAACATAGATTGTGGGTACTCGTTAGAACCGCCTCGACAAGGCGGTTCTAACGAGTACCCACAATCTATGTTTTTGAGCAGAAATAAGAAAAATAATGTATACCCCTGTAAACGTGGGGTTTAAGGGGGTCAAAATTATATAGGCATATTTTCGTGATGAACGTCAAAATGAGGCTTGCGAAGCAGCATTTTCTACCAGTAACACTTTCTAAACCAGTAACAATTTCTAAATAACACACTGTGTGGAGAAGATGAGATATTAATTTAAAATCATGAATATGATGTACAGAGCTGTTGATACAAGCCTGTGTACCAGACGATCAGACAGCAAGGACGGGGTCAATTCACATAATTAATGGAGTTTGAAATGTAGACTGGCTCCAGTCTGTAGTGACTAAATATTTATTCTTTTAAGCCTGTTTGATACATCCTATAAAATAAAAGCAATATCATGATTCTAAAGGCTGGTCACTATTGATTTGAAAAATCCGAAAAGAAAAATTTAGGTTCATTTGATTCTCTAAGTACAATTAATGTAGTTTTATGCGGTCATTGCTTAAATCAATAGGTTGAAGCCAGTCTATTTTAAAGGCTGTGCGCGCGCGCAAGGTGGATAGATTTTAAATGTTGACTACATTAATACCATAGTTTTGACAGTGTTTGCAGCGCTTTTTTTAACGGATAGCACCGTATTCATTAAGGGATGACATCGTTCCTTAATATCATTTTTAAAGTATGACAACAAGTAATCCATAGCTTAGGAAGTAAAATGGCCAGCAAATTATATTTGTGTAACTTCGATTAAAATTTCGACTGCCACAGGCGATAATAATAGGTTTTCGCAAACAGCATAGCTCCAGATAAGACGGCTAAGTAAGCCGTCTCATCCGGATCGACGCTGTTTGACATTCAGTCTTTCAACTGTACATATAAGCGTTTTTCCAAATGATAGTTTGTTAAAATAAAAAAAAAAAGCAGACGATAAATGTTGTCTGAAATTTGAGGCCGAAAGAGTTAAAACTTCGACGTACACGAGCCGTCTCAAGTGAAAACGTGTCTTCGAGCGTGGGCGAAATGCTGTTGCTTATATCATCTTGTGTCAGTGCTCCATGCTGTCTCGTTTGTTTTGATTCACCTGTAATAAATTCTGTTGTCGGCAATGATTTTAAAAGAACCCACTGAAGGTCCTCATCAGATTGCGAAGTTGTACAGGCTGAGTTGGGTCTTCGCATTTGCTCAGACGACATCTTTTGCATATGAAACGCCCCACCTTACAGAATATTGAAACCAACTCCAGATAGCGGCGTTCCGTTAAAGTCAAGTACTTTTTATCTAGTCTCCCCCCTAGAACGCTCCATGCCACAACAGGAGTTTGGAGCTCGTGACGTAGAACAGGCAGATCTCATCTACTTTCATTTTCTTGTCACTGTCAAACTGTAACTGTTAAAACTGTGTCACTACACTTGAACAAGTAGTCCCCCACATATTAATTCTGGACCTCCACTTCTTTGCCTCTGAATGTCTTGCAGAGCCCGAAATGGATAAAATTCTGCGGACTTCTTCCAGACAGAACGGTTTGAGCAAACAGTGTAAACACAGATCGCGGCTTCTTCTGCCTTCTGCACTGCCATTTGGACGCCAATATTTTAGTACATAATATGGTAGTCATACCGTCTTGTAGAAACGGTAGGATGTTTTGTAAGTACTCTTTTCCGTGGCGCTTTCAAGTACCTATATTTGTGATGTAGGTTATATGGTGTGTTCGGTGACACCACCTGCATGCAATATAGCGATACCAGTCAGAATGAGGAAAATGAGGAAATGTACCTGCTAACATTTGCGCCCAACGAAGACTCAAATCAGCCTGCGCATCTGCGCAGTCTGACCAGAGTCTTCGTTGTCCAAAATGCTCCCAATGAAGATTCTGATCAGACTGTGCGAATGCGCAGTCTGATCTGAATCTTCACTGGGCACACAGGTCCGAAGGTTTTGCTCAGATGTGTCTGACTTAATAGGTAATCAGTATACCTAATTTATTTCATGGCACAATAAAATTCTCTGTCAACTTCAAGGAAAAGACCGAGATAGTTAAAAAAATCACGTAATAGAATGATGTGCCCGTGAGAAATTGGTCCCTCTCGCATATGCGCACCCAGATCAGTCTGCACTTTTGTGCAGTCTGATAAGGACCGATGCTAATCCTTAAAGCGCCAAGCGCGCTTGTAGTAGACGACTTTACATAAAACAAAAATTTTTAATTTTCTCTGAGAATTATCTTATAAATATACCACAAAATGTCGCCTGTTGCATTTATGATTTTAGTGTGGTTAAAATTTCGGATCTCGGACAAAAAAATATCATTCCCCCACCCCACCCACCGCCATGTACCAACAAATGTTGTTGGTTTTTTTATTTTTGTTGTTTTTTTTGTTGCTGTTTTTTTTTTTTTTTTTGTCTATTATGGATATATGCATATTTTTATAACTTCAAGGAGACAATGCAACAGAATAGGTATGAATGTAACAGAACAGGCATGTTTTATGGCGGCTGGCTTTTTCACAAAGTTCAGCAACGCACGTTGCGTTAGTACATTGTACCTGGGTGGGTGATTGCTTGACTTCATGGCAGAAGCGTTTTTCGCGACAAACGCTACATTTTGCAGCGTTGAGATGAGATATGACACCATCATCATCTCGGTATACCGTTAGTTTGGTTGTGTTGAGGTTTTACGGCCCAGTCAACCCAATGGGGTCATGTCGAGCGCGGTCAGTTTACCTAGCCACACGTTTACTGGGCAGGCTTAGTCCTCTAAGCGGTTCACCAGTATTGTGCGCATTCTTTCGCCAGAAACTGACAACTGCCCTTCTTGAATCAGTGGAAGGGAGAAAATGACCGTAGAAAATATTTCATGATCAATCGCCACGAAAGAATGTTGCCGACCTCGGCGAGGGTTGAACCAACGACCTCCTGGTCTCCAGTCGGACGGCGCATCCAACTGAGCCACCGAGGCCGGCCTTTCGGGATACCGTTAGCATAAAAAGATGTCCATGACAGCGTTACACAGTCCTTCCTCGGTTCTGCAGGGTGGGCAGTGTTGGTGAAGTCAAGAGAAGAGGGGGAGAAATTGAAATTGTATTTGCACTAGTCTCTTTGGAGGCGTAGGTTCGAATCCTACCGCCTACCGCTGCCATGAAATGTTTATTTTTTTTTTTTTTTTTTTTTTTTTTTTTGCTAAATGCCACCTTGCAGTACGGTAGGGGTGGAACGCTGCAAACGCTTAGCATGCTTGGTAAATTATTCAGCAGACGACATTTTGATTTTTGCTCAAAAATAAGTGTTGTCATTTCATGCAAATTGTCTCCTTTTGAGACAATTTGCATGAAATGTCGAAGTCTGTTTTCTGAAAAAAAATGAAAAATATTTTCAATATGTCGTCTGCTGAATTAGCCCATAGAATGGTAAAGGTTAAACCCGCGGTAAGAATAAGGTCTTCCGGAGATACGCGGACTAGATGCAGAAATAGAATATATCGGCAATAACAAAGGCCCTTATCAGATGGCGCAAATACGCATGCTAACCTACATCTGCACTGTTTGCATGTACGACGAAGCTCTTTTCGCAGATAGTCGAACTTCAATGCCTAGTACATCTTTGAGACCATTGAAATTTGTTCTAGACCTGATGGGTAGTTCGAGCCTTTTGATTAAGAGGGATTAATCATAGCGCCAGGTCAGGAGGCAAATGAGGACACTTTAGGAATGTCTTTTCAATCTTCTTTAAAATAATGGTATGTTGAGCGTACCCATTAGAATCGCCTCCAATGAGTACACACAACATACATTTTCATTATAAAATAAGAAAGTTTTACTTAAAATTTCCCAAGATTTGTTGTATTGAACTATCAGAAGAATTTCCAAGAGACTCAAAAAAGAGTTCGAATGAGTCACGTAAACGAGCCATCGGTATTCAAGTCATTGAAATTCTACTGTATATACTCTTGGAAACAACGAACATATAAAAGAACAAAATAAGGAGCCTCACTTTCATTGACACTCTTCATATGATGAATAACATGGTTTGCAGGGCTGTGTATTTCACGACTGACACTGAGCATCGAGACTCATCTCATTTGACAGCAATGTAGATTGCAGAGCTGCATATGTTGCGACTGACAACTTACCATTGAGACTTCTCTCTCCATTTGAGAACAGGGTAGATTGCAGGGTTGCATATGTCATGATTGACAACTGACTCTTCTCTTCATATGACAGCAATATAGATTGCATATGTCACGACTGACAACTGACTATTGAGACCCTTGTCCTCATATGACATCAATGTAGAGTGCAGGGTTTTATATGTCACGACTGACAACTGACCATTGAGACGCTTATCTCCATACGACAGCGATGTAGTTTGCAGGACTGAATTTGTCACGACTGACAACAGTCTATTGAGCCTCTTCTCTTCAATACGACAGCAATGTAGATTGTAGTATTGCATAAATCACGACTAACAACTCTTCTATTCATATGACAGCAATGTAGATTGCAGGGTTGCATATATCACCATTGACAACCTACTATCGATACTCTTCTCTTCATATGACAGCAATGAAGATAGCAGGGCTGCTTTTGTCACAACTGGACACCGAAACTCTTGTCATCATATGATAGCAATTTAGATAGTAGAGCTTCATATGTAACGACTGACCATTGAGACTCTTCTCTTCATATGCCGGCCTCGGTGGCTCAGTTGGATGCGCCGTCCGACTGGAGACCAGGAGGTCGCGGGTTCAACCCCCGCCGAGGTCGGCAACATTCTTTCGTGGAGATTGATCATGAAATATTTTCTACGGTCATTCTCTCCCTTCCGCTGATTAAAGAAGGGCAGTTGTCAGTTTCTGGCGAAAGAATGTGCACAATACTGGTTAACCGTTTAGAGGACTAAGCCTGCCCAGTAAACGTGTGGTCAGTAAACGTGTGGTTAGGTAAACTGACCGCGCTCGACATGACCCCATTGGGTTGACTGGGCCGTGAAACCTCAACACAAACAAAAATCTTCTCTTCATATGACAGCAATAAATTGCAGTGATGTATATATACGAGCTGATAACTGATCACTGAGGCTTATTTCCCTTCATAGGACAGCAATGTAGATTGTAGGGCTGAATATGTCACGACTGACAACTAACTATTGAGACTGTTCCCTTCATATGACAGCAAGGTAGATTGCAGAGCTGCATATGTCACAAGTGAAAACTGACCATTGCGACTTTTCCCCTCATACGACAGCAATGTTGATTGCTATGCTGCATATGTCACGACTGACAACTGATCATTGAGACGCTTCTCTTCATAAGACAGCAATGTAAATCGCAACAACTGTAAACGGACCTATGCGACTCTTCTCGTCATACAAAAGCATTGTAGACTGCATTGCTGCATGTATCATGACTCACAACTTACCACTGATACTGGCAGTAGATTGCAAGGCTGCATACGTCACGACTGGCAGCTGATTTATCTCCTTTTCTGTTTGTAGTTTGTTCAACACAGCTTGGTAAAGCCGGAGTAATATCTGATAAGGACATCAAGACATCCTCTGGATTAGTTAGTTCTAATACGCTTACAGGTAAGAATTGTCATTGCCATATTTAACCTTAAAAACGCTAATCGCATGTAGTGCAGCAGGCAGCAGAAATATATATATATAGATATATATATCTGTGTGTGTGTCGTCTGCTACGACTCTGCTTAGCGTTTTTAAGTTAAATTTTGTAGCTAAACAGTGTCAGGCCTAAAAACGGTTCATATTACTGTAATAAAAGCTTACCTTACTCAAGTAAGGATACAGTGTAGGTTAAAATATTATTTTTAAGCATTTTTTTTTTTTTTTTTTTTTTTTTTTTACATTTCTAAAGAATTTGTTCCTCAATTAGATGTGAAATACATACGAAATACAAAAACTACAAATTTCTGTCTTTAATATTAAATCTGTTATTTGAAAAAAAAGTCCTTTTTTATATTGAGTTGCTTTTCATCACGAAAACATACCTATATAATTGTGACCCCTTTAAACCCCACTTTTATAAAGTAAAACTGAGGTTTACAGGGGTACACATTAGTTTTCTTATTTCTGCCCAAGAACATAGATTGTGGGTACTCGTTAGAACCGCCTCGCCGAGGCGGTTCTAACGAGTACCCACAAGCTATGTTTTGAGCAGAAATATGAAAAATATCAGAGATTTTCAACTGAAATTTTTCAGTTTTTGGAGGTGAAATTTTCTATATATTTGAATAGGCGTGTTTTCGTAATGTATTTGCTTGCCAACATTACCATTTAAATGAAAATGACTGAACATTACCTACAGTGATAAATACTGCTTTCTCATTACGAAAACATGCCTATTCAAATATACTGAAAAGTTAATCTCCGAAAAATTGAAAATTTTCAGACAAAAAAATTCAAATATTTTTCATATTTCTGCTCAAAACATAGATTGTGGGTACTCGTTAGGACCGCCTCGCGGAGGCGGTTCTAACGGATACCCACAATCAATTTTTTGAACAGAAATAAGAAAAATAATGTATACCCCTGTAAACCCCAGTTTTACTATATAAAAGTGCGGTTTAAGGGGGTCAAAATTATATAGGCATGTTTTCGTGATGTGTTACATGTATGAGCTGCTCTTTATCTACAATGATCGCAGAGTGACCAGAGCATTCTAAAGCCTCGATGCTGAGGAATGAATAGCTTTTGGGGTTAGGACCATGATGTAAATTGCTGTCCATCATTGTATCATAACACAGCAGTTCTCAGCTTTTGCCTTTCAACAGAGGCTGATTATTTTTGCTTAACTATTCCAGAAAGGAAGCTTTTCAGGTCTGCTGTTGAACAGTCTTGGAAAGGCTGGCCTTACTTTTGTCCAGATTCATGTCTGTAGTTATGAGAAAATGAAGATTGATTGGTCTTCCACAAATGTCGCTTATTTCTACATAGTGCAGATCAATAATCTGAGAAAAAAAGGGATTCAACTTTTTCATTTCTCAGTTGACTAAACTAAAGTTTGGAATATTGTCTCAAACAGCATAGTAGTGTTTCTTTGTAACTGCTTCCATTCAGAATTAGTTTGGGTCTTTATGAGTTGAAGGGTTAAATTTACTATTTAATTAGTTTGGGCATAACTTTACTTTTAAACATATTTGTTTTTAATTTTGTGATACAGTTTTGTTCACCAATACATCTTCAGTCGACCCCAAAATTTGGGGCTCTGTCGGGGTCTTTGCTTTGATACTGAAACAACAAATATTCTGACAGGGCTAAAATGGGATATGTTGGTAACCACCATTTACTTACTAGATTCAGATAAAAACCAGTTAAGTAATTTAAAAGTATGAAATCTCACCTTTGAAATGATATATAACATGAACTTGTTACTGCTAGGAAAAATGCTGAAAAGGTATAAACATAGTTGGGATCATTTGGATTAACTGTATCTTTAAGGGAACAGATACACTTTATTGGGAGATAGCTCTGTGAAAATGGGTTTTGCCTCCCTTCTGTAAAATTCTTTCCTTTTGGGACCGGCTATTTTTCATAATGTTTTTGATGTGCAGGAAGTAACAAAAATTATCCAACTTGTAAAATAGCTAAACATCAAACCAGTTGTATCCATTTACCTAAAATTGGATTACTTCACAAAGTGTTTCAGTAAGTATATGTACACCCAAATAAATATTCTTGATATTCTATTAGTTAATGCACTAACTTTGAATTGTGCATCTATCTATCTGTGTGTGTGTGTGTGTGTGTGTGCGTGTGTGTGCGTGTGTGTGCGTGCGTGTGTGTGCGTGTGCGTGCATGCTTTCAACTTAGCCTACCATGCAACGACATACGCGTATGTGTGCGTGTGTGTTTGAAGTCACTGTTGTTGCTTGTATTTGTCGTTATTTTTTATTTTTTTTTTTTTTTATTTTATTTTTTTTTTTTTTTTTTGTTCATAAGCGAACCCCATTTGTCTACTTACTTTCCAATTGACGCTTGTAGATGGCTGGTGCGCAGATTCTAAACAAAACGGAGCAAAGTGGATAGAGATCGACCTCGGAGTGTCTGGTATGGGAATCAGTGGAGTTATCGTGGCACCCCAAGAAGCACATCCGCAGAATTACCCTAAAAATGTTTTGGTACAGTATGTGCCAGCTGGCGATCACACTCTAGTTGACTTTCCGTTTCCAGATGGAAAGTTGGTAAGATATTAAGCGCATGCACAGGTGCAGGCTAATCTGATCCTTTTCTGTCCGCATATGCACGATCAATTTCCACATGGCGCAACCCGAATGAATAGAGCCACAACGTGAGAAAGTGTACCTTTGGACATGTGCAATCAGACATTACGAAAACACGCCTATTCAAATATATAGAAAATTTCACGTCCAAAAACTGAAAATTTTCAGATAATAAACTCTGATATTTTTCATATTTCTTCTCAAAACATAGATTGTGGGTACTCGTTAGAACCGCCTCGCCGAGGCGGTTCTAACGAGTACCCACAATTTATGTTTTTGAGCAAAAATAAAAAAAATAATGTGTACCCCTTTAAACCCCAGTTTTACTATATAAAAGTGGGGTTTAAGGGGGTCAATATTGTATAGGCGTGTTTTCGTGATGGAAGATTTCGATCACTCTGCGCATTCGCACAGTCTGATCAGAGTCTCACTGGGCACATTTTGGATAGCCAAGGATGCAAAGTTCCTTCATGCGAACAATGAAGACTGACCAGACTACGCGGATGCGCAGGCTAATTTGAGTCTTTGTTGGGCGCACATGCAACCAAGTGGGCACACAACGTTAAAATGACGTCGTAACAACGTCGATGATCACCTCGCATCGACGTTGATACGACGTCATTTTGAAGTTGTTTGCCCGCTGTGAAGATGGTACGTTGTCTGACGATGCAGCTCATTTTAGAAGCTTCTAAAAGTAGTTGCAACCCAACCATCCGCTATGGCAGCAGAATAGACCCTCTAAATGGAAAAATGACCTTAAAGCATATGAGACCAGTATAGACTCACGTCATCCGGTGCATCCGCGCAGTCAGATCAAGATCTGCGCTGCCCGCCAATAGAAGGTTCAAAGGTCATACACTATATTTGTGCTCAGCGTTGAGTCTGATGAGACAGCACGGGTAGATGCAGTTTTAGACTACCCCTTTATCAAAGTCATGGTCAGATGCACTGCACTATGGTCTTAATGAGGGTGGTTTTAGACAGCCTGTTCAAAACCACTAAAGGGAAATATTTGATGGACTCTTGCAAAGAATGCGACTTTACACTTGACTAGATTAACTGAAGAATCCATTGCCTTCATTACAAGGCTCCAGATATTTATCATTAACCACTAAAGTATATACATGTATTTATATTTATCATGTATTGCTCAGTTATGTGTTATGGGCTGGAGGCCTAAAATCACAATAAACCACGTGTACTTGTACGGTGAACCCTTGTTACAACGACAGCATTTGTTCCCAAAGATGTTGCCATTAAATTGAGTTTGCTGTTGTAAAGACTCCTTAAAGGCCAGAATAATATGTAATATCTATATATGATTTATTCTTATTTCCTCATAGAGCATATGGTTTGGATATTTGTTAGAATCGCCTCAGTGAGGCGATTCTAACAAATATCCAAAACATATGTTACTTGAAGTTGCAATGCAATATTCTTGCATATTTTTTCATTAACTGTCACCATTTGAGCGAAGGCTTCGTGACATTCAAATTGTCACTATAACGAATTGTGTCGTTCTATCGAGTGTCGGTATAAGGAGGGTTGACTGTACTTGATATTAGAGCTATTTAAATGTCTTTTCACCAACAAATGTTGCGTGAAAGCTGTTAAAGTCGCACTCAGTTGATGATGCTGGTGTTCTTAGTTCAATTTGCCCCCTTTTGGAGCAAATTCTTTCCTTTTCGTGTAGATCCCTTTTTAGAAGGGAGGGAAATATATTTGACAGAATTCTCCCCTGCATTGTCTTCCTTTAGGAGCAGCGTCTTCCCTTTTAGTGTACATTCCTATTTTAAGAAGGCTGCGAAACAATTTTGACAAGAGTTGTATTCCTGAAGGTGCATAAGTTCCCTTATAATATTAGGGACTTATTGTGTGTTTGTTTCCTTTTTTGCAGGAAGTGGTAGCAGATAAGGCTACGGTAACTAATATCACCTTCACAGGTCTTCCTGCGAGTAAAATTCGTTTTGTTTTGAACGTTTGGAATGGAGATCCTTGTATGAGAGTTGATGTCACAGGGTGTACAATAACAGGTCATTATAGTTATGAACATTATGTTCACACACACACACACAGACACACACATACACACACACACACACACACACACACACAGCTCTTGGCATCCAAACATATTCATTATATTCATTAAAGTATGTTTTTGGAATTCTTCTTGGTTAACCCATTTATGTCCAGTGGACTTTTCTACCTTAGCTCTTCGGACAGGTCCATAACCAAATAATAGGTGTTTGTTTAATTTATATCAAAACCATGCTTTGTAGAAATTCCTGTATGTAAAGCAAACAGTATAGACCCTGAACAGACGCCGCGTTTTTATCTGGGTCTTCCCTGTTTGCTAAATGGGTTAAGTAATAGGAAAAAAATAAACAATCATCAATATGTTGTCTCATCAATATGTTGTCTGCCGAAATTGCCCAGAGAGTGCTTACCATCAATTTTCAGCAGATGACGTTTTGAAATAGTCTTCTTATTTTTTCTCAGGAAACTGGATTTGACATTTCATGCTAATTGTCTCCAATAGAGACAGTTTGCGTGCAATGCCAAATTCTGTTGGCTGGAAAAAAAATAAGAAAGTATCATCAAATATATTGTCTGCTGAAATTGCCCAGAGATTGGTAAATGCTAGAGGAACTTCAAAATTACTTCTGCACTGGACGATTTTCTATGACACATTCAAGTTTTTGTTGAATAAAACACAAAAAAACCTAACAGTCTGTCTGGAGTATATTATAAAGACCAAAGCTACTGTTGACCAACCAGATTGCACCAAAATTTAACCAAATTAAGATGCTGATGAGGTTTCTTCTGATTGACATGATTACAACCAATCAGATTTTAGCAGTAATGCCTCAGTCAGTTTAATTAAAAAAGGCTGGTGTTGCATTATTTTAAGTACACAAGGTCAATAGGTTCAGCATTACATCAGACCGGGTGATACAACTTTACCATAAAACTATACAAAAAAAAAAAAAAACTAAAAAATAAAAAAGTAGAGAGCAGGTATACTAAATTAATAAAACATATATATTTGAAAGAAGAAAAAGCAGTTCCATACATTGGTTAGAACAGATAAACCATGTTATTGTCTCGGTTTTGGGAATACTGTAAATTATATCATAGTTTGACAGTGACAGTGAAAGGTCACCAAACTATGGTATGATTTACAGTATACCCAAGACCTCGACAATAATCATGGTTTATCTATAACATATATAACATCGTTTATTTTTTTTATTAAAAAAATGTTTGTGATAATAAATGACAAATACACAAGTTTACAAGTTTTGTTTACAAATGGCCTTAATCCGGCGCTCCGTACATTCCCTCACTCATTTGACACTACATTGTACAAATTCAGAAACATTTTGTCCATCCGTTAAGAAAACTATTTGACCCTTTCATCTCTGAAGACCAAATCAGATACTTTTGCAAGCAGTATAGACCCAGATGAGACAGCTCGTTAGACCAAATCTAATGGTGGAAGAGACCACTTCAGAAACTCAGGGATGAAAGGGTCACTCCGGCACTTACTTTTGTTACAATTCCGAAACATTTTTGACCATCAATTATGAAAAGTTGCTTTGAAATTAAATGGGTTTCCTTGTTGTTATAAACCATACTGCTGACAGTGTACATCGTATTTTCTCCATTTCATAGATATATTCGTTTGGTGTTCCGTCCGTCCGTTCGTCCGTCCGACCGTCAGTCCGCCCACTCGTCCGTCTGTCCGTCATCATGTGCGACCACCCTAGCGTTTAAGTACATTTATGAATAACTATTGCACCATTTACAATCTTACCTGGTTTACACTTTCTCCCTAACAAGAACTCAAATAGTGCGGGATCAGTTTATGACCTTGACACATTTTTTCACAATCCAATCTTAACGCCAGCCCTAGTATAGCGTTCAGCTCAATTTCTAATTAACAGTGATCACAATAATCTAGCATGGCGTATGCTTTTTGCCTTACTCGGACTCAAACACTATGTTGTCATTTTATGATCTGCTTATATTTCACGCTCGATTAACTTTGTCCTTCATCACGAAAACATGCCTATGTAATTTTGACCCCTTTAAACCCCATTTTTATATAGTAAAACTGGGGTTTACAGGGGTATACATTATTTTTCTTATTTCTGTTCAAAAACATAGATTATGGGTACTCTTTAGAACCGCCTCGCAGAGGCGGTTCTAAAGAGTAACCACAATTTATGTTTTGAGCAGTAATATGAAAAATATCAGAATTTTTTATCTGAAATTTTTCAGTTTTTGGAGGTAAATTTTTCTTTATATTTGAATAGGCGTGTTTTCGTAATGTTTGCCACAACTCAAGGCTGATTAACTATATGACCTATAAACATTAGTGCACTCTCGCCAGAGCCTTTACTGTTCGCAGAGATGTAGGCAAAGCAAATGCATTTCTATAGCCCAAATAGGGGACTGCGCATGCGCACTGGAATAACCACAAACCAGAAAAACATAAGGGTCCTTTTATATCGTGTGCCGGCTCAGTGTAGGGAAATTGGGATACTAAAGCGCACACACGAGCGGTTCAAAATCGCCGACACATATATATATACGCTCATTCTGATCAAGGTCGTTACCCTTCGTCTTTTATACAGAAAAACTACTGTAGAGTCCACTGACTTATATGTAGGTCATGATCAGATTGTGTGGAAGCACGAGCTGATCTGGGCTGTCGCTATGTTAGGAAGAGCAGAGAGATCAACACCTCAACTGTTTGGTTAAACAAAAAACCTGGTAATACAAAAAAAAATCTACTAGCGAAATTGAAAACCCTGTTTCTGGATGCAAACGCTAACCATAATTTAAAATGCTATTTATAGCTAACGATTGCTAAAGAACCTAAGTCAGAACTTTAAAACATCCTAAACTCTGTATACAAGTATTCTGCAGAAAGCGGCATCCCATCTACCGGCAGATGGCAATATTACAAACAAGTCAACAAATTATGGAAAGAATGACAATATCATTGGACACTGATATGTAGGTCATGGGTTCAAAATGGTAGCTTGTAAATGTTTGAGTTCCAGTTAGGGCCAGGTTGTCAAGTTTGATGACAGCAGGTCATATGGCTAATCAGAAACGGAGCTCAGTAAATGATATGGTTGTTGCAGAAATGACAAAATTATTAGACCGTGAACTATAAGTCAGGGTCATACATTGAAGTCTCAGTATTTGATTCTTTTTTAGGAGAAAGCGTATGCCAGATTTGATGTTTATAGGTCATATAGTGAATCAGCCTTGAGTTGGGGCAAACATTACGAAAACACGTCTATTCAAATATAAAGAAAAATTTACCTCCAAAAACTGAAAATTTTCAGATAAAAAATTCTGATATTTTTCATATTTCTGCTCAAAACGGCATAGACATAAAACATTTCTATTAATATATTTCTTTTCAGAGCTGTGTGGTGGAGTCTGTCAGAACAATGGTGTATGTTTATATGAGAATACATGCCAATGCCAGGGTGGCTATACAGGAAACCACTGCGAAATAAAACGTATTCTTGATAATATTGTTTGATTGATCATGATTCCATGAAACTAAATACATGCCTCAATATTCAGAATAAGGCAGACAACTTATGTGACTCTCTGTTTCAGAAAAGAGGTCTGCTCCAAAAGGATATAATTTGCTCCCCTTGGAACCCCTTTTTAGAAGGGCAGCAAAAGCAATTTGACAGAGTTGCCTGCTTTGAAAATGTACCCATTTACCTGAAGTTTAGGTTGAATATATGTGAAAATAAGCCGTTAGAGCGGTGTTGCAACTTCTTACTTTTTTTTTTCTAAAATGCACCTTTTATGCGGGTGAAATTTTGTAATCAAGAGTAAAATTAGTACTCCCAAACATAATACACTTTATCTCATCTAAACCACTGTTTACTCTAATCAATTTCCTTGCCTGTACACTTCAAACATTTATTTAATAATGAATTGCTTAGTTCTGTAATTGGACCTGAATCAAAACAAGAATCAATAATAATAATAATAATAATAATAATAATAATAACAGTGCTGTGTACTACAACTACTACTACTATTACTACTAAAATAATAATAATAATAATTATAATATCATTATGATTATTATTATTACTTTATTCCAATGAAATGGAAACTACACTGTGGCTGGTTTTATAGTTACTTAAATGATCATGATATTTATGGTAAGACCACATATATACTTGTTTACTGCAAAAGCAGGCATTCTGTAATGATTAAATAAAAATATTAATTGTTTCCCATGTTTAACCCTTTCATCCCTGCAGATCAAAAAAAAAAAGATACCAATCCAAACATTTTAGATCCTTATGAGACGGCTCGTCATGAGTCGTCTCATCAGCGTCTAAATTGTTTGCCATTTATTTTTTATATCTTGCTGACATTTGATTTGCAGTTATGGCCATGTCAAAATTCAAAGATGGACGAGTCCACTTCAGAAACTCGGGGTTGAAAGGTTTAAAGCCATGAGGTTTTGTCAAGGAGTGTCAGCTCTTGATTTCTGCCTGTTCATACTACCTGGCAGTTGTATGAACACACAGAACACACAGAATTTAAGAGATCTGGATATATCTAGGCCAGGTTTACAATCATTCTTCAGAGTTAATACTTTATTTCTTGTCATGCTAACTACATTAAGATGCCATACCCACTTCTAGTTTTCAGCCAATCAGATTAGTTGATCCAGGTTGTTGATACAAATTCAAATGCTGAATAGCAAAGAATGCAGATCCAGATCAGTTGGCTTCTTCAGAAGGCAACTGATCTGACTACACTGTTTGCAAAGGCAGGGCATATCCGGGATCAGCAGGACAAGGGTTAACTTAAAGTCCGAATTTTTTACATATAACATATTGGTTGAAATTAATCAGTTTATGTTTGTTCAGTATAAGGTGTCGAGTTATATTTATTGGCATCGTCATTGAAAATAAGATTAAACGTGAAAGCGCAAAAGTGTGCAATGCAAATCTCAGTCCTTAAATAAAGTCGACCTACATGTACTTGAGGAATGATTGTAAACCTGGGCTCTGGTAGTTTTTCAATCACTGTTTACAAGGGAGACACTTCTGTGATTCCTAATGTGCTTTCGCCGGCCTCGGTGGCTCACTTGGATGCGCGTACGACTGGAGACCAGTAGATTGCAGGTTCGACCCCCGCCAGGTCGGCAATAATCTGTCGTGGAATTTGATCATGAAATATTTCCTACGGTCATTCTCTCCCTTCCGCTGATTCAGTTGTCAATTTCTGGCTAAAGAGTGTGCATAATACTGGTTAACCGCTTCGAAAACTAAGACTGCCTAGCAAAAGTGTGGTTATGCAAACTGACCGCCCTCGACATGACTCCAGTGGGTTGACTGGGTCGTAAAACTTCAGCACAAACAAACAATTTGCTTTCGTGCACGCCAAACCATTCTGAAAAGGGATCTACCCTAAAATGAAAGAATTTGCTCCCACTTGGAGCAAATTCTATCCTTTTAGAGTAGATCCCTTTTTAGCAGTATGGCAAAATTTTGAAAGAGTTTCTCCCCATGAAATTATACCCATTGCCCTAAACGGATAAAAATCCTGGAAATTATCTCACGCGCGGAACACTGGAAACAATAGTTGTGTTTTCTTGCGTTTAAATAATTGGGTAGTGCGTAAGAAATATAATAATGTATTTTTACAGCATGTGTTCCAGAAGTCATTCCACTTACCTCCAATATGATAACAGTTTCCTCTGAAGACAGTTTTTACACACTGGAGCAGCTTCCAAAAGGTACAATATGACTGCTCCATTCCGATGCAAAATATTTTGAATGATGGTTTCATGAAAGACTGATATAAAATAAATAAATAAAATAACAAAGAATAGTCATACTGCCCGCACTTTCAAACTCGGTATCTTACAATGTGAATGTTCATTAATTGTATTTCAGTAATGAAGAAAATCGTTATACTTTCGAAATATTTAAGCGCGGGTTAACATAAATTTTGTCTGTTATTCGTACCAGTCTGCATCTGTTGGACGATCACTATGTTCAAGTAACGATTTTCATGAACCTTTACTGAAATGATATGCATGATGAATAGCAGTGACGTTAAAAGTTATATACATGTATACCCTTGGCACTGTGTCATACTTGGGTATTCATATCATGGATGCTCATGAAGTGATATACCTTCTTTTATTTGAGTTGATATTAATGATCTTTTGTGCCAGGGGCAGATTCCACTTCGCTTCGTGGGGGTTCAGTCGAAAATCCCCTTTTACTCAAAATTTCGTTTTTGTGGGACTTCTGGATAAATTTTGGAATACCCACACACCTTACTCTTTACCTTATACTTATCTTCAACAAGTCAACCTAACTACAGTCGAACTCAATGACTCGAACATCTTTGGGACCATGGAAATTCGTTCGAGACATGGGTAGTTCGAGCCACTGAGGGTTAATCATGGCACCAGTTCAGGAATCAAATAGTGATAATTTAGGGAAATCTTTTCGATTTTATACACAATGATTGTATGTTGAGTGTACTCATTAGAAACGCCTCGATGAGGCGATTCTAATGAGTACACACAACATACAATTCCATGATTAAATAAGAAAAAAAATCCCTAAATATTTGTTTTCGAGCTATTGGAAGAATTTTGTAGGGACTGAAAAAAGTGTTCGAATCATCCACGGTAAACGAGCCATCCGTGTTCGAGCCATTGTGGTTATACTGTACCTATGAATGTGTGTAAATTTGCTGGTTGAGTTACATACAGCTTTCTGCAGCGTCTGATCTAGGTCTACACTGTTTGCTCAGGCCAGTCTTTCTAGAGACGTATAATAATAGCGATGATTTGATCAAATCGAATCCCCACCGCTCTCAGGATCCGCCCCAGTCTCTTGTGTTTCAAAGCAACTGCAGTCATACCACTTGATGATGTCTTCAATTTGCAAACCCTCAAAATTTGTCGAACAGTTTTCTTTGACGAAACTGTAGATGAATCCCGAATATATATCATTACGAAAACATGCCTATTTAAATATCTTGAAAATTTCACCACCAAAAACTGAAAGTTACCAGATAAAAATTCATTCTGATATTTTCATATTTATGCTAAATACATAGATTGTGGGTACTCGTTAGAAGCGCCTCGACGTTGAGGCTCTATCGAGTACCCACAATCTATGTTTTTGAGCAGAAATAAGAAAAGTAATGTATACCCCTATAAACCCGAGTTTTACTCTATAAAAGTGGGGGCTAAAGAGGTCAAAATTATATAGGTATGTTTTCGAGATGCTGTTAAACACTTCCTTGAAATCTTCACAGTCCCGTTAAGCAAGCCAGAATCACAAAGCAGCGAGTCAAAAAACATTCTCAGTCTGTCATTAATAATCTCATTTGTACGAAGTATATACAGTCAGTCCTCTTTATACCGACACTCGATCAGAACGTATGCAAGAACAATTTATTTAACATTTCAAGAAAGATATGTTTTGGAAAATTTGTTCACTGAGGTGATTTTCTAAAAACTGTCGAAAATAAACGTTCTACTAGGAAATTAGAAAAAAAAAATCAAGGTCTTTCTTGCATATCACTCTGCTCATTAAAGATCTTTACAACAGCAAATTCATTTTATTGGCAACGTCTTTGGGAACAAGTGTTGTCGTTTTAACGAGGGTTAACTGTATAGTAAATAGACGAATAACAAATTATATTTGAGATAGCTAGAACTAAATTTTAAAAACACGCATTTACCTCAGGTAAAGGCTGGTGTCCATCATCAGGAGACAGAGCACCTTGGGTGGAAATCAAACTGAACAAACCTCAAGCTATTAGCGTATTCAATTTCAACTATATTGACCTTGATAAGAAACATACGGAAAAGCAGTACATGCGAGACTTTGAGTTACAATATATCCCACCAACAGATTCTTCTAAAATGTATCGAACTTTCGCAACGGTAAGTAGACTCATTTTAATGAAGATTAAAGTTTCCGATTCTTTGGGATCGTGAGTTTATAAGGCTTTATTTGAAAAAAAAAGAATAAAATAAATAACTCAATTATGGGCTTGGAGTCTCCAGGCCCCGAGGTTACAAAACGTTTTTTATGCTCATCTCAGCTTCATTTTCTCTGTTAATAAACATGAAAAAAATGCCAACAATAGTCCCTTCATGTATAATAACATTGTTCGCATTATGAAATCAACTCTACTATCAGCGTTACTTCTAGAAAAAACTCTCTCTCTCTCTCTCTCTCTCTCTCTCTCTCTCTCTCTCTCTCTCTCTCTCTCATAGCTGACAAACATGATTATGATTTTTTTGTAGGATATACCAGCCATGAACGGCTCTCACTATTTCCTTGTAACAACAAATCCAAGTATGGTAACTAAAAGTCTGCGCATCGTTCCTTCTAATAAAGAAAAGAGAGCTTGCTTCAAACTGGAAATGAAAGGATGTGATCCTAAAGGTATGATATAATACTTACAAAATATCATTACATTAACACACCTATGTAAAATTACCGCAACCCAAAAATACATATCCTCGGACATATACGCACAGCGAAGATTCAGATCAGACTGTGCATTCGCGCAGTCTGATCAGAATCTTTACGCATTTCAGATCGCCAAGAATGCAGTTTTTTCATGGGGACAACGAAGACTCCGATCAGACTGCGCGAATGGGCAGGCTGATTTAATTCTTTGGTGGGTTTTTATGTCGGAGGTTACGTTTTCTTACATGTTCGTTGCGCTCAAATTTACATGCATTATTTTTAGATATGGTAATGTTTTCAACAAATTTCTTTTATATTTTTTTCTTATTTCTCAAAAAATGTTAAGGGTACTCATTGGAGATGTCTCAAAGAGGCACTTCTAATAAGTAGCCGCAACATATGTGCTTATGGATAAAAGAAAAAAAAATATTTATCTGCATATCCTATTCCATGAAAATCTTATCATATTACATGTATAACAAATGAGAGTAGGGAGATTTGCTAATTATCAATTAAAAAAAAAAGATATATGTCCTAAAATGTTTGCCAGAAATAATAATTGCATTGAAAAGTTAGTTTTTAAATTGTAAAATATTGAAAACTTGTTTTCTTTGTATGTTATTGGGGAACATCAGATTTTCCATTGACCATTCTAAGGCCATAACGAAAACACGCCTATTCAAATATATTGAAAATTTTACAACCAAAAAAGGAAAATTTTCAGATAAGAAAATTCTGATATTTTTCATATTTCTGTTCAAAACATAGATTGTGGTACTCGTTAGAACCGCCTCGTCGAGGCTATTCTAACGAGTACCACAATCTATGTTTTTGAGGAGAAATATGAAAAATAATGTATACCCCTGTAAACCCCAGTTTTACTATATAAAAGTGGGATTTAAGGGTTTATATAGGCATGTTTTCGTGATGCGGTGATTGTGGTGTAAGTTGTTCTTTTTGCGGTCTTATAACTGCTCGCTGCGGGCTCTTTATGATTTGTCCTGTTCGTTGTCCTAGTGTTTGTAGGTATTAAGTAGTTGCTTTAAAAATGGACTTAAAAAGTCATCTGGAGAACATGTTGCCTTTACACCAGTCGGGACTTGGTAAACAATATGGGGTCAGTAATTTCAAAGACATGAAATCTTCTTCCTTGTCGCATAACCTACCACATTCTTTCTGGTTTTGGACATTTTGGCGAGAGTGCTATCAGTAAGTATCTTTTGAACTTAAAATACAACACCTATGGCTTTCAGAGCATTTGCACAATTGCACGTAAAATATAAGGAAAAATCAGTGGTAGTGACTACGTATTAAGAAGAGAATTTGCACCCATGATACGAAGCACTGACTCTTGTTATTTTGATTGCTTTGGTGTTTAACGGTCCAGTCAACAATTTTAAGGTCATGTCGAGCCGATCAGTTTACATAACCACATTTTTCCTGGGCAGGTTTAATCCTCTTAGCGGTTAACTAGCACATCCATCCGCCAGAAGCTACGATAACAACTGCCCTTCCTGAATCAGCGAAGAATGACTGTAGAAAATATTTCATACTCGATGTCCGGGAAAGAATGTTGCCGTACCCAACATGGATCGAACCCACGACCTCCTGATCACCAGTCGGACGCACATCATGGCGATCAAAATGCTAGACAAGAGCCACTAAAGCCCATAACTGCTGTAGAATTGTCCGAATTATACATTTAGACAAGTTCTGGTATATCAACATGTAAACAAAAAGGCCCTCAGGCTAATTCAGCAGACGACAAATTATTCACATTTTTTCTTATTTTTTTCCAGAAAACAGATTTTGACATTTCATGCTAATTGTCTCTACTGGAGACAATTTGCGTGAAATGTCTAAAGCTGTTTGTTTTCTGATAAAAAATAAAACTATTCCAAAATGTCATCTGCTTGAATTTTTACCAAGAGTGCTAAGCGGTAAAGAACATATGCATTTGAAGAATAAAGGCAGTGCTCATTACGAAAACACGCCTATTCAAATATACTGAAAATTTTACCACCAAAAAATAAAAATTTTCAGATAAAAAAAAAATCTACATTTTACATATTTCTGATCAAAACATAGATTGTGGGTACTCATTAGAACCGCCTCGGCGAGGCGGTTCTAACGAGTACCCACAATCTATGTTTTTGAGCAGAAATAAGAAAAATAATTTATACCCCTGTAAACCCCAGTTTTACTATCTAAAAGTGGGGTTTAAGGGGATCAAAATTGTATAGGCGTGTTTTCGTGATGTTTCCATTAATATTCGAAACCAATAGACTTTTCAGCAAAGAAAAATTAAAACATGATTTCTTAAACAAAACAAAATTAAAACAAAATCACTTTATTGTAGAATTTTCATAGGTCAGACCAACTACGACCGAAAATTTAATTTACTGTAAATACGAGAAACAGAAAAGACAAAAGTTTCTGATAACATACATGGTTAATCAGAACAAAATCTTTTCATTTAAAACAAAACTCCAAGCAAAAACGTCTTTCCGAGAGATGTCGAAAGGTTATACCCAGCAAACGAACAACGTAGCAACAACGTTGTTACAACGTCGCTGCAACGTCATGATGTTGCAGCGACGTTGTAACGACGTTGTGTGTTTGCTGGGATAGTAACAGGATGTAATATCTATCTCAGGCAGATATTTGAACCGCAACATGAAAAAACGTACCTCGTGACGTGTGCACCCAACGCAGACTAATATCAGCCTAGGCATCCGCACAGTCTAAACAGTTGCTTCATTGTCTACACGAAGAAACTCTGCATATTTTGCTATCCAAAAAGCGACCAGTGAACACGAAGATCAGACTGCGCGAATGCGCAGGCTCATCTGAATCTTCGCTGGGCGCACATGTCCGAAGGTACGTTTTCTGACGTTGAGGCTCATTTCTTTAAAGATATTTTCTCCATCAAAATGCATATCAGTAATATACTGTTTTATTTATAGGGCTCTGCAGGACAGGTTTCTGTCAGAATGGTGGCACATGTATGGGAGAAAATGTGTGTTTGTGTCCAGCAGGCTTCTACGGAGACAATTGCCATCTTACTAGTGAGTATTGGTCCCTTTTCCACTGTAGGGTCAGCTTGTGTACATAAAGAAGAAAACCTCTGAAACCACAGAACTAAGTGACTTTGCTTATAAATGGGCCGCGTTTGCGAAAACATCCTTTTGGCATACGCGATAGGGCAAGATCAGCCTGCGAATCCTTGCAGTCTGATCAGGGCCGTCACTGTCCCGTAACACAGTCAATGGATACTAAAGAACGTATGAATGGAGTGCAAAGGCTTGGATGATACTTTGGGCATGCTCAGAATGATCAGAATATAACTATTGAAAGGTCACAGTCACCAAAAAAAAAAAAAAAAAAAAAAAAAAAAAAACATTCCTCCTAAAGCACTGAATAAGATCAGAAAGACACTGACACGAAACGACATCACAGCTCAGCACTCCATCGAAAACAGGACGAACAAGCAACTTCAGAGAATTTGTCTCCTGCCTTTCAAAAATCCCCAAAGGTGTCTGCTATGTATACAGTTTGAAAGTTTTGGAGCTCGAAACATGACTAAGTAATTTTGTGGAAAAGTGAAAAACGTCAATGAGGCGATTCTAAAAAATATCTAAAACGAAATTTCTTTGAGGAAATATGAATGAAACAAGGCATTCCTTTTTTATTTTACATTATTGTACATTAATTTTCTCATTAATGATTCTTTACCATAGCAATTTCCTTTTAATGGCAGAAGTTGCCATTAAAAATGAATTTTGTAACAAATTAGTTGTAATAGTTGTAAAGTGGGTTCTTTGTATCTTATTGTATCTATTTTCAGAGCAAACCATTGAAAGTTACAATGTGGCGTTTAAAAGAATTGAAAATAAAATCGTTTCCACTGCGACACTTAACTTCGTCATATCTGGTACCGTTACACTTCAGACTACCAACAACGTAACAGCCCTTTCAATCAATGGACCAGGAAGTTTTATAACACTTGACCCATCAAAACTTACCACTTCATGCATAACTGATATCGACCACTGCACTTCCGGCTTTACGTTTGGCATCGATGTGAATTTTGGAAGTCTTTTAGACAACACATTCATAGTCTCTAGCGGTGGAAATTTGCCAGGGTATAAAGGAATGGCTCTTTATTTTCAACAGAATCACCTGATTTATACTGTAAGTACAAGCACGCAGATATGGACACTGCAGGTGAAATATCAACCAGTTTTACATAAATGGCAGCGCTTCGAAGTAACGTGGAACCCTAATCTTGGTATTGGGATACTCTTAGATGGACACCTCTTAGGAACATTTGGAAGGCCTGCTCCTGCACAAGCAACAAAGAAGTTAGACCTTTGTATAGGATGCAGCCATAGAACTAATAACATTTTCGTAGACATGCTTGTTAAAGGAATTCAAGCATGGGCCATAGACAGAACGAACTTGGTCAAGGCTCAGATAGCTAAACGTTCGTATACTTTTTTCTGTAATGTTTTCTTCTGCATACAGCTGAATCCATTTTTGCTTTTAATAATAAAGAACTAATGTTCATAATTAAACACGAAAATACTACTACTACTACTACTACTACTACTACTAATAATAATAATAATAATTTCATATGGTATAATAGATAAATAATGTTACCCGCCTCTGCATCGTAAAGTCCTGGGACTGGTCCAGCTGGTTTCGTCTGTATAATACTTCCTTGATAGTGGAGCAGCATTTTTCAGCAACGTTGAGCCTTGAGAGTGGAGTGTGAAGTTTTTGGCTAAACATTACAGGGAGAGAAATCCAACAAGCAGACAACATTCGTTCTAATCCTGTAAACTGTTATATTTGTTGTATGTAAACATCTAGTTCTTGAAATAAAGTAGACTATTCTGTTTAAGTAAGCATTGAAATAATTGTCACAGTACATATCAAACAAACAAACAAAAAACGCATATATTGCCAGGGTTGTTCGGTAGACATGATATTCGGAAAAAAATAATATTCACGCAATTCTAGCCAAAAGAGACAGAGAGAGAAAGAGAGATTGTGTGGATCTTTCGTGTCATGTCTTGGTGAAAAAGTTTGCTACTGAAGATTCTGTTTATGGTTTCTTTCTTAATTAAAAAAATGCAGGTAAAAATGGTGAATATTACGGTAAGGACTTTAAATCTCTTTGGTTCCGAATGCATTTATGTACTATCTTAAATATGGTTGATTTTGTCTTGGCGGGCAGTGTGCAGACAAGGTTTAACGCGTAGTCACTTGGGATCAATGATCCTACTTTCTTTCGTATGCTCTTTACTTTCAAAGGATCAATTTTAATTTCTGTCAACTGATTACCTTCATTAGACCCACTTTTTACCTAGCGGGCATGCAATGTCGATGCAATATTAGGACTTTGCATTGTCATTGATTAATATGACGTTGTATAAAGATCATGTGCCCGATGGGAAATGCCGTGTACCGGTTGTATACTGCCTCCCCATATTTCACCACAGTATAGGTTATACGTTTTGGCCCGTTGAGAGCTTATCATGAATACTTAGAAATATTTATGAGCAGTATATCACATTCATGTTCTTGAACAGACTCAGTAAAACCGAGTGGGCTCTTTTCTTAAGAGTTCTTTGCTTTCAAAATATCCATTGCACCAGAATAGTACATTTAATTGAAAACAATAAAGAAATAAGGAAGTTCGTGTTATAAATTAACCTTTTCAAATCCTTATGGCATCACAATATTAAGAATTTAATATTTGTCTTTTAAAGTACAAGGGTGAGCATTTTCCATGTGATTTCTGTTGGGCTGCATTTGGATAGCACATGTTTAAGAGGATTATAGATGACCATATTTCTGCTTTTTATCCTTTACAACTCTCTTGTCTAATTCAGCAGACGACAATTTCTCCCAGAAAACAGGATTTGATATTTCCTGCAAATTATCTCTACAATTTGCACGAAACGTCAAAGCCTGTTTTCTAAAATATAAGAAAAATATTTCAAAATGTCGTCAGCTGAAAACTTCACCTAGAGTGTTAAACGTTGATTCCGCATACTAATTTCTAATTCAGCCAATCTTTCCCCGAGGTGTAACAGTAAACATTTGTTATTTGGTTCTAGTATTCATCGTCTTTCGTACTAAACCAAAAGTAGATTTCAGGCGAACGTTTAAATCACTATATTAAACCTTTCAGCCGTGCAGACCGACACAGATACTAATGCAAACAGTGTAGATCCAGATGAGACGGCTCACCATGAGCCGTCTCATCTGGATCTACATTGTTTGCCAGTATGTTCTGGTAATTGAATAAAACCCCTATTTGCAACATTGGACATGTCCATATTTGGAATAGTCCACTTCAGGAACTTAGTGGTGAAATAGTTAAGCAGTTGTCTGTTACAGAATCAATCGATATAAGTCTTATTGATTAAACTGTCTTAGCACGATTTATACTTTTAGCTCCGGCAACCCCTGAAACGCCATTGACGGCACAACCTCCTACATCCACAAGATTGACACCATCAACCAAAACAGGTAAATTTAACCTCCTATTTGGAACAGTTATTGTCCAATAATGTACCATAAATACAGTATGTGGAGATTTGAAAAATTTAAGTGAAAACACCAAGAAAATGATACAATCACGAAGCACAGCCTTCATGAGATAACAAAAGAAGGAGAAATGAAGAACAAATTAACAAAAAATGCCATATATGAAACCACCGACCCACAAACAGGGGGAAAAGAAGGTACCCATGAAAGCCACTATACGTAAACAGCCATCCAGATCCACTAAAAGAAGAGGAGTCATCAAGAAAACATGCCTATATAATTTTGACCCCCTTAAACCCCACTTTTATATAGTAAAACTGGGGTTTACATGGGTATACTTTATTTTTCTTATTTCTGCTCAAAAACATAGATTGTGGGTACTTGTTAGAACCGTCTCGGTGCGGCGGTCCTAACGAAAACCACATTTTATGTTTTGAGTAGAAATATGAAAAGATATAAGAAATTTTATCTGAAAACTTTCAGTTTTCGGTGGTAAAATTTTCAATATATTTGAATATGCGTGTTTTCGTAATGACATATTAAATAGAAACAGCATAGGAGAACCGCATTACTGAGATATTCTATTAGGGGTGGGGTGACCTCATTTTAAGTTCCGGAATATACAGGCACTCAACCTTAAACTCATCTCCAATGCTGTTTTAAACAAACATTGTAAAATGTATTGTAGTACTACACAAGAAATGCCATAACCACGGAACACAGCCTTCACAAGACACCAGATAAGTCCCCCAGGTTATAAACTTTATTTTGTGCTCAGCTCAGTTGAGCATATAATTTTCTCTACTAATTAATAGTTGGTACTTTCAAATTTATAAGCAGAGAAATTTTCATGCTCAGCTATGTTTAGCAAGAAAGAATTTGCATTTGTTAGTAATTTTAGATTTATCAGCAGGACAAATTTCATGCTGAGCTGAGTTGAGCTGCAAAAAAGTTTTATTACCGCGGGACCAGGCTTTAACTAAATAAAATAAATGCATATAATAGCACAACGTCGAAAAGAAAAAAGAATAAACGACGCTAGAAAAGACAATGGAAGAAGAGTTGGAACAGTTAGCAGAAAAACTGTTGGGTTTCATTACGAAAACACGCCTGTTTAAATACATTGAATATTTTACCACCAAAATCATGAAAATTTTCAGATAAAAATTTTGATAATTTTAATATTTCTGTTCAAAACATAGATTGTGGGTATTCGTTAGAACCGCCTTGGCGAGACGGTTCTTACGAGTATCCACAATCTATATTTTTTAGCAGAAATAAGAAAAATAATGTATACCCATGTTAACTCCAGTTTTACTTTATAAAAGTGGGGTTTGAGGGGGTCAAAATTATATAGGTGTGTTTTCATGATGGAACCGGTTTTTAATGGACAGTTGAAAGTTAGATATATTTATGTAGGGACCTTTTATTTATTTCATGGTTTAGCTGCTACCACTACTAGAGCTCCAACAACTACACAGCCTCCTCCAACAACAAGATTGACTACAACAGTGACCAAAGCAGGTATTCTACCTTGTATTTTGAAACTTCACGAACCAACATAATTGTCTTATCTTCGTCGGTAACATACAGCTGATCTGGTACTGGTCTTTGGTCAGATACAAAGAGGAACCATGTAAATGTTTTCAATCAATATTATATTAAATAGACGTGATCATCCTTGCAGTAGGGGAACCTAACTGTTTCAAACAAAACAGCTTCACAAAACCAAACACTGTGCCTTCTGGTGCGTTACAAGAATTTTCAAAATGGTAATTCTGTGCCGAATGAACTCTTAAGTACTGGGACAGACAGGACGTCAAACAGCATAGACCCAGTTCAAACATCATCTCTGAATAGGGTCTACGTCTGTGGCGTCTGATCACGATTACAATTTTAGAGTACAATTAAAATCTAAACGATTAAGTCCTCCTACATGCAAACATGTAGTTTGCGAGGCTGAATAATCCCCTTAGCACCGACTTACGTGGTGTTCGATTTTCAGATAACTAGAATGAGATCAAAAATAGAACTATGATGAAGTACGGGGGACATTTAAAGGCCACCACATGGTACTTAACACCAGCCGCAGCGAAGTAAAATAAAAATCTAACAAGTTACTTTTGGAAACATAGAATACGCAAAAGAACGAAAATCGGAGGCTCGGCTTTATTAAGTCATATGTAACAATGTAGCTTACACGTCAAGGGATTAAGATGACCTAATATTTAGAGTAAATACGGTATTTGGGTATGTTGGAAGGGTCAAATATGTTGGATTCCAGCCGCAACAAGGAATGAGCAAATCTTATACAGATCTCATGACAAAGCCAACAAAATGGCATGTGCGCCCAGCGAAGACTCAGATCAGCCTGGGAGTTCCACAGTCTGATCAGTCTTCGCTGTCCACAGGAAAAAAAGCTTCGGTCCTTAGCTACCCACTGAGCACACAACAAAGACTCTGATCAGACTGGGCGGGTGCCCAGGCTGATGTGAGTCTTCGCTGGGCGCACATATCATTTATTGGTTTTGTAATGAGGTGCCTCATTGGTCGTTGGCAGCAATACTTGTAAGAAATAATTAAGTTAAACTGTATCAGAGCTCTGGATAAGGAATTATCCATATAAATATTTTCTGATTCTCGACGAGGCGCTTTTAAATAGTACTCACAACGTATGTTTTCGTCGAGAAACAATATCATTACTTTTTGTTTGAAAAGTGAAACTATTTATAGATTTCTTATCTTCACGAAACGTATATATATGTAATGCGTGGTATTCATATAAGCTATACCTTCTTAACCAATTGATGTCAGCTATTTATCAAGGCGTCGACGTGCTTCTAAGGAGTACCCACAACATATGTTTTCATGGAGAAACAAGAGAAATATCAGTAGTCAGTAATTTTTGTTTGTAATTTTTGCTTGCAAAAATTTGTTTTTATTTGAATAATTCCAGAAACGAGCACAGCGGTACCATTCCATCAGTACAATCTCACATTCCAGTCTATTATTGGTAACATCCTAATTACACCGGCATTTAATTTTACCGTGCACGGGCATCCGGTGTTAAATCTGCAAGAAAAAGGACAGACAGCTTTGGTGCTAAACGGTTCTAAGCAATATGTAGAATTACCCGACAAAGGAATACCTTGCTTGGAGGATATTGGTAACTGCACAAATGGATTTACTATGAAATTAGAAGTAAAATTTACCCACATAGACGTCACAAAGAAGACATATATACTTTCAAGTGGGGGAGACAAATCCGGGTCGAGTGGGACCGCCTTGTATATGCAGAGTTACCAACTTATTTTCGCAGTAAAGCAAGGTGTCTTCCACTGGGTTGGGACATGCAATATTACAGACCTCATTCAGCTATCAGCTTGGTACAGTATTGAATTGTCCTGGAGTATGAAGACTGGGGCAACTGTTGTTATAAACGGAAAGAAGGTTATAGAGGAAACTGCAGGGAAACCTTACCCAGGAACAGCTGTAACTCACCCTGTGCTCATTGGCAAGACGCAGGGCGCCAACTATACAGCTTTTATGTTGGTCCGTAATTTATTCACATGGACTGCTTCCCGTGAAATACTTGTTTCCCATGGTGTTGTGCCAGGTATTTAATTTACTATAATTTCTTGTATTGAAATATACAAGTGGCGTTTTCAAACATCACTGTGGTTATTTATGTACATGTATTCAATTATTATTATTATTATTATTATTATTATTATTGTTGTTGTTGTTGCTGTTGTTGCTGTTGTTGCAATAAACCAAAATAACTGAGGATCTTACGTGCTCAACACGTGAACTTCGTCCATATACTTTTTTATCACACTGGAAGCTGAGGAAGAGGGTGGGGATCCCATAAAGCTAGCTTTAGCTCCCCACCCCCTACATTAATTTATTATTGACCGTTCCAAGGCGGTACTTTGATTGTCGTGTGTTTTGTTAAATGTTCTGTAATGTTTCACTTACAAATGTTTTCTTTAACAATTATGTCGGGTCAAGCCAAAGACATAACATCCATCCCCAACACATTTGTTAAAGCTTCACAATGGGACCGTCATGAGTCTGAGACCCGAACCACCATCGTGCAGTTAAAGAGTATCCAAACTGACTGGGTTGATAACTAGGCATGCACTGCTGTAAGTTTTGGTGTTTCACAAGGTGTCATATTAGGCGGTGGATTTTTCTGTATACATTATAAAGCTCAAGTAAATCTAATAAAAGTAACTTCGAAATTGCTTACCTGTTAGACATTTTGCATTAAACATTATTTTAATTTTATTCTACCATTAGTCAAGGAGAAATACTCCATGTTATGAAGTACCGTATGTAGGTTAAAAGTCTAGGTGTATATATGATGCAAAGGTGGAAGTTGAACATTGGGTAGTTGATGACGAAGGTATAAAAATGTTTTCACAAATACTGGAATGACTAAATGGCTGTAAGAGGGGTGATGCATTCTTTCCTCTAAGGGAAACATGAAAATTGGATTAGTCGGAAACTGGAAACGTTTTTATGACAGTTAAAGTTCGAAGTCAAAACCAATGACTCCGCTTTTTAGCAAAGAAAACTGAAATTAACAATGGATTAAATGTGTTAGAACATATGTATATCAAATATGATGCTTATACTTTCAGATAAGTACTCAATGCACTGACTAAAACAATCTATTAACATGTGACTTTGAAGCATGTCAAGGTTACAACTACTTCCATTTTCTGAGAAGTGTAATAGAACAAAGCATTCAAAAATATAATACTACAATTAAATCCGTTCAAGTCACTGACAGTTGTAAAGTCTTGCATTTAACATAACAAACATCAACATTACTGTGACTTCATGAATGACATCAACATATATGTTGACTCAAGTATTTTAGTGATAAGTCAAACAGAGAACATGTAAACGGCTTGTAACAGAATTCCAGATAGAAAATTCACCTCCTATAAAAGATACAGATAAATACGAGACTCATGTTTTTGCGTTGAAATGAGTAATTCTTAACGTATTAACGTATTCTAGTACTGCATCTTTATAAATGTACAACAATATTAGAGGTAAAACTTGTAATAAAGGCGTGTTGTGGTTTTTCGTAAAGTCGGCCAATTGAAAACTTAAGAAAACTCACGGCCAAACTCCTCTATACTGCTTCTTACAGCAGAAATAATAACATGCTTTCAGGAAGCCACATATATGTATTCAAAGTCATGTAAGGTTATATAATTGCTGCAAAGCTGTATATGCATTTGTTTATCACCAGTTAGGTTACGGGGTAAGTTACCCCACCCACTTGATTCCAAACAACTGCTCCGTTCCACTAAATAGTTTGCATACATAAAGCCAATACATAAGGTGTCATTTATGAGAAGTAATAAGAAAGTCGGTTTTAATCAAAAACCGGGCCTTATTGACACCGCCCGTTTGTCTCCTCGTATAAAAATTGTGGACAATGTACCAAATGCATCTATTTACCTTAATTGGACTAGATATACTTGGTATTTTTTTCGCCATTTCCGCGAAGGGAGACACTTTTGTGACTTCCTCTCGCTTTTAATGCTTGCCATTACGAAAACATGCCTATTCAAATATACTGAAAATTTTACTAACAAAAAATGAAAATTTTCAGATAAAAAATTCTAATATTTTTCCTATTTCTGCACAAAACAAAGATTGTGGGTACTCGTTAGAACCGCCTCGGCGAGGCGGTTCTAACGAGTACCCACAATCTATGTTTTCGAACAGAAATAGGAAAAATAATGTATACCCCTGTAAACCCCAGTTTTACTATATAAAAGTGGGGTTTAAGGGGGTCAAAATTATATAGGCGTGTTTTCGTGATGCAAAGCCCACTCTGAAAAGTGGTCAACTCTAAAATTAAATAATTTGCTCCCCTTTTAATGTAGATCCCGTTTCAGAAAAGAGACAAAGGCATTATGACAAAGTAGTCTCACCTGGAAGTTTATCCATTTACTTTAAATGTTTATTCCAGCACTAACAACAAAGAAAACAACAGCTGTCAGAACTACAGAACTAACAACGACTACAACAGTCACTAGTCCTACAACAACCACTGCAACAACAACACAGTCCCAAACGACGACAGCTAAACCTTCCACTTCAACAACATCAACAACGACGACGACAGCAAAGCCTTCTACTTCTACAACCACAACACCATCAACTACGACAGAGCTTCCGGTAGTGGAATACGTGTGGAACTTTACAAATATAACCCAAACAAATACAGTTGTCGGCAACAAATACAGCGTTACAGTTCACGGAACCACTGGCATTAAAGATGGTGGAATTTCTATTCAAAACTCGTCGCAGTATATTGATTTTGGCAAAGAAATAACCTGTCTAACAAATCCAGACACGTGCCATCAAGGCTTTACTGTACAATTTACAATTAAGTTTGGTACGCTTAAAGAGAATACATATCTTCTTACGAGTGGTGGGGAATCAACAAATGGAATAGGGCTGGCGATTGTTTACAGATACGGGCGATTTCAGTTCATCCTTTCTACAACAACTGTTTCCTGGTTTACGTCCTGCAGCAGAGATAAATTTCTGTCCAATGCTTATCACAATGTCATGGTGTCTTGGCACGGCACTAAAGGGCTTGATGTGTTTGTAGACAATCGTTTCATCGACTCGAGTAAGGTGACAACAAAACATGAAGCATCGTTTACGACAGTCTCAAACGTGTACTTCGGAAAGCCACATTTTACGACATCAACTGTCGTAAAGGTTGATTATCTGATACAGAGTATACATATCTGGTATGCTCGGTTGGAGATTCTCATACAGAAAGGAATATGCAAACCGCCAGTCGAAGGTAAATAGAAATATGATAGAAAGCTCCAAAAATATATATATTTTCTTTTTTTATTTCAGGAAAGCATGTGTTGTGGGTACTCATTAGAAGCGCCTCTACGAGGCGCTTCTAATGAGTACCACAACATATGCTTTTCAGGAGAGATAAGATAAATATTGACATGTTTCTGTTATTGTCCAGCTCTATTATTATTATTGTTATTATTATTATTATTATTATGTTCTACTACGTGTGAAAAGAGTCACCGTATTGCAAAAGCGAAGTTCAGATCAGCGTCCGAACAATCTGATCAGGGCATTTTTGTTTGTTTATTTTTACTACAGTATGTATTGATCCTATAACCGGGCAATGAAAGGCTTGTTCACCCTGTGCAATACGCTGGATAATCTGACACTTTGCTGCATACTTGATAAAGGCCTTTTCTCACGTTGCGATAAAGTTCTGCTCTGCTTGTGATACATCTCACAAAAAAGATTTATTTTATTGATTGGTCAAAAAATCCCAACATTTTTATTTTTTCCGTGTGAAAATGGCTGCAAGTTACACAAAAATCAATAGGTAAGAAGTTTAGTTGCTGGCTTTCAACAAGTACCACTTGATCAAAATTTCTGAATGTTTGGATGGGTTTTTCAAAATTCCGCCCTTTAAAGGGAAGGGCAAACTTTAATTGTCACTTCAGTAAAAAGGAGTTAAAGAAGCAAACAATTTGTCACAATTCTTATGTAAATCGGTTGAGCGATTTAGGAGATATGGCCTTTTGTACATTTCACAATAGCTTTCTATGGGAGCCACCATTTTGTCAAATATGTCACGTGACGAAATAAGAAATGGCAAATTTCAAGCATAAAGATAAATTGTTTTCTCTTAAAAACAGTAGGTTTTTATTATATGCAATAAAAGGGATATAAATTGGCCATTCACTGAAATTATCTTGCATCAGAATGGCTGTTATTTGATATTTTTATTGTGCATTTATGACGTCATAAACTCACAGCTCCGTTCTGGACTCACATTATCATTTTGTTAAACCTTTATAATTTTCTTATAGATTTGTCGATTTTCATGAAACTTGTTGAAAAATGCTATGCTACTGAATGCCTTTCTTCCAAACTACAAGTACTAGTTTTTGGGCCCTACCCTTTAAAATAGCGATGTCCTGGTGGGCGGGAGGGCGTGCGGGCGTTGGGCGTCGACCGAGGTTTACCCTTTGGTTAATCTTTTTGAAAAACCATTAGGCGTGTTTCTTGTTCGTAATATTGTTATGGAGCATCAATAGCTCTAATCAATAGAGGAAAGGAATGAGTATTTTCTAATAAAACAATTGGAGGAGGAGCAAAATAATTCCGTTTAGAGTAGACCCGTTTTGAAAAACCTTAGATGGCTTGTGCCTGTTCTTATTTTAGCCAGCGCACGACAAAACCTACGTAAGACTTGTGCGACCAGCGAAGACTAACATCAGCCTGCGCATCCGTGCGGTCTGATCAGAGTCTTCACTGGTCGCTTTTGCCTTCTGCAGCTTTCAGGCTATCCAAAGTGGAGTCAACGAGAACCCTTGCTATACTGTATGGATGTACAGGCTGATCTGAGTCTTTGCTGCTCACACAGGTCTTATTGTAAATTTTGTCGTGCGCTGGCTCATTTTATCTATCGCATGGTCCATCGTGGGTTTAATAGTGTTTTCTCTTTTTCTCTGCATTAGGAGAACAAGCCTATTCAAATATAGTGAAAATCTTACCACGAAAAAAATGAAAGTTTTCAGATGAAAGAATTCTAAAATTTTTCATATTTCTGCTCAAAACATAGATTGTGGGTACTCGTTAGAACCGCCTCGACGAGGCGGTTCTAACGTGTACCCACATTCTATGTTTTGAGCAGAAATAAGAAAAATATTTTATACCCCTGTAAACCCCAGTTTTACTTTATAAAAGTGGGGTTTAAGGGGATCAAAATTATATAGGCATGTTTTCGTGATGGACTTTCGGTATGAAGTCGAGTCCTTCTCTTC
This sequence comes from Anodontia alba, assembly GCA_964016985.1. Lineage (NCBI taxonomy): Eukaryota > Metazoa > Mollusca > Bivalvia > Lucinida > Lucinidae > Anodontia > Anodontia alba. Next base: position 20,931,733 of record OZ024821.1, read on the forward strand.
ATTTCAAAACTGTGTTGAAGTGTTCAGTTATATGATCCAGCGCATGACAAAACCTACAAAATATCATGTGCACCCAGCGAAGACTCAGGTCAGCCTGGGCATCCACCCAGTCTGATCAGAGTCTTCGCTGTGCACTCAATGGGTAGCTAAGAACCCAAGCTTTCTTCATGAGGACAGTGAAGACTCTGGTCAGACTTGGTGGATGCTATGCTGCGATCTAAGTCTTCACTGGGCGAACTTGCCATTTTGTAGGTTTTGTCATGCGCTGACATATGTTGTTTTTTCCATATTGATTCACTCATGAGTTAGTATTCATGTGGATGCTCAACAATTATGTGAGTTGTATTCCAGTGGAAGCCGAACAATTATGGGTAGCTTGAAATGCATCAGAATTAATGGCAACTTTTGCCGCTTACAAAACGAGATTTAAGGGGGTGTATGCATCCCTGCAAAGTACAGTCGACTCTCGTTATCTCGAATTCCAAGGGACTCACTGAAACACTTCGAGAAATCCGTACTTCGACATATCAGAGTTGAAAGAGTGAGGAAAACAATAAATTGAACAACCACATTTAGCAAATGAATATGTAATTTGACTCCTGAAGTTAGAAATATATATATAAAACAATGTGGAAAAGAGGAGAAATTGCTCCTTAGGAGCGATTTTGTTACCTGTTGTCATAGTTTCATGTTAAAACAGGGACCAGATTTTCACTTCGAGATAAGCGGTAATTCGAAATAAGCGAGTTCGAGATAACGAGGTTCGACTGTATACTGCTGTATATGAAGAGTCTCAAGGAAACTGACTCTCCGATTTTTGCTCTTACATGCGTTGTAGTGTTTCCAAGGGCAATCTTTATAGATTTTATTTAGGGGAATATATACACTTTAGGGGGCGATTGGGCAACACTATCAGCATGATTTCCTAAGTTAGATTTGCTACCAAAGGGACTTCTTCTTTGCTTTCATGCACACAAAGCCTCTTCTGAAAAGAAGTCTACTTTAAAAGAAAAGAGTTTTGCCCCTTTGGGAAGAGAGCAAACAAGTTGACAGAGTTGCCTCCCCTAAAAGTATAGCAATTTCTCTTAAACAAAATTTGGTTAAGATACATTATCATTTGCAGCTACAACAACGACAGTGAAGCCGACGAAACAAACAACTAGCCAACAGCCAACAACTACCGCTGCTGTGACTAGAAAACAGACACCAAAAGCAACAACCAGACCCTCAACACAACCGCCACAGAAAACAACGCATTCCCCGTTATCAACAAGGCCGACAACCCAACAACAGTGTCCAGCCGGATGCATCAGCATAGGTAATACATGGAAATCACTTGAGCTGGGGCACAGCATTTCCTACACGGTTGTATTTGCTCCCAGTGAAGACACAGGTCAGCCTGCGCATCTGCGCAGGCTGATCGGTGTCTTCGCTGTTAGCCCTGAAGACGCTTTGGATCCTCGTCGTCTACCCAGGGAGTGCTCTGCGAAGGCTGATAAGGCCCCGATATTATAAAACTTTTTTCATGCTCAACTCAGCTGCGCATGAAATTTTTCATGCTAATAATTATCAAATAACCAACAATTGCAAACTATTTCTTGCTAAACATAGCTGAGCATGAAACTTTCTCTGCTAATAAATATGAAAATGCCAACTATTGTTGGCATTTTCATATTTATTAGCAGAGAAAATCTCAGTTGTTTCCTTTGTTTAAAACGGTCAACGAAACCCATTGGTTCTTATAGCATATAAAATATGTACTGGAGCTTAACCCATTGTAGTCTGGGGACCTCTAAAAGGGTAACTGGCAAACAGTGCAGACTCAGATCAGACCCCGAATTTCGTTCTTTTATATGTTCTTTGTTTTGAAGGACAACCTTTAAAGATTTTATTTGTCTTCACTGCAATTGTTGTTAAAAGCCGTATGGAGGCCGTATGTTGTTATTTTTATTTTCCTTGGGGTCATTGTGCCTATTCTGGTGTATTTGCTTAAGCCAGTGCTAGCTAGGGGACGCATGCTGCCCTGCGAAATTCATTACTGAAGAGCCTCAATGAAACCAAGACTCCGATTATTTCCAAGAACCGTGTGGACGGCCATAAAACGTCTCCCTGTACTTCATTATAGTGCTGTTTAAATTTTATTTGCCTTGGGATCATTGAACCTATTCTGGTATATGAGAAAATCGGGTTCCGCTAAAACCTGTGCTAGGACGATGGGGCAACATACTGCAATATCATAAAAGATGCCTTTATAATTTTGACCCCTTAAACCCCACTTTTATATAGTAAAACTGGGGTTTACAGGGGTATACATTGTTTTTCTTATTTCTGCTCAAAACCTTAGATTGTGGTACACGTTAGAACCGCCTCGCCGAGGCGGTTCTAACGAGTTCCCAAAATCTATGTTTTGAGCAGAAAAATGAAAAAAAAATATCAGAATTTTTTATCTGAAAATTTTCCTTGTTTGGTTGTAAAATTTTCAGTATATATTTGAATAGGCATGTTTTCATAATGAGCTATATTGCTGTCATTTGAAGATTCTAAATGAAACCGAGACTCGGATTTTCGTTCTTTTATACGTACTTTGTTTCCAAAGACAATCTTTATGTATTTTAATTGGCGTAAAACGTAAACAGCATGCATTATTATTTGAAGAAAAAAAAACATGTCGAGATAAATGTAACGCTATTCTCGTCTTTTTTGCAGGGTCTTCGACAGAAACCTTGATCTCAACGACAAGTCCTTTACCAATGACATCAGCAGCAGAGACACAAACAACAGCACAGACACAAACGACAACACAGACGCGTGCTCCAGTAACAGCTACATCAAATTCCAAACCAACCACCACGACAGGTCTTCTTACCCCACCACCTCCAAACACGGCTACCCCTGCACTTGCTACTACGTCTAAAAGAATCCCTGATTACCATGAAACACCCTCCATACACGCTTTAGTTGGGAAAGATAAGAATGCATATCTTGCTTGCCTGTTCAAGGGGGCAACAGACACAGATGTTGTTCTGACAGTTTCTCTCTTGATAAATGATACCATTGTTCTGACACAGTCTGTGCCAGGACACACGGGAATAGCAATGTTCAGTGTTGCCAAACTCAACGATAATTTATTCCTGAAGAAGGTAGGCTTTACAGGTTTTTGCTAAAATTATACTGAATAAATATAAGTTTATCTATATTGGAGAAAGCTGAATACTTTTTCGAATAAAAGGGACATTAGCAAACAGTATAGACCCAGATCAGACGCCGCTGAAAGCGTCTTCTGATCAGTGTCTACACTGTATGCATGAAATACAGGAAAATACAGGAACTTCTATAAAACATGCTAACAATAAGAACTTACCAGACGTCCCTTATATTGGAGATGGACCGGTCCGAAACTGAAGGTAGAAGAGTTCACTCGGCATAAATGGTTAATAGGAATTTATAAATGAAGGCAAGATAACCATATTTTCCTTAATATCAGGTCTCCAATGGTAAAAATGCTTAAAGCTAATCGATATTCTTCCAAGGGTGATTGCTGTAACCAGAAAGTATTTGCCTCCCTTTCCATAGTTGAGCTACTTTTTTTGGGTTTCCCTTCTCTAAGGGACACAACAACTTGAATGTAACAAATTTTGACTTCGAATGATTTTAGTTCTCTTTCAAGCGACAGGCAATATTGATGAACGGTGTGTCTGAAATCAAAAAGCGCAATAAACCATGCATTTAATGCATATCTGAAAAATGAAAAATAAGACGAGTAATCGAGGTTTGAAATCGAGGTTTGAAGCTTTCAAACCTGGTTTTTAATGAGTGACGCCATTATTGAATGCTTACTGAAATTTTATGATGTCATTAAGCCTTAACCCATTTATGCCGAATGGATCCTTCTACCGTCACTCTTCGGACCGGTCCATTTCCAAAATAAGGGGTGTCTGATTAGTTTTTATTATTGCCATGTTTTATAGAAATTTCTGTATTTAATGCGAACAGTGTAGACCCTGATCAGACGCCGCCTCCTGCCAATGTCCCATTTATAGGACGCTAGGCATAAATGGGTTAATTAAATATAAAAAAAAAACAATATAAATAATACTTACGTGTACAACGATGTTATGTTTACAGTTCAGTACGTAACTTATTCTCGGTACATTTGTTGTTTTTGCTTGAAAACCCCACTGTTTTCTATGAGAAAGAACATTGTTTTTAATATTTTGAAATGTTTAAAATTTTATTCAAAATAGCAGCGCCAGTAACTTCCTATGATTTTATCCGATTTTGACCACACTTGCATCAAAATGCAGTTTGTCAGGTCCTTTGTCTCTAAGGCTGCTTTCCCTTAAATAAAAAAAAATAGTTTCTGTATATATTATTCTTTTTCTGGTTAATGGTTTTCAAAAACAGTTCTTATACCTACGGGTGCAGTGAATATTAAAAAAAATCGGGCAATTTTAAATAATATTTAATATAAACATATATTTTTGCGGTAACAAGTAATTATCCCGAAATGCTAACTCATTTATTTTGTTGTGTTAATACATGTATCTTTGTTTCGTTTACCTTCAGATCCGCTGTTCCTTAAAGGCTAGCTTTTCTGGTAGTAGCTTGATGACAACAACAACATTTAGCAATATCTTTATCCCAATGATTAAGGTATGTCTCACATTTTGCACGAGTTATTGGTTCTTAAAAGCTGAAGTAGTTATAAAAAATACTTAACATGTGCATCGTCGTTGGTACAGATCCATCGTTCTTGTTGAAAAACAACAATGTACAGTGCATTTATGATTTGTACGTGAGCTTCTTGGTCCAATCATTTTAAGGGAAATTAATACACATTCAGGAGAGATAACTCTCTCAGTACTTCTAAAATGGAGTTCACTCTACAAGGAAAAAATTTGCTCTCATTGGAGGCAAATTCTTTTCATTTACATTGGATCCTTTTTCATGCCTGGTTTGGTGTGTAGGAATGCAAACAGGAACTTACAAAATTGTCTATCTTGTAACAAATAGCTAAACCTCTGTAACGGAATAGTATATATCACTTCTACAGCCTCGCTGTAGAAGCCGGCTTTTATGGCGACACTGGTAGAGTGATTGGCTTTTCTACGAAGTTAAACAACGGGGATCGCGGTTAGTACCTGGATGGGTGACAGCGGTGCTTGACTTCGTAGAAGACCCGGTTTCACGCTACACCTCTATCAGGTGTACCCACTCCCCTCCACCTAAAGGCTCCATATTCCTCAGAAACAGACATGTTTTTATCCAAAAGAGATTTAATAAATTAATATATGGTATTAATACGATCATAAAATGTGGCATCTGATAGCCTGTAAAATTTCATTTAGTTTCTCATTTTTGAAGCGGATCAAACATAAAATGTGTTTTTATCGTATCTCTACATTGATGTTGACAACATTAATTCAGAGATACGATAAAATTCATTTCATTTCAAGAACGAGTGACTAACTGAAATTTTACAGGCTGTCAGGTGCCACATTTTATGATTGTATTAATACCATGTATCAATTTATTAAATATGTTTTGGATAATAAAATGTCTATTTTTGAGGAATATGGAGCCTTTAAGTGAAAATCGAATATCATCATCATCATCATCATCATCATCATGCTAGTTGGACCACAACAACTATTTTTTCCGTTTCGCATGAGTAGATGAGTCCTAATACATTTAGACATCAATGACTCGAACGCCGATAGCTCGTTCACCACCGTGGCTGATTCGAACTCGTTTTTGAGTCCCTAGAAAATTCTTCCGATAGCTCAAGAAAAAAATACAGTAGAACTTCAGTGGCTCGAACCCCGATGGCTCGTTTACAATGGATGAGTCGAACACGTTCTTAAGTCCGCAGGGATTTCCTCCAAATACGATATACGGATAATTTAGGGAGATTTTCTTCTTTTATCTTGTAAATGTATGTTGTGTGTACTCATTAGAATCGCCTCCATGGGGCGATTCTAATGAGTACACACAACATACATTTAAAATATAAAACACCGAAATGATATCCCACAATTATCTCCATTGTACTTCCTGGTGTGGCACTAATAGTAACCTTCCGAGGCTCGAACAAATGTTTATGGTCCCAAAGGGGTTCGAGCCATCGAAGTTCGACTGTAATTAGGAATTAGTTGGAATGTAGGTCTCCTGTTTAATCATTATTTTCATGACATTCAGATTTCCTTGTATCCAATTATCTACTGCAGGTAACTCCTAGCCGTCTCACTGTCACTGAGGGTCATTCAGCTGAGCGTGTGACCGTGACTTCAACAGCACCACCGCAATTTTATTGCTGTAAAAGCTGCAAAGGTGTATGTCAGATACATATAGTAACCAGTTGGAATTACGACAGGCACGATATTAAATGCAACAAACAAGTTATTGCTCAGGTATGAAACTGGTAACAGAAGTTATGTCCAGTTGCCACAGAAGTCATCAAGAAAACATGCCTATATAATTTTGACCCCCTTAAACCCCACTTTAATATAGTAAAACTGGGGTTTACAGGGATATACATTATTTTTCTTATTTCTGCTCAAAACATAGATTGCGGTTCTAACGAGTACCCACAATCTATGTTTTGAGCAGAAATATGAAAAATATCAGGATTTTTATCTGAAAACTTTCAATTTTTTGTCGTGAAATTTTCAATATACTCGTATTTGAATAGGCGTGTTTTCGTAATGTAAAATAATATACCTAGCTAGCATTCTTTATAAATCTACAGCGGGTCTTTATCGGCCCGTCAGCTACCCTGACGGACCGATAACGGCCCGCTATAGATTTATGTAGAATGCTTACTGGGTATTTTATGCATAGTTCATTATTTGTTGTTCGTGTAACATATATATTTTTAATAACTCAAATATTGTCTTTCATTTCTAAACATGTTTTTGTAGCAGTGATCATGATGAATAAAAATCTGAAAGGTAGCCTTTGGAAACAAAGAGCATGCACTCTACATATACAGCTTTGTAGTTTCATCACGAAAACACTCCTATATAATATTTATCCCTTTAAATCCCACTTTTATATAGTAAAACTGGGGCTTACAGAGGTATACGCTATTTTTCTTATTTCTGCTCAAAACCATAAATTGTGGGTATTCATTAGAACCGTCTCGGCAAGGCGGTTCTAACAAGTACCACAATCTATGTTTTGAGCAGAAATATGAAAAATATCAGAGCTTTTATTTGAAAATATTTCAGATTTTTTTTTTTTTTTTTTTTTTGTGGCGAATTTTTCTATATATTTGAATATGCGTGTTTTTATAATGGCAAGGCTGAAAACGACACCTAGCAGCGCCTTAACATATAATCTATTATCGGTGTTTCGGGAGGACCATATACACTTGTGAGAACTTATGGTCCGGCCCATTTTCTTCGTAATTGCTTTGTCAATAAGATATGAATAAATAAACTACAGGTGTCTTTAGATATGCTTTACAGTGCTTGGGAATAAAATATGTTCTGAATGGGTATAGTATATTACAAGTGAATATTCAAATATGATTGAAAAATACCATGCTTTGCGTGGGTTACACATACGTTTGTTTAATATCTGAAAATTTACTGCAGGCTGTGATTGGAAGCACAAAACCCGATTACTACAACAAATACATCTGTGGCTTTGCTCTTACAATTAACAACTGGAATCAAGGGAATAAAATACCAGTAAAAGCGACAATTGATGGTAGAAGAGATGGGTAAGCGATATCCCAGCAGGCACATGACGTTTATACAACGTCGCCTCAACGTCAATGCAACATCATGCCGTTGCATCGACGTTGAGCCGACGTTGTATAAACGTCATGTGCCCTCTGGGTATTGTATCTACGAGTAACATTCTATTGTCCAGTCTATCAAAAGCATAAAACTCGATGCTTGTTTTAATATACGGTGTGTCTAACTGCAATAGTTAATCAAATGATACGGAGTCCGGTTTCCATGGATATGAAGAAAATATAATTAAGTTAACCAGGAGAAAACAGTATCACGATGCCAAACCTTCACCAGGCATCAAACAAAGAAGAGATGGGGGAGGAACACACAGTGACACGCCATAATGGTACAGTTATAATAACCAACATGCAAAGAAGAACTGCAACAGAAGAACCGCCTTGGAACGGTCAACCGATAAACCTACTGGGGTGCTTAACCCTTGTCCTGCTGAATAAATTAAGATGCCACTCCCACTTCTAATTTTCAGCCAATCAGATTACTTGATCTGGATTATTGCTGTAAATTCACATACTTAATGAGAAACAGTGCAGATCCAGATCAGTTGCCTTCTTCAGAAGCCAACTAATCTGGATCTACACTGTTTGCAAAGGCAGGGTATATCCGGGTTCAGCAGGACAAGGGTTAAACTACTGTCCTTTCGACGTCACCCGGAAAGACGTTTTTTGCATGGTGCTTTATTTTAAATGAAAATATTTTGTTCTAACTGACCATATCTTATCAGAAACCATTTGTCTTTTCTGTTTCTGTGTTTTGTTCTCAAATGTTTACCCAAAAATTAAATTTATGGCCAAAAATTGGTCTGACCTGTGCATTTTCTATAATAAAGCGATTTTTTGGAATTTTTTTCTAAGAAAATATTTTTTACTTTTCTTTGCTGAATTTGAACTGTTAATGTTTCACAACAATACTGTGAAAATTTCAGAAAAAATGAACAAGCTTAGCTTGTTCAAAATCTGCCTCAAAGTTCATACCCTACAGATTTCTGCATAATTTGCATTCATTTTACTATAGGAAAAAATAAAAATATTTGATTTTTTTGAAAACCAAGACGAAAATAAAACGTTTTGCTCATATGTAAGTACGACAAATGGTTTTGCGTTAAATCATGACAAAGGTTTGAAATTTTACTTCCTCTGTGTAATGCGCCAAGCAAAAAACGACTTTCTGAAAGATGTCGAAAGCATATTAGTCCTGTTTGTAGTTTTCTTCCCAGCAAACACACAACGTCACATCAACGTCTTTACAACTTCTTTACAACGTCGCTGCAACGTCATGACGTTGCAGCGACGCTGTAACGACGTTGTCACCACGTTGTGTGTTTGCTCGGTTGTGTTCTGGCTTCAGATCGCCATAGAGCCCTTTGCTTTGTTTCATCACAGTATTTTTTACTTTGATTTTGTTTTCACTGTGGTGTTTTACTAATGAGGTAGAGCACTCTATGTGGACCGAGCATATATTTGTAATTTGGAGCTTCGTCAGAATTAAGGAAGGTGTTTCGCGCGAGTAAGACCCCCTCTCCCTCTCTTAACTCACGTCGTTTTCCTACTGACAGTTCCAAAGCACATCCTCTTTTGCAGTTCTTCTCTGTGCGTCTGTAGTTTTATATGTGGTGTTTGTTCTGTCCTTATTTGTTCCTTATCTCTCCTTCTTTGGTGCCTCGGGAGGGCTGTCGGGTAGCGATTGGGGCATATCCTTGGTGTCTTTACTTATATTTTTACATGATCGCTGCCTTGCCCTACGCCCTCGCTCTGATGCAGTTTACAATTACAAAAATTTGTTCGGTCGCTTAGAATTCACTTATGTTATCAGTAGTCAAAACATTCCAGAAAACACAAAATTAATACAATCAACCCTCTTTTTCTCGAGACTCGGTACAACGACAAACATTACAAAAACACGCCTATTCAAATATATTGAAAAATTTACAACCGAAAAAAGAAAATTTTCAGATAAAATAATTCCTATATTTTTCATATTTCTGCTCAAAACAAAGATTGTGGGTACGCATTAGAACCGCCTCGGCAAGGCGGTTCTAACGAGTACCCACAATCTTTGTTTTTATCATAATAAGAAAAATCTACCAAATACGTATAAAACGAGGGCTTTCTTACATATCGTTCTGTTCATTAAGGATTGTTTACAACAGCAAATTCATTTAAATGACAGCATCTTTTGATGCTAATGCTGCCATTGTAAAGAGGATTCACTGTAATTATCTAAAAGGATGTTTGCCAGTCGGTGTTTTGGTAATATTGCGAAACTTGAGTGCACTCACAGAGGTGTTGTGTGTATAATAAGGAATAAGTCTTCGTATTTTAATGAATGTACACTTATGTTTGGTAACTGATACAATATTTATTCTTCTTTTCTTCAAAGTGACCATCACAACAGTTTATCTGTGACAGCCAACGTTTACAAACAACCAGTTGGAGTGCAAATAACGGGCCGCCCAACCAGCTTCCACGTGGCAACAGTGCAGGTAATATTGTGGATAGATGTGCTTTTTTAAAGTCACCAGCGGTCAGATAGTGTAATTTTGTTTATCTTTGAAAGATAAAACATTTCTTTACAGATTTGTATGGTTCTCAAGTGATGTTGTAGGGCAGATTGCGAAGTGTTAATTCACGACGGGAAGCCGGAGTGAATTAATATTCACATCTGCCCGACAACATCATGCGTTATTCGACACATTGCATAAAAAGCAGTGCTGCACGTTATTAACAGCCGTCCATTAACCGGCGAAAAGCCATGTACTAACAAGGCAATTCACGCGCTGTTAATGCACGGCTACGCAACTTTCAATATGCGTATACCGGGGCCACAGAATTGCTGCCGTCACGAGATGTGTAGTGTCCGGCCCTAGAACGAGCATAGTCCGTGGAAATTGCGTTCGCGAGACATCAGTGAAAAGGCAAAACAAAATAGTGCAAGAAATAACGCGAAATGTAGCAAATGTTTTCAGTTTTTATGCAATAATAGCCTTCGGCCTCGGTTTTCAACACCTCCCACGGGACCTGGCGAATGTTAATGCATGAAAAACCATGTTTGATCCCTATAATAATTCACATTAGAGAAAAATCATTTCGATTTTAACATGATACATAAAGGAGAATCGACATCGTTGCAATGTTTTCCAAAGAACTCTTTTGCATCGGGCATCGAGAGAAGTAAATATTTACATGCGACGTCACCAAACGCGCCTTTTTGCACGCACTACGTTGACGACGTAAAATATTGTAGTTTGATCACGGTAACGTTTCCATAAGCCGTTAAAATATAGGGATCACCCACGGTTTTTCATGCATTAACATTTGCCTGGTCCCAAGGAAGCTGTTTGAACAAGAGGCCGCCCGGCAAATGTTATTGCAATGAAATAACCATGGATGATCGCTGTTCTTGCATAACTTACGATTCCAATGGCAAATTGTGATGAAAACGCTCCAAAGCTCCATATGAACTCCATATAAATTCTTAGATGCGACGGCAAACCAACATGGTGGCTAGTTTAGAATGTTGTTTACAATGACGCCAGTTGCGCAGTGACCCTCTGACGCCATCATAAAATTCTAAAATGCTATGTTCAGGGTGATAACGTTACGTCGCTCAATGTAACGTAAACAAAGCAAGGCCCATCTTGTAATCTCAAAAGTTCAAAATCCATGTTCAAACAGCACGTGAATTTCATGATTTGAACATGGGTTTTGTTGTTTAAACACGGCTTCTGGTCGATTCAAGAATAGTTTCAAACAGCTACATGTATGTTCATAGGATTTTATGCAAGAATATAGGGATCACCCATTGTTTTTCATGCATTAACATTTGCCGGGTCCCGAGGAAGCTGTTTGAACACGAGGCCGCTAGGCCGAGTGTTCAAATATCTTCCGAGGAACCCGGCAAATGTTATTGCAATGAAATAACCATAGATGATCGTTGTTCTTGCATAACTTACGATTCTAACGGAAAATTGTGACAAAATCGCCCCCAAAGCTCCATATAAACTCCATATAATTTCTTCAAATGCGACGGTAAACCAACATGACGGCAAGTTTAGAATGTTGTTAACAATGACGCCAGTTGCGCAGTGACCCTCTGATGCTATGTTCAGGGCGATAACGTTACGTCACTCAATGTAACGTAAACAAAGCAAGGCCCATCTTGTAATATCAAAAGTTCAAAATCCATGTTCAAACAGCACGTGAATTCCATGATTTGAACATGAGTTTTGTTGTTTGAACACGGCTTCTGGTCGATTCAAGAATAGTTTCAAACAGCTATGTTCATAGGATTTTATGCAAGAATATAGGGATCACCCATGGTTTTTCATGCATTAACATTTGCCGGGTCCCGAGGAAGCTGTTTGAACACGAGGCCGCTAGACCGAGTGTTCAAATATCTTCCAAGGAACCCGGCAAATGTTATTGCAATGAAATAACCATGGATGATCGTTGTTCTTGCATAACTTACGATTCCAACGGCAAATTGTGACGAAAAAGCCCCAGAGCTCCATATAAACTCTTCAAATGCGACAGCAAACCAACATGGCGGCTAGTAAGAATGTTGTTTGCAATGACACCAGTTGCGCAGTGACCCTCTGACGTCATCATAAAATTCTAAAATGCTACGTTCAGGGCGATAACGTTACGTCGCTTAACGTAACGTAAAACAAAGCAAGGCCCATCTTGTGATATAAAAAGTTCAAAATTCATGTTCAAACAGCACGTGATTTGCATAACTTGAGCATAGGTTTTGTTGTTTGAACACAGCGTCTGGTCCATTCAAGAATAGCTTCAAACAGCTATGTTCATAGGATTTTATGCAAGGATACTTCATTGCTGTTGACACCGAAGTCACCGAGTTCTACATAAATTGGTAAAACATACACTTTGTGTTGATTGCTGCGACAGGAAATCGCACAATTACTCCGTGATAGCTGTATTTGCAAGGCAAGCAGTTTATCAGCTATGACAATACGAATAACTGTGTATGGAGATACACTGAGAAAGTCACTATCGACGTATTCAGCCTTCTCAAGACCCCTGACAGTGGTATGGTTACATGGGATGACTACAGATAACAACACTTCGTCGAAAACAGGGGAGAAAATAAACAAACGAAAGGAACTGCAAGAGGAGAACGGTAAAATTGAACGGTAAAATTGTTCAGGTTGAGAATGGGGCATGGTAAAGAACGGTAAAATTGTTCAGGTTGAGAGTGGGGCATGGTAACGAACAGTAAAATTGTTCAGGTTGAGAGTGGGGCATGGTAACGAACGGTAAAATTGTTCAGGTTGAGAGTGGGGCATGGTAACGAACGGTAAAATTGTTCAGGTTGAGAGTGGGGCATGGTAACGAACGGTAAAATTGTTCAGGTTGAGAGTGGGGCATGGTGGCTTAACCTGACTTTATGGTGGATGCCCAGCCTCGCCCTTAATCATGATACAGTTCTAGCTACATATAATTAATCAGTCCGCATAGGGGTTCCCGCACCCAGCAGTGGGTCAGCACAAAAAAAAAAATAAATGCAGCCTAAATTAGGTACACAATATATTTTAACCCATTGTAGTCTGGATACTCCTAAAAGGGTAATTGGTAAACAATGCAGACCCAGATCAGACGCTGCCGAATGCGGGGGCATGGTGGCTTAACCTGACTTTATGGTGGATGCCCAGCCTCGCCCTTAATCATGATACAGTTCTAGCTACATATAATTAATCAGTCCGCATAGGGGTTCCCGCACCCAGATGTGGGTCAGCACAAAAAAAAAAAAATAAATGCAGCCTAAATGAGGTACACAATATATTTTAACCCATTGTAGTCTGAATACTCCTAAAAGGGTAATTGGTAAACAATGCAGACCCAGATCAGACGCTGCCGAATGCGGCGTTTGATCAGGATATCTACTGTTTGCCAATAGTTCAACCATTTACCTCTAGGAATATCTAAATCATATAGCCTGACATACCTAAAATCGTAATTAGACTCTTCCAATATATAATGTGGGGGAAATTATTGGGGGTTCGACCCCCGCCGGGTCGGCAACATTCTTTCGTGGAGATTGATTATAAAATATTTTCCACGGTCATTCTCTCCCTTCCGCTGATTCAAGAAGGGTGGTTCTCAGTTTCTAGCGAAAGAATATGCACAATACTAGTTAACCGCTTAGAGGACTAAGCCTGCCCAATAAACGTGTGGTTAGGTGAACTGACCGCGCTCGACATGACCCCACTGGGTTGACTGGGCCGTATAACCTCAACACAAACAAACGTTTATTTTATATTAACTCATTTATGCCCAGCAGTCTCTTCTATCCAAACTAGTAAAGAATGACTAAGCCAACGCACGACAAAACTTACAAGAAGACTTTTGCGACCAGCGAAGGCTCAGATCAGCCTGCGCATCCGCGCAGTCTGATCTGAGTCTTCGTTGATCGCATGTGCCTTCTACAGCCTCTACCCCTAACCATACTGGATGGATGTACAGGCTGATCTGAGTCTTTGCTAGTCATACAGGTCTTATTGTAGGTTTTGTCGTGCGCTGGCTCGTATGTCCAGGAATAGCCACAATCACAGATCATAGCCAATAAATGATACTAAGAGGAGGAGTACACAAACCGTGACAGACAGTACACAAGGCAGACTGGCTCCAGTCTCCAGTCACTATTTATATTTTCGTATAATCCTGTTTGATAATCCACTGAAATAAAACCAAAATAATATCATGACAGTTCACAAGATAGATTGGCTCCAGTCTCTAGTGACTATTTTCTTTCTTATAATCCTGTTTGATAATCCATAGAAATAAAACCAAATAAATATCATGACTATAAAGGCTGGTCAAACAGGATTATAAGAAAAATATTTAGTCACTGGAGACTGAAGCCAGTCTATACACAAGATAAAAACCAAAGAAAAGCAAAGCAATCAGCTCTCCCTTCCTCTTCCCCAGCCAGGTAATCACAGTGCTAGACAGGATCCTCATTGCACCACAATAAGACACGAACAGGACAAAACACGATTTTATTTTTATAGTAAACCTATCATTAACCTGTTGTAGACTAAATGAACTCACCCATACTATATACTGGAAAATTCTAATTTCGATTTTAGGTATGTCAGGCTATGTGATTTAGTTATTCTGAGGGAAAAATGGTTGAACTATTTGCAAACAGTGGAGACCCTGATCAGACGCCACATTCTGCGGCGTCTGATCTGGGTCTGCACTGTTTGCCAGTTACCCTTTTAGGGGTTCCCCGACTACAATGGGTTAAACGCTACAAAGTCTAGAAAGAGCATTTTGAATTTCTAATTAAAATGATATTATTTCTGTGTAGGTCCAAGTCAAGGACAGTGATCGCAGAACATCAACATGTAAATCGGTGAATGACCCACATATAACTACGTTTGATGGCTTGTAAGTACTAACTTCCTTACATCCGACATCGTTGACCTCTTAAATTCCATGCAAGTAGGAATGTTTCGTTATTGTATATTAGGAGGTTTGTGATATTTCCAATGGACAGAACTGTGTCAAAATTGATTTTGCTCCCTTTTGAAAATGGTTCTGCTCTTAAGGAAATAATATGCCTAATGTGGAAGCAAATTCTTTCCTTTTGAAGAAGACCCATTTTGTAGAAGACCCACTTTCACAAGGGATCTGATGTGCACGAAAGCAAACAGGAAGCAACAACAAGTTGTCTGCAAAACGGCTAAAATATGTTCCAACTACTTTAACAGCTTCTGTTATAAATTGAGTTGAGGCACAGTATCTCCTACAAGACCGTTTGACTGCCAAGCAATGATTCAGATCAGCCTTTGCAAATGCGCAGGCTGATTAGAGATTGCATTGCTCTCAAAGGGAAGCCAAACATTCAAGCTTTATATGGACGGACAGAGGATCTGCTTAGAATGTGCAACGCAAGCAAGATCTGAGCATTGTCTTGGCGCACAAGCAATCTTGCAGGAAATGTTGTACCCTGGCGCAATTGTTATTGTTAATTGCCTACAAACGTCACATATGAAACAACCGGTCATGAACAAGGAGGAACTTCATCAGAGGAACTGCCTTGGAACGGTAAGTAGAAAAACTTCTGATTAGTTAACCAAGTTTTACTCGCGCGAAACCACGCCCTTATCTTTTTAATGCAACTTAAAACATTCAAACAATACAACAGAAAAAAACAGAAAACAGGAAACAATGAGCAGCTGTTGAAGAAGATGACCGCAATGCTAGTTTTTTTTAAATAAGTGAGTTTCACTGACAAGACAGGATAGGCATTAATAAGAAACTGAAAAAAGATGATTCAAGAGTTCAACTATTTGACGTTCTGTTAGATTTTCACTAAATGCTTATTTTAACCAACTCAAGATATTAAAAGTGTAATATTTTAAGTTATTTTGTGTTTTATATATATTATATGAATTTGTTTTCGAATTAAAAGGTAATAAAATACACATAATGAGTTAGGTGATAGGATCCCAGACTCTCTCTTTAGACTTCTTTTAGCCACGTCATAAGAAGGGTGTCTGTTTGGCTTAAACTTGATAGAAAACTCTTTTCAGTTTTGTGAGTGTAGTCATTGCTCTCAAGGATTCCTTCTAGAATCTGTTTATGATTAATTGCAGCCCTTACATCCTCCCTCACTGACCAGGTATGTTCGTGCTTGTCAATGCAGCTTTTATCAATATCAAATAAGCCAGCGCATGACAGAACCAACAAAATAACATGTGCGCTCAGCGAAGACTCAGAACTCAGGTCAGCCTGGGCATCCGCCCAGTTTGATCAGAGTCTTCGCAGTCCACATGAAGAAAGTTTGGGTCCTTAGCTACCCATTAAGCCCACACAAAAGACTCTGATCATAATGAGCGGATGCTCAGGCTGATCTGAGTTCGCTGGGCGCACATGCCATTTTGTTAGTTTTGTCATGCGCTGACTCAAATTGTTCTCTAGGCAGATAGCGAAGGCCGTGATCAGACAGACAGCACTAATACGCTGGCTGATCTGGAATTTCGCTGTCCACATTTCGTGACTCATTTCTATTTCAGGCGCTACAACAACATGAATGAAGGACAATATACATTATATAAACATAAATCTCTACCCTTTGAGGTAAGTTTAAAACAGATGCAAGGAAATCTCCTCAAATTAATTATTCCTTTACAAATCTAACGTAATAATTTCAACCTTTATTGTTTATAACGAACGTTGGGTCAACATTAAAACAACATTGTTTTTTCAGTAAGTGTCCTATTGGTAACTGGTGCTTAGATAGACGAAAGACGAGTCATCCGGTTAAAGTCGAATAGGCCAATTGGGATATTAGCTTTATTTCAATTTAAAGTTGTATTCCAGAAGATAGTCAATTGATTTGCAAATTGGTTACAACAAAAGTCAAAAAGATTGCCTTTGGAAACAAAGAACACTTTACAGATATAAAATGGGAGTCTAGGTTTTAATGAGACTCTTCATAAGCAGTAATGATGTGTGCAACACTGTTTATGCCCTCTAGCGTGTACATGAGCAGAACTCAATTTTCAAAGATACCACAATGGGCCCAGTGATTCCTAAGGAAATGAAAATATTATCTGCAAGTCAATATTACAAATGACAATATGGTCCAGAACGTTTTACCCAGCTAGCATTCTTTATAAATCTATAGCGGGCCGTTATCGGCCCGCTATAGATTTATAAAGATTGCTTACTGGGTACCAGATACAAGAAATCTTCATTTAGCTTACATTGAAAACCAATAGTACTATGCTTAACAAATATTTTAATAGTTAATTAGAATTAGTAGATAAAGTTCTGAGGGCGAATTGTTGAAAAATAAATCATTTTTAAACAAATGGTTTGAGAAAGGTCGGTACAGTTTGCTGTTGTTCTAGTCTATACATTATAGCCCTCAATGTTTTGATTTTGATATACAGGTCAGAGCAAGCTATAAGAAATGCAGCTCCAGATCGCATGCTACCTGCAACTGCGCAGTTGCTGTGAAATCAGGTGATGACGTCATTACCGTGACAGGTTGCCAGGATACGAGTACCAGAGGTCATGGAATTGGCCATATTATTCAGCAGTTGTTCGGTCATCACAATCATGGCCATCATCAGCCTCCAAAATCACCAATGACGATTCAGATGTACACCAATGGTGAGCTAACACCTGGCACTATCATCCGAAGATATGGCTGTGGTCAGAAATTTGAGGTAGGCTGTTGCTTCTAGTCGGGTAAGGGGAAATGATACACGTTTGGAGAGGTCAACTCTATCGAAATTATTTTGTCTCCCTTCTGAAAAAGGGTCTGAATTTGTTCCTTAAGGGAGCAAATTCTTTCCTTATATAGTAGAGTTTTTCATAAGGTACTGGGCATGCAGGAAAGCAAGATGAAAGTTGTCTCTCTTGAAAAAATGTCCTAATGTCATATGGGAGCAGCGAATGCCCAGATAAGCTTGTACATTCACCTTCGTTTTTTTTTTTTTTTTTTTTTTCTAAATCATTGAACTATATGAACGAACAGTTATTGCAAAGTACATAAAGTCTGTATGTAGCTGTGAGATTGTAGGTTTAGCACAGTTGCAAATAAAAATTATCTTAAATACTGCGCTGACATTTATCATAATGTTTTACATCTAAACTTAATCTGATCCTCCTAAAACTGCTTCCAAATCAGTCCCTGTTATAATCAAAACAATAGTTATACTTTTTTAAACTTATGCCGTCTTCTTGATAAATTAAACTTTGCTTTGATAATTTCTTTATCAGACAATCTAAAATTACCAGCTGATCAGCACGCATTTGACCGTTCAAATGATAATCTAATTACACTATTACTTTAAAGAATCTATGTAATGTGTACCCCCATAGTATTTAGTTATAGTGGGTATACAGGGGTCTATACAATTACAGCAAAACCTCAATGGCTCGAACATTCATTCGAGAAATGGGTAGTTTGAGCCACTTGGTGTTAATCATGGCGCCATGTCAGGAAGCAAATGGTGAAAATTTAGGGAAGTTTTTTTTTATCTATCTTACACACAATAATGGTATGTTGTGGGTGCTCATTAGAATCGCCCCAATGAGGCGATTCTAATGAATACACACAACATACAATTTCATGATAAAATAAGAAAATTTTCTGAAATATTTGTTTTCTTGAGCTATCGGAAAAATTATTGGGACTCAAAAACGAGTTAGAATTAGCTATGGCAAACGAGCCATCGGTGTTCGAGCAATTAAGGTTCGACTGCAAGTATGTTTTCATAAATTTCCAGTTATCAAACCACCTTTTCATTAAGTTGTTTACTTCTTGCACCCTCTTTATATCGTAACTGTCCCGGATATACAGTGAAACTGCCTCTAGAGAAAAAGGTAATCAAGATAAATGGGCCAGCGCACGACAGAACCTACAAGTAGACCTTTGTAACCAGCAAAGACTCAGATCAGCCTGTACATCCACCCAGTCTGGCAAGGGTTCTCGTTTATCCTTTTTGGATAGCTTGGAGTCTGTAGAAGGCACATGCGATCAGGGAGGACTCTGATTAGATTGCGCGGATGCGCAGGCTGATCTGACTTCGCTAGTCGCACAAGTCTTATTGTAGATTTTGTCGTGCCATGGCTCAAATATTGTCTGATTTTTTTTTTAAAGAAAAGTGTTGTGGGTACTCATTAGAACTGCTTCTGTGAGACGATTTTAATAAGTACCAACAACATGTTTTGTGGAAAAAAAGCTATCTACATACAGTCGAACCTCGTTATCTCGAACTCGCTTATTTCGAATAACCGCTTATCTCGAAGTGAAAATATGGTCCCTGTTTTAACATGAAACTATGACAACAGGTAACAAAATAATGTGGAAAAGAGGAGAAATTGCTCCTTAGGAGCAATTTCTCCTCTTTTCAACATTATTTTATGTATATATTTCTAACTTTAGGAGTCAAATTACATATTCATTTGTCAAATGTGGTTGTTCAATTCATTGTTTTCCTCACTCCCTCAACTCTGCTATGTCGAGGTACGGATATCTCGAAGTGTTTCAGTGTCCCTTGGAATTCGAGATAACGAGAGTCGACTGTATTTTGTTTTTAAAGAGGTGGATTATTTTAAGCTAGGGATAAGAAAAGTACGAGGGTATATCAAAATTTATTATATACAAAGTAATGAAATATAGAGAATTATTAATGAAATAAAATGCATATTTCGAAAAAGTTATATTTTCACTAGTGAAAATATGAAACTTATATTTTCACTCCTCTGAGCAGTGAAAAATATAAGATCTGGAAGTACTTTTTTTCTTATTTACATTAATGGTCAAAGGGAAGCATGTTCAATACCTAAATTCATGTTCAATACCTAAAATGTTTCTTGTTTTATTAAATTGAACTAAATACAGTTGATTTTATTGCTCATATCCCTTGAAAAGATGCTTTTAAGCTGAAATATTTCGGGGACTATTTTCTTTCGAAAGTAGGTTTCCCGCTGTTATGCGGTTCTTATATGTCACCGCCA
Source organism: Anodontia alba (assembly GCA_964016985.1). NCBI lineage: Eukaryota > Metazoa > Mollusca > Bivalvia > Lucinida > Lucinidae > Anodontia > Anodontia alba. The sequence continues at coordinate 20,951,996 of OZ024821.1, forward strand.
AGGGACAAAACTGCGTGTCAGACTTCCCCTTGCAAATGCAAGATTTGCAGCTCTTCTATCGAAAGTGATGTTTATAATAAAAAGAAAATTCATTCACTCCAAACATTTGAATATCATCGATTTATTTGTTAACGTAGTACAGTCCCATGTCACATGTCTACTTTGAAGCAAGTTCCATGGACGTCATAGTCAGCCTATCGCTATCACCAACGTTTATTACTCCGTTTAATGTGATAGAAAGGACAACTTTCCCTCTTGATTTCAGCTGTTGTCCACTTCGAGTGATCATGGAAATATGAAATAAACAAGATATGCTTACTCTATGCTAATATCTGGACTCACCTTCCTTTAAGGAATGCTGAAAGTTAATTAATTTGTCAAGTGTTCATGGCCGTATAGACTAACAGGTTTATGAGCCCTAGATGTCGGTTTGGCAATGAAATGGCTTATTTGAATGATATGATATAGTAATTGTCCTTAATATTCAAACAACTTACCTTTTTACCATACTAATCATAAAATTTAAACAAACCCATTTGACTACCTGGTGAGATCTTAAATATTATGACGGAAGGCAAACAGAGTAAACCCTAATTTGATCTGAGTCTAAACTGTTTTCACGAACACAGCTGTCCATACATTTAGGATAATTAAGGTAGTATGTATTCTCGTCCTTGTTTATTCCAGATTGAACTACCAACAGGCACTGTGATAACAGTCCAGCAAAGCTACAAACCTTTCATTAACGTATGGATTAGAGCTTCAAGTACCGATTGGCAAAATACTGAAGGTAACATCATGTCTTTACATATACAAAATGGTATCAAATCATTGACAGCACTGGAGGGTTGATTGTCTCTGAGTTTAGGCTGGGAAAATGGTTCTAAATGGGACGTTATACTGTTTCATTTAATCCTAAACTTCCTGCTATTTAAGAAAACAGTGCAGAGCCTGCGTTCTGTGGCGTCTGATCTATGTCTGCACTGTTTGCCAATGTCCAAGTCCAGGTTTTACAGATAACCCTCTTCACGCTGCATTCTGACGTCAGAGCGAATAGCACGGCTATAGTTAACCGTTACGTGGATTTCGTCCAACGGGCGTAGCCCTATGTGACTCTGTTGCCCGGCTACGTTAAAACTCTGACTGATTGATTGACTCGTCTAATGCGCGGTTGATTACAATGGTCAATGATATTCATGTGGAGACTACCTTAAGAAAATTTTGGCGTTTGTATACTATGGCTCGATTGTAAAGAATCGACCCAAAAATGGTATAGAAGAAGTCCAGGAATAGCCACAATCGTAGAACATAGCCCAGCAATGACAACAAGTCTTTATAATTCCAAATGTGCACACATGTGCAGTATTGAGCATACCAATTATTTTTATAACTTGTCTACTGTTTGATAAAATATTATTGCATGTGATGTTGTCATTGCACTCTTGATGACCGGACTTGACCCCTTTTATAAATGAATCTGTACTCACATGCAAATACTTAACGATTTACACATTATAAGCTGATAATATGTTGATTAAATAATGTGCTCTGTAGTTTGCCTTGTTTTTGTGTGAGACAATTTGATGCGCAGCGCACAAAAAGGGCCCTTATTCAAATTGCGGACAGCGCACACCCAGATCAGCCTGCGCAGAAGAAGTATATATGTAGACGTACAGAGTACGCTAAGATCAGACTGCACAGATGCACATGCTGATCTAGACCTACGTTGTTCATAAATTGTATAAGGGCCTTTTTCGTGCGTTGTGCATCATTTGGTAACATTAAATTGAGCCGCAACGAAAGAAAATGTACCTTCTGACAGGTGCGCCCATCGAAGACTCAAATCAGCTTAAGCATCCGCACAGTCTGAACAGTTTTCGTTGTCAGTAAGAATCTTTGCATCCTTTGCGATCAAAAATGCGCCAAGTGAAAATTCTGATCAGACTGCAGAATGCACACATCTCCGGATGTACGGTTTCTGACGTTGCGGCTTGATTGCAGCAAAGATAGGGTTTTCATTACGAAAACAAGCCTATTCAAATATACTGAAAATTTTACAACCAAACTATTCTGATATTTTTCATACTTCTGCTAAGAACATAGATTGTGACTACTCGTTAGAATCGCCTCGGCGAGGCGGTTTTAACGAGTACCCACAATCTATGTTTTTGAGCAGAAATAAGAAAAATAATGTATACCCCTGTAAACCCTAGTTTTACTATATAAAAGTGGGGTTTAAAGGGGTCACCATTATATAGGCATGTTTTCGAGATCAGAAACGTTGTTTTTTTACAACCCTAGCTTTCAAGTTTTCAATTTTTGACCCTAGCTATTGTTAGTTATTTGCATCCTTAATGCTTAAAGTAGGGACCGACTTTGACTTACTGTGTAATAACTGGACAAGTGATTAGTAGCTGGAGACAGTTGCATATGGTAGAAGATTTTACCTTTAATTGCTTTGTATTGCTATTGCCACGTCAAGCAGTGTCGACACTGATCAGACTCCATGTTCTGTGTGTAGCGTCTGATAAGGGTGCATAGTTGGCCAAGTATGCAAAACATCAAATATAGTTGCCTAACAAGAGATTACCTGGATGCGTATTTTGAGTGTTTTCAGTTATGTATTATAAATGTCCAATAGTGTACGTTAATACTCTTGTCCTGCTAAACCCGAATATACCCCGACTTTGCAAACAGTGTGGATCCAGAGAAGCCAACTGATCTGTATCTGCACTGTTTGTCATAAAGTATGTGAACTTAAAGCAACAATCCGGACCAAGTAATCTGATTGGCTGAAAATTACACGTGGGCGTGGCAATTTAATTTATTCAGTAGGACAAGGGCTAAATGGACTTTTCTGTCACATTTTACCAGGGAGAGAACTTTTGCGACTTTTTGTTTGCTTTCCTGAGCTTAACGAGCTCGTTAGTAGTCAAAATGTTAACTGATCAAGGAAGTACAGCATCTAGTTCACAAGTACTTTTTCTGAAAAAATGTGAGAAACTAGGTACTTAAATTTTTCCGCAAAAAATATTAGCATGTATGGCATATTTAATGATCAAAGTTTTAACAATACGTTAACTAATGACATCGTTAGTTTTGAACAACTGGGCCCAAGCTGATAATGCGTTCTTCCTCTTGAATGTGAGTTGTTTGCTGATGTATCGTCATTATCATTAAAGGTCTCTGTGGCTCCTACGATGGTTCAAGAACCAATGACCTGAAGTTGAATAGCTGCACAAGGTCCTGCACTACTGCATTTATTAAGCACTGGAAGTAAGTGACTATTATCAGAGTGCGATTTAGAGATTTTAATTATCACTTCGTTATTTGTTTGAGATTTATACCAAACCAAGTGAAAAGGTAACTTCAAAAAAATATGCGAAGAGTGAAAGCCCAGATCCACGTATACATCCTCCGTCTGATTAAGGTCTTCCCTTTCTGCGTACAGAATCATTGGATAGTCTTTGTGAGCTGACAGCAAATGCATCGTTGTGGATAGTGTTTGTGAGCTGAGGGCAAAACGCATCGGTGTGATCATGCAGATGCACAGAATGATTTGAATCTCTACATTTTGCATATGCTCGAACATACCTTTTCACATGACACGTCCCCTTTAAGAATTAACCCATTTATGCCAAGTGGACTCTTCTACATTAATTCTTTGGACCGGGCCATCATCAATAGAAGGAGTGTCTGGTTAGTTTCTATCATTATCATGTTTTATAGAAATTCCTGCATTTAAAGCAAACATTGTAGACAATGATCAGACGCCGCGTTCTGTGACGTATGATTTGGGTCTACAATGTTTGCTAATGTTCCTTTTTTATGGGACACCAGGCATAAATAAGTTAACCCGTGTATTTCAAAACAAAATGAAACCAGCATAACTTTAAAATTCTAAGTTGGAGTTTGTAGATTTGGTTAATATTGTTGTTATTTTCGTAACACGTGTAGTAGTTTTAAGACGGTGAACCAATACAAGTGAAATACAAGTGAGATTAATCAAGAAAGTACTCACATAGTCTCAAAGCACAGCCTCCCAAACAGCAAAAGCTGAAGTACGAGGTAAAGACTAAAACGTCCCGCAGTTAGCAATTAACCCATTGTAGTCTGGAGACCACTAAATGGGTAATTGGCAAACAGTGCAGACCCAGATCAGATGCTGCACACTGTTTGCAAATACAGTCGAATCTTTGGAACCATGGAATTTTTTTCGAGATATGGGCAGTACGAGCCACTGAGGGTTAATCATGGCGCCATGTCAGGAACAAATGATGATAATCTAGGGAAATCATTTTGATCTTCTATACAATATGTTTTGTGTACTCATTAGAATTGCCTCGATGAATTTATACTTTTTTTATTTCAAAGATGTTTAAACTTTGTCACTTTATGAAGAATAAAGATCGCGTCCTCGGCATTGTAATACAACCTGCTAACATATACCCCTTGGATGATAGATAAATTGTATTCTGACTGAATTTGCATGTATTTTAAAGGTAATCCAAACTGATCTTGGTCTGCTGTTTGTGTCAGCATTGAGAGACGATATTGTTTGAAGGGGCGCGATTATTTTCTATCTTTAAAAATGTGCGCGCGTGCAGAAAAGTTGTCTTCGGAGTGTATGTGAACAATTAAAATCCAGGTCACCCAATGAAGCGGTTTACTCTGATCAGGGATTTCGCTTTATGCTGTTTGATTATACAGGTATAAATATAGACTGGCTGCAGTCTCGTGACAAAATAATTTTTCTTATAATCTGTTTAATAAAATAAAACCAAAGTAATATCATGACTATAAGGGCTGGTCACTAGTGACCAGCCTTTATAGTCATGATATTTTTTGGTTTTATCTTAGTGGATTATCAAACAGGATTATGAGGAAAATATTTAGTCACTTGAGACTGGAGCCAGTCTAGTATAAATATTAAATAATTAAAAATATGCGACTAAGTCCGAGGTGCAGGCGTGCAGATATCACTCGATATTTTACCGTTACATGACATTGCTTTCGATGGTGTCTTAGGGCAATGTTTTCACGCCAAACTTTGTCATGCATTTGCTCAGGATCTGGATTTTAGACAGCACAAATACCTATTTTTAGGCTATTAACAACTTAAAATGGCATAAAACATTTACGCTGTACAGTTGTGTAATAAAAAAGGTCATTGCACTGGTATTGGCGAATATTATCCCGCATTGGGATATCAAAGGACACTCGCAAGCTGGCGTCCTGTGATATCCCAACTCGAATTATATCCACCAATATCAGTGCAAGAACCCTATACATGTGCGGGCTGATCTGGGTTTGCTGTCCGCATATGCTCAGAGGACACTGTTTCTAATGGTGCAACACAAACTATAGTGGACTCTCGTTATCTCAAATTCCAATGGACCATAATTTCCAGTTTGAGATAACAGTAGTTTGAGGTGACAAGAGTTGAAATGTACAGAATATATAAACCAAACTAAATCAATATTATCAAAAGTCTAATTTGACTTAAGCCGTAGTTGGGGTTATCAGTGTTTGAGATAATGAGTGTCTAGTACATTGAAAATAGTGTGGAAAATAAGAGAAACGGCTTCTTAGGAGCGATTTCTCCACTTTTTACAATATTTTGCACTGTTGTTAGAATTCCAAGTTAAAAAGGGACCATATCTTGACTTCGAGATAAGCGGTTTTTTAAAAATAAAAGAAGTCGAGATATTGAAAGTCGACTGTATTTCCGAATATTCTTTTAGAGTTTCATCGAATTCCAACTTCTTCTATGGTGTCGCCGTGTCATCAGAGCAGACTGGTAGAATGTATTGTAGCTGTGTTCAAGGGAAGGAGCCTTTGTGCTCGCCAGGACTAGGTGTCATGAAGTGTACAAAGTCAAGTAAGTACAGTCGACTCCCGTTAGCTCGAATTCCAAGGGACTCACTGAAACACTTCGAGATATCCGTACTTCGACATATCAGAGTTGAGAGAGTGAGGAAAACAATAAATTGGACAACCACATTTAACAAATGAATATGTAATTTGACTCCTGAAGTTAGAAATATGTATATAAAATAATGTGGAAAAGAGGAGAAATTGCTCCTGAGGAGCAATTTCTCCTCTTTTCCATATTATTTTGTTACCTGTTGTCATAGTTTCATGTTAAAACAGGGACCAGATTTTCGCTTCGAGATAAGCGGTAATTCGAAATAAGCGAGTTCGAGATAACGAGGTTCGACTGTAATTGAATCATTTTACTGGGCTATGATTTGAAGCCGCTCTTATGTGACCTCAGACCAGCATCGTATAAATTGCTAATGGAATACCTTCTTTTTAAAGCGTATTGTAAAATGTTAACGTATTCTGATAACAAATGTACTCTATTTTTAAGTGGTAATGGGGAGGGGTAGAGTATATGTATCTAGGGAACAATTTAAATAGTTCAACTGTTTTTGTTCCGTAACGTACCCCACTGAATTCATAAGTAGTGTCTTGTTTGATGGGTCTTGATGCACATTACAATGTACCAGTTTGTAATCTTAATCATCATTGTTTCTACGTAATTATGAATACAGAAACATTCAAGAAACTAAAAAAGGGAGAAAAAAATGATTATTATTTTGCAATAATTGACAAATCTTTTGACAACAGACAATGCAAAACTTATTCATTCTTAAACATTAGAATACCTAATTTAGTAATATTATACCAACAGAAAGCTACGTTAAGATGTCTTAAAGATATACTTGTACAACATGAAGGTTTAGGGTTTTCTGCCATTAGTTACAAGGGAGACAACTTTTGTAACTTCCAGGGCCCAGTTGTTCAAAGCATCATTAGCTAAACGAGCTCGTTAGTGGTCAAAATGTTAACTGTTCTAGTAAGTACAATATCTAATTCACAGGTGCTTTTGCTGAAAACAAATGTGAGTAGCTTTTGTTTTTGCAACACCTACACACATTTTTTTCAGCAAAAATATTAACAAATATGCCATATTCAATGATCAAAGTTTTAACGATACACTAACTAACGACATCGTTTCTTTTGAACAACTGAGCCCAGATTGCTTTCCTCTGTACCAAACCCCTTATGAAAAGGTGTCGACTAAAAGGGAAGAATTTGCTCAAAGGGGGAGCAAATTCTTTCATTTTAGAGTAGACTCCCTTCAGAACTGAGTAAAACACATTTTGACAGTTTTTCTCCTTTAAACATGATGTTAAAACCGCTTAACCAAAATTTGCTACACTTTAGGATATGACGTCACAGCTGTCCTTGTGCAGCAAGCAAAGAGACCTATCTTAATAAGAAGAAGTAAGCGCCAGGCGGAAGTTTCCCAGCCAGAAATAGTAAACACAACAGTGGATCCTTCAATTATGGTAAGGGGTATAGTTGTAACATACAGAGAGAGAGAGAGAGAGAGAGAGAGAGAGAGAGAGAGAGAGAGAGAGATCGAGTAGTCCCACAAACAGTTCTGATCCTATGAACATACAAATCCTAAAAGTTCTATGAATCACAATATTGCATCCGCGCAGCTTGATCAAAGTCTTCGCTGGTCGCATATGCCTTCTACAGCCTCCAGCTATGCATAATTGTTCGCATAACAGTCCATATGAGACATAGTGCAATTATGTGCCTCGCAGGCTACACATATCTGTACATATGTACATCATATCCATTTCATCTTATATTGATTAATAAATTTGTTTAATTGTTTTAAAAAGTATCAGACTTTCCAACAACAGCTGGGTTTGTACAATAATCCACCATAAAACTCGGGTTCCGATGGTCCTTGTAGAAACAGTTTTACAAGCAAACGTTACACTCAGAAATTACTACAGTGTTAATGAAAAAAAATGAGAAATATTTTACACAATTTATGATAGTGATAGCCTTATGTTGGCAGTATCGAACTAAATGTTCAAGCCTGATTTTTTGATTTTTTTCAAAGTTTATAAAGTAGATGGACACATCTCCAGAAGAGATCACACTTAACACAAAACATTAAAGGGCCACACTTACATGTAAAGACAATAATTTGCTCCACCACTAGGACCAAGTTATTTCCTTTAGGGATAGACCCCTGTAAGAAGGAACACAGCTACCTTTGAATTCGGTGTTTTCAGTCTTTGGGGGATAGAGGCGAAACGTTTCGGCTTAACTTATTCTCTCTTGTATATCGACTCAGCTTAATGCTAGTTTAAGAATTCACTGATCATAACTTAAAATCAATTGTGCGATTTTCGTGCTTAATTCACAGAACCTACACTTAGTAGACTTTGCGCCATTTTCACCAAGCGCGACAACTTTTATGACGTCCAGGGCCCAGTTGTTCAAAGCGTCGTTAGCTTAACGAGCGCGTTAAGGGTCATTTCGTTAACTGTTTTAGCTGATTCAATATACAATATTCTGATATTTTTTGCTGAAAAAATGTGCACTGCAAAAGCACTGCAAAAGCTACTCACATTTTTTCAGCAAAAAAATTCAGCATATTTGCGTATCACTCGATATAAATTTTAACGAATCGTTAACTAACGACATCGTTAGTTTTGAACAACTTGGCCCTGTTTGCTTTAGTGCACGCCAGTGCGTTTCTGAAAAGGGGTCTAACTTTTTAAGGAAAGAACTTGTTATCAGTGGAAGTAAATTGAAAGAATCTGCCCCTAGAGGGAGCAAAATTCTTTCTTTACAAAGTAGACTCCATTTCAGAAGGGGACAAAATATTTTAACAGTTACCACCATTACGAATGTGCCTATTCCCTTACTAATGGACATTAGGTTGAAATGAAGGACAAACAAATTATTTACCTTGAACAATATGCATGCAATGCCTGTTTCAGTCTTGTCAGACTCCATAGATTTATTTACCAGAAATGTCAGCTTGTAGCTGAAGGATGTTCCATTACGAAAACATGCCTATTCAAATATATTGAGAATTTTACCACCAAAAAATGAAAAATTTCAGATGAAAAATTCTGATATTTTTCTTATTTCTGCTCAAAACACAGATTGTGGGTGCTCGTTAGAACCGCCTCGACGAGGCGGTTCTAACGAGTACTCACAATCTATGTTTTTGAGCAGAAATAAGAAAAATAATGTATACCCCTGTAAACCCCAGTTTTACAATATGAAAGTGGGGTTTATGGGGGTCAAAATTATATAGGCATGTTTTCGTGATGTCAGAGATGCTCAGATCAAAAGCGTCTTCAGACGGACAGTGAAGACTCTGATCAACCTGCGCAGATGTACAGGCTTATCTGACTCTTCGCTGGGCGCACATGCAATCTTGTACGAAATGCTGCGTCCCGCTCATTATGTAAAATCAGTAATCGATACATTGTCAAGTAAAGTGAAGAATTGTTATACAATGGACTCTTGTTATCTCAAACTCCAATGCACCATTCAGTTTGAGATAACAGTAGTTTGAGATGACAGGAGTTGAAATATAAAGAATATATAAAGCAAAACTAAACCAACATTATCAAAAGTCTAGTTTGACTTAAGCAGTAGTCTGAGTTATCAGTGTTTGAGATAGCTAGAGTCAGGTGTATTGAAAATATTGTGGAAAAAGGAGAAATTGCCCATGCTCTTCAGGAGCAATTTCGCCTCTTTTCCATATTATTTTTTTACCTGTTGTTAGATTTCCATGTTAAATAGGAACCAGATTTTCACTTCGAGAAAAGCGGTTATTTGAGATAAGCGAACTCGAGATAACGAAAGTTGACTGTATATACAGTACTTTCAGTTTTTGTTGTTTTTCCTTTCAGGAATCGGGCGTGACACTGGAAGAAGCAGAAGACTTTTGTAGAGAATCAATAATGAACAGTACTGTGACGAAGTCATGCACTCCAATAATATCCAGCAATATTTCAGACCGCATTGAAGATTGTGCTCAAGATTACAATGTAAGTTCCTGTTTGCATAAGTTTCTGCAACTGAATTATCAAGTACTTAACCTTTACAGCTCTTTGGGCTAATTCAGCAGACGATACATTGAGGGTATTTTTTCTTATTGTTCGTAGAAAACAGGGGACAGTTTGCATGAAATGTTAACACCTGTTTTCTGAGACAAATAAGAAAACAATTTCAGTATGTGGTCTGCTGAAAATATTACCCAAAGTGCTAAGCGTCGTTTTTAAAGAAGACAGCGTGTTGTATTTGCAATATTTTCGGTTTTCATCAATCCAATGAAATGCACGCATTATCCAGAAAATAGAGAATTCCCTATTAAACTGCTCAAAATTAACTGTGTAGAATACATACATTAGTGGGCTTAAAGCTAGACCTATTTCTGTCCAATAACCTTTGCTCTTTGTACGACAAGCTCAGCTTTGCATCCGTCTACATTCGTATGGGGAAGGTGTTGTAATCATTTCCTCAAGATATATTAACCATTTCAATCCTAGCGTCCTATAAAAGAAACACTGGCAAACAGTGTAGAAGCAGATCAGACGCCGCGTTTTGCGGCGTCTGATCTGGTTCTACACTGTTTGCCAGTGTTTCTACACTGTTTGGGTCTACACTGTTTGCAAAAGTCCCTTTTGTTGGACGCGAGGAATAAATGGGTTAAAGTTACTGCGAACGAAACCCACTGGCAACTAATATCAATTGCAGAGACTGGAATCACTAATATTTTTTATTTCTGCGCAGGAACAAAAGCTTGTTGAAGCTGCATTTTACTGCTCTGTATACAACGTCTGATCAGGGTCTACACTGTTTACATTAAGTACAGGAATTTCTATAAAACATGGTAATAATGAAAGCTGCCCGACACTCCTTCTACTGGAAATAAACAGTCCAAAAAGTTGAGGTAGGAGAGTCGACTCGGCATAAATGGGTTAAATTTACACTACGTTCTGTTTTGTTATTGTTAGGCAACAGGTCTTAAAGTTTGGGCACTGGACCATATTCGAGACATCGCCTTCGATTGTGTCAATGAGGCCCAAGCTCTTGTTAATGCCAGTAACGCTAACAACAGCACCAACATGACAGCTCCGGATGTTGAAGAAATCTTAGCAAACACTTGTGTGGACATATGTGTGCATGGCTTGTGTGAAAATGGTAAAGGATTATAATTCTCGGTGATAATTTAGACAAATTGAGTCGGAACGCGTGAAAACATACCTTCTGACATGGATGCCCAATGAAGACTCAAGTCAGCCTGTGTATCCAGTCTGATCAGTGTCTTCGTTGTCCGCATGAAGATAATTTGCATCCTTGGCTATCCAAATTCGCCCAGTGAAGATTCTGATCAGCCTGCGCAAATGCGCAGGCTGATCTGAATCTTCACTGGGCATATATGTCGAAGGTACGTTTCTCTGACGTTAAGGCTCAAATTTTATGCTTAAAAAGCTGTGGAAAGTTCACATTTTAACAGGTGAGTTTTTAAAGCAATTGTGTACAATTATAGTAACAGTAGAACTAACCTCTTACAGAAAGAGGTTCGTTAGCATCAACTCACCGGTCTGGCTCCCGTAGGCAACATTTCACCAGTGTAAAGTGCAATACACTAATAACTTCAGTTTGCATTTGTGCAGGTTTACTACACTGCACTGTTCACTGTTATTAAAAAAAGGTAAGAGAAAAGTCCAGAGAGTGCCACAATCACAAACCGCAGCCCTTTCCAGACCCCAAGAGGAAGAGGAAACCGACAAATCCAAACAAGCACATATCGAACAAATGTACGAAAAGCACTAAGATTAGCTCTCTCTTCCCCAAGCGAGGTAATCGCAATACTAAAAGGACTGAAAAAACAAAATGACACACGGAAAGACATACAACAAATCGCCTCGTAGAATAAACCACAAAGCAACAAAGAGTAAGACTAACACCGGGACCACCGCCTTAGAAGAGTCAGTAGAGTAAACCACCGGGGTAGAGTAAACCACCGGAGTAAACCACCTAGAGTAAACCTAGAAGTGTTAATTCTATTTGATAGCATTGTGTTCTGTGATTGTAGCCTTACCTGTGCGTCTCCGTATCTCACTTTTGAAAATGCATATAATTACAGTATGGCACATCTTCTGTAAATTTTGTGATTGACTTGAAAATGATTTTTAATTTCAGACTCACCAAACCAAAGATGTTTCAAAATTCAGTTATTGTTATCATATTGATCTTTCTTAGTATGTTCTGTAAAAAAATCCCTTGGAAACAAAGCTCATACTGAAGAAATGAAATAAAAGTCAAAAAGGATTGCCTTTGGAAACAAAGACTACACAAAATCACGAAAATCGGAGACTCGGTTTGATTGAGTCTCTTCTAGGCAACACTGTAGTTTGCGAAGTTGCATACGCCCCCTAGCGCCAGCAGACTTGGTTTTATTGAGTCTGTTCGTGTGGAGTATATGATTATGCGACACAGCATATACAAACTTTCTTGCTTTGAGTTTAGCTGAATAATAAAAGAAAAAAAGGATTGCCTTTGGAAACAAAGAACACACAAAATCTCGAAATTTTTCTGAACTCCATTTTACGTACAACTGAAATGGGCCTAAAGGTCCCTGGGGATCAGAAAATAAATTTACACAATGATGAAATACGGGGTTATGTTTTGCTGCCATCACACAGCATTTAACTTCAGCTAAAGTGAAGTCAAACATATTCCGTATAAAGGGATCCTTCTGAAACATAGAACACCATCACGAAACCACGCCTAACTGGAGTTTACAGGGGTATACATTTATTTACTTATTACTGCTCAAAACATAGATTGTGGGTACTCGTTAGAACGGCCTCGGCGAGGCAATTCTAATGAGTACCCACAATCTATGTTTTGAGCAGAAATAAGAAAACTACCAGAAATATGAAAACTACCAGAATTTTTCATCTGAAAGATTTCATTTTTGGTGGTAAAATTCTCAATATATTTGAATAGGCGTGTTTTCGTAATGAATGGCACTCGGGATTATTGAGAGTGTTGTGCCGTAAGCCGCAATACTCAACAATGAATTATTGCACAATTTTAGCCGTTTCATTCACTGTACGTTTAGATTTCTTAACCCATTTCAGTCTGGAGACCTCTAAAAGGGTAGCTGGCAAACAGCGTAGATCCAGATCTGAATGCGGCGTCTGGTCAGGGCCTCCACTGTTTTCAAATAGTTTAGCCATTTTTCAACAGGAATATCTCAGTAGCATAGCTTAACTTACCTAAAATTGAATATATAGTATGGGGGAGTTTACTCAGTCGAAAATGGGTTAATCTGTTGCAAGTCTGTATTGTTTTGCTTTTCTAGGTATCTGTGAGTGTGACGCTGGTTTCTCTGGTGAAGTATGTGATATATCGAAAACAACCAAACCAACAGTGGCATCTGTGCCTGATCTGTGTGACATATCGCAAACAACTGACTGCAAGCTTGCTGTGATATATGGAAATAATTTCGTAAACTCGGATGACCTTAAATGCCATTACAGTTCCATTACAGTAAGATTTTATTTCTGTTCATTTAACTGACGTCATATATCAGGAGTTTATTGGTATATATATCAGCATCAGTGTATGACTATGCAGCTGGGTAGGTTGTACATTATATTCCGCAAAAATAGTACATTAATAACTTAAACTGTAGAAGAAACACAAATTTCTAAACTTAAACTAAAATCTAAAACGAAAATCGGAGACTCGGTTTTATTAAGTCTCTTCATATGCTGCAATGTATTTTGCGAAGCTGTATACGCCCCTTAGCACCGGTTTAACCGTATTCGATTTTCAAAGTATCCATAATTGAATTATAGTGGGCTTCAAACTTCTTAGCCTTGTTAAACTTTTAACTGTGTTGTCTTCTTGTTTCTTTTGTCTATTAACAGTCTTCTTGTTTCTTTTGTCTATTAACAGCCTAGCCTTTAGATAATTTTTGGCGTATGCGTCATTGCTCTCAAAGATCATTTGTTTTAATGTATCTTCAGTACAGCTGAGTTAGTGTTTTGTGATATTTTCGTTAATGATTTCTAGCTTTCTCAAATAATCTGTTTTCTCAGAATTTATTTAAAAGACCGTTTTGTAAATTTCTTGCATTGAATTGAATTTACAGAAATGAATTTCCCACTTTTATATATTACACCTGCGTGACAAATTAAAGTTAATTTTCAAACCTAAAAAACGTTGAATGGTAACAGATTTTTACCGCTGGAAAGTTAACCCTTCTCTTGCTGAACACGACGTGCCATGTCTTAGCAAACAGTGTAGATTCTGAAGAAGCCAACTGATCTGGATCTGCACTATTTGTCCTTAAATATGTGAATTTCTATCAAAAACCTTGATCAAGTAATCTGATTGGCTGGAAATTAGAAGTGGGCATGGCATCTAAATTTATTCAGCAAGGCAAGGGTTAAATAATTAGAAAATAGACCCAATTTCTATCATTTTACAAGTGTCTTCCATCATCGAGAAACAGAAGATTTAAGTCAGCTCATTTTTATGAAATCAATTTTAGCTCGCTGGTACTATTGGTATGTTCCTGGAGAGCTTATGTTGTCACCCAGTCTTTGGCGCTGGCGTCTGTCCGCGTCGGAGCCCATGTTAGCACAATGTTAAGTTTTCAAAGGTGTGCAGTTTTACTTTTAATTGTTTAAGGTACTGCTTTCATAGTTTTGGCCTACACCTACCTTAGGGTAAGACCTTTCAATAGCAATAGTTAGACCCTCTGTATAGGTCATTTTCACCCATGTTTAAGGTCCGCATTATAAGTTTGAAAAGTGGACGTAACTGCTGGTTACGAAAGTCGCCCATCACGAAAACGTGCCTATATAATTTTGATCCCCTTAAAACCCACTTTTATATAGTAAAACTGGGGTTTACAGGGGTATACATTATTTTCATATTTTGCTAAAAAGCATAGATTGTGGGTACTCGTTAGAACCGCCTTGCCAAGGCAGTTCTAACGAGTACCCACAATCTATGTTTTAAGCAGAAGTATGAAAAATGTCAGAATTTTTTATCTGAAAATTTTCATTTTTGGGTTGTAAAATTTTCAATATATTTGAATTGGTGTGTTTTCGTAATGATCACGAAAACATGCCTACACAATTTTGACCCCCGTAAACCCCACTTTTGTATAGTAAAACTGAGTTTTACAGGGGTATACATTATTTTTCTTATTTTTGCTCAAGAACAGGTCGTGGGTACTTGGACGGTTCTAACGAGTACCCACAATCTATATTTTGAGAAAAAATATGAAGAATATCAGAATTTTTATCTGTTTTTTTTTTTTTTTTGATGGTAAAATTTTCAGTATATTTGAATAGGCGTGTTTTTGTAATGTGTTTTCTTCTATCGATGCCTCGGAAAGACTGTGCTTTATGATTGTGGCCTTTCATGTGTGACGTCATTTATATTTTGTAAATATTGGTTAGTTCTGCATACACCGTATTTGAAGGACACGGCATAACACAACTGTTTATCTATGTTTTCAGGTAGAAGATACTATCACAAGTACGGGAACAACTGGAACATCAGTGGCCGCCTATATCTCATTAAACCAAGTCGCCTGTCTGTTGCCTTCCTTACATAGTGCTACTATAAAGATCAGTAATGATGGAACGACCCTTAGTGATTCCAGTGCGCAGTATATTGTCTACAACTCTGTCTGCCATAACTGTTATCTTGTCAACGGCACTGGCGAACCAACATGTGAGCGGAAGGTATGTACATGTATATCTGATGTGCCACGGGTCCTTATGCTGGATATCTGTGCAGTCTGATCAGGGCATTGGCAGTCGCTTGCAAAAATCATTTGACAGTGTAGAATGAAGGTCCTGAACAGATGCACTATTAGCATATGGCATAAGAGCAGTTTTTTTTCCATGATGTTCAACATTTACAAAGGGAGCATATACAGTCGAACCTCAATAGCTCGAACAACGATGGTTCGTTTACCATGGATGATTCAAACTAGTTTTTAGTCCCTACGAAATTCTTCCGATAGCTCCAGAAAACAAATATTTGAGGAAATTTTCTTATTTCATCATGAAATTGTATGTTGTGTGTACTCATTAGAATCGCCTCAACGAGGCGATTCTAATAAGTACACTCAACATACCATTATTTTATAGAAGATTGAAAAAACTCCCCAAAATTATCCCCATTTACTTCTTGACCTAGCACCATGATTAACCCTCCGTGGCTCGAACTACCCATGTCTCGAACAAGTTTCCACGGTCCCAAAGATGTTCGAGCCATTAAGTTCGACTGTATCATTCAATAGTGATCTTCATGGTCTTGGGCCTTTCTCAGTTTTCTTGTTAAACTAACCATGCTTCGCACATTTTAAAATTGCCTGTTTGTAATGATTCAGCATTGAGTTAGGTATGACAAAAATTATACAACTGGATCTCCACTAAGTTGTCAATCAGGTCTTATGCTTATCTAGGTTGTGCAACAAACTGTTTTACATGCAGCGAAATCTATTTTTGTCTGCAATGAAAAACAATTTAGATAAAACTGCCAGACCCAAATCGTATATCCATCGGTCACTCGATGTTTATACAACACCCCTTTAACCTCGATGTAATCTCTTGTAGCATTGCATCGGCGTTAATGCGACGTTGTATTAACATCATGATATTGCATTGACGTTAATGCGATGTTGTATAAATGGCATAACATTGCGTCAACGTTAATGCGACTTGTTTAAACATCATGAGTTACATCGACGCTAATGCGACCTTGTATAAATGTTATGCCGTTGCATTGACGTTAATGCGTTGTATAAAAGCTATGTACCCGCTGGGTAGTTACTGCAATACTTACTGTGGATGCAATGTTGCCTTATGCGTTTGTTTCTATCAGTAACTTCCTACACATTGTATGGACACGAAACTAATTTACATTTAGTATGCCTTTGACTTTATTTTAGTTTGTTACTGTATAGCATAGTGTTTATCAGTGGTAACTAGTCATCTTAGTTGATATCTAGTATTAACCCATTTTAGTCTGGAAATCCCAAAAGAGTAATTGGCAAATAGAATGCAGAATGCGGTGTCTGATCAGGGTCTCCACTGTTTGCAAATAGTTTAGCCATGTACTCTTGAAATAGCTGAATCACATCGCCTGATATACCTAAAATTGAAACTGAACTCTTCCAGTATACTTGTGATGTGTTTATTATATCCTAGAAAACTGTGTCTGTTGGGGGTATACTGTTTCACGGTGTCCGTCCATTACCTTTTGATCCTTGCATGGGATAGCTAATAAGCACTGCTTATTGGCAATTTCTTGTTCAGTCTGGGTTGAAGCATACATGGTATAACAAGGTATTTTACTATTGCCTACATTATCAGCTCTGGACCAGTATCATTTCTGGAGATAATGTTGGATATTAGCCACAGCATGAGAAAAACTGTCTTCGGGTCATGTGTGCACAACAAAGGCTCAGATAAAACTGCGCAGTCTGACCAACAATTTCACTGTCCAATAACAATCATTGGATACTACAGAATGTAAAGAGAGCAAAGGCCCGGGTGATAAAAGTGCCTTAGAACATGCATAGATTCAGATCATCCTGATCTGAATCTATGCATGTTCTAAGGCACTTTTTGCTTGACGGGGTCCATATTTTTTCTCTATGAGAATGCACTTAAATGTTTGTTACATATTGCAGGATAATAACTGCATGATTGATGGTGTGTGCTATGCAGCGCATGAAACTAGTCATGACGACGCCTGTCAAGTGTGTCTACCAGACCATGCAAATGACACCTGGAGTGCAAGCAATGGTAAGTTCTGTTGATGGAAAACGTACCTCGTACTATTTGAAGAAAATATGAGCCGGTACATGAAAAAAGTGGCCTTATTCTTTTCCGTGTTGTGGTTCTTCAAATGCGCATGCGCTGTCTTCGATTGGGGCTACAGACATGCGGTTTTGTCTGAAGCTTCCTCAGGGTCTCTACTGGCTGTCTGCGAACAGCAACGGCGCTGGCAAGACTGCGCTTATGTGCAGGCTCACCTGAGCCTTTGCTGGTCGCATATAAGTACCCTTTTCTCATATGCTGGCTGCTGTTTTCGCTGTTATGCTCAAATCAAGAAAAGGACCCTTATGCCAGCAAAAAACACCCAGATAATGACATTTCTTGTCTCTTACAGAATCAATGGACGATGTAGAACAGAGGCTCCAATCAGGCTATCAGTGTCTGGATGTGAAGGCTGAACTGGGGATATTCTGATCGCATATGACCCTCTTCTCATGTTACATGTACCCAGTTAGCATTCTTTATGAATCTATAGCGGTCCGTTATCGGCCCGCCAGCTACCCTGACGGGCCGATAACGGCCCGCTATAGATTTATAAAGAATGCTTACTGGGTATGTCATATACAAAATATGAATACCCATTCCAGCCTGCATACTCGTGCAGTCTTGTCAGTGCCTCCATTGTTTCCCTACACACTACAGGAAAGTTGTTTTCCAGAAGGCATATATGAGCTGGCACACGAAAAAGGGCCCTTATGTTTTTCTAGTTTGTGGTTCTTCAAATGCCCATGCGCAGTCCCCAATTGGGGCTACAGACATACATTCTTTGCCTGAAGCTTCCTCAAGGATCCTACTATATGTCTGCGAACAGCAACGGCTCAAGGCAAAACTGTGCTTATGCGCAGGCTTGCCTAAGCTTTTGCTGGTCGCCTATTTGGTAAGAACCATTTTCTCATGTGCTGGCTCATATATGGTAGACGGTGTACCTGATTTGACTTTTTTTTTCATTTGATTTGGAGTTCTATGGACCAGTCAACACTAAGATCATATCAAGATTGTCAGTTAACCTGCTTACTTTTCATGGACAGGCTTAGTCCTCCAAGTGTTAGCCAGTACTATGTGCACATTCCTTTATTAGTAACTGACTATTCGGGCTTTACGTCGCTTTCAACAATCTTTCAGTCATATCGCGACGGTGTCTAGATGTGGCAGGGAGCTCAATGTTTACTTTTAGAGTGCTGCCTCACTGAAATATCGCGTCCCAGACATTTGACATGATATTCAACCCAGTCACATTTTACTGACACTCAGCTGACCAGTTCTGATTCCTAGCTCTACTTTCTTGAGCGCCAAGAGAAAGAGAGCTAGTACTATTTTAAAGTCTTTGGTATGACTCGGCTTGGGCTTGAACCCGTAACCTCCCGGTCACAAAGCGGACGTCTACCAACTGAACCACTGTGTCGGTAGTAACTGAAAAATGCCTTCTTAAATCAGCAGAACGGGGGTGACCAATGACTGCACTGAAATTATTTCATGATCGACCTGCACAAAAATTGTACAGGCGAGATGGAAATCGAACTTGCGATCCCTGGATCTTCAATCCATCGTGCCACTGACTGCTCGATGGAGGTTGGCGTAGTTGAATGTTGGACC
Organism: Anodontia alba; assembly: GCA_964016985.1. Lineage (NCBI taxonomy): Eukaryota > Metazoa > Mollusca > Bivalvia > Lucinida > Lucinidae > Anodontia > Anodontia alba. Next base: position 20,971,312 of record OZ024821.1, read on the forward strand.
CTTTTAAGTCTAGAATGCCAATCAGTTATAATATTTACCCTTATTATTGGAACATCTTACCCCATTTATGCCCAGCATCCTTTAAAGGGAACATTGGCAAACAATGCAGACCCAGAGAAGCGGCATCTGATCCGGGTCTACATTGTTTACATTAAATACAGAAATTTGTATAAAACATGGTATTAATAAAACTTAACCAGGTCCCCTTCTACTTGAAATGGACCAGTCCAAAGACCAGGTAGAAGAGTTCATTCGGCATATATGGGTTAACTCTTTGTCCTAAAATTTGAACAATCCGTTTTACTACCTGTCTAAAAATGCTGGATTAGTGGCAAACAGTGTAGACCCAGATCAGATGCAGCGAACGCTGCATCTGATCTGGGTCTAGACTGTCTGCTTGGGCTATCTGTGCATACATGCCATATCTCACACTTTGAGATAAAATCTCACAAAATTTGGCCAATCTGGAAGGCAATTCCCATAAAAAATTTCAAATCTCAAAGAATTCTCAGACCATTTTACAACAGATTTTATGAAGAATTAAACATAAATCACACATTGTTTTCACAAGCTTCTTACATGAATAAAAAGACTTAAGACTATATTGGGAGTGCTCCAAAGTGATTTTTAAGAAAATCTCACAGAATTTTGTCAAATCTCCCTTAACATTTTGTTTTATCTCACAGATTCTAGTCCACAGCTTAAGGCATTTATGTCTGTGCCGATAATCAGTGTTATTACAGTAGGAACTTCTTTTCTAGAATTCATATGGATCTCAGTTGGAAAGCACACAATATGCTCTATATCGGAATCTTGCCTTCTAGATTAGTTGTGATGTTTTACGGCCCAGTCAACCCAATGGGGTCATGTCGAGCGTGGTCAGTTTACCTAACCACACTTTTACTGGGCAGGCTTAGTCTTCTAAGCGGTTAACCAGTATTGTGCACATTTTTTCACCAGAAACTGACAATGCCCATTCTTGAATCAGCGGAAGGGAGAGAATGACCGTAGAAAATATTTCATGATCCATCTCAATGAAAGAATGTTGCCGACTCGGCGGAGGTCGAACCCGTAACTTCCTGATCACCAGTCGGACACACACCCAACTAAGCCACCAAGGCCGGCATTGCATTCTAAAACACAGAAGGCAGTATACGTACCATGTTTGCATATCGGACAGCAATAATCCTGACTTGACTGTGGATTTCAGGGACTGTCTATATCTCGATGCCGACATACTGAAGAATGCTAATTTTGCTACACCAATCCTTACATCAATAATGACCCAGATCTGTATCTGACAGTGATTTGGTCCTGGACATACACAAATCAAATGATCTGTGCACAAGAGCAAATTTATTACATACTTGCTACCATTTGGTAGTGCCAATACAAAATATTTACATTCTTAATGCATTTACAGAAAAAAACAACAACCTATAGTTAATTATTGGGATACTTCAATGAATGACTCACGCAACGTCATATGATCATTTAGTGACGTCAATTATGTTTGTGATGGGGTTTAACGACACGTCAATCCTTGTGGGTCATTTTGTGTCGTCCCCCCAGAGAAAGGGAGAAGAGAGATAGAAGAGACAGTAGAGGAGATGGACAGGGGAGAAAGAGGAAAATGAATGAAAGTGAAGAAACAGAAGAAATAAAAACATTCTCCCTCTACCCTTACCTGCTGCAAAGATAGCAGGCATTGCCCAACTGTAAACCAATATCAGTTGGACGCCCGGTGACGCAAGATAACGACACCTTTGCCTCACCCAATCACCCCTAAATAAACCATTGTTCTCTCCAATATGACTGGAGGATGGCAACGTTATGACATCAACAACGCTGTTCCCGGTGTTAATAGATAAACTGTGTGCACTTGTTTCAATTTTAGATCTCGAACATTTTTTTGGGTCAAATAATGGACGAAAAATAAGATAAGTAATAAAGGAGATTTAGTTAACGTTCATTGAAGTATGTAAAACATTAGGTCGCAAGCAAAAATAACATTAACTCCTTCGGGGTTCATTTACTTTGCTCGTGACCCTGTGTTGTTCATACTTCAACGAACGTTAAGATAGATACCATCATTTCTTAAGTGAGAAGTGTACTTTAACCCTTGTCCTGCTGAATAAATTAAGATGCCACGCCCATTTCTAATTTTCAGCCGATCAGATTACTTGATCCAGATTGTTGAGATAAATTCAAATACTTAATGGCAAACAGTGCAGATCCAGATCAGTTGGCTTCTTCAGAAGCCAACTGATCCGGATCTACACTGTTTGCAAAGGCAGGACATATCCAAATTCAGCAGGACTAGGGTTAACAATACTGAAGTTAACTTTAAAACAACGTCTGATATTAACAGACTTATACTTCATTTGCTTTTACATATTTGCAGGTATATTTGAGCCACAACGCGAGATACCGTACGTTCTGACTCTCCATATGAAGAAACTTTGCATCCTTAGCTATCCAAAATGCGCCCAGTAAAGATTCTGATAACTATTCGAATGCGCAGGCTGGTCTGAATCATCTCTGGGCACACGTGTCTGAAGGTACGGCTTCTGACGTTATGACTCATTTGAAGGTATTGAAAGAGTAATGAAACAGGACAGTTTGTGTCGTACTAAAATTACCCCAAGTATTGGGACAGACAAGCTTGTGGAAACAGTGTAGACCATGATCAGACGTCACAAAATGTGGCGTCTGATCAGGGTCTACATTGTTTGCCACTCATCCAGCAGTTTTTTACACACATCTGCTGATAGCAAAATGAACTTGTTGAAATTTTAGGACAAGTACGGTAAGGAGGTCAGGTGTCCCAATATTTAGTATACTCCCAGTCAGCATTCTACGTAAATCTATATCGGGCCGTTATCGGCCCGTCAGGGTAGCTGACGGGCCGATGACGGCCCGATGTAGATTTACGTAGAATGCTAGCTGGGCTGTATATACAATGACCATAAAATAGAAGTTAATTTCTAGATTTTATTTCACTTCAGCTGCTGACTGCATTGGTGTACCACTGAAGCAGAGTGGGGACTCTGAAGGAATGAAAAGGACAGAAATAATAATATTAGCTGTTGTGTGTGCAGTATTTGGAGCAGTGGTCCTATTTGGCGTGGTTTATATATGCAGAAAACGGTAAGATAATATGCATGGATACATTTTTCATTTTATTTCGGGTTTCAGGGTTCCATACTCATTCCAACAGGTCATCACGAAAACATGCCTATATAATATTTACTCCCTTAAACCCCACTTTTATGGCGCTGTCTCTATGTGACTCAGTTGCCTGGTAGCGTTAAAAATCTTATCAGTCAGACCCCACTTTTATATAGTAAAACTGGGGTTTACATTATTTTTCTTATTTCTGCTCAAAAACATAGTTGTGGGTACTCGTTAAAACCACCTCACTGAGGCAGTTCTAACGAGTACCCACAATCTATGTTTAGAGCAGAAATATGAAAACTGTCAGAATTTTTTGTCTGAAAATTTTTCTTTTTTGGTTGTAAGTTTCAATATATCTGAATAGGTGTGTTTTCGTAATGTTTCGTCATTGAATGCCCCTCAACTGTTCTTTTGTTGCCTCAGGAAGACTGTCCTTCTTGATTGGGGCATTTCCTGTTATCTTCATATATTTTTTATTATATATAGTGTAGGACATCAAGAGTACCTTTCACACAGAGAAGTTTTCATTATAGGTGATAATTTTATGAAAATCAGACGGGTAATTTGGTAGAAACTGACCTTTTTAAAGAATTCAAAATGGTTGCTATACACCACAACCTCTTTATAACACTTTTGTTGTGTTGGCTAAACAACTGTTCTGTTCTGCATCTAAACAAAAATGTACAGATTTATGGTCATTTTTCTATTTAATCTATACATTTTTGTTTGGACGTCACAAAAAAAAAAAAGAAAAAAAAAAAAGATTTTATAAAAATAAAAAATAACCATTTATGGTTATTTTTCTATATAATATAATTAATACATTTTTGTTTTGATAAAATACTTTTCAAATCCACCTTCAAACCGTCTTACATGTTAAATAATGAACCATCTTGTAAAGACATTCCAGTGTAATATTATACTGGAACTGCAGATGTCACATGACCCAATTTTTGAAAAGCTAATTCATTGCAAAAATCATGAATTTAATATCCAAACTACTGTATAATAGTATTTAAAATGTACAATACAAATCTACTTTTTTTTGTTCATTATACAATCAACACTCTTTATGATAAAATTCACTATAATGATAATTTGACTGGCACGAAACCACTCAAGGTGAGTTAATCAGAAATTATGCAAGAGAATTGTTTAATACTTCAAGAAGCATATGTTATGGATATTTTTAAAATCGCCTTATTGAGGACTGGAAACATATGCTGCTGTTGTTGTAATGAGGTTTCACTGTATAAGCTGATTGTGTAATTACTGCATTTTTTTTTGCAGTGCAAACACACGAAGAAAAAATGCTTCTGCTGATTATGAGGTTACATCACAGCCAAAACTACACAGAGATGATGAACAGCTGAAGCCATACAAGGACGAAGAACCGTCTACCGCCATAGATAATCCCATATACAATCACAGACTGTAGAACAAGTTTCAACAATTTGTCTTTTATTATACTGTGATACAAACATGAAAAATGTTTTCTATATGGGCCTTGCCATGTGAAAATGTGTCTTCGGGAATATGCAGACAGCAAAGGCCCAGATCAGACTGCGCATATGCGCAGTCTGATATGAGCCTTTGCTGTCCAGAAAATGCCTGGATGGTACTTTGCGCATGCACAGGATGATGTGAATCCACACATGCTCAAAGGTACTTTCTTGCTTGGAGTGGCCCTTTTATGCTTTCAGTTAAATCCATTTAAAGACCGTTTTTTGTCCAGTATCTGTATATTGTAACTTGTGTAACGCTAGATATCTTGGTATCGATGAAAACATGTGGCTACACTCAAGACAATTCTAGCAAGTAAGACGTTTTCATGAATGCAAAAAATAAGTTCTTGTTTGAACAAGAATTTTATCTCAAAGTAATTTTTATACCCCTGCAAAACATCAGACAGACAGATGGACAGATGTGAAAACAGTATACCACCCTACCAACACAGTATAAATGGAGTAAAAAAGAAAGCTTCTAATGCTATGGACTTTTTTCTTTCCAAAATGTTCTATATTTTTAAGTGTTTTTCAGTAGGATTTAAATAAGCCAGGTCATGCAAAAATGCAAATTAGTGCACAAAAAAAATTTGTGCACTAATTTGCATTTTTGCACGACCTGGCTCATTGTCAGTTAGTTAAAAAAGGTCTGGCAGAATATCTACAATCGACACATCTTTCCTGTGAATTGTAGCATACATGCCATCTCTAGGCAAACAGTGAAGCCACTGCTCAGTGTATGGATGAGCAGGCTCTATGGGATGTTTGTTGTCAGCAGTATGTCCTAAAGTCCCTTTTCAACATAACATAGCCCAAGCTATTGTTTTCTTTTTTCATGGGTATTTTTTTGCTTTGTTGTGTTTGCATTTATATTGATGTTTGTGCTTTTGCTTTCCTCAAAATATTCACCCAGGCTGAGCTGCCTACAGTTAGTAGATCAGCGAGTCTGTGAAATAGCTCTAGTTAAGGTGCTTTTTTTTTTCAATCCAATTGATATTTTTCTAATTTCTCCACAAAAACATATGTTGTGGTACTCATTAGAAGTGCCTTGCCCAGGCTCTTCTAATGCGTACCCACAACATACATTTTCGTGGAAAAAAAAGAAAAATATTAAACTGATACATACTCTTATCTAGACCTATGGATGTTGTATTTAAGTCAAATCCAGACAAGGGAGGGGTGATAATGAAAGGCTCTAGGCAATGAAGTACCATACAGTCACCAGCTGAATTCTGCCTCCAGCTGTACTCTAACCCTAGACCTCATGATTCGAGGTCGACAGCGCTACCCACTCGGCCACCCTGACTTTTCTGAAAGTCCTTTGCTGATCGCACAAGTCTTATTGTAGGTTTTGTTGCAGGCTCATTTTTCTTATTTCTCCATAAAAACATGTTGTTGGTACTCATAAGAAGTGCCTTATTGAGACATTTCTAATGAGAACCCACAATGTGTGTTTTTGTGGGGATATTAGAAAAATATTTTCCAGATATCCCCTCTTATCTAGAGCTATGAAAAACAATGTCCTGGCTGAATGGTAGTGAAGAGCTTGGTAAAGAGTGTAGACCTTAATCAAACTGCTCCTATCTGGACTGGGCCTACATAGTTAGCTCTAAGCATCTCTCAGAATATCTAGGGTGAATAAATATTGCAGTCTTGTGACCGAACAATAATTATTGTTATTAAGAAATTTATTGAGAGTCCTGAATACTCTTTAACCCTTAAAGCGCCAATCACAACAATTGTCGTCTGCTTTGTCTTCTGCCGGTTACTTTAAAAGTCATTGTTGCAAACAGTGTGGACCCAGATCAGAATGCTCCTTTATGCAAAATGTAAGTTTGAAAAGTTTGCAAGAAGATGCAGCAGACGACATAAGCAGACGACATTTTCAGATGCAGATTTTCTTGGCGCTTTAAGGGTTAATGCTTATCATCCTGGGTGAAACTTTCAGCAGACAACATACTGAATTTTTTTTTTTCTTATTTTTCTGATTAAACAGGATTTGACATTTCATGCAAATTGGAGACAATTTGCATGAAATGTCAAATCCTGTTTTCTGGGAAAAAGAAGAAAAATATCATCAATAAGCCTTCTGCTTAGTCCAGAGAGTGATAAATGTTAACAAAAACAAACACAACATAAATGCATGTACTTTTATTTGTTCCTTGTTTTTTCTTTATGTATTGTAAAGTTTCTTGCCAGCATTCTTCTTATTATTTATGAAGAATAAAAACAACCACTCAGTGCCTAGATTCTAGGTCAGAAGAACAAGCAATTTCTAGTCCTTGTTATTTCAGTTCTTCCTTTCCACAATGATTGTAGAATCTAAATCTAGGACCCAATGGAAGACAGCAGTCAGTTAACATCTCTGAGTACCCTTTGTAAAGAACTAGATCCAATTAATTGGATTCCTCTGCTTTTATCATAGCACCTTCATTAAATAAAGCTTCCCTTTTCTTGAGAAAAAAATCTAATTTAAACATGGTCATACACCTATAAAGCTTTCAAAATTTCTAAGAGACATTGTCTGTGCAATAAAATAAATATTTATAATGTAAATAGATTTTTCATATGGTTATGGAAAATTTTAAAGCTAAAAATCATTTAATTCCACTGAAGACATATGACGAAAACAGAGGTTGCCAATTTAATTGATCTAGTTTGTATTTGGTCTACCCTGCACTTTAACTATCAAGGGAGATATTGTTGTCTTTTTATTTTATTTTTAATCTGGAGTTTTACACATTATGAAAACACACCTATTCAAATATATAGAAAATTTCACCTCGAAAAACTGAAAATTTTCAGATAAAAACTCAGATATTTTTCATAATTCTGCTCAAAACATAGATTGTGAGTACTCGTTAGAACCGCCTTGGCGAGGCGGTTCTAACGAGTACCTACAATCTATGTTCTTGAGCAGAAATAAGAAAAATAATGTATACCCCTGTAAACCCTCGTTTTACTATATAAAAGTGGGAATTATGGGGGTCAAAAGTATATAGGCATGTTTTCGTGATGGCCCAGTCAACACTGTTATGGTCACGTCTAGCCAGATCAAGGGAACCGATAGAAAAGCTACTGTTAGCTCATTATTCAGAGACTTGACCTTGCTGTGAATAAATTGACAACTGAGGCAATAATTCATGTTTTTTTTTAATTGTTTTATATCTGCACCAAATCATATCTTACAGATACCCATTGCAACTGCAAAAGGTCATGATTCAAATGGGTACACACAAAACAATTTGGGTGAACATAATTATTTGTTTGTGTTGAGGTTTAACGGCCCAGTCAACCCACTGGGGTCATGTCGAGCATGGTCAGTTTGCCTAATCACACTTTAACTGAGCAGGCTTATTCCTTTACGCTGTTAACCAGTATTGTGCACATTCTTTTGCCAAAAACTGAAAACTGCCCTTCTTGAATCAGCGGAAGGGCGGAAATGACCGTAGAAAATACTTCCTGATCAATCTCCACGAAAAAAATGTTGCTGACCAGTCGGGGGTCAAACCCACAACCTCCTGATCTCCAGTCTGATGCACATCCAACTGAGCCACCGCGGCTGGCAAACAAAATAATTATTTTTTGAATTCCTTCTTTAAGTGGACTTAATGTACAAATTCAGATATTGGAGCATTTCCTACAAGACCGCATGTATGTCAAGCTAAGCTTCAGATTAGCCTGTGCATCAACCCAAGTTGATCAGATTCTTTGTTGTCTGCCTGAAGATGCCTTAGCTCCTTGGCTACCCACAGAGAGCCCTGCAAAGACTGTGATCAGACAGTATGGATGTGCAGGCTGATCTGAGTATTCAATGTTGTGTGCCCCATCTTATCTTTTGTATACCTTCTTTATCTGGACCTGTATGTACAAATTTAGATGAATATTCTTCTTAGTTCTCCATGAAACACTATGTTAAGGCATTTCATCAGAATTGTGTTAACCCTTCCCATGCTGAATAAATTAAGATGCCACGCCCACTTTTAATTTTCAGCCAATCATATTACTTGATCCAGGTTGTTGAAACAAATTCACATACTTAATGGCAAACAGTGCAGATCCAGATCAGTTGGCTTCTGAAGAAGCCAACTGATCTGGATCTACACTGTTTGCAAAGGCAGAGTATATCTGGGTTCAGCAGGACAAGGGTTAACACAGGTAATTCTAGCAAGATGACTTTACAGTTTTGTGGAGAAATAAGAAAAATATCAGTTTCAAAATGACAATTTATCCACGATCCTGACATGATGAGTTGTAACAGTCTGACATAATAAATTATACTCATAGTATACTGCAGCTTTACTCAGGGCCCAATTGTTCAAAACTAACGATGTTGTTAGTTAATGTATGGTTAAAACTGATTATTAAATATGGCATACATGTAGATGCTGATACATTTGCTGAAAAAAATGTGAGGAGTTTTTGCGTTTGCAAAAGCTAGTCACATTTTTTTCAGCAAAAATTGTACTCACTTGAACAGTTAACATTTTGACCACTTAACGAGCTCATTAAGCTAACGATGCTTTGAACAACTAGGTCCAGAAGATTAGCAGATGAAAATATTATTTTTCCAAAAAATTGGCTTGCTCTTTCACGTAAACTGTCTCTGTTCACATTTCAGTAGTGCTTTATTTAGCATTAAAACGAGTAAATGGGTGACAAAAAAAGTCAAATCTCCCATCTACATTTATGCAAGTCTTCCAGAATTTCAGGATTCCTGTCCATTCTCCCTCCATTCAGCTGAACTGAAAATGCAGTGGGTTTTCATCAGCTGAGTTCGAAGCCAAGTGGATCCCTACCCTGATCTAGTAATGGCAGTGAAGATTCTCTCAGGAGCATCAATAGTCGCTGCAGTTCATCTTTTCTAAACACCTGCAATTCATTACAGAATAATTATTATACACTTTTAAGCCTTACAGTGCTAAGCAAAATTGAAGTAGATGACATCCTAGTTTGTTTAATTCTTTTTCAGAGAAAATAGGACTTGGCATTCCATGTGAATCATCTAGGTAGACAATTCATTTGAAATGTCAGATTTTATTTTCTCTGAAAAATATATATGAAAAAAAAATAAATAAATAAAATTCTGTCTTTATATGTTAACCTGCACAGTTTGCTACTCATAAACATGTCAACAGGTGGTCAAATAAATTAGAGACGACTCTCATTATCTTGATTTTGCTGTCTTGAATCTCCGCTTATAGCCAAGCGAAAATCTGGTCCCTGTTTTAACATGGAAACCTAATAATAGGTAACAAAATATTGTGGAAAAAGGGGAAATTGCTTCTCCTCTTTTCCTCAATATTTTCAATATATCTCTAACTTCTCTAACTTCATTTGTTAAATATGGTTGTTCAATTCTTTTTTTCCTCAATTCTGCAAATCTGGTATCTCAAGGTATGGATATCTCAAAGTATTTTAGAGAGTCCCTAGGACTTCGAGGTAACAAGAGTCGACTGTTGTTTAATTTATAGAACAAGTATGTGAAGGGGTTAAGGTGTCCAAATACAGTTAATAACTATGATATCTTATTGTCATCCTCATATGCCTGAAAGCTCGAATAACAACTAAAGCAGATAACGCTGTCACAGTGACCTACATCTACTTTGAGGTCAAATGTTAGGTCATACTAATTTATAATCCCAAATAAAGATGTTCATACATCAAATAACATTCAAGATATAAGAGTAAACCACTGGGCCATGAAATATAGGCGATAGTGACCTACATTTATATTGTGGTCAAACCTCAGATCATACAGATTCATAATACCGAAGTATGATGTACATGCATTGTTTGTTTCTGTTGAGATTTTACAGTCAGCCCATTGGGGTCATTTTGAGGGCGGTCAGGTTACCTAGCCACACTTTTACTGGGCAGGCTTAGTCTTCTCAGTGGTTAACCAGTATTGTGTACATTCTTTCCCCAGAAACCGACAACTACCCTCCTCAATCAGCCGAAGGGATAGAATGACCGTAGAAAAATTACATGATCAATCTTGTTGCAAACCAAACAGGGGTCAAACCCACAACCTCCTAATCAACAGTTGGACAAGCATCTGAAATGGACTTCAAGATATAAGACAAAATCACTGGACCAAGAAATATAGGTCATGCTGAAGTTCACTTCATGACCCACAAGTCCATGTCACAAGGTTGAGCCATGTCTGACCAACTAATTGCATGAGTTGTTTCCGAATTAAAGTTAAAATAGATTCTTAAACAAAATTCTTAAGCTTACTAAAATTGTCTAAAGTTCTAAGTGTGACCTTGACCCGGAAATTACGGGCAGGGTGAGGATAGTGGTGAATAAAACTTTAGACCAATATCTATCATCACACCAAATATAAACCAAATCAATTGTATGGCTTGGAAATTATAACTTCTTAGAAACCTTAACGCAAAACTTTGACGTAGACATTAACTAAAACACGAATGTGCGTATGAACAAATGAACTAACGCACAAATGGAAAGACAAAAAACTATATACCCTGGACATACTTTGTATGCCGGGGGTATAATAAAACTTATCTGTTTGAGTTGGTCCACAATTTCTTGCATGTATACTTTACTTTGAGGAATAAACAAAACAAATATACCCTTAATTGTTGATTTACATGTCTCTGTTATACCATCATGTAATGCACAAGTGTGAGCTCATGCATTATCACAGGTACATGCGTAGAACCATGGTATAACTGTTTTATCACATTTTCTTTCATGAAATATTTAATGCTGAATGAAGGAAATTTTGGCTACTATGTAATAATAAGTTCACCAACTAGACTAGTTTTACAATCATAAGTTGCCTTTCTTTTTTTTTTTGGTTTGTATATTGAAGCAATATCCTACCTTATACAATTTATACTGTTCATTGGTGACAATGTCTGCCAGTTTCATACACTCTGCAAACTGTTCACTGGTATGTAATACATTATGAAGTAAGAAGCTCAGCCCCGGTAAGACGAGACGTCGTAATCCTTCTAACTGTTCCTGGCGTAAAATGTCCCCAGAATATTCTGCATCATTATCCATTTGCATGTCATCAGACTAAAATCAAAAACAATAGGGATCCAGAAAAACAGTCAAGTTATTTACTCAAATACTCAGTTACTCTCAAGCAAATACTGCAGGCCCAGATCAAACTGCTCAAAGAGGAGCAGTTTGAATAGGGTCTACAGTGTTTTTCATTCTGCCAGGGGGCGGTCGGAAAATATCCGGACTTTTCATGCTCTTATCTTTCCACATGAAGCAACCTAAACATATTATACATGAGGGAAAACTATATATTATTACCTATAAATCGGTCAGATAATTTTCAGTGAGAAGTGTATATACAGGAAGTTTTGAGCATTTAAACAAGGTAGGTATTAGGGCTGGAATGAACTCTAAGCTGAAGGAACAGAGATGCTGTTATAATTTCTCCATGAAAACACATCCTGCTATCAAGAAAGGTGGGCGGAGGTAAGGGGTACAGATGGTAGGAGAGGAATTGTGTGATATTCAATAAACATGAAAGAGTTCATCACCTGTGTAAAATCTGGAAAGAGATCGGTATTTAAAGTTGATTGATTAGACATAAAGATAAAAGTTCAATAATCAGACAACCTGAAAAAAAATAATCCCATACCAAGGCAAAATCTAGACTTGAGAAAAGCCAATGTGAACTTTTGTGGAAATTGAAAGATCAGAGATAACTTGACTGTCAGTTGCTTTTGTACATATACGTAGTCAACAAATGAAAACATATGGGCCATGCCTTGCTAAAACGTGTCAGAGCATTCGTGGACAGGGAAGGCCCAGATCAGACTGCGCATATGCGCAGTCTGATCAGGGCCTTCACTATCTGCTAACAATTATTGGATAGTACAAAATGTTTGACTGGAAAGCAAAGGCCAGGATGATGCTTTGCACATGCACAGGATGATCGGAATCAGCATATTCTGAGCATGTTCAAAGGCACTTTTTCACTTGACGCAGCCCATATGTAAAATCATATTAGAAACTGCTATATCCCAGACTGTCTTTTTTAAATTTTAATTGCTAATTTTATACTCTACTGCAAAAGATTACCTCTATTTGGTCAATCATCCAACCGCCATCAGCAAACAACAGTACATTGTAGATATGGTCCTTTGTCATCTGAAAATATTAAAACCAATTATGCTGTAATAAGTTTAGCATATCAATCTTTTTTATATTATAGAAGACTCCAGATGACTTGTTTAGCAAGAGTATTTGTGTTTCTGTGATGATTTTCTCTAGTTCTCCATATATATACCTACACTGTGAGTACTTGTTAGAATCGCCTTGGCAAGGCAATTCTAACAAGTACCCACAATATCTTCTATATGGAGAAATAACAAAAATATCAGAGAAGTATGACCAAATACTCCTCCTTAACAAGTCCTTTGCTACTCACTTCAAAAACATATGTAGCTGCATTCAAAAGCATATGTTAGTTGCATCATGACAAAACGTTGGACAAATAACGAAAATAAGATCCTCCTTGTATATCAGCTTATCACATTGTAGACTGAATGAATTCTCCCACACTATATATTGGAAGATTCTAATTTCAATTTTCGGTATGTGATTTAGATATTCCTAGAGAAATATGACTGAACCACTTGCAAACAGTGGAGACCCTGATAAGATGCCATATTCTGCAGGGTCTGATCTGGGTCTGCACTCTTTGTCAATTACCCTTTTAGGGGTCTCTAGACTATAAAGGATTAGACACCATTAGGCTATGCTGTCTGCTTACAGTACTGTGTCACCAATACTATTACCTATCTTGACAAACAGCAAAGATCTTAACAGACTGCACAGATGCACTGACCAGTCTAGCCCACTACTGTCTGCATATATCCAAATACATTGTATGCATTTTATATTGGCAATTCTGTCTAATAAGGGTAAATAAATTTTCAATTTCATAACAGTTAAAATGTACAATGCTAGACATGTATGTTGCCGACAAAACTGTTTGCTGTCTGATACTGTTTTTTCTTGTCAACATTATCTTTTTTTCTCTTGTTGACTTTGAAAAAAGATTTTTGGTCAGTCAACTTACTTTCGATAAAGCAATGTAGACAAAAAACTTGCTCAAGGATCACAATTTATGAATCTGGTGAGGTTTGAACTATGCACCAGTCACTCTACCACTGTGCGTCATCTTTAACCCTTACAATGTTCTCACAGCACTAGTTAAGGCGCTTTTTTCAATCCAAAAGTATTGATATTTTTCTTATTTCTCCACAAAAACATATGTTGTGGGTACTCATTAGAAGTGCCTCACCAAGGCGCTTCTAATGAGTACCCACAACATATGTTTTTGTGGAGAAATAAGAAAAATATTTACCAGATACCCTCCCTTCTCTAGACCTATGATGCTCTCTCTCTCTCTCTGTTCAGATTCAGATAAATATTTTCCCTATTTCTCCACAAAAACATGATCATTATAAGCACCTCACCTAGACACTTCAATGAGTGCCAACAAATATACATGTATGTTTTAATAAAGATATATAAAAACTAGACCTGTTGCCAGACAGGATAGCTCGCCTGATATTGCACATTTTGTTTCTGGAAAATTCTAAGTCCGTGACCTTGATTTTGGGGTGGGGGAGTTGGGGGTGGGGATTGCATTGTGCAAAAATTTCATCAAACCAAAGATGAATTAAATCGGTGATAAGGTTAGAAAATAAAAAGGTCTTAAAAACTTAAACAGAAACTTAACATTTTTAAAATTCTAAGTCTAAGATCTTGACTCCAAGGTCACGGTCATGAGTGCTGATGGTGCTGATAAAAACTTTGGACCAGTATATATCATTCCAAATATAAATTAAATCCATTGTTTGGTTTAGAAGTGATGAGGTCCTAAAAACTTTGACATAAAATTTTAACATGAAAATTCTAAGTCTTGACCTTGACATGACCTAGGGTAGTGGGGATGGTACTGCCCAAAATTTTGGACCAATATGTATCATCATTCCAAACATGAATCAAATCAGTGATAAGGTTAGGAAATAATGAGGTCTTAAAAACTTTAACGAAAATTTTAACATTTAAATTCTAAGTCTGTGACCTCGCCCTCAAGGTCATAGTCATGAGTGCTGATGGTGCTGATAAAAACTTTTGACCAGTATCTATTATGATACCAAACAGGAACTAAATCCATCGTTTAGTGTAGAAGTAATGAGATCCTAAAAATTTTGATATAAAATTTTAACATGAAAATTCTAAGTCTGTGACCTTGACATGACCTAGGTTGCGCAAAATTTTGGACCAATATGTATCATCATACCTAAGATGAATCAAATCGGTGATAAGGTTAGGAAATATTCAGGGCTTAAAAACTTTAATAAAAACTTTAACATTTGTGGACGCCAATACCACCAAGGCTGAGGTTAGTACAATAGCTCTCCGTGAACATTGTTCAGGCGAGCTAAAAAGTTATTTGTTTGTTTGTGTTGAGGTTTTACGGCCCAGTCAACCCAATGGGGCCATGTCGAGTGTGGTCAGTTTACCTAACCACACTTTTACTTGGCAGGCTTAGTCCTCTAAGCGGTCAACCAGAATTGTGCACATTCTTTTGCCAGAAACTGACAACTGCCCTTCTTGAATCAGCGGAAGGGAGAGAATGACCGTAGAAAATATTTCATGATCAATCTCCACGAAAGAATGTTGCCGACCTTGGCGGGGGTTGAACCCGCGACCTCCTGGTCTTCAGTCGGATGGCACATCCAACTGAGCCACCGAGGCCGGCCAAAAAGTTATTTACTTTTAAGCTGAACCCATCTACCCTACAGCCCTTATCTGGAGCTATGAGGAGTGTCCACGACATCTCTCTAAAGGGGAAAAGTAACAAAACAAAAAGTTGTCTCAAATCTTCTTTTATAAAGGCTCTTGAAACTAACCTGTGTCTGTGAGAGCAGATTGTGATGCCACCGTTCCTTATCCTGTTCATACAACTTGAGCTGATGTTCATATGCAACCTTGTCTGTAAAACTACCTCCCTCTGGTGGAGTAGGCCTTGTTGGTTTCCCATGGTGGTAGTGGTTGAACCAGTCATCAAAACTCTCCATTGCATCCTAAACACACAAAACAACATCATTTAATTACTATTATATGCATTATCTAGTAACAGTGTTTTCAGAGAAAAGAGATGTTCCCCCAACCACAAATTTTCAGTTTTTAGACTGCTGTGACCTTGAAAATTAGGTCACCGTCACCAAAATCTAACCAGTTCTTTGTTATGTCCCTATTATATATCCATGAAAATTTGGTAAGAATCCAACCACCAAAAACAATATGTCCCCATCCCCTTTGGGTGCAGGGTGGGGGGCCTAATTATTATTACTATCATATGTTTACAGACAGAGAGCCATTTTAACAGCAGCACAAAAGGAGTTTCCAGATAAATACTGCAAGATGCTTCTAATGGGTTATCAAAACATATGCTTTTGTGAAGAGATAACAATAACAAATAAATAATATTCTATTGAAAAAAAAAGCAAGTGTCTTATATAATATGAGTTATAAACAGGTTATGTGCTTGCTTGTTCCTTCAAAGGTAATGGGTTTGTGTCCAGAACATGGATGAATTCTTCTCATGTTTGTTCAAAGTGCACAACCATAACCTTGTTATCACACTATCAACCTCCCAGAACCACTGAAATACTGCTCAGCTGATCAAAAATAACAGATAGAATATATATGGGGAGGGCATGCATGTATATGCCTATGACAAATTAACCGTTGTCATGCTGAATAATTTAAGATGCCACGACCACTTCTAATTTCCAGCCAATCAGATTACTTGATCCGAGTTTTTGATAGAAATTCACATATTTAATGACAAACAGTGCAGATTCAGATCAGTTGACTTCATCAGAAGCCAACTGATCTGGATCTACACTGTTTGCTAAGACAGGGCATGTCGTGCTTAGCAAGAGAAGAGTTAATATCATGTGATAGCCTGTATACATGCATCTGGCTATGCGAACGCTGGTCAAAGTTTCTTCAAGGTCTAAAACAAAATTCAACAAAATCACTTCATACACACATTTAAATTTAAACACCTTTTATAAAAGTGTGATAGGACCATGGAACATAGATATGTGCTGAAGGACATGAATGTATGTGCCAGATACAACTTTAATCAAGACTTGTTAAACAAACTTTTCTTTCACTCATTTATGCAAACACTCAGCAAAACGGGTTTGTCAAATGAAGCACAATCAATGACTCACCAGATATGCTTTCATGCAAAGGTACTCTCTTATAGAATTCCTGTCATCCAACATTAGCTCTGCTGTACCAGTCTGAAATATACCGGAAAACACATCTTAACAGGGTAGTTCAAATTTCATACCAATAAACCAATAACAACCAGGGCCCAGTTGTTCAAAGCTAACGATGTCATTAGTTAACGATTCATTAAAATTTACATTGAGTGATACCCAAATATGCTGAAATTTTTTGCTGAAAAAATGTGAGTAGCTTTTGCAGTGCAAAAGCTACTCACATTTTTTCAGCAAAAAATATCATAATATTGTATATTGAATCTGCTAAAACAGTTAACGAAATGACCCTTAACAAGCTCGTTAAGCTACCGACGCTTTGA
The DNA here is from genome assembly GCA_964016985.1 of Anodontia alba. Taxonomy (NCBI): domain Eukaryota; kingdom Metazoa; phylum Mollusca; class Bivalvia; order Lucinida; family Lucinidae; genus Anodontia; species Anodontia alba. The sequence goes on from OZ024821.1 coordinate 20,988,625, forward strand.
ACAACTGGGCCCAGATTTACACACTATCACAATTAATTTATGAACCATAATTACCCTTACTATTGCAACATCTTAACTCCTTACAAGAGTGTATCCAGATAAAATATTTCTTATTTCTTCACAAAAAATGTGTTGTATGGGTAGTCATTAGAAGCGCCTCATAGGAATAAGAAAAACATCAATACTTTTGGTTGAAAAAAGGGCCTTACTCAGGAGCGATTCCCTTAATACTATACTTCTAAAGCTACTAGAAATGTGTACACAGTACATGGATGCCCCCGCTGTGGGGTACCTGACTATAAAACTGCAAAATTCTACCTGGTACAAATGTCTAATGGGATCACGTACGTACATACGTACACACATTCGTACAGAAGAACAAACATTCGTATGCACGTACCCACGTACGCATATACGGAAAACCGAAAAACTATATGCCCCGGCGGGGGCATAAAAAACAGGTTATTATTCTGATAACCCTGGTACTATCTCTAGAACCTACTGATGGAATGCTAAGTTATGCAGACCCTGATCAAACTGTTCTTTCAGTCTGGTCTAGGTCTACACTCTTTGCTCAGGCCTACCTGTCTGAATATTTAGAGAACATAAAATATCCAGCTGCTGATACCATATTTCATTAACTACTTGAAGAAATTTCTATGTAGCCACGCACTAAAACTAGAAGGAAATTTTATGATGCACCAATTTTATTTTGAGAAATTTACTGAGAACCCACCTGCTGGTACCATGTTTTGTGGACCACATCTACACTATCAGAAGGTAGTTTATCAAAGACTTCTCTTGCTGCCACCAGCTTCTTCAGAGCTGAAAAAAGATGTTTCTTGTAACTACTTACAGGCGGTGTTCAATGGCTCAAACATCTTTGGGACCCAAGAAATTTGGTCGAGATATGGGTAGTTCGAGCCACTGAAGGTTAATTATGGCATCAGGTTAGGCAGCAAATGGCCGTAATTCAGGGAAATCTTTTTGATTTTCTACACAATAATTATATGTCGAGTGTACTCATTAGAATTGCCTCTATAAGGCAATTCTAATGGGTACACACAACATATACAATTTCATGATAAAACAAGAATCTTTTCGTAATATTTTTCTTGAGCTATCGGAAGAATTTCGTAAGGACTCAAAAGTGAGTTCAAAATAGCCATGGTAAACCAGTCATCTGAGTTCGAGCTATTGAGGTTTGACTGTATAGGGAACTGATACACTTTCAAGGGAGGCAACTCTGTCAAAATTGTTTTGACTCCCTTTTGAAAAGAAGTCTGTTCTACAAGAATTACATGGAAGGTGGTGTTGCACCTGCCAGCATTGTCAATATTATAAACAAGTTAAAAATTCATGTAAGGATCTCCATTGTCTGCTCATGCCCGTCTGTCTTAATATTTATTGTAAATATGGGGACATAAAAAAAAGTAAAATGGAAGTTTCAATGAACAGACTAACCTACAAATGTTCTCATTAATGCATTAGCCTGTTTCAAGGCTTCAGCTCGCTGAGACACATCAAATACCAGCCAGTCAATTGCTTCTATCTTCTTTCTGTCCTCCTGCAATAAAATTCAAAATCCTGTCTTTTTTTTTTTTTTTTTTAAATAATATTAACACTTTTTAAGATTGGTTTTGAGACTAAAATACCAAAAATTATTTTAAATCATAACCACAATTACCATCTAATATGGGGCTATGCCAAAAGTGCTTTTGTCTTGCTTTTAAAACACCAAAGGTAAACTAAGTAATAACAAGAGGACCATGATGGTCCTATATCACTCACCTGAGCAAACAGCTTTGCACACTTACTGTTAAGTTTCAGCCAAGTTCACTGCTCTAAGATTATTGTATAAATTTTACAGCCCTGCTCCCCAGCGGCCATGTTTTTTTTCATGCACCATGATGGCTTGAACTGAATCTTGAAAGAGGATCACCAAAGGAACAATTCTGCCATATTGAAATCGGTCCAGTGGTTTCTGACTAAAAGACTTTTAAAATGTTTCATATAGCTATATAGGGAAAATAAGCCCCACCCCCTAATGGCCACGTTTTTTGACGAATCATGACTGCTTGAACAAACTTGGTAGAGGGTCACCATAGGAACATTCCTGCCAAGTTATATTGAAAACGGTCCAGTGGCTTCTGACAAGAAGATTTTTAAAGTTTTCTATTTAGATATATAGGGAAAATAATCCCCACCCCTTGCAGCCATGTTTTTTGATGAATCATGATTGCTTGAACAATCTTGGTAGAGGGTCACCAAAGCAATATTCCTGCCAAGTAATAATGAAATCAGATAGGTGGTTTCTGACATGAAGAATTTTAAAGTTTTCTATACAGATATATACGAAAAATAAGCCCCGCCCCCTGGCAGCCATGTTTTTTGATGTATCATGAGGGCGTGAACAATCTTGGTAGAAGATCACCAAAGCAACATTCCTGCTATGTTACATTGAACTTGATCCAACAGTTTCTTAAGAGAAGATTTTTAAAGTTTTCTATATAGATATATAGGGAAAATATGCCCTGCCCCCTAGCGGCCATGTTTTTTGACAAATCATAACGGCTTGAACAATCTTGGTAGAGGGTCACCAAAGAAACATTCCTGCCAAGTGATACTGAAATCGGTCCAATGGTTTCTGACAAGAAGATTTTTAAAACTTTTCTATATAGATATACAAGGAAAATAAGCCCCGCCCCCTGGCGGCCAGGTTTTTTGATGAATCATGATAACTTGAACAATCTTGGTAGAGGGTCAACAAGGAAACATTTCTGCCAAGTTATAATGAAATCAGTCCAGTGGTTTCTGACAAAGATTTTTATTTTAAAGTTTTCTATATAGATATTTAGGAAAATTAAGCCCCGCACCCTGGTAGCCACGTTTTTTTGACAAATCATGACAACTTGAACAATCTTGGTAGAGGGTTACAAAAGAAACATTCCTGCAATGTTATACCGAAATCGGTCCAGTGGTTTCTGACAAGACAATCATTATATAGATATATAGGGAAAATAAGCCCCGCCCCCTAGCGGCCATGTTTTTTGACGAATCCAAATGGCTTGAACAATCTTGGTAGAGGATCACCAAAGGAACACTTCTGCAAAATTATATAGAAATTGGGCCTGTGGTTACTGAAAAGATTTTTTAAAGTTTTCTATAAAGATGTAAAGGGAAAATAAGCCCCGCCCCCTGGCGGCCATGTTTTTTGACGAATCCAAATGGCTTTAACAATCTTGGTATAGGATTACCAAAGGAACATTTCTGCAAAATTATATTGAAATCGGTCTAGTGGTTTCTGACAAGAAGATTTTTAAAGTTTTCTATATAGATTATATAGGGAAAATAAGCCCTGGCCCCTGGCGGCCATGTTTTCTGACGAATTCAAATGGCTTGAACAATCTTGGTAGAGGATCACCAAAGGAACATTTCTGCAAAATTATATTGAAATCGGTCTAGTGGTTTCTGACAAGAAGATTTTTTAAAGTTTTCTATATAGATGTAAAGGGAAAATAAGCCCCGCCCCTTCTGCAAAATTATATTGAAATCAGTCTAGTGGTTTCTGACAAGAAGATCTTTAAAGTTTTCTAGATTATACAGGGAAAATAAGCCCCGACCCCGGGCAGCCATGTTTTTTGATGAATCCAAATGGCTTGAACAATCTTGGTAGAGAATTACCAAAGGAACATTTCTGCAAAATTATATTGAAATCGGTCCAGTGGTTTCTGACAAGATTTTTAAAATTTTCTATATAGATATATAGGGAAAATAAGCCCCGCCCCCTGGCGGCCATGTTTTTTGACGAATCCAAATGTCTTGAACAATCTTGATAGAGGATCACCAAAGAAACATTTCTGCAAAATTATATTGAAATCAGTCTAGTGGTTTCTGACAAGAAGATTTCTATACAGATAGATAGGGAAAATAAGCCCCGCCCCCTGGCGGCTATGTTTTTTGACGAATCCAAATGGCTTGAACAATCTTGGTAGAGGATCACCAAAGGAACATTTCTGCAAAATTTTATTGAAATCGGTCCAGTGGTTTCTGACGAAGATTTTTTAAGTTTTTAGTTAAAAAAATCTATTTTTAACTCCTGTGACCTAGATATGCAATGGACCGGAACCATTTGAATAACTTTGAAAGAGGATCAACCAAGGATCATTCCTGTGAAATTTGGTCAAAATCCAATCAGTGGTTTAGGAGGAGATGTTGTTTAAAGATTGTGAACGGACAGACGGACGGACAGACGGACGGTGAGTGATCTAAATAGCTGACCTTGAGCCTTTGGCTCAGGTGAGCTAAAAACCAACCATGTAAGATAAAGAACAGACTGCACATGTGCAGTCCTAACTAGCCAATTATAAAATTAATCATGGTGTGGGAAGTGGGTGGGGAGGCATTTTATTCATAAAGGTGTTGGGGAGCATCACGAAAACACGACTATTCAAATATAATAAAAATTTTACAACCAGATAAGGAACATTTTCAGATACAAAATTCTGATAATTTTCATATTTCTGCTAAAAACATAGATTGTGGGTACTCATTAGAACTGCCTCAGTGAGGTGATTCTAATGAGTACCCACACTCTATGTTTTTTAGCAAAATAAGAAAAATAATGTATACCCCTGTAAACCCCAGTTTTACAATATAAAATTGGGGTTTAAAGGGGCCAAAATTATATAGGAGTGTTTTCGTGATGGTGATGCAAAATGTTTTGTATACATTACATTATTCACTATTAAGATTCATTCTTTTGATGTGTGGGTTTTCTTTCTTCAAAAAATGCCCCGACATCCCCTCCCACAAGACCTGCTTCCAGTGACCTGATTCTGGAATTGACTTGGGGTACCTTTACAATCTGTCCCTACATGTACAAGAATTTTTTAAAGCATGATAAATTAAGTACTATTTCAGATGATTTCTATTGTTTTTGTTTCTTTGTGCCAAAACATGTTTAATATGGTTACTCACTAGAACTGCCTGAATTCACAAAGTGGTGCCTCCAAGAAACAAGAATATCAGCCAATAAAACTAGACATGTGTCCAAAGTACACAGATGCCCCCGTCCTATGGCCTTTGTCCATATGGTTGTTCCCTTTGGCCCCCACCCAGTTTGGTCAGGAAATGTTGATGCATTAACCAATTTACATCGAGTGGACTCTTCTACCACTAACTCTTTGGATCAGTCTATTTCCAATAGCAGGCTCTTTGGTCAGTTTTTATTATTACTATGTTTTCTGGAAATTCCAGTATATAATGCTAACAGTGTAGACCCTGATCAGATGCCGCATGTTGCGGCATCTGATCTGGGCCTGCACTGTTTGCCAATTACCCTTATGGGGGTTTCCTGACTAAAATTGGTTAAGGTTTTACCTAATCTTGTAGAACGTATGTAGCAAACATTTAGACCTAGAGCTTTGTTTGTTTGTGTTGAGGTTTTACGGCCCAGTCAACCCAATGGGGTCATGTCGAGCGTGATCAGTTTACCTAACCACACGTTTACTGGGCAGGCTTAGTCCTCTAACCGGTTAACCAGTATTGTGCACATTCCTCCGCCAGAAACTGACAACTGCCCTTCTTGAATCAGCGGAAGGGAGAGAATGACCGTAGAAAATATTTCACGATCAATCTCCACGAAAGAATGTTGCCGACCTCGGCGGGGGTTGAACCCGCGACCTCCTGGTCTCCAGTCGGACGGCACATCCAACTGAGCCACCGAGGCCGGCTAGACCTAGAGCTAGCTGCAGCTGTAGATGATAAGAATATATAAGCCACAACATGAGAAAATATACCTTCAGACATGACCTCCAACCAAAGACTCTGATCAGCCTCTGCATCTGGGCTGATCAGTCTTCACTGCCAGCTTTAAACCTTAAAGCGCCAATCAAAACAATTGTCGTCTGCTCTGTCTTCTGCCGGTTACTTTAAAAGTCATTGTTGCAAACAGTGTGGACCCAGATCAGACTGCTCCTTTAGGAGCAGTCTGATCTGGGTCCACACTGTTTGCCTATATGCAAAATGTAAGTTTGAAAAGTTTGCAAGAAGATGCAGCAGACGACATAAGCAGACGACATTTTCAGATGCAGATTTTCTTGGTGCTTTAAGGGTTCAGAAGCCTTGGTACCTTGACTGTCCATGAAGCACCCAGTAAAGACTGATCAGACTGCACACATGCTCTGGCTGATCCAAGTTTTCCCTGGGCTCAAGGTACATTTATCATGTTGCGACTAATTTGTCAATTCCCCTTGCTAATATGTATCTTTGCACATATATATGCTAAAATATAATCAACAGTAACAAAATACACTTGGCCATAAAAATCGGGCCTTACACTTTTAAGTGAGTTTTGTTTTGAGCTCGCCCAGTTTTACGGCTCAGCCAACAATGTTAAGGCCGTGCCAAGCCAGTCAGTTAACCTACTCACACTTTTTCTGGGCAGGTTTAGTCCTCTAAGAAATTAAACAGTAATTTTGCACATACTTTCACCAATAGTTGTCAACTGCCCTTCTTGAATCAACAGAAAAGGGAGAATGACAGTAGAAATGAGCTGGGATATGAATTTTGGACTGCTGGATCTGCCGTCTGATATTTATTAGCAGAGAAATGTTTATGCTCAGCTATGTTTAGCAAGAAACAATTTGCAATTGTTAATAATTTAAGATTTATTACCAGGACAAATTTCATACTCAGCTGAGTTAAGCATGAAAAAAGTTTTATAACCTCGGGGCCTGGTGTGCTAGCGACTGTGCTATGGAGCAGGACCAAAAATGTATCAACGTAACAAACAGATATTCAATGAACATAACTTTCTGAAGACAAAAACAACAACTGAAGTTGAAACAAGCTTTACTTACATGTACATTTTTCTGAAAATTATACATGGTATGCTACATAATACTATGCTACATGTATTATGTACAAAACATACAGTTATATTTGGAATGGTACAGAACAGAGAACAGAATAAAATATTTTTTCTTTCTATTTACAAATCAAGGACCCTTGAGGACATGGAAAAATTATACAAATGCACATATACAAATATGACAGAGAAAAAAATTGTGTATCACACACATAGAGTAAAATATGCATATAAACTTAATACTACTACAGATATCAAACTCTAGGAATGTTGGCTTTGACAAGTTATTTCCCCTCACTTTCCCTTTTTTGAAAGCTGAATTTACTAGGTATGCTTATTAAACTAGAATTCTGAGAGTCAGATGTGTCACCTGCTTTAACCGCCAACCATTTTATATGAAAACAAAAATGTATATATATATAAAAAAAATAAAACAATGTATTTGTCCTAATAATGGTCCCTGTCTCTCAAACCAGTATTTTACAATGCAAACTTCCAATGTAATCAATGCATCTGCAACATTTATGAGCGGAAACCAATATCAACACTAGAAAGAGAACATAGCAAGAATTGTCTATCTTGCATATGACACTTCTACATGACCTGATATATTTCCCTACCCAACATTTTCAAATTATCTCAAACAGTATAGGAATTATGGTCTGTACAAAATTTCGGCTTCATGGGACACAAGTACATAACAAAGAAAGTGAGAGTTGTCTCTCTTGCTATATCCACCAAATAGTATCAAAATATTTCAAACAGAATTTGGCTTAAAAATTCGTTCTGAGGATATAACCAGACAAAGACCAAAGCAAGAGTTGTCCTTCCTGCATGCAATGCCCCTACTTGACCTGATATATCCTACCAATCATTATCAAATTTTCTCAAACAGTACGTGAGTAAGTGCCTGCACATTTTGGCTTCAGGGATATAAGTGCATAATGAAGGAAGTGAGAGTTGTCTCTCTTGCACATGACGCACCTACTGTCCTTATCTTTGCCTCTACCAATAATTATCAAAATATTTCAAACCATTAAGAAATTATGGAGTGCAAAAGAATTTGGCTTAGAAATTCCTTCAGGGGAGATAACTAGAAAAAGAACTAGACAAAGTGCCCAGTGGGGCACATATACCCCTGACCAGAGCTACCACCACTTTTTAAAGAGCACGAAGTATGTAGCTTTGACTCTGGAGATGGCAGTTGTATGCTATATGTTATAACATTGAAAGAATTTAATCACACATAATGTGAAGCCCTTGACCTTGACCTAAAAGGTCAGGCACATATGCAGGGATTGAGCTAAATAAAACTTATGAAAAGTCTGTGACCTTGACTTAAAAGCCATGCCCCAGCTTGGGGATGGTGTGGAGAAAAACTTTTGACCTATATACAGTTGACTCTCGTTATCTCGACCCCTCTTATCTCGATCCTATCACTTATGTCGAACTGATTTCTGTCCCGATTATTTTCCCTATGTATTTATTGTATTTCAGCTTCGCGTATGTCGAACTACTTTTATGTCGACACTTCGGCTATCTCGTCCATCATTTTCAGTCCCTAAATATATTTTTCAGTTTTTACTACCGCGTATCTCGAACTTGGACCATGACGAAAGATAAAAATGTAAGATGCGGCGCCGCCGGTCTCTCAGTTAATGAAAATCATAATAGGCCGTTCATAAATAAATCAATATTTTAATTTTCCCCTTTGTCCAGGTAATTACAAACAACACAAACAATGTCTAAAATCCGTAATTATGAAATCACGTGCGTGTCGAGTCGGGTTTGACACGCGGCGCTCAACACCGTCTCCTGTCATTGATTTGTAAGATAAAAAGCGGCTCAAAATAGTGTTATGGAAGATTAATCAACGAAGTTTCTTTAATTTATTGTTTAGATATGCTCTTCACTACTGAGTAATGTCCGTCTGAATGATATAGCGTCTTCAAGAAAAGTCAGTGCGCGACAAGTTCCGACTCAGATCAGCCTGTATTGATCAGGCTAGCTAAGTCTGAATCTTCGCTTGTTACTCTTTGGTCAGGCGGTGCTCTTTGGTAGGCCCAGATTAGGCTCATGGGTATAATGGAAAATTCGTGGGCTTTGTCTTTGACAGTCGCACAGTCTTCTAATAGGAGCTGTCGTGCACGGCCTCAAATAGACGAATCACACGTGGGTACCGATGTTAACCCTTCCGACCCTGTAGACTAGTATGGATACCCGCACAAATAGTGTAGGTCCAGATGAAACGGTTCATAACGAGCTTTCTCTGCAGGATCTACAGTTTGCCGTACTGAGCTGGCTCATTTATGCCAGGGGAGATAATCCAAACTAGCTTACAGCTGCTGCTTAACACTGTAAGCGTATTATGCAAAAGCGGAAACCAGTCAACCCTTTATCGAGTCGTCTATGCGAAGGGAGCTAATCCAAACCACTTCATAACGTATAGCTAACACAACCCGGAAACCAGTAGTTTATTTATAGCTCATATGGAAATCCAAATTTGCAGGAGTAATTAAAGACAACAAGAGACGTTTGAAATTTATTTTTATTAACATTTATTGACGATATTATTCCAAGAGAACTATTACATCTCCTAAAACAAACAGTAACAATGCAAACTGAAGTACGCATAAATATTTAAATTGCCATATACATGTGCCTTCCATGCACGTTTTGGCGAACAGAGGCGAACAGTTGTCATACCTATGACCTCACAATTTGGTTGTCTCGAACTACTGATAACTCGAACATTTTTATCAGGTCCCGTGAAGTTCGAGATAACGAGAGTCGACTGTATACCATCATGATTAATATTAATGAAACCAACGAAAGGGTTTTCATAATACAGCTATATAAATTTTAATGAAAATTTTAACGTGACATACTTACTCAATGTCCTCTACATATCGGTAAAGTATCACAAAAATATCTTAAAGAATTGCTGGAGTTATTGCCCACACAAGATTTAAATAACCAAGGGAGAAAACTGCAGAATGGAGTCAGTTAGAGTTGTCATTCTTGAATGTGATATGCCTACTCAATGTCCTCTTCATATTGGTGAAGTGTCATGAAAATATCTTAAATGTTTTAAAGTTATGATTCGCACAAAATTTTGACAATTTTTAGAGCAAGTCAGTTAGAGTTGTCATTCTTGTAGCTGACACCCCTACCAAATGTCCTCCATAACCTGACAGAGTTTCTTGAAAATAGCTCAAAGGGTGTAGGATTTATGGGGTGCACAATAATGCATTTGTGGAGAGACAGATGGATGGATGGATGGATGGACCGATAGATTCCATGCTGATAGCTATATCCCCTAAACCTACCAGTAGGAGGATAATAAAATTCAACAAAAGGTCTTGATGATACAGCTATATAAAAATTTAGATGCAAAAAGTTTTACTTTTATATGAAAATTCTAAGTCTGTGACCTTGACCTCAAGGTCATACCCCGGGATGGGGTCAAGCTAAGTAAAACTCTAGACCTATATCTACCAACTTGTAAAATAGAAATGAAATTCCTCAAAGGGTCTTGATGGTATAGCTATATAAACTGAAACACAAAAAGTTTGACTTTTTTTATGAAAATTCTTAATCCGTGACCTTGACCCCAAGGTTATCCCCTGGGGGTGCTGATAAAAACTTTAGACCTATATCTACCATCAGGCCAAATATGAATGAAATCCATCAAAGGGTCTTCATAATATAAGGTCTTATAAGCTTTCATAAAACTTTGACCCTATGACAAAACTTAAGTACGAAAGAATAATGCTTCTACGGGCGGACAGTCGAACAGATTCCTTGCTGAAAGCTATATCACCTAAACCATTCAGTTAGGGGATAATGAAATTCAACAAAAGGTCTTGATGATATGGCTATATAAACTTAAACGCAAAAAGTTTTACTTTTATATGAAAATTTGTCTGTGACCTTGACCTCGGTCAAACCCGGGGTGGAGATTGTGCTGAGTAAGACTCTAGACCTATATCTACCAACATGTAAAATATAAATGAAATTTCTCAAAGAGTCTTGATGATATAGCTATATAAACTTAAACACAAAAAATTTGACTTTTTTATGAAAATTCCAAGTCCGTGACCTTGACCCCAAGGTGACCCCTGGGTTGGGGATGGTGCTGATAAAAACTTTAGACCTATATCTACCATCAGGCCAAATATGAATGAAATCCATCAAAGAGTCTTCAAAATACGAGGTCTTATAAACTTTAACGTGTGATGGAAAGACGAACGAATGAACATACATAAGAACGAATGAACGGACGAATGGAAAAGCGAAAACTATATATACCCCCACATACTTCACATAGGGGGTATAACAAAGCAAGAGTTGTCCTTCTTGCATGTGAAAATCCTTCTTGATCTGATAAATGTACCTGCCAAATAATATCAAATTATCGCAAGCAGTATGGGAGTTATGGCCTGTACAAGATTTTAGCTTCAGGGGAGATAAGTACAGAACAAAGGAAGTGAGAGTTGTCTCTCTTGCACCTGACATGCCTACAGGTCCTCCTCTTCATCCTACCAAAAATTATCAAACTACCTCTAAGAGAATCAAAGTTACAGAGCACACAAGAATGTGTCTATATTACCACTATCGATCTTGACCTGTATTTTACAACGATATGAACTTCTGCAGACTTCAAATGAAATCAATGCATCCAATCAAAAGTTATTGAGCAGAAATGAAAAGTGTGACAATAACACCAACAAGACGACACGGACGGATACATGATCCCTATGTGTCTGCCATGCTACGCAGGTAACACAAAAAATGACGTGATGTTGATATGTACATGACTATTGTATATTTCACAAATATCCAAATAAAAACAAAGTCTTTACCTCGGAGATGTTTGTATTGGCACCCTCTATTTGAGATTCCTGGAGACTGGTTAAATCAACATCTGTGCGATTCCTGATGTTCTCAACCACTCTCTTTGTAATCTGAGCAAGATCAAGACCACAATTTTCAGCTAAGTCAAGGTACTTCTGCCGCTCATTCTTGTCAGTGATGCCTGTTAACAAATATCAGTTACAGTCCCATTCATAAAATTTGGCAGATTCAATCAATATATTTAGGGGTATTTTAGAAGACAGATTAGGTCAAGGAAAGCATGCATATCCTTTGTTGTGTAAATTTAGGCAAGTGCATTATTAAAAATGGGGAATTTAGTCAAAATCATTAACAGGTTGGCAAACCATGTACACCCAGATGAGATGGCTCATGATAAGCCGTCTCATCTGGATCTACACTGTTTCCATACTTACCTGTAACGGTCTACAGGGTTGAATGGGTTCATGTTTACGCAAATGGACATTTCATTACGAAAACATGCCTATTCAAATATATAGACAACTTTACCTCCAAAAACTGAATATTTTCAGAGAAAAAAACTCAGATATTTTTCACATTTCTGCTCAAAACATAGATTGTGTGTACTCATTAGAATGGCCTCTGCGAGGCCTAAGAGTACCTACAATCTATGTTTTGAGCAGAAATAAGAAAAATAATGGATACCCCTGCAAACCCTAGTTTTACTTTATAAAAACAGGGTTTTAGGAGGGCATGTTTTCATGATGGTTGCAAAAATTTTTACCTTCTAAGAACTTGGCATACCAGTGAACCTGAGCATTTGGTGGTAGCTTTGAAACATAGAATGCTATTAGACTGTACTGCTTGTCTTTGATCAACTCTTCCACATAAGTTTCAATGACTATGTTGCTATATTCTTCCTGCAAAGATATGAAGTGTACCTGTGAGAAAAACCAACATTTTCCCATCTAAAGACAAGTTCTGGTATTTAGATTTAGAAAAATGTGTTTTTCTTGTCCCTCGCCTTTTTGAAGAAAAGATATGGGACATAATTTTCAGCTTTCTGTAATTCTGTTAAGTGTGGTTCCAATCTCTGATAGTAGGTACCATGTCTTCAAAACTCCTTTTATAGTTGTAAGCCAATCTTTTTTAAACTTTACAGATGTCATGGTCTGAAGATGTGCAAGTGCTTTGGGTATACAGTGTAGCTCCAATACATCGCGGTCCGTTATTTCCTGAAATCCAGTATATCGCGAACAGGCCATGGCTCCCAAATTTTCCATAAGCAAACAAAAAAAAAAAAAAAATAAAATAAAAACATAAAATGTTTGCTGTTTTATTTAACTTCAGAAAAAAAAAAAAAAAAATGCGTTCCGCCTCCGGTAATTGATTTTTCGCGCCTATCCCGACGCTAAGTCGCGCGTCAGGTATTATATGATAAACAATCCACTTAGTGTCAATCAGCGCACACGTTGATTATAATTGGCAAACAATAAATTATATCGCCGTAATTGTCGTAATCATTATCATCATTTAGTACATAGATCTACTCAATGCTCAATGAGTCAATGATGCCCACAAACTAATTTTGCTCAGCAGGGGAAAACGGTCCACCTCCTTTTCAACACCAGCAAATTTTACAAGACAGTAGTTTTACGATGTTTCTGTCCAACATACACAGATCGTAGTCCGCTTATTTTACACTTCTGTAGATATAAATATTTCAGAAGAAAACAACTACGTCAAAGAAACAAAAACAAACAATAAAAAAAATAAATAAAAAGAAATTAACTTTGTTTTTTTTTTGCGCCCGCAATATAAGCCAAGGAAAGCAACTCAAGTTATCTTAGCACAATTGAGTAACTTCCCTTCGCCAGAGTATCCAAAATGGCATCCTAAATTGTCAATCCGATGATTTCTTGTTTTCAAACGTAGTTTATCAGCTGGTTTCGATTGGAATTACTTGTTAGACATAGTGCACCATTGTAGTGTAGATAGTGCATACCTTATGTGTACAACTCCTCCCACACACTTATGCCAATTTTTTTGAAACTTTACATATGTTTTTGTCATGACCTGTAGATGTGCACATGTTCTGGGTACAATCATGATTTTTTTTTTCAGACCTTTGTTTTCATTTTTAACATACCGTATTTACCCTAAGTATTCGGACACCTCAACTCCTTACCATATATGTTCTAAAATTTGAACAATTCACTACCCGATGTTGTGTCTAAAAACTGCTGGATGAGTGGCAAACAGTGTAGACCCTGTCTGTCTGTCTGTCAGGCCTGTCTGTCCGAATACATATGGTAAATACAGTAGTCATTTTCTCAAGCTCCAGTACTATCAAAGTGTATAGATAGTGTGCTCCAGATAAGAGGGGTGTTCACAAAATATTTTCTCATTTCTCCACAAAAACATATGTTGTGGGTACTCATTAGAATTAAGGCGCATCTAATGAGAATACGACATACTTTTACATATGCAGTGGGTTATCATTAAAAACAGTTTGGTGAGGCATTCTAATGAGTACCCAAAACATATGTTTTTGTGGACAAGAAAAATATCAGTATTTTTTGGCTGAAAAAAATGCTTTAATATCTGGAGCTATGATAATACATCTGGGCCCAGTTGTTCAAAACTAATAATGCCGTTAGTTAACATATTGTTAAAACGTTGATCATTAAATATGGCATATGTGTTAATAGTTTTGCTGAATTTTTTCAGCAAAAAAACCTGTGAATTAGATATTGTACTTACTAGAACAGTTAACACTTTGACCCTTAACGAGCTCATTAAGTTAACGACGCTTTGAACAAATGGGCCCTGAAATCTTGCAAAGGCAGACCAATTTTTGCAGACACCCAAGTACTTGAGTACTCCAAAAATGATGGTTAGTCTTAACAGAAAAGAATTTGCTCCCACCAATGAGAAGAGAAGAAATATTTCCATGTCAGAGTTTTCTTCCTTTGGAGGTTTATCCATTCTCCCTAACCTCTGTAACTTTCATCTGGGCTGCATAGAGAAAAATGCCTTCAAACATGTACAAAATGCGCAGATTCAGATCATCCTGCACACACACAAAGTATCATCCAGGCCTTTGCTCTCCATTCATACATTAAGTAGCATCTAATGAGTCTGTTAGCTGAGTGAAGACCCTGGTCAGACTGCGCAGAGGCATAGGCTGATCTGGGTCCTTGCTGTCCGCATATGCCCGAGGACACATTTTTGCATGGCAGGACCCATCTTACCTTTGTGTTGTACTCTGATGTTCTCAAAAACAAGGCCAGGTGGGCCATGAACCGTATTAAGTGAAGAGGTAACTGTGTTCTCTGCTGTCGGACCCAGTCATGTAGCACCTTCATCAAACCTGTGGAAAACAAAATAATGATTATCCCTGCACTTTTCGAAGAAAAAGCGGGGATATTGTGATACCCCCTGTCCATCCGTCCGTCTGTAATGTCAGACCATTGCTCCTAGATCATTTAAGCTAGAATCTCGAAACTTTCACAGGCAATAGCCTTTGTAGGATAAATAAGGTATACATTTTCAGCTGAAGGCTGTCCAAATACATTTTACAAAATATGTACTGTTTGCCATTAAGTATGTGAATTTATATCAACAATTTGGATCAAGAAATTTGATCGGCTAAAAACTAGAAATGGGCGTAGCATCCTAATTTATTCAGCAGGTCAAAGGTTAACTTTTAAAGGAGACTGGATACACCTTACAGATTTAAACCATTCTCAACAAGAGAGACAACTTTTGTGACTTCCTGTTTGCTTGCACAAAAATCCCCTTTTGAATTAATCCCTATTGTAAAAGGAAAGAATTTGCTCCCATTTTCAGATGGGATATAAAATAATTTTAAGTTAACTCCCCTAAAAGTTTATCAAACTGCCCTTAGCATGGCCTGAGATCTGCTACTTTTTTACCTGTATTTGATTTGGGGTTTTACAGCCCAGTCAACACTGTTATGGTCATGCTGAGTCATTTAACATACTCACTTACCCTTGGTAGGTTTAGTTACGAGGGCGTGTCAATAAATAACCAGCCTATCCCATTCCGATGGATCGATACAGTCATGAATTTCATGCTTTGTTTCAATATACGTTTTATACATAAGTACAAAATTGCACACGTATCGAGTCATTTCTTTAATATGATATTGAATGTCAAACATGGCTAGTGATGCAAAGGCATGTTTTTCATCTAAAGTTGAGTACCGTGCTGTAATTTGGTACTTGTATTTAAAAGGTAAAACAGGCAAGGAAATACACGGGGAGTTAGCCGATGTTTATGGGTCTTCTGCACCATCTTATGCTCAGGTTAAATTCTAGGTAGGGGAATTCAAACGCGGCAGAACATCTCTAGAAGATGAAGCCAGGTCTGGATGCCCACTGGATGCCACCGACCAAGAAATGTGTAAGAAAGTTCAGGATCTGGTACACTCTGATAGGCGAATTCAGGTAGAAGAAATAGCGCAGGTTTTTGATTGTGTTTGGGTTTAATGACACGTCAACCCTTGTGGGTCATTTTGTGTCGTCTCCCAGAGAAAGGGAGAAAAGAGATAGAAGAGATAGTAGAGGAGATGAAAGAGACGATTAGGGAAGAAATAGGAACAGGAATGAAAGTGAAGAAACAGAAGAAATAAAATCATTCCCCCTCTACCCTTACCTGCTACAAGGATAGCAGGCCTTGCCCAACTGTAAGCCAATTTCAGTTGGACGCCCCGGTGACGTAAGATACACGACACCATTGCCACTCCCGACCACCCCCGAAATAGCGCAGGCATTAGGCATTTCACATGGTAGCGTTTCAACAATCTTACATGATCGTTTAGGTATGGGCAAGCTAACAGCCCGTTAGGTCCCCAAATCCCTTAGCGATGAGCAAATGGCAACCAAAGCATCAGTATGCAGCGCCTTGTTGAAGCGTTTTAGGTCAAAAGATGATTTTCTTTTGCATCTGATGACTGTAGATGAGACTTGGGTTCATTAATATGAGCCAGAGAATAAAGCTCAGAGTCATCAGTGGGTAGGGCCTGGGTCCCCGAGGCCGAAGAAGTTCAAGATGCAACCATCTGCTGGCAAGATGATGGCCACAGTATTTTGGGATGCAAAAGGCGTTTTTATGTTGGACTTTTTACCCAAGAGAAGTACAATAACTGGAGTGTACTATGCAGACTTGTTAGACCAGCTGAGAATCGCCATCCGTGAAAAATGCTGAGGTAAACTCTCTTAAAATGTTTTGCTGCAACAGGACAACGTGGGAGTCCACACTTGCAAAGTTGCAATGGATGCTGTAGGGTGAAACGGATATGAATTAATACCGGATCCTGCCTATTCGCCTGACCTAGCTCCTAGCGACTTCTTCCTATTCCCAAACTTCAAAATGGATATCTGTGGACTTCATTTCTGGTCTGATGAAGAAGTCGTCACGGCAGTTGAGGAGTGGGTCAATGGAAAGGACCCTGACTTTTTCAGTTCTGGGCTGATGGCACTTGAACACCGTTGGTCTAAGTGCATCACACTAGAGGGCAATTACATCGAAAAAGAAGAGGTGGATCTCAACCGGAAATAAGTTAGGCTGGTTTACTTATTGACTCACCCTCTTACTTTGTGCACAGACATTTGCCAATAACTGAGAAACTGACAACTGCCCTTCTTTACCCTTGTCCTGCTGAACCCGGATATACCCCACCTTTGCAAACAGTGTAGATCCAGATCAGATGGCTTCTGATCTGGATCTGCACTGTTTGCCATTAAATATGTGAATTTATATTAACAAACTGGATCAATTCATCTGATTGGCTTAAAATTAGAAGTGGGTGTAGTATCTTAATTTATTCAGCAGGACAAGGGTTAAATTAGCGGAAAGCGGCAAAATTATTTTATGATCAATCTCCATGAAAGTTATGTGGCTGGGCTGGGATTCAAATTTGTGACCCCTGCATCTGTAGTCAGATGCTCTACCAATTGTGCTACAGAGCCCGAACCTAGATCTGCTATACATACCTGGAATGTCTTCCAATATGATATGTTTCTGAATGACAGGAAACCATGTGTGAGCTTCTTGTGTGACAGTCTGTCAATAGAATAAACATGGTAAGGCATGACTCTAGATAAGATAAAGGTGCCCCATGGAAAAAGACAAAATTTTTTCATGTAGGAGCCCAGACTGCCAAAAAGTGAATGTACCTTAACCCTGGTCCTGCTGAAGCCGAATATGCCCTGCCTTTGCAAACAGTGTAGGTCTGGATCAGTTCGCTTCTGACTGATCTGGACCTACACTGTTTGGCATTGTATATGAATTTGTATCAATAACCTGGATCAAGGAATCCATTCACTGCTGGGTGAACAAAGAGTTTTTCAGTTGATAGTCTGAGCTGGCCTCAAACCTGCACTTTCAGAACCACAGTCAAATGCTCTAATAGTTTGGTTGTGGCACCATTCTCCCCTAGATAAGAGGGGTAGCCAAATACAGGTTAACTCTTGTTATCTCAAACATGGATAACTTAAACTACTGCATAAGACAAACAAAACAAAGGGCAATACAATGTACAGTCGACTCTTGTTATTTCAACATCGTTTATCTCGAATAACTGCTTATCTCGACCTGAAAATCTGGTCCTGTTTTAATAAGGAAATCTAACAACAAGAAACAAAATATTACGGAGCAATTTCTCCATTTTTCCACAATATTTTCAATGTATCTCTAACTCAAGGAGTCAAATTACATATTCATTTGTGAAAAATGGTTGTTCGATTTATTTTTTCCTCAATTCTGCAAATCTGATATGTTGAGGTACGGATATCTCGAAGTATTTCAGAGAGTGTCTTGGTCCTTCAAGATAAAGAGAGTCAACTACAGTCGACTCTCGTTATCTCGAATTCCAAGGGACTCACTGAAACACTTCGAGATATCCGTGCCTCGACATATCAGAGTTGAGAGAGTGGGGAAAACAATAAATTGAACAACCACATTTAACAAATAAATATGTAATTTGACTCCTAAAGTTAGAAATATATATATAAAATAATGTGGAAAAGAGGAGAAATTGCTCCTTAGGAGCAATTTCTCCTCTTTTCCACATTATTTTGTTACCTGTTGTCATAGTTTCATGTTAAAACAGGGACCAGATTTTCACTTCGATATAAGCGGTAATTCGAAATAAGCGAGTTCGAGATAACGAGGTTCGACTGTATATTAGTTTAATTTACTATATGTTCATTACATCTACTATATGTTCATTACATCTTCTATATGTTCATTACATCTTCTATATGTTCATTACATTTGACTCCTTTTATCTCAAACTACTGTTATCTCAAACCAAAAATTCTGGGCCCAGTTGTTCAAAGCGTCGTTAGCTTAACGAGCTCGTTAAGGGTCATTTCGTTAACTGTTTTAGCGGATTCAATATACAGTATTCTGATATTTTTTGCTGAAAAAATATGAGTAGCTTTTGCACTGCAAAAGCAACTCACATTTTTTCAGCAAAAAATTTCAGCATATTTGCGTATCACTCGATTAAAATTTTAACGAATCGTTAACTAACGACATCGTTAGTTTTGAACAACTGGGCCCAGGCCCCTTTGAGTTTTAGATGTGTCGATTGTAGATTTTTTTCATTTCTCAACATAATGTTACGAGCCAAGCGTAACGAGAAAGAAATGAAAGTGAAACCAGCAACAAGTTTTAAATTATTAACAATATTTATTCCACAAAAAAATAAGACAAGATTCAAAACAAAAGAATGTAAGTAGACAGTACCTTTCAAGTTTATGTCACAAAGTCCCTCTGAAATAATCCATGAGAATTTATAAAACAAATCCTTTGAATATCAGTTTCTGATCCCACAATTTAATGTTCCTGAATTCAGAATTTAAGTCCAGAATGAATAAAATAGTAAAGTAATCCAGTATAGAATAATTTCCAGTGAAAGTATACAAAGATGCATAGATGAAAATCTGTTCTCCTTATATAATATCAAAGAAGGTTCTAGAAAAAGAATTTACTACAAGCATCTCTTACTTTCCAGTTCCAATCAAGAAACTTCTAAATCTTCCATGACATGCCAAAAATAACTCAGTCCAGAATCAAGGATGTAAACATCATGTTATTGTAAACATGTTGTTCTAGAAAGTTATTTTTGGAAACATAGTAAATAAAGCTATTTATGGAAACATAGTAAACATGTTGTTTAAAACAATTGAACATCCTGTTATATAACAATAAATATACAGTTGAACTATAATGGCTGGAATAGGCTTTAGGACCATAAAAATTAGAGTTCCAGCCATCCATCGAGTATAAAATAACTTGTAGAAGGTGACAAAGACATTAGTTCAAGTTTGCCAGGGTAAATTAGCCATCAAGATTCCAGTCACTGAATGTCCATTGTGTATTGTGGTACTCAGTAGCACCTTGACAAGTAAATATCAACAATGTATGTTTCTGTCATTTTGGCACAAAACTGTGTAGTGTTTACTCATTTGAATCCCCAAGCAACAAAGGTGCTTCAAATGACCACTTTAAATGTCCTAAAATTTTGAATACCATAGTTTCTGACAAAATGCCATATGCAAACAGTGCAGATCCAGATCAGACTGACACAAATACAAAAGTAACATTATCATATATCTGGACAGTTGGTCCCTGACAAAACTTTTTTTAGGCCTAACACAACACTTTTATGAGCACCTACCTCAACTGCTTCTATTTCCTTGAATACCATTTTTGGTTCAAAGCTGAAATTTAAACCATAATTTTAGAACATGTGTCACTGTTCCAGACAATAATTTGAGCCTCCTCATGAGAAAAATGTTCTTCGAACTTCCTGTAGGATCAATCTTACAGTGCACATGCCCATCCCCTTAGCAAGGTCACAGATCTAGTTCTTTGACTGACGTTTCCTCTGGGCCTACGGCTTAACTGAGTAAACAGCACAGGTTCTAGCGAGACAGCACATCATGTCAGTCCATCCGCGCAGTCTCGCCTAAACCACTGCTGTTTGTACAGTCGACTCTCATTATCTCGAATTCCAAGGGACTCTATGAAATACTTCGAGATATCCGTACTTCGACATATCAGATTTGCGGAACTGAGGAAAACAATTAATTGAACAACCACCTTTAACAGACTGAATATGTAATTTGACACTTAAGTTAGAGATATATTGAAAATATTGTGGAAAAGAGGAGAAATTGCTCCTAAGGAGCAATTTCTCCTCTTTTCCACAATATTTTGTTGTTTGTTGGTAGATTTCTGTATTAAAACAGGGACCAGATTTTCACTTCGAGATAAGCGGTTATTCGAGATAAGCGGTTATTCGAGATAAGCGAGTTCGAGATAACGAAAGTCGACCGTATATGCTTTAGCAGCATTTTTCCCATGACGGCTCTTATTTTCAACAGATGTATACTATAATTTTCTTATTTCTTCACAAAAATATTTTGGATACGCATTATAACTGCATCATCTTGATTCTTATGAACACCCACAAGAAATATTTACACAAAGAAATGAGTGTTAATGTGAGAGAACATACCTTTAGACATATGGAGATTCAGATTTGATTTGTCTGAGCATACCCACAGTCTGAGAAGTCTTAGCTGCCAACATGAAAGCAAAACTGGCTCCTTGGCTATCTAAAAAGTCTCCTTGGCCACCTAAAAAGTCCCTAGATAAGACTGATCTGTGTGCAAGTGTATGGCTGCTCTGAGGCTTGCACATGTCCAAAGGTTCATTTTCTCATGTTGAAACTCAAACAGTCTTAACACTCATAAGGGACTGGTCTAAAGCTGAAATTTAAACCATAATTTTAGAACATGTGTCACTGTTCCAGACAATAATTTGAGCCTCCTCATGAGAAAAATGTTCTTCGAACTTCCTGTAGGATCAACTTGTACCATATTTACCCTAAGTATTGGGACACCTTATCTACTTACCTTACTTAACCTAAAATTTAAAATAGTCCATTCTACTACCTGTTGATGTGTCTAAAATATTGCTGTATGTATGGCATATTGCTGTATGTATGGCAAACAGTGTAGACCCTGATCAGATGCCGCATTCTGCGACATCTGATCTGGGTCTATACTGTTTGCAACGGCTATCTGTCCCAATACTTAGGGTTATTACGATATACTGTCAACGAACCAGACAGGTAGAGGACCAATAGGGGAATTTAGTACTTGCTTATTTATTTGATCCATAGGTAGTATCCCTTCCAAAATATATTTTATCCCTCGGAGGGCCCCTTAAAAGTCTTTACTGCCCCATGCTGGGATTGCATAATCATGGCTTATGAAGGGCAATAAAATCATTGAGTAGCACCACTCTTGGTCTTGTTTTAGCTATGTCTTCAAGATATGAAATTCTATCAATGCGTTTCTCCAATTTTTAATTGTAAGTTCTACTTTTAAACTTGAACATTCAAGACAGTATTTATTCCATTAATCATGGAGTTTTCAAACTGTAACAATTCACTGTAACTGGATGAGTAACATTATATTATTATAGGCTTATCACTATTATTATCCTATTTACCGTAAATATTTGGACAGGCCCTAGCAAATAATGCAGATTCAGATAAGACTACTCCTAAATGAGATGTTTGACCAGGACTCCACTGTCTACCATTCTGTGAGCACTTTTTAATGCATACAGTATAAACCCCAACTGGATACTGCCTTCTATGGTACGTAAGCTGGGTCTCAACTAATTTTAAAGGCCCCTTTTATAAGACCATTGGTTGAGGAGGTTTTACAGCCCAGTCAACCCATTAGGGTCATGTAGAGCCGGTCAGTATATTTAACCACACTTTTCCTGGGCAGGCTTAGTCCACTTAGCAGTTTACCAGTATTTGTGCACATTCTTTCGCCAGAAACTGACAACTGCCCTTCTTGAATCAGCGGAAGGGACAGAATGACCATAGAAAATATTTCATGATCAACCTCTACGAAAGAATGTTGTCAGACCTGCCAGGGATCGAACCCATGACCAGTATGTGCAGATGCCTATTTTGGTCTTGGCTGTTCACTGCTTAAATTCTAGCAGCCCAAAGACTGTGCTATATGCATATATGGAAGATAGCAGTCATGACACCTGAATCATGTCTACATTGTCCACATACGAGTAGCCATGTAAAATGGGGCTTTAGCAAATATATAAATGGAGGTCCAGACAGTATGTGCAGTTTGATTAGGGCCTGCACTGTCTGCTGGTGAAAGACCAGATACATGTACTCTAAAATCTGGTAGTCTTCTGGGGAATAGATACACCTTCCAGATATAAGGCTCTCCCAGGGGTTTTGGGGAACAGGGGAATAAGGTCATTTATTTCGGGGGAACAAGGGAACAAACGTCTAAAACTGACAGGAAAAGGGGAACAAAGGCAATTTGGGGGAACACGGAATATAGAAAATCAAAAGATTTTGATTTTGGGGAACAAGGGAAAATGCCGATTTTTTTCAAGGTGTACCCCACCCCCCCTCCCCCGGGAGGGCCTCAGATATGTAACTAAGACATGGAAATATTTGTCTCCCTTCTCACTAAGGGCCACTTTTTGCTCCCTCTGCAGGCAACTTATTTCCTTAACTCTGCATGCTGGGTAATTTTGCATGCTTTTTTGTCGTCTGTGGATTTTTTTAAAATTACTTTTAAAAAAAAAAACTTTCTGGATTACCGTCAGTGTCAAACAGTTTGGATCCAGATCAGGCCTAACGTTTTGTCAGGCCTGATCTGGGTCCAAACTGTTTGCAAAGGTTATCAGCAGATGACAGAAGTCACCACTAGTGGGGAAAGAATTAATGAAGTAGCCCACAGCTCCCTGATAAGAGGGAGTATCAGGAAAATACTTTTATTATTTTTCCACGAAAGCATGTTGTGGGTACTCATTAAAAGCACCTCACCTCACATGTTTTTGTGAAGTTATAAGAAAAATATCAACAATTTTTGGTTGAAAAAGCACTTTATATGGAGTTATGGCACTAGCCCTTGATTTATTTAAAAGTTTCAAACATTAGGAAGTTAACATTCAGTTCACAAAAGTTGTCTCCATTTGCAAATGGCAGCCAAATGTTCCAGTGTATTCATTCACTTCAGTCTATGGTCCTGATCAGACACTTAGGATGCACATGCTGAGGCTAGGTCTTCAAAGTTTGCATACATGTTTAGGCATTTTGCAGGTCTCAGAACATATAGAGGAATGTTTATTTTCTAAACAGTGGTCAAACATACTGTTTCTCCCAGTACTCCCCAGGAAGTGGTTCTTGTGGTCTATCTACTGTCGTCTTCAGTCGGACTTCATCCTCCACCTGTAATAAGCAAGATGTTTTCTACACCATGATCAGTATTTAAAGCATGAACACATCATAGCTGTAGATAAAGTGGGTATCAAGTAAATATGTTTTTCACTTCTCTACAAAACAGGACCTCTAACATGCTCTTTTGTAAATATTTACTTTTAAAAAGGCTATTTTTAATCAAATATATAGGTTTTTGGGTGAATTTTAAACAAATAATAAAGAGCAAGAAAGGTTAAATTCTTCACCTAGTTTCCAGTTTCTGTGCCATAGACACCTGCTATGATGGACAATATCCATGTAAATTTGCAAATTCTGGGTGTGCACATACTGTGTTTCTATATTTTACCTGACATAAGTCTTTGACTCCTTTGTCGTAGAATTTTTTTTTATACCCCAGGGACTAGTTGTTCAAAGCGTCGTTAGCTTAACAAGCTCGTTAAGGGTCATTTCGTTAACTGTTTTAGCAGATTCAATATACAATATTCTGATATTTTTTGCTGAACAAATGTGAGTAGCTTTTGCAGTGCAAAAGCTACTCACATTTTTTCAGCAAAAAATTTCAGCATACTTGCGTATCACTCTATGTAAATTTTAACAAATCGTTAACTAACGATGCCGTTAGCTTTAAACAACTGGGCCCTGGCATACAAAGTAAGCTGTAGGGATATATATAGTCTTCCTATTTCCATCCATCCATTTGATTGATTGTGTTGGGGTTTAACAACACGTCAACCCTTGAGGGTCATTTTGTGTCGTCTCCCAGAGAAAGGGAGAAAAGAGATAGAAGAGAGAGTAGAGGAGATGAAAGAGAGGGACAGGGAAGAAAGAGGAACAGGAATGAAAGTGAAGAAACAGAAGAAATAAAAACATTCCCCCTCTACCCTTACCCACTACAAGGATAGCAGGCCTTGCCCAACTGTAAGCCAATATCAGTTGGACGCCCCGGTGATCTAAGATACACAGCACCTTCGCACCACCCGACCACCCCCTCCATCCATTTGCCCATATGTCATCAGTTCTTCCATATGTATGATAATTTGCCAAAAAAAAGGTTTTCTAATTAAAATAACAGTTTTTTTTTATCAGTTTTTCAGCCAAATTAACCGTTTTAAAGGACTTGAAGCAAATGTCATTTAAAAATTTTTAATGGTTTTAAAGCTTCCCCTAGGGGGCCTGTATGAAAACATGTTCTTGGTATTCTTTAGAAGCTGAGGTGCTTCTAATGAGTACCAACAACATATGTGGTGCTTCTAACGAGTACCCACAACATATGTTTTCCTTAAATATCATTTCTTATTTCTCCATATCATGATCAGTAAACACGAACACATCGTAGCTCTAGATAAAAAAGCTGGTATAGGGTGAAAATGTTTTTTACTTCTCTATGAAAAGATATTGTGGGTAATTTTTAGAAGTGTGCGCTTTTAATGAGTACCCAAAACCTGTGTTTTCTTGAAGAAATAAGAAGAATATAAATATTTTTTGGTTATCTGGAGCTATGACACATATACTGTCTTACATAAAATTTTGAAGATTAACATATACTAGATATGAATAAACAGAGTTCCAATATCAGTATCTCTGTCAGTTAAAGTCCATAGGTACCATATTTTTCTTTCAGATAGCAGTGGTTTAATGTAATCTAAGTAAACCTGTAAAGGCTATATAAGACAAGAGATTACCACAAAAAGGCCAAAATCTCCCTCTGCATGAAATTTTTGCAAGGCCAGATAACTCAAGGATCATGAGGGCAGAAGTTGTCTTTCTTAACTGCATCACATTATCTCATCAAGCTTTAATACTAAACTTTCATGAAAATATTCTAGAGGGTTAATAAGTTATATGCTTTGAAAATGTAACAGAGAATTCCTCGCACCCTCCCGGATTTGCTAGCAGCAAGGGACAAAAAGTCAACCAATAAAGGTTCCCTTCCTGTATTTAAAACCTTCCAAAATTAGGACTCCTTTTAAAGAAGCGAATTTGTTCCCAGACTTGCAAAGTCTTACCTTTAAGGGTAGCTGCTAATAAGAAGGGAAGAAAATATTCCCATGTCAGAGTTATTTCCCATTGAAGGTGAATCCATTCCACTTTAAGTCGACTAGATGTCAACAAGGCTTTTTTTACAACATAAGCGTAAAATTCAGTCTGATACTTTTTATGAACATCAATAGGCCAGTTTCAAATTCATCTCAATATATTTTTCAAAGTAAATAATTTATCTACCTTTTGATCTACCATTACTCTGTAGTATGCCCAGAGGTAGTCCAACCAGGATTTACATACAGGTAGAACACCTTGGAGGTTACCACTCAGAACTGCATACACTGCTTTCTCAAACCCTGTAACTCGCGGCTGCAAAAGAAAATATGTTCTTGAGGAGACTGGATACACTTGGTTGACTTTCTTCCATGTTCTACATTACAGACAGCTTTTGTGACCTTCTGTTTGCTGTCCTGACAAAAAGTCCATTCTAAAAGGGTCTACTCTTAAAGGAAAGAATTTGCTCCCATTCTTTTAGAGTAGACCCTTTTTCGGTTGGAGACAAAATTACAACAGAATTCCCTCCCTTGAAAGTGCATCAAATGTGTATGTCATGTAAGTCTTATACACCATGTATAAGGGGAAACTTTTCCACTTTGACAATTTCTGAATACATCTATATACGCATTTTTTCAGCTTATTTTCAACTTATGTACAGTTCAAATCTCTGCCCAAACTGTCTGCTTAATGTTTTGTTTTTTTTTCTTTTGATTTGGGTTTTACGGCCCTTTCAAGAATATTTCACTTATATCGAGCCGATCGTTCATCGAAGGTGGGCGAAAACCGGAGAACCCGGAGAAAAACCACCTGACCATCCATAAGCAGAACTTGGCTTTCCCACATATGACCCGAGCGAGGCTCGAACCACAGCGGTGAGAAACCTAATGGATTAAGAGTCAACTCTCTTATCCACTAGGCTACGGGGGCCCGCAATCTGCTTAATATAGGCTACACAGTTGTCTATGTCCAAAAATAGTGATGTTGGTTTCGTCCTTTAAGTACGTGAGGTTCCCTCACAAACACAAATAATCTCAATTCAAAGCTGACTGGATCATTTCAGTCAGAGGCTAAAGCTGCATATGTTTACTTGCAATGAATAAATCATTAAAAAGTTTACTTGTAATGACTTCTAGTTACCCATGATTTTGAATTATCTGGGGTCTGAAGTATCAAAGTTCTACTGTACTTAGTCATATAATATAAAATGGCTACATTTTATAAGTACAGTTGAACTTCGATGGCTCAAACCCCTTTGGGACCATGAAAATTTGTTCGAGACAGCCGTAGTTCCAGCCACGGAGGGTTACTATTAGTGCCATAACAGGAGGCATAATGGAAATAATTGTGGTATATCTTTTCGGTGTTCTATATTGTAAATGTATGCTGTGTGCACTCATTAGAATTGCCTCATCGAGGCAATTCTAATGAGTGCACACAGCATACATTTGCAAGATAAAAGAAGAAAATCTACCTAAATTATTCGTATATTGTATTTGGAGGAAATCCCTGCGGACTCAAGAACGTGTTTGACTCAACCATGGTAAACGAGCCATTGGGGTTCGAGCCATTGAAGTTCTACTGTATATGGCACAAAGGTGGTTCATACAAATGGTGCAATAGACTACAGTCAAAGCTGTGTTAAGCAAGCACCTAAGGGAAAGCCAAAGAGTGGTTGCTTAAGACAGGTGCTTGCTTAATACATGTAATTTTACACTTATTTGGATTGTAAAGATATCAAAACTGCGACCTCTTTAGAGAGGTGACTGCTTAATACAGGTAGCCTGTAAGACAGGTTTGACTGTATAGTTATTAAGGAGAACTAATAAAAAGAACTGATTTCAAGGGAGGTAACTCTGTCAAAATTGTTTTGCCTGTTCTGAAAAGAAGTCTACACTAAAAGGAAAGAACTTGCTCCCAAGGGGAGCAAATTCTTTCCTTTTAGAATAGACCCTTTTCAGAAGGGGCTTGGTGTGCAGGAAAGCAAATGGGAAATCACAGAAGTTGTCTCCTTAGAAACCAATAGTGAAAAATCTACCAGGTGAACCAATTCCCCTTAAATAATGATAATCTGGTGTTTTACATCCCTTTCAACATTATTTGTCATATTGTGATGATGGGAGCAGGGTTTTCCCTCAGGGTCCCAGGGACTCCCTTATGTGGAGTTAAGGAGTCTTTTAATAAAATTTAGGGGTTTATTGTTTTAAGAAATTAACCCTTTATTGCAATTGCAGCAGACAACACTTTGAAGTACTTTATTTCAAAGAAAATAAGGCTTGACATTTCATGTGAATTGTCTGCCAAGCAGAAAATTCACATGAAATATATCAGGTCTTATTTTCTCTGAAAAAAAAAAAAAATCAATTTTAGAATGTCGTCTGCTTAAATTTGCTCAGTGCTTTATGGGTTAACTATTGTCTAAATATTGATAGTTCTTGGCCCTTAGACCAAAATAGATTAAATTACAAAGCCACATATAAATAAAATTAAGCTTAGATTGGATTATGCATGCATCACTCAGGACCCTTGCCCCTAATTTTTGAGGGTCCAGAACATGGTTTTGAGGCTAAAAACTGCCAAAATACAAGTCAGTGAAAACCCTGATGGGAGGCTGATAATGAAAGGTTCTGTGCAATGAATGCCCCCAGCAAGATTCGAACCCAGGACCTCATGATACCAAATCAGAAGCACTAACCACTTGGCCACTTCCAATGGGATTCAAACCCAGAAATTCATGATCCAAAATTGAGAGTGCTAACCCCTCGCCCACATGGAAATTCAAAAACTCATGATCCAAAGTTGAGAGCGCTAACCACTTGGCCACCCGGACACTTCAATTTAACATAATGACACGTCAACCCTTGTAAGTCATTTTGTGTGGTCTCCCAGAGAAAGGGAGAAAAGAGATAGTAGAGCAGATGAAAGAGAAGGACAAGGAAGAAGAGGAACAGGAATGAAAGTGAAAAAACATAGAAATAAAAACATTTCACCCACTACCCTTACCTGCTATAAGGATAGCAAGCCTTGCCCAACTTTAAGCCAGTATCAGTTGGACCCCCACAGTGACATAAGATATATGACACCTTCACCACACCCAACCACCCCCATAACTCTTGCAACCCTGCAGATCAAAACATATACATTTACAAACAGTGTACAACCAAATGAGATGGCTCATAATGAGCCGCCTCATCAGATTCTACACTGTTTGTCATTCCATTTGGATGCTAGAATGACAATTTCCCCATCCGCAACAATGGATATGTCCAAAATCAAAGTTAGAAGCATCTACTTAAGAAACACAGGGGTAAAAGGGTTAAAGGGACTTGCTCAAATTTTAGTATATGTGCAGTAAGAAGGCAGAGTTACCCATGTCCTGCTGAACCCGGATATGCCCTGCTTTTGCAAACAGTGTAGATCAAGATCAGTTGGTTTCTTCAGAAGCCAACTGATCTGGATCTGCACTGTTTGCTATTCAGTATTTGAATTTGTATCAACAACCTGGATCAAGTAATCTTATTGGCTGAAAATTAGAAATGGGCATGGCATTTTAATCTATTCAGCATGACAAGGGTTAAAAATAGAAAAATGAGCCAGCTAAGGACCAAACCTACAATAAGACCTGTAGGACCAGCGAAGACTCGGATCAGTCTGTACATCCATCCAGTATGGCAAGGGCTCTCGTTCATCCCTTTTCGGATAGCATAGCCCAGAATCTGTAGAAGGCACATGTGATCAGCGAAGACTGATCAGACCGCACAGATGCACAGGCTGATCTGAGTCTTTGCTGGTCGCATAAGTCTTATTGTAGGTTTTGTTGTGCTCTGGCTCATTTAAGTTACATTTTGGCACATATTCCAGCAAACTTTCTTCCAGATATCTCTGTAAGGGTTTCCTTCTACTGGTGATCTTTGACATTCTTCATCCAACCCCTGGAAGTTGGGGTCGTGATAAAGCTTCCAGCCCTCCAGAGAGGCAGCCCTCCATGCCTGCCCACAGTCTACACACATATTCTGAGCCTAAAATTAGAAGTCAAGGGTGTGAGATGTGCTAAGTGAGAGAAATGTCTACAGGGCATGTATGGAGAGCAATGGCACAGATCAGCCTGCACATCTGTGCAGTCTGCTATGTACTTTTACTATCTCTTTGCAGATTCATTGAATACTGTAATGTGTTTTAACCAGGAATGAAAAAAGTTGCTAATAATCAATCCTGAAATCTAGAAAATCACCCCAAAAACTATTAATATTTTCCTTATGTCTCAATAAAAATGTATGTTGTGGGTACTCATTTGAAGTGCCTCTGCGAAGCACTTCTAATGAGTACCCATAACATGTTTGTACTGAGAAATAAGAAAATTATTAAGTGGATACTCCCTCTTATCTTGAGCTATACAACTAATAATTAGTATTATAATTAGTTTTTAAACTTATTTCAGGCATATATTAACCCAAATAACTCCTTTTTACACAAAAGAATGGTCTTGTGAACAAGTGTAAAAATGTGAAATTTCATGCTTAAAATAGAAGTTCTCAATCCTGAAATCAGGATTAATCCTGAAGTTTCCCATCCCTGATTGACAGACAGCAAAGGCAAATATGAGGCTATAAGGATGACCTTAATGCGTGCATTTCCTACACATAATACATCATGTTTGTAGACATTAACCCTTAAAGTGTCAATCACAACAATTGTCATCTACTTTGTCATCTGCTTGTGAGTTTAAAAGTCATTTTTGCAAACAGTGTGGACCCAGATCTAGGAGCAGTCTGATCAGGGTCCTCACTGTTTGCCTGTATGCAAAGATAGGTTTGAAAAGTTTGCAAGAATATTCAGCAGATGCCATAAACAGACGACATTTTCAGATGCAGGTTTTCTTGGCGTTTTAAGAGTTAAGCTTCAGACAAAAATGAGCATTTCAGTCTGACTCCACTGTCTGTTTGAGGAAGAACCCACCACGACTGGTTCAGTTTCCAGTTCTCAAATCTACTGACGATTTGTCGATTGTTTTATCATCAGCCAAAGCATGATGCTGCTAATCTGATGTGCTTTTTTTCTGCAGTGACAACCAATGCAAAAATGACATCAGACAATATACTACATACAAGTTTAGTTAGATGGTTTTTGCTTTCACTTCTGGTGCAGAATTCAAACAAATTTCTATTACTTTCACTTCACAATGATTTTTTATGCCTCCCAGATGCCATTTTGGGCTGGTTCCAAATTTCAGAGTAAGGACTAACTTCAAATCTGGTCAAATTATTAAAACCAGTCCAATAAAACTGTTTTTGCATAAATTGTGCAATTCATCGAATATCTTTTATAACACCAGTTGCTGCACACTTGACCAACTGAATGAGTGCGAGGCGGACATTACGTGGCAGCTTAAACCATCGAATGTGTGAGGAGAAATCCAAATGGGAAACTGTCACCCCTTTCTATGATTTTTATGTGTGAATCAGCCAGAAAAAATGCGTAATAAGGCTTTAAGCTTCCTTATCTGGACCTCTGGTCAAACTAATCACTGACATTTCTAATTCCCGGAAATCCCGGTAGCTTCCCAACTGGGAATTTTGGTTTTCATATTCCCGGCTTTTTCCTGTTTTCCTAGTAGCGTGGGAGCCCTGTCTATCTGAGGAAAGTGTAATGTGTACATTTAGTACTTTCTGCATGAGTCCTGTCCCAAGAGAAGAAATCTGAAGCTGTGTACCTTTTGGATCTGTCCTGATCTGAGACATGAAAATATGTACTGTAATAAACGATCTTCATCTTCTTTGTCCAGGTCATCTAATCTAGCATTCTGACGTAGCGGTGCATCAGGATCCTGTTGGAAAAAAAAAATCAAACATAATAAGCTGCAGCCATGAGTGATTTTCTGCCATTTTCACAAGCGAGACAACTTTGCTACTTCCTGTGTGCTCTCCAACTCAGCAAGCCTTCTCTGATAAAAAAAAAATGTACATGTATTAGAAAAACAAAGAATTTGTTCCTGGGGGAAGAACAATTTCTTTCCTTTTAGGAGAGACCAATTTTCAGAGGGACAGAAAAACAATTTCACAGAGATGTCTCCTATCAAAGACTCCTTTTCAGAAGGTAGGCAAACAATTTTGACAGATAACCTCCCCTGATGCTCTATTAATTCCTTTTAAGCTAAGAATTTTTTTTTTTTTTTTTTTTTTTTTTTGAAAAAAAAAAAAAAAAAAAAAGTGAATAAATCCCTCACAAACATAGGGACTTCTCTACAATGCTTCCTCTATTTGCCTGACTAGGTATCACTTTATTATTAAAAGGATATATCATTAAAAATAATGTACATTCAGTGATTATACAATACATTTTAAGAGAATATACTGGTTTTCTGATTCTAAATAAACCATTTAACAAACCTGGACAAGTTTCTTACCTTCACCAGACATCAGGCAATTTCCAGGGTTTACCTATATATGATGATTTATTTATTTTCTTAATTTTTTTTCTTTGTTTTGTTTTATTTAGGTTTAACATCCCTTTCAACAATCTTTCAGTAATATCGTGACAGAGTCTGGATGTGGCAGGGAGCTCAATGCTCACTTTTAGAGTGCTGCCTCACTGAGATATCAAACCTCTTAGACACTAAATACACAACCTCTTTATAACATGGTTTGTTATAACACGGTTTTGGATATAGCATGGTTCGAAGATGGATCCCAAAAATGTACAGATTATATTGAAAAATGACCATAAATGGTCATTTTTCAATATAATCTATACATTTTTGTTTGGACATAACATGGTTGTTTTAACTAACACGGTTTATGTTAGGGACCCCAACAATAGTGTTATAAAGAGGTGGTGGTGTATGATGATGATTTGGTGTTTTACATCCCTTTAAACATCATTTAAGCCAAATAAAAAAGATGAAGGGGTAAAATTGAAAAGCTCTTTACAATGAAGGGCTGTACAGTCATGAATTGACCTTTGTACTTGTGGAATTTGAACCTAGACTCTTGTGATACGAAGTCAGGAGAGCTATCCCTATATATCAGGGGTGAGAATAGTTGCTAATAATCAATCCTGAAATCTAAAAATTCAGTCCAAAAACTAGTAATATTTTTCTTATTTCTCAATAAAAATATATGTTGTGGTACTCATTAGAAGCACCTCGAGGAGGTGCTTCTAATGAGTACCACAACATATATTTTTATTGAGAAATAAGAAAATCATTATGTGGATACTCCCTCTTATCTGGAGCTATACAACTAATAATTAGTTTAATAATTAATTTTTAAAGTTATTTCAGGGATATATTAACCCAAATAACTACTTTTGACACAAAAGGATGGTCTTGTGAACAAATGTAAAAGTGAAATTTCATGCTTAAAATGATCCTGAAGTTTCCCATCCCTGATATATGAGACTGAAACAATGCATTGAGATTTAAAAAAAAAAAAAAAAAAAAAAAAAAAATACGAACCTGAGGTTGGCTATAGTAAATCTAAAAATACACTCACCAGCTCTGAAATAAGTGTTCTTTCTGAACCAGTAGATAATCCTGTATGTTTGTTCTGTAACCGATGTAATGCATTTTCGCTGAAATTAAACCGGCATAAACATTAAATAAAAAAGTATGCCTATCAATTTAATGTATCATGTATAATAATAAAAGCACCGCAAGCATAATACCCTGCCACAGCAATTATTTGTTTATGTATTATTAAAGTTATTGTTGCAAAAATGGAAAGAAAATGATAAAGGGACAGATAATAATCCTAAATCAGATCTTGATTACATAAATGGACGGATAACAATCCTTAACCAGATCTTGATAATATCAATGCATATAGCAAGTTTGGTTAAAAGGCCTTGTTATTTATTCAAGTTATCCTCCGGAAACAAAAATATGGGCATGTCTTGGGCAGATAACTCCATAAAAAATAGACGAATTTTGCCCATTAGCAATTCCAAAACAGACCTCCTTAATGTCGATGCATATAGCAAGTTTGGTTAAAATCCCTTGTTATTTACTCAAGTTATCGTCCAGAAACGAAAATATGGCCGTGTCTCGGGCAGATAACTCCGTAAAAATTTGACGAAATTTGCCCATTAGCAATTCTAAACCAGATCTCCTTAATGTCAATATATATAGCAAGTTTGGTTAAAATCCCTTGTTATTTACTCAAGCTATCGTCCGGAAACGAAAATATGGGCGTGTCTCGGGCAGATAACTCCGTAAAAATCTGACAAAATTTGCCCATTAGCAATCCAAAACCAGATATCCACAATATCAATGCACATACCAAGTTTGGTGAAAATCCACAGTTGTTTACTCAAGTTATCGTCTGGAAGCGAAAACCGGACAGACATGACAGACGGACGGACAGACACACCGAAGTCCAACGTGAAACCATAATATAAAGGACAAACATTGTGCAAGGATACAGTGAGAAATAACTCTGACATTAAAATATTTACCTCCATTCTCAACATGGTCTTCTCTAAAAAGAAATAATATTCTCCCTCTGGAGGGTGAATTCTATCCTTTAAAAATATCTCCAATACTTGAAAGGTCTTAAATACCAGGGCCCAGTTGTTCAAAGCATCGTTAGCTTAACGAGCTCGTTAAGGGTCATTTCGTTAACTGTTTTAGCGGATTCAATATACAATATTCTGATATTTTTTGCTGAAAAAATGTGAGTGCAAAAGCTACTCACATTTTTTCAGCAAAACATTTCAGCATATTTGTGTATCACTTGATGTAAACTTTAACGAATCGTTACCTAACGACATCGTTAGTTTTGAACAATTGGGCCCAGAAAGACAACCTCCTGTCTGCATCCCTTTGAATAACGGAAGGACATTCTTTCAAACTAAAGGGATTTGATACACATGGTAGATTTTCCATCAATTTTTACAAGGGAGACAACTTTTGTGACTTCCAGTTTGGTTTCCCCAACAAAGAGACTGGGAGGCAAATTCTTCCATTTTAGAGTAGGCTCCTTTTCAGAAAAAAAGAGAGCACAAACCATGTTGACAGAGTTGTCTCCCTTGAAAGTGCATCAATTCCCCTTAATTGCGGCAATTAGCACCTGCCTCGGCAGTCTCTCTGTGGTAAGTGCTCTCTAATCTTGTCAAAAGATCAAAGTTGCACTTTGTAATACATTTATCTTTACATACACCACAACCCCTTTATAACACTATTGTTGTGATCAATGGCATAAACCATGCTAGTTAACAATCGTGTTATATCCAAATAAAAATGTATAAATTATATAGAAAAATGACTATTTATGATCATTTTTCTATATAATCTATACATTTCTGGGATCCATCGTTAAACCATGTTATATCCAAAACTGCCTTATAATGAACCATGTTATAAAGAGGCTGTAGTGTATTTACATATGTCAAAAGATGCATTTTGTAACAACTATCTTGGGAAAAAGAATTAACCCTTGTCATGCTGAATAAATTAAGATGCCACGCCCACCTTTAATTTCCAGCCAATCAGATTACTTGATCCGGGTTTTTTGATAGAAATTCCCATATTAAATGACAAACAGTGCAAATCCTGATCAGTTGGCTTCTTCAGAAGCCAACTGATCTGGATCTACACTGTTTGCTAAGACAGGGCATGTCGTGCTCAGCAAGAGAAGGGTTAAAAAAGGTGTCTTCCTAGCCTATAGGATCAGTAAAGCTCCAGGTCATCCAGCAAGCCCCACAGTGACAATTTGATAAAAGCAGTTGCTGTTTGTTTGTGTTAAGGGTTTACGGCCCAGTCAACCCAATGGGGTCATGTCAAGCGTGGTCAGTTTACCTAACCACACATTTACTGGGCAGGCTTAGTCCTCTAAGCGGTTAACAGTATTGTGCACATTCTTTCGCCAGAAACTGACAACTGCCCTTCTTGAATCAGCAGAAGGGAGAGAATGACCATAGAAAATATTTCATGATCAATCTCCACGAAAGAATGTTGCCGACCTAGGCTGGGGTTGAACCCGCGACCTCCTGGTCTCCAGTCGGACAGCGCATCCAACTGAGCCACCGAGGCCGGCGTAGAAAAAGCAGTTGCTGTACAGAGATATACTTTACAATATCCAATGATTCTTTAAGTAGACACAGAAGCCCCTATTCGAACTGCGCAAAATGCACAAGCTGATCTGGTCTTCCCAAAACACATATGAATCAAAGACATTTTTCCCATGGTATTGCTCAAATGAACAGTGAATATGTAATATTATGAAATGAATATGTAATTTGACTCCTGAAGCTAGAGAGATATTGAAAATATTGTGGAAAAGAGGAGAAATTGCTTCTTAGGAGCAATTTCTCCTCTTTTCCACAATATTTTGTTACCTATTGTTAGATTTCCACGTTAAAAAGGGACCAGATTTACATAAATATTTTGTTTATCTACATCTCCAAATTATATAAAATGCTCATAATGTCTCATCTGGATTTACACTGTTTGCCATTCTGTTCTTCATTTACAACTATCATCCTTTTGGCAATAATAGATGTGTCCAAATGCAGAGCTGGAAGAGTCTATTTCAGAAACTCAGGGTTGAAAGAGTTAACTTACTATCCAACAGCCCGGTCAGAAAAAAACTTGATATTTTCTGCCAAGGTCTCAAAATCTCTCTCTGCACAGCTTTCTAACCAGTCCACAACAAGCTGGGGAAGACAAGACATAAATGTGATAGAGTCTACCAAATTGAAACAAATATGGAAATAATGTAAATCAGCCTAAATTTGAATGGAATATCAAGCCCTAATTTCTGCATAAAAAAAAGAAAAAATGCTTTAATAAAATGTCTTTTTTTTTTTTCCTTGAATAAACAAACAAATGGATAAAAATTTCACCGTTCGCTATATGTGTATATTTACTGGACTTTTGAGATAGAAATATCATGCACATTACCATACAAAATGTAGGTTGTAAGAATTGCCATCAATAAAATCTGGGCCCAGTTGTTCAAAACTAACGATGTCGTTAGTTAATGATTCGTTAAAATTTACATCGAGTGATACGCAAATATTCTGAAATTTTTTGCTGAAAAAATGTGAGTAGCTTTTGCAATGCAAAAGCTACTCACATTTTTTCAGCAAAAAATTTCAGAATATTGTATATTGAATCTGCTAAAACAGTTAACGAAATGACCCTTAATGAGCTCGTTAAGCTAACAACGCTTTGAACAACTGGGCACTGAATTTCAATTTAATTTATTTATATATAACTAGTGCTAGATAGGGCACTAAAATTTAAAACATTTGAGTCAGCGCATGACAAAACCTACAACAAGACCTGTGTTACCAGCGAAGAGTCCAATCAGCCTGTACAGCCACCCAGTATGGCAATGTTCATCCCTCTTTGGATAGCCCGGAAGCTGCAGAAGGTACATGCTGATCTGAGTCTTAGCTGGTTGCAGAAGTCTTACTGTAGGTTTTATCGTGCGCTGGTTCATTTTTTCAATCAAAAAACACTGATATGTTTCTTATTTTTCTATGAAAGCATATTATATTGTTGATACTGATTAGAAATCATTAAGAAGTACCCAGGGCATATGTTTCAGAGAAAAAATAAGAAAAACATCAGGATTGTGCTCTTATCTAGGGTTATGTAATTAAAATGTCTACTAAACCATAGCAGGCAAATTAAAATAAAAAATTTCATGAGCTTCCTAACACTCCCATAAATATTTAACTTTGGGACTGCCCTTAGCACTATTTTATTATAAAGATATGTCCGCCTTTCAATATGAACCTGACTTTCTCTGAGAGTACTGTCCCTCTGAACTAAGGCATCAGCTAGCAGTTTGTCTCTCTGCATTCCCAATATAATTGGGCCACCGGTGTCAGTATCAACATCCATGAGCATCTCGTTTCTCATACTTGTCTCCAGCCTATCTTTGAATAAGTGATGTACAAGTTTCCATGTTGCCTCTTCTTGAGTGAGTAGATGAAGAACTTGAAATGTTTTTCGAAACCTTGAAAAAGAAATTATTGCACAGTCGACACTCGTTATCTGGAAGTCCAAGGGATACTCTGAATTACTTTGAGATATTGGTACCTCAACATATCAGATTTACAGAATTGAAAAAATAAATAAATCCAACAACCACATTTCATAAATAAATGTGCAATTTGACCCCTGAAGTTAGATATATTGAAAATATTGTGGAAAAGAGGAGAAATTGCTCCTTCGAGCAATTTCTCCTCTTTTCCACAATATTTTGTTACCTGTTGTTAGATTTCCATGTTAAAATAGGACCCAGATTTTCACTTTCAGGTAAGCGTTGATTCAAGATAAGCTAAGTCGAGATAACGAGTTGTCTGTATTTATCCAAACTATTAAGACACCTTCACTGCTTAACTTACCCGACTTAAAATGTGAACAATTCCACTTCACTACCTGCTGTTGTGTCTAAAAACTGCTGGATGAGCGGCAAACAGCTGACAGACCCTGATTAAATGCCAAATTTTGTGGCATTGTGGCATTTGATCGGGGTCTACACTGTTTCTTCAGGCACTTCGTTTTGTGTCTGTGTCGAGGTTTTACTGCCCAGTCAACCTAATTGGGTAATGTCAAGCGGGTCAATATACCTATCCGCACTCTTACTGGGCAGGCTTAGTCCTCTAAGCGGTTAACCAGTATTGTGCACATTCTTTCACCAGAAACTGACCAATGCCCTTCTTGAATCAGCGGGAGGGATAGAATGACCGTAGAAAATATCTGATGATCAATCTCCATGAAAGAATGTTGCTGACCCGGCAATGGTTGTACCTGCAACCTCCTGATTACTAGTCGGTCGCGCATCCAACTGTGCCACCGTGGCCGGCTGCTCAGGCACTTTGTCCAAATACTTTGGGTAAATAAAGTATCTATCACATGCATGTATTGTATGTATTCAAATATTCAGACATCTTGACCCTCACTGCATTTGTCCTTAATCTTAACTCCTGGAGCAGCTTAGCACTCTGGGTAAAAATTTCAGCAGATGACTTATTTATTTTTCCCAGAAACAGGTTTTGACATTTCATGTTTTCTGGGAAAAATAAGAAAAGTATCAATTTGTCGTCTGCTGAATTAGGCCAGAGAGCGGTATAGGTAAAAAGTGGTGTCCACTTAGGCATGTCTGACAGTTTAGAGTACCTTATTAACCTTTGCCATGTTGAATAAATTAAGATGCCACGCCCACTTCTAATTTTCAGCCAATCAGATTAATTTATCCAGGTTGTTTATACAAATTCACATACTTTACGACAAACAGTGCAGATCCAGATCAGTCGGCTACTTCAGAAGCCAACTGATCTGGATCTACACGGTTTGCAAAGAGTAAAGTATGTGGATCTACACGGTTTGCAAAGGCAGGGCATATCTGGTTTCAGCA
The DNA here is from genome assembly GCA_964016985.1 of Anodontia alba. Classification (NCBI taxonomy): domain Eukaryota; kingdom Metazoa; phylum Mollusca; class Bivalvia; order Lucinida; family Lucinidae; genus Anodontia; species Anodontia alba. Next base: position 21,028,052 of record OZ024821.1, read on the forward strand.
GGACCAGAGTTAACCCTGAATATTGAGGCACTTTTGCTTTTATCCATATTTGTCCTACAATGCTTGCACTCACATTCAAAAGCAGAACGTCCTAGGAATTTCTGATATTTTAATTTGGAAGTACAAATGAATGTAAAATTTCATATTTTGCCATATTTTTTATCAGTATTCGAAGTCTAAAATAACTTTTTAATATTAAAATAAAATAAGAGTTCAGTCTAAATCTGGGCCCAATTGTTCAAAGCATCGTTAGCTTAACGAGCTCATTAAGGGTCATTTCGTTAACTGTTTTAGCGGATTCAATACACAATATTCTGATATTTTTTGCTGAAAAATACTGCAAAAGCTACTCACATTTTTTCAGCAAAAAATTTCAGCATATTTGTGTATCACTCGATGTAAATTTTAATGAATCGTTAACTAACGATGTCGTTAGCTTTGAACAACTGAGCCCTGGGCCCAGTTGTTCAAAGCTAACGACATCGTTAGTTAACGATTCGTTAAAATTTACATCAAGTGATACGCAAATGTGCTGAAATTTTTTGCTGAAAAAATGTGAGTAGCTGTAGCTTTTGAAAAGCTACTCACATTTTTTTCAGCAAAAAATATCAGAATATTGTGTATTGAATCCGCTAGAACAGTTAACGAAATGACCCTTAACGAGCTCGTTAAGCTAACGACCCTTTGAACAACTGGACCCAGGTTTATAAATGGCTGTGTCTGTTTTAATCCGTAACGTACCAATCACAGGTGCTGTCATTTTGAGTGTTGTTTTTTTCGTTGTATTTTTCATAAAAAATATAACTGACATTTCATGTGAATTGTCCACATGAAATGTCAAGAATTATTTTCTATGAAAAATCTGCTACAAGTTTTGCTTGGTGCTTTAAGAGTTAAATTTGGCGCTCCTGACTACCAAGCATCAATATTTGGAAGTCCCACAGCATTTTTTGGGAGTCTACGACTCCCCGACTTCCCTTAATGCAAGCACTGGTCCTAGACTTGGAACAACACCATTTTGACCTTACCGCAGAAAGGTCAAAGGTCAATCTATGACCATCATTTCAACAAAAGTGGTAGACCTTGAGCCCTCAATGCTATATACCAAGATTCAGCCTTGAAGCTTGGTTTTGGAGAAGAAGATTTTTAAGTGTCTTTACCATATATGGGCATGTTGGCCATCTTGTTCAATGGTGCGTGACCATTTGAATAAATTGTCAATACCCCTTCGACAGAAGGCCCCATGTGAAATCTGGTGAAAACTGATCAAGCAGTTTCAGAGAAGAAGACATTTATAAATACCACACAATTTCATATGTGTATGGGACAAATTTGATCGTAAAAAAAAAAGTTTTACTACTTTAATCATACATAATAAGTTTCAGTCATTAGTTTTTAATACATTTTGAGAAAATTTTTCAACACTATCATACAAATGTATGGGGGCGCAAATTTGACCATGCCATAGAAAAGTCACTGGTCATCCTAGGATCATCATCTGAATAAATTTGGTAGACCTTGATTCCCTAATGCTATATACCAAGATTCAGCCTGAAAGCTTTCTTGGTTCTGGAGAAGATTTTTAAGCATTTTTTACCATACATGGGCATGTCGGCCATCTTGTTCAATGGGGTGGAACCTTTGAAGAAATTGTCAATAACTATTCAACAGAAGGCCCCACATGAAATCTGGTCAAGCGGTTTCTGAGAAGAAGACGTTTAAAGATTACACGATTTTATATATGTATACAGCTGAAGGGCAAGGCCAGATAAACCCCTATGGAGGCAAAATTTTTATTGCTTCTTAAAAGTTTTATTACTTTATTCATACATTGTAAAGTTCAGTCATTAGTCTTAAATAAATTTTGAGAAAATGATTTGAAAAAAATTTGACCGTGGCATAGAAAGGTCAAAGGTCAACTACGATCATCATTTGAACAAGCTTGGTAGACCTTGAGTCCCCGATGCTATAAATGCGGGTAATAAATGCTGTTCATATACGTTACATTTTTTCCCAATGATCATGATTAAGTTATCAGGGTTCGTGCACATGTACGATGCGATAATGCACAATCATCTACATCGCGAGATAAATTTCATGCTAAATGCTGGAAATTTAGGCTGCTATGTGATTTCTTAAAGTTATAAACACCAAATATTTACAAAGTAATCAAAAGTAAGTATTACTTCTCTTCTTGTCTAGAAGCTCTGCTCAGCAGTTTCTTTAACATGATTGCTTGTTCTCGGCAAACCATCTCGTACTGATCCACCAGGTTGAAGAGGTCACCATGTGAAGAATGAGTTCTCAGACACGAGAGGAAGTCTTGGTACAGTCCTCGAGATGCTGTATGATAAATCAGAAGATGGCATAATGTATCATAATTATCCTAAATATCTGGGCCCAGTTGTTCAAAACTTATGATGTCCTTAGTTAACCTATCGTTAAAACTTTGATCATTAAATATGACATATACGCTATTAAATATTTTTGCTGAAAAAATGTGAGCAGCTTTTGCATTGCAAAAGCTACTCACATTTTTTCAGCAAAAATACCTGTGAATAAGTTATTGTACTTACTAGAACAGTTAACATTTTGACCACAAACGAGCTTATTATGCTAACAGTACTTGAACAACTGGACCCAGAACACCACAACTTTTTAGCACACATACATGTACAATGTAAATGAACCCTAATGTTAATACAGCTCCAGATACGGTGCTTTTTTCATCTGAAAAGTTTCAGTATTTTTCTTATTTCTCTGCATAATTATAAGCTGCTGTACTCATTAGAAGTTCCTCACTAAGGCGCTTCTAATGAGTACCTACAACATATGTTTTTTGTGAAGAAATAAGAAAAATAATTTTTTAGATATTCCTCTTGTCTTGCACTATGTTTGAACAATTGATTGTGTTGGGGTTTAATGAAACGTCAACCCTTGTGGGTCATTTTGTGTCATCTCACAGAGATACGGAGAAAAGAGATAGAAGAGATAGTAGAGGAGATGAAAGAGAGGGACAGGGAAGGAAGAAGAACAGGAAAGAAAGTGAAGAAACAGAAGAAACAAGAGGACCATAATGGTCCTATATCGCTCACCTGACCAAACAGATTTGCATATTTACTGTTGAAGTTTCAGCCAAGTTCACTGCTCTAGGATTTTTGTACAAACTTTATAGCACTAACCACCCCCACCCCCCTCCATCACACCCCCGGCCATGTTTTTTTACAAATCTTGACAACTTGAACTGAATCTTAAAAGAGGGTCACCAAAGGAACATTTCTGCCAAGTTATATTGAAATTGGTCCAGTGGTTTAAAAAGTTTTATATAGCTATAAAGCCCTACGCCCTAACGGCCATGTATTTTGACGAATCATGACAGCTTGAACAAACTTGGTAGAGGGTCACCAAAGGAACATTCCTGCCAAGTTATATTGAAATCTGTTCAGTGGTTTCTGACAAGAAGATTTTTAAAGTTTTCTATTTAGATATATAGGGAAAACAAGAAGATTTTTTTTCAAGTTTTCTATATAGATATATAGGGAAAATAAGCCCCACCACCTTGCAGCCATATTTTTTGACGAATCATGATGGCTTGAACAACCTTGGAAGAGGGTGACCAAAGACACATTCCTTCCAAGTTATATTGAAATCTGTCCATTGGTTTCTGCCAAGAAGATTTTTAAAGTTTTCTATATAGATACATATATAGAGAAAATAAGCCCTGCCCCCTGGCGGCCATGTTTTTTGACAAATCCAAACGGCTTGAACAATCTTGGTAGAGGATCAACAAAAGAACATTTCTGCAAAATTATATGGAAATCGGTCCAGTGGTTTGGGACAAGATGATTTTTACATTTTTCTATATATAGGGAAAATAAGCCCCACCCCCTGGCGGCCATGTTTTTTGACAAATCCAAATGACTCGAACAATCTTGGTAGAGGATCACTAAAGGAACATTTCTACAAAATTATATGGAAATCGGTCCAGTGGTTCTGACAAGAAGATTTTTTAAGTTTTCTATATAGATATATAGGAAAAATAAGCCCCGCCCCTGGCGGCCATGTTTTTTGACTAATCGAAATGGCTCAAATAATCTTGGTAGAGGATCACCAAAGGAACATTTCTGCAAAATTCTATGGAAATCGGTCCAGTGGTTTCTGACAAGAAGATTTTTAAAGTTTTCTATATAGATATATAGGGAAATTAAGCGCCCCCCCCCCCACCCCCCCCCCCCCCCCCCCACTGGCGGCCATGTTTTTTGACGAATCCAAATGGCTTGAACAATCTTGGTAGAGGATCACTAAAGGAACATTTCTGCAAAATTATATTGAAATTGGTCCAGTGGTTTCGGACAAGATGATTTTTAAAGTTTTCTATATAGATATATAGGGGAAATAAGCCCCGCCCCCTGGCGGCCATGTTTTTTGACGAATCCAAATGGCCTGAACAATTTTGGTAGAGGATCACCAAAGGAACATTTCTGCAAAATTATATGGAAATCAGTCCTGCGGTTTCTGACAAGAAGATTTTTAAAGTTTTCTATATAGATATATAGGGAAAATAAGCCCCGCCCCCTGGCGGCCATGTTTTTTGACTAATCGAAATGGTTCAAACAATCTTGGTAGAGGATCACCAAAGGAACATTTCTGCAAAATTATATGGAAATCAGTCCAGTGGTTTCTGACAAGAAGATTTTGAAAGTTTTCTATATAGATATATAGGGAAATTAAGCCCCGCCCCCTGGCGGCCATGTTTTTTGACGAATCCAAATGGCCTGAACAATCTTGGTAGAGGATCACTAAAGGAACATTTTTGCAAAATTATATTGAAATCGTTCCAGTGGTTTCGGGCAAGAAGATTTTTAAAGTTTTTTATATAGATATATAGGGAAAATAAGCCCCGCCCCCTGGCGGCCATGTTTTTTGACGAATCCAAATGGCCTGAACAATCTTGGTAGAGGATCACCAAAGGAACATTTCTGCAAAATTACATTGAAATTGATCCAGTGGTTTCTGACAAGAAGATTTTTAAAGTTTTCTATATAGATACATAGGGAAAATAAGCCCCGCCCCCTGGCGGCCATGTTTTTTGACGAATCCAAATGGCTTGAAAAATCTTGGTAGAGGATCACCAAAGGAACATTTCTGCAAAATTATATTGAAATCTGTCAAGTGGTTTCTGACAAGAAGATTTTTTAAGTTTTCTATATAGATACATAGGGAAAATAAGCCCCGCCCCCTGGCGGCCATGTTTTTTGACGAATCCAAATGGCTTGAAAAATCTTGGTAGAGGATCACCAAAGGAACATTTCTGCAAAATTATATTGAAATCTGTCAAGTGGTTTCTGACAAGAAGATTTTTTAAGTTTTTAGTTAAAAAATCTATTTTTAGCTCCTGTGACCTAGATATGCAATGGACAGGAACCATTTGAACAACTTTGAAAGAGGACCAACCAAGGATCATTCCTGTGAAGTTTGGTCAAAATCCAATCAGTGGTTTAGGAGGAGATGTTGTTTAAAGATTGTGGACGGACGGACGGACATACGGACGACGACGACGACGGACGGTGAGTGATCACAAAAGCTCACCTTGAGCTTTCAGCTCAGGTGAGCTAATAAAAACATTCCCCCATCTACCCATACCTGCAACAAGGATTGCAGGTCTTGCCGAACTGTAAGCCAATATCAGTTGGACACCACGGTGATGTCAGATACGTGACACCTTCGCCACACCCGACCACCCTGTATGTTCGAACAGATCCATTTGGCATGTCTAAAATGCACTGGCGTGAAATGCTGACAGTGCAAGCCCTCATTAAGCTGCTCAGTTTGCAAAGGCGTACCTGTCTGAATACTTGTGAACAAATAACACGTACAAGATAAAACAAGTTTTATTTGCAAGTTATTATTTCTACAAATGTTTAAAAAGAAGCTTTCTCACAAATAAAATAATAAATCTAAGATACACGACACCTTCGCACCATCTGACCACCCCGCTAAAAACTGCTGGATGAGGGCAGAGTAGACTCTGACAGATACCGAATTCTATGGTATCTATCATGGTCTACACTGTTTGCTCAGACCTGTCTGACTGAATACTTAGGGTAAACACAAAACTGTAAAAAATGCCACATACCTGATATTCCTGGATCTTCTTCTAGTAATAAACCAATATTAGTTGTTGTCACCTCCTCTGTTATGTCCTCCTGGTAAACAAAAAAATGCAGATAAGAGGAGTATGCAGAAAAATATAAATATTGTTTAGTGTTTACTCAGATCTGTCTGTGTACCTATTTATGGTAACACAGCTACAGATAAGAGGGGGTATCCACATAATATTTTTCTTATTAGTCGACGAAAACATATGTTGTGGGTACTCATTAGAAGCGCCTCGGTGAGGCGCTTCTAATGAGTACCCACAACATATGTTTTCGTCGAGAAATAAGAAAGATATCAGCATTTTTTCAGATGAAAAAAGCGCCTTATCTATTGCTATGTGGTAAACACAGGTCTAAATAAGAGTGGATATCAGGTAAATATTTATCTTATTTCTCAACAAAAATATATGTTGTGGGTACTCATTAGAAGCGCCTCCGTGAGGCGCTTCTAATGGGTACCCATAATTTATGTTTTCGAAGAGAAATAAGAAAACTAACTTTTGGTTGAAAAAAAAAATCGCTATGGTAAATATGGTGTACAGAAAGCACTGCCGCATACCTGATATGCTTGCTCAGGCCTGTCTGTGTACATACTAAAGAATAAGTAGTCAGGCTTTTTAATTAAAAAAAAATGTGTCCCAACATCACAAAAATTTGACACTAATGAGGTCAAGGTCACCAAAATCTAATCAGCTCTAAAGCTTATAATGATGTATCCCTGCAACACTGACAAAACTCTGCCTGTCAGTTCAGGTGAGATTGTCCAGACATAACTGACATGCTGATGCAAACTTGCTTGTCGGCATTACTGCAAGTCTTACAGCTGATCAGAAATTGGACTTAATGCTTCCGTTGCAGCCTTTTCATTAGCAACAGGCTAAACTGCCTTCTACCCTCTGCTTTTAACCCTTGTCCTGCTGGAACTGAATATATCCTGTGTTTGCAAACAGTGTAGATAGAGATCAGTTAGCTTCTGAAGAAGCCAACTGATCTGGATCAGCACTGTTTGCCATTCAGTATGTGAATGTATAGCAACAATCTGGATCAAGGAATCTGATTGGCTGACAATTAAAAGTGGGTGTGGCATCTTAATTTATTCAGCATGACAAGGGTTAAGGGTACAGGACAAACCTGGTAGATTTTCTGCCACTTTTTACAGGAGTCAACATTTGCTACATTCTGTTTGCATTTCTGCAAACCAATCCCTTTCTGAAAAGGCCTATGCACTAAAAGGAAAGAATATGCTCCCAAGGGCTTTCATAGAAGATCCTTTTCAAAAGGGTGGGAAATAAAACCATTTTGAAAGTGTTGTCTTCTCTGAATATGTATCTAATCACTTAACTCTAATCCTGTTGAACACTGATATATCCTGTCTTTACAACATTGAAGATTCAGATCAGTTGGCTTCTGAAGAAGCTAAATTATCTGGATCTGCACTGTTTGCCATTAAGTATGTGAATTTATAGCAACAATCCGGATCAAATAATCTGAATGGCTGAAAATTAGAAGTGGGCGTGGCAATTTAATTTATTCAGCATGACAAGAGTTAAGTCTTTCTAACTAGAATTTGTTTTTCTACAAATACATAGATGTCTCCCCCCCCCTTTTTGGTGTCATACTGTATTGTACATTCAGCAAACATTTATATTAACTAATGAGATTCCAAGGTAAATAACTCAAAAAGTATAAATGCAAGAGTTATTTGCACGTCGTCTAATGTTGATTGATATTCATATAAAGTTTCGTGGAGATATCTTTAAAGGTTTTTAAGTTATAGAGTGGACACATTTTTTATGATGGACAAAGTTCCAAAGAAAATAATTCAAAAAGTATAAATGCAAGAGTTATGGATTTTGCATTAAATGCAAGTTATGGTTCTTGCGCTCTGCAAGTCATCTAATGTTGATTGATATTTAAATGAAGTTTCGTGAAGATAGCTTGAATGGTTTTCAAATTTTAGAGCGGACAGGATTTTGACCGAGTCCAAGGGAAATAACTCAAAAAGTATAAATGCAAGAGTTATGGTTCTTGCGCTCTGCACATCGTCTAATGTTGACTGATATTTATATGAAGTTTTGTGAAGATAGGTTGAACGGTTTTCAAGTTATAGAGCGGACACGAGTGTGACAGACAGACTTCAGGAGGAAAAACAATATGTCTCCCAACCCTAAAGGGGGGAGACATAAAAAGATCTTTTGTAAATCTTCCTAACATCTGCCCTCTACTTACTGGTTTTAATCTCCTATTTTCAAACATAATGAAAAAGGCTGGGTTGAAATAACTAATAACACAGATAAAAATAGCAATTATAGGGTTAGCATAGGTCCAGATAAAGGGGTATTTCAGAAGACAATACATTGTATTTACTAAATAATTATACTATAGTTACCCTAAATATTGGGATACCTGAACTCCTTCCCATACTTGTCATAGCATTTGAACAACACAATTTTACCACCTGCTAATGTGCCTAAACATTTCTAAACGACAGTGTAGACCTTGATCAGAGGCCACATTATGTGGCCTCTGATCTTGGTCTACACTGTTCACTCAGGCCTGTCTGTCCAAAAAAGTAGGGTAAAGAAGGCATTTACTTATGCACCAAACCACACCTTGTAGGTATACACCAAAGGGATTTCAATTTCAACTAGACTATGCAGTCGAGGCATGCCATCGCAAAATCCCCATGCTCGGTGCTAATGTTGCTAACAGCAGGGACTAACGGACAGCCAGACAGATTTGCTCTCGCACATCCTTACAAGGATGGGAAGTCATGTAGCAAGTTTGGTTTAATTTGGTTTAGAAGGAGATAGCATGATGGACAGAGGATCTTACAATATCTCCATGGCTAAAGTGTGGGGATAATAATCCCCATCCCTAAAGCATGGGGTTAAGTACCCAAAAGATATGTTTTGATGCAAAAATAACAAAATATCTAAATTAATTATTGCAGCATTATAATCTGGAGCTATGGGCTCTATACAAACCTCTGGTAATGGAGCCATAGACGACGGTGTGAGAGGACCGCCTAGAAAACTACCATCCTTGAAACTTCCTGCAGACTGAAAGAACATTGCACAAATCATTAACCCATTTATGCCTAGCATCCAACAAAAAGGACATTGGCAAACAGTGTAGACCCAGATCAGACGCCGCAGAATGCAGCATCTGATCAGGGTCTACACTGTTTGCATTAATACAGGAATTTCTATAAAATATGGTAATAATAAAAACTAATCAGACCCCCCTTCCATTAAAAATGGATCAGTCCAAAAAGTGAAAGTAGAAGAATCCACTCGGCATAAATGGATTAAAACTCTAGGTAAGAGATGTATCCAGATAAATATTTTCTTATTGCTCAACAAAAACATAATGTTGTTTCACTTCTAATGAGTACCCGCAAAGTATGTTTTCATGGCAAACTACCGTAAAGATCTGACAACTGGACAATTAGATTGTTAAAAATGAGTGTTACTTTGATGCAACTTTGGCTGAATTTCGCTTTATTTTGTTTATAAGATTTGTCAAAATTTTCCTGGAAACTTCCATTATATTGGTGTACAGGTTAAATTCAACCTTGGTAATTATATGTAAGCTAGGAAATTTCTAGTGTTCCAAATGAGCTCAAGTTCTCATCTGTCTTAGAATGGACTAATTCAGAATGTCTGTAGGCCATAGTATAGAAAAAAATTTCCATTTTGACTGGGAGGAGTTTAATTGTGCACCTCCCCTGGATGCATTCATTTTTTTTAATTGGTATTTTATAATTACTTTCCACTTCTAACAAACACTCCTTGAAATTGAATACAACCTGTCTGATTAAGCTAATCACAAGCTTTCTTGCATGATGAATGTACAACAATAAGGCTCTTGAAGTTTCTTGCTATTCTTTCTTATGATCCTTCTTTTTATTATTATTTTCCTACATTTGGTTGTGCAAGTGATAGTTCTTATGTCTGACTCTAGTGGTCCTGAGGTCAAGTTCTGCACAGGTGTTGATTTGTTTGTGTTGAGGTTTTATGGCCCAGTCAACCCAATGGGGTCATGTCGAGCGCGGTCAGTTTACCTAACCACACATTACTGGGCAGGCTTAGTCCTCTAAGCGGTTAACCAGTGTTGTGCACATTCTTTCGCCAGAAACTGACAACTGCCCTTCTTGAATCAGCGGAAAAAATGGCCTTAACATTTGACTAGGGTCTATTCTGTGTACATGAAATATAGGAATTTCTGAAGAAAAGAGAATACATAAACTACAGACAACCCTTAAATCACACTCATCTTTGACAAATACATATACAACTGATTGTGTCTACCAAGAGTAGTAATTCATTTCGAATATAATAAAAGTGAGAGTGCCAACGTAAAGGAAAAGCTTTAGAGCCATTTTGACAGTGATAGACAGTGTCATTTGCTCATATTTAGACCACGTCCCATCAGGTTGTTGGAACCAGACTACACCTGGCACATTCTCCCAGACAAGAAAGCATCCATACAGTGTGAGGATCTATACAATTTGCTAGATTTATTCCACAGGCCCAAAAAATTATGGTAAATGTCCTAAAACTTCATACACCAAACTGTTGCCAAAATGGCATATGCAAACAGTGCAGCCCCAGATCAAAGTGTCGGAGGGTCTACACTGTTTGCCATTTACAGGGTATTTTAAGAAATAACTGCATAAAAAGCAAAGTTTGGCAGAAAAAGTATGGAATAAAGTGTTCGAAATTTTAGGACATTTATCATATACGGAATTCAAACATTTTTTGCACAGACTAATCTGGGTCTATGTATTTTGCACAAGATATAGGGTACTACCGGTACTTTGCTTGTCATTAAGCCATCCATATCTTCACTTATATAGAGTTCTAGATTTAGACTTACTTAGACAAGTATCAGTTAAAACCCCAGGATCAATCTACTTTTGTAGCTAAAATGTGTCTTCAGTTCAAAGCATCAGTCTGATTTATTACCCATCTAAGAATGAACAAGTCCAGAATATTATGCCCCATTGGACATTATGATGATTAATTATTTCGCCAAAAAAAGTACTTTACCAATTATGAGAACAGAATAGTAGATAATAAAAATCCTAAGTACTGGGACAGACAGGCCTGGGCAAACAGTGTAGATCCAGATCAAACACCGCATAACGTGGCATCTAACCAGGGTTTACACTGTTTGCCATTCATCCAGCAGTATTTTAGACACATGAATTGGTAGTAAAATGAACTTGTCCAAACTTTACAACAAGAACGGTAAGGAGTTAAACTGTCCTAATACTTATGATTAATATGGTAATAAGGGGTGACATTTGACATGGCTTTACAGGACCCACCCGTCTTCCTTGTGGTGTTTTCCTGGGTGTTGGTCCCAGAGTTCCAGAGACTTCAAATTTGGAAGCTGAAGACAGCTGTTTTGGTGTATCTGAAATATATACATATCCAACTGTTTGTTATATAGTGAAAGATAAGAGGAATATCCAGATAAATATTTTTCTTATTTCTCCATAAAAATGTATGTTGTGGGTACTCATTAGAAGCACCTCATAAAGGCGCTTCTAATGAGTACCCATATCATACATTTTCGTGGAGAAATAAAAAAATATCAACAATTTTTGCCTTACCTTGAGCTATGCTGTTATGATATATTCTCTAAAAATTCAAACAGTAGAAATTATTTTTCTATAGTTCCTATTGCATTGACTCCATCTGTGAAGTTTCCAGTTTGTATCTCTTCAGGCTGCGGAGTTATAGACTTGACAATCAAAAAATACTGTTACTGTCCCGAGGGTGGTCGGGTGGTGTGAAGGTGTCATGTATCTCACGTCACCAGGGCGTTCAACTGATATTGGCTTAAATTTGGGCAAGGCCTGCTATCCTTGTAGCAACTAGGGTAGAGGGGGAATGTTTTTATTTCTTCTGTTTCTTCACTTTCACTCCTGTTCCTCTTTCTTCCCTGTCCCTCTCTTTCATCTCTTGTACTATCTCTTCTATCTCTTTTCTCCCTTTCTCAGGGAGATGACACAAAATGACCCACAAGGGCTGACATGTCGTTAAACCCCAACACAATCAATGTTATTGTCCCTATTTCTCCAAGAAAACATACAATGTAGGTACACATTAGAAGCGCTTTGGCAAGGCCCTTCTAATCAGTACCTACAATGTATGTTTTCATTGAGAAATAAGAAAAGTATTTATCTGATTCCATTTTAGAGCTACATGTATGTTTTCCAGCTGTTTTTGGTCACACCTGCTTTCATAAGCAAGTGGGACAGAGAGATCCTATTTCTTTCATCCATACCTAACAATTTTCATCAACTTCAGCATTTAGGTTCATGGTTGATTCATTTAAAACCTACAATCATCAAACATAGCAGGGTTCGAAATTAACAGTAGCAAGTAGCAAATTTGCTGCCTGAAAATTCAGTTTGCTACCTGGTCAAACTGTTGGTAGCAAAAAGTTGCTACCTGGTAAAGTGCCCCGAACACTATCAACTTTAAGTGTTGTGAATGTCTTCAGTGCAAATTAGACAACATTTCATGTGACTCGTCTGCCAAGTAGATAAATCACATGTAATATCAAGCCTCATTTTTGCTGAAATAAGAAAAATACTTTGAAAATGCTATCTGCTAAATATGCTTAGCACTTGAAGGTTTAACCCATAACATGGGAGCAAGTTCGAGCAACACGTCTTGCTGCCATGTAGATGCATTTTGCTACCTAATTTCAGACCAGGTAGCAGGTAGCAACTAATTGCTACTTGCGAAAAAAGTTAATTTCTAACACTGCATAGTACTGATTCAAACAATGCAGGATCACTTTTTGACCTGAACCTATATTAATGTTCAGGAAAAGAGAAACAAAGTTAGAAAATATAAAGAACTTTGTTGAAGTTTATGTCGCACTTGCCAAATGTGAAAACAAACACCAGAAGATCGGGAGTTGTCATCCTTGTTTAGCTCAGTGAGATAAAACAATTGTTCAGGGGTTTTGTTAACCACCTGTCCGTTGGTCCAGGACCACTGATTTTGGGGCAGGACCAGCTGATTTCTGCAGTCGCTGGTCCTCCAAACCAACTAATTTTTATGTTTATTGCAAAAAGGTTACAATTAAAACTAGCTGAAACACTGAGAGGACCAGTCAAACCATGCACATACCAGTCCTGCGGACCAGTTTGGGTTTCGACCTTAGCAAAACCACTGATCGTTCTAACATGACATTAACGTTTTCCAATTCAGCCTAATGAAAATGTCAATGTGATAAAACTACAACAATTCATGTTGTCAATGTAATGTGTGCAAAAGGTTGCATTTGATGATGTGGCATGTATACATTTCTCGTGATGTCCACTGCAAAAGAGTTCTTTGGAAAACATTGCAACAATGTTGATTTTCCTTTCTGTATCATGTTAGAATCGAAATAATTTTTCTCTACTGTGAATTATCTCAACTTATGTATGGTGTTGTCTGGCAGATGTGTTCGCCATCATTAATTAATACTTCGCAATCTGTCCTCCAACACCATGCTTTATTTGTGATAATTCACAACAGAGAAGAAATATTTCTTAAGTGAAAGTAACTGTACAGGTTCACAGTTTGTAGAATTATGTACAGCAAGGATATGATGACAATTTGCATTTTAGGTATTTTTAATGGGAATGGATACTCTTTCTGGGGAGGCAACTCTGTCAAAATTGTTTTTGTCCCCTTCTGAAAAGGGATCTACTCTAAAAGGAAGAATTTGCTTCCTTTGGCTGGAGTAGACACCTCTTTTAAGAAAAGAATGTGTTCAAGGGAACAAACAGAAAGTATCTGAATTTTGAAACATACATGAGCTATGTCGGAGAGTTCCTCTCGGAGTCCTCGCACCAAGTGCTGTAGGAGATGCCACACTCTCATCAAGCAACTGTATAGCTATGCATCAGTTAAGAGAAAACAATCTGATTAACACTTATCATGATATGGACAAATTCAGCAGATCACAAACTGATGGTATTTTTCTTATTTTTCCAAGAAAACAGGATCTGACACTACATGCAATTTGTCTCCTTAGGAGACAATTTGCATGATATGTCAAATCCTATTTTAAAGGTAAAAAAAAAAGAAAAATATTTCAAAATGCCGTCTGCTGAAATTTTTACCCAGCATGCAAAATGTTAATGAACATAATTCCAGACAAGGCACGTTTTGCAACTGAAAAGTAGATATTTTTTTCTTATTTATGCATGTAAGCATATGTTGTGGGTACTCAACAGAAGCACCTCACTGAGATGCTTCCGATGATTTCCCACAAGTTTTCGTGCTGAAAGATGAAAATATTTTGTGGATACCCCCTCTTATCTGGAGCTATGATGTATACCTGTTAACACCAAGTGGGTGTTCAGAAATGAATAGACCCAAACCAGTACTGATGAGATACTTAGGCCAAATACAAAAATATGTGTGTTTAAGGTAACCCTACCCTACCTTAGTTTTCTGGTGAAACTTAGCAGTTTTTTTTATGTTTTCTCAAGAAAATAAAAAAGAACTTGCTTTCTCAAAAAAAGAAAAGAAAAAGGTGGCATTGGGATAAAATATGTATGCTAAACATTTGCATAAGAAGGTATGAGCAAACAGTGTAGTGTAGATGCAGATCAAACTACTCCTAGTCTCCTATAGGAGCAGTTTGATCAGGGTCTACACTGTTTGCACTTCTGTCAGTACTTTTAGACACATCTAAGGATAGTCTAACAGTTTTGGTAAAATTTTATGTGAATTATGTGCAAAGTTCAAATATATTTGGAAATTATTGTATAATTCTAAATAAAAATGAAAAAAAAAAAAAAAAAAAAAAAGAATCCCAACATGGCCTACCTATTTGATTCTAACATGTTACCCTAAACACATATCTTTTTATTTGGCCATTTACAACATATTCTCTACCATGTTTATCCTAAGGGCAAACAAAATTGTGTTTCAGGTTACATGGAATTTTTAAATACCATAATAACCCTAAGTATTGGGACACCTTATCTACTTACCATACATGTCCTGAAATTTGAAATGATCCATTCTACGACCTGTTGATGTGTCTAAAGTATTGCTGTATGTATGGCAAACAGTGTAGACCCAGATCAGATGCCACATTCTGCAGTGCCTGGTCTGGGTCTACACTGTTTGCAAAGGCCTATTTGTCCCAATACTTAGAGTTATTATCGTGGGGACATTAGTTTGGAAAATATTTTTTGTTAAATAAAAAAATATAAATGAAAATAAAAAAAAAATAAAAAATCCTTAAAAACTGACCACGTACACCACAACCTCTTTATAACACTATTGTTGGGGTCCATAGCATAAACCGTGTTAGTTAAACAACCGTGTTATATCAAAACAAAAATGTATAGATTATATTGAAAAATGACCATTTATGGTCATTTTTCAATATAATCTATACATTTTTGGGATCCATCTTTGAACCGTGTTATATCCAAAACCGTGTTATAACGAACCGTGTTATAAAGAGGTTGTAGTGTAATGGCAATCAGAGATCTGGGACAGGATGTAAGCAGTGTGCAGGGTGATCAGCATCTTTATATTTTCATAAATTATAATGCCGAACATGCTGGCGCACAAGGTCATGCACAATTTTGTTTCATTCACTTTTTTTTTATTTTAGATTGCTGTTTTTTTTTTTTTGTGTTGAGGTTTTACGGCCAAGGTTGTGGTGTACTTGTGCATATACTTTCACCTGCAACTGACAATCAGCAGCAGAGGGAGAATGATCACAGAAATGATTTCATGATCGATCTCCATGAGAGTTATGTGACCATGCTGGAATTCCAACTTCAGACCTGTCAAATCAGATTCTCTATCGACTGTGCTATCGAGCCCACCTATCTAGAGTTACAAGTCATTTAAAACAATGAAGCTGTAAAGGATACATCTCTGAACATTGAGAGCTGTACTTCTTCTTTTGAATGTCTTACTCATCTGTTGTTCACGAACTGCTGGCGAGCCGGTCTCTAACATAGCTTCCAACTTTTGTAAACTTCTAAATAAAAACCATTAAACAAAATGATTATAAAAAGGAGGGAGGAACAAACCTTTTTCTAATATACACTGGAACGTCTTTAAAAGTGTTGTACCCAAACTAAAATGTATAGATTAATGGTCATTTTTCTATATAATCTATACATTTTAGTTTGGGTAGTTCTTATTAACACTGGTTTTGCTTTGGATCCCAGCAATAATGTTACAAAAAGGTTCACACTAATCCTAAGTACTGGGACAGACAGGTTTCAGCAAACAGTATAGAGCCAGATAAGATGTCACAGAACATGGCATTTGTGTTTGTGTTTAGGTTTTACTACACATTCAACACAGTGGGGCCATGTTGAGCATGGTCAGTTTATCTAACCACACTTTTACATGGCAGGCTTAGTCCCCTAAGCAGTTAACCAGTATTGTGCACATTCTTTGCCAGAAACTGACAACTGTGTTTCTTGAACCAGTGGAAGGGAAGAGAAATACCGTAGAAAATATTTCATGATCAATCACCATGAAAGAATGTGGACCCGGCGGAGATGAACCCGTAACCTCCTGATCACTAGTAGGAGTTGCATCCAACTTAGCCAACGAGGCCAGCCAGTGCATAGCATCTAATCAGGGCTCTACACTGTTTGCCACTCATGCAACAGTTTTCAGCATATCAACAGGTAGTTAAATGAACATGTGAAATTTTTAGGATAATATGGTAAGGAGTTAAGAAGTCGAAATATTTAGAGTATATAATATGATATAAAAAGATCCGATTTATCTACCATTACTACTCCAAATTGTTCTGATATCCTACTGTAGTACCGGGGCAGGCTAGATTTTAGAATCTGTCCGCCATTACTTACTGACTGTAGTTTGAGTCTGCACACCAATTAACCACACAGAATGTTAAGGTTAAACAAGAGCACCGCATGTGGGTGCCAACGCTCGGCTGCAGTTTCTTTTAGAAATATATAGGGCATGTTTGATTATAAGCAATAGAACTACTTAAATACATTAAATTGGAAGTGCCATAATTATGTAATACTGTACCAAACATGATCAGAATTCATCCATCAGTTCTTGAGAATCGCAGTGAAACCATTTTTCAACAAAAATTCTAAGTCTAAAAAAGGGGCATAACTGTGCCAAAAATATTTTGAGGGTTACCTCCCCTATTGGTATGAGTTCCCCTTTTCATAATGAACAACTAGTCGGAGTTTCAAGTAAATATCTTCAGTAATGACAGAGATATTACAAAATGTCCAAGTTTTTGCACCACCACGACGACGACGACGCAGACGACGCCAGAGCTATGACAATACCTTGTCGTTTTCTTCGAAAACAGCCAAGCTAATAAAAAATAGAGCTAGATCACTGACTGATGGTTAGGTTAGTTAATGGATCATATTTAGCATACCTACATCTGGAATATTTACAGACAGTTAGGGTAAGATTAAGTGGCGGACAGATTCTAAAGGCACTCCACTGGGTATACTAAAATTTAAAGTACACCTTTTGAGTATCTGGTGGCATGCTTTAAAAGAAGTATTGAGAGAATACCAACATACCAACAGATAAGGCGCTTTTTTCATCCGAAAAATGCTGGTATCTTTCTTATAAAATTTCTCAACAAAAACATATGTTGTGGGTACTCATTAGAAGTGCCTCGGTGAGGCGCTTCTAATGAGTACCACAACATATGTTTTCATCGAGAAATAAGAAAAATATTATGTGGATATCCCCTCTTATCTGTAGCTATGATAACAAGTACAGGTACTTCAAGTTCATACTCTGAGACTACACCATTTCCTCAGACAAATCTGTCAACTCCAAATACTTTCTGTATTCACCCAAAATATTCCAAGAGAGGGGTGGCTGGCCAGAACAAACAGTGCAGATCCAGAAACAAACTGACCCTAGGAGGTTAGATGGGTTTGTTCAAAATTCAGATTTAGTATGGTAAGGTGTTTAAAAGGTCTCTGAATATTTGGGATGATTATGTTTGGTAAATAAGGTCATATCCATATTGTTCTCCAAATTAAAAACATGTCAGATCCCCAGCCACACATAGATGCAGCTGTATTAACCTATGTAGTCGGGAGACCCGTAAAAGGGTAACTGGTAAACAGTGCAGACTCAGATCAGACGCAGCAGAATGGCGTCTGATCAGGGTTTTCACTCTTTGCAAATAGTTTAGCCATTTTTCTCTAGAAATATGTAAATCTCATAGCTGGACATACCTAAAATTGAAATTGGACGCTTCCAATATATAGTGTGGGAGAGTCTATTCAGTATACAATGGGAAAATACAAGAATCAGTAGGGATGTGTAGAACTGCATCTGCCCACTTAAGTTACAAACAATCTTTTATACTCAAGGTTTGGAGCCGTATTCTGTTTGCTTGTTCAAACATACATTCGATTCTAGGTATCTGGACTTCGCTTATATCGATTTAACTGTTGTTTTTTTCTCGAAGTGAAAATCTGGTCCCTGTTTAAACATGAAAATCTAACTGACAACATGTAACAAAACATTGTGGAAAAGAGGAAAAAAATGGCACCTAAGGAGCAACTTTTCCTCTTTTCCACAATATTTTCAATAGATCTCTAACTTCAGGAGTCAAATTATATAATCATCTGTGAAATGTGGTTGTTTGATTTATGTTTTCCTCAATTCTGCAAATCTGAATATGTTGAGGTACGGATAACTCGAAGTATTTCAGAGAGTCCCTTGGACTTTGAGATTAACTAGAGCTGACTGTATTTAACCCTAGTCCTGCTGAACCCGGATATGTCCTGCCTTTGCAAACAGTGTAGATCCAGATCAGTTGGCTTCTGAAGAAGCCAACTGATCTGGATCTGCACTGTTTGCCATTCAAAATGTGAATTTATGTCAACAATCTGGATCAAGAAATCTGACTGGCTGAAAATTTGAAATGGGTGTGGCATCTTAATTTATTCAGCAGGACAAGGGTTAACAAATACTACACTCTAGGGCAGATTCAGCAGACAGCAAATTAATAATGTTATTTTCTTATCTTAGAAAAGTTTTGGCATTTCGTGCAAATTGTCTCCTAAGGAGACAATCTGCATGAAATGTCATTTAAAGTCTAATTTCTTGTAAAAATAAAAAAATATTTCAAAAATATCTTCTGCGGAAATTTTTACCCAGTATGCTAAGTTTCATGTTACTTGGGCCCTTCAAACTTCTAAAACGTTCCTTTAGAAATTGCCAAAAGAGTCATTAGTGTCCCTTAGACAACTGACTATGCACAATTATGATACTGATCAATGTATATGGTACTAAGAAGAGAAAAATGCTTATTTCTATTTACCGCCTTCCATGTGTTTTCAACTTGAAAGATTCCTCCATTGAAATATCCTGAAAAGAAAAAAGAACATAGAATAAAAAAAAAAAAAAAAAAAAAAAAAAAAAAAAAACGGAGACCACAGGCAATGCTAACAGACAGATTCTATGGTATTTTGTATAATGTTAGAATACATCATTTTAATTGTTGTAGCAATACATTTTATTTAAATTGGTCAATGTTTTAAAAAGCTGAATACAGGAATATTCAAAGCTTAAGTTATTGTAGGACCCTTAACATGGGACAATGGCCCTTTTTCCACACTGCAAAGCATTTTTCAAAATTTTGATGGGCCTTTTGAAAATTTGATGCATTGGGTGCCAGCATGTATGGGGTTTCTTTCTAATGTCTAAAATGGCCTAAAAGTCAAAGTATGCTTGTCAGACTTTAATAAAGACCATATCTGTTATGCCTACTTTGACTTTTTGGCCATTTTAGACATTAGAAACCCCATAAATGCTGAACCCCTATGATTTGATGGTCTACTTGGAAAATTTAACAGGATCAAGCATCCTTAATCCTTGTCATGCTGAATTGATTAAGATGCCATGACCACTTCTCATACTTAGCCAATCAGATTACTTGATCCAGGTTGTCGATGTAATTTCACATTCTTAATGACAAACAGTGCAGATCCAGATCAGTTGACTTCTTCAGAAGCCAACTGATCTGGATCTACGCTGTTTGCAAAGGCAGGGTATATCCGGGTTCAGCAGGGCAAGGATTAATTAATAACCCCAAGCGAGCAAAATAAACATCAAATTTGAATAACTTATAGTAAGGGCCCAGCCAAAAATGAAATCAGGTTAGATCAGGTTTTCTGACAAAATAGGTCTGAGTCTATCAAATACTTGCATTGCAGAGTCAGGACATATACAGGAAAATCTAGGTGATGCAAACATCACTTTTCCACATGATCAGAGGTGTAAAATTCCCTCAAACTTACTCGCCCTTATGGTCTAAATTTTTCATTTAGACGCTAAAAATGTAGAAAAAGTGAGGAAAGTTCTGAAAATCTCACTCGCCCTGACTTAAAATTTACTCGTAAATGCGAGCAGGCGAGTGGAATTTTACACCCCTGATGATTGTGCAATGCATTTATTCATATTTAGTTTGTTTGGAGGAAGTAGACCGTGTCACTTTCATGGAATGACATTTGGTAACATTAAATTTCATTTGCCAATTTGCTTCCCACTGAGCAAGATTATCCGATTTTCTTATTGTAATATTCTCCACTCACATGCACAAGTTATTTCTATAAATAATATGGTCATCTATGAATACTGAATAGGCATACTGAAGCACAGTTACAGTTAAAACAGCAATGCGATTTCTTCAGTAGATCTACCGCACAATAATTATGGCTCATCTTGATGAACACAAGCTTCTATCAGACAGGCAACATGCTTTCAGGAAGCACCCTAACTCTGAAACTCAGTTGATCACAGTAATAACTGTTTGGGCTATAATTTTGTATGCAGGAGGTCAAGTAGATACATTCATATTGGACTATGAGAAGGCCTTTGACACTCCTCCTCATGAACTTCTGAAATGCAAACTTCATGGATATGGTATAAGTGGAAAAACTTTAGTATGGATTGATTCATTTCTGTGCAATCGGCAATAAAGGGTTGTGCATTGGGCACCCATTTTGTCTGGTGTGCCACAGGCACTGTTCTCAGTCCACTGTTGTTTTCCTTGTATATAAATGATATAACGGTTGGAACAGAATCTGAGATTCGACTGTTCAAAGCAGTTTACACCTTAGAAGGAACAGTCCTCAAAAATGTGGATAATATTAAATACATTGGTGTGACAATTTCTACCCAGCTAGCATTCTACGTAAATCTATATCGGGCTGTCATCGGCCCGCCAAGTGTCATGTGCTAGAACTGACATTTAGAAGTACAGTTTCTTCCCAGACTTTTTGTCACTCATTTTGTCTGTCCTTTGTCTGCATTCTATGACGTAGTCAATGAGATGACAGTGTTTGGAATGTGGGTGCATCCGGGATGTTATACTGTGGTTTGGGGGATAGAAGATATATATTGGTAATCAGCAGATAATGCTCTTCACATTTACTTAAGTGTAACAGAAGACCAATGCTATGGCACTTGCACATCCTTCCCAGCAACCCCAGGCCTGCATCTATAATATCCACTAGGGGTGTAACGATACACCTTCCTCACGATACAAAACATGATATTTACCTCACGATACGATACGTATCGTGATACTTTCTTTCATGAAAATCGAGATTATTTTATAGGCCGAATAGTCTATTATCAGGGTTCACACTAGGATATTTTTATTTCTTCCGCCACCATTTTTGCCAATTTGATTTTTTGTGCCATTTTCTTTAACTTTGAGCCAGATTTGTGCAAAATTTTGGCCATTTTTCGACAAATAATTGTCTTGTCGGATAAAGGGTGTTCATTTATTGATTCCTATAATTGCAGCAGTAGATTCATGAATCAGTATAGTGTGAAATGTGTGGGGGACTTGAAACTAATTCTCACACTGATTTTTAAAACTTCTGTTCTAATTAATTAATTACAATGTCATGAATTAATAACAAGTCTTGGTTTTACATATCTAATGTTGAAGACACAAAAATATAACACTTTACATGGAAACAAAAGTTCTGAAAAATGCTGTGAGCCAATAAATATAATGTTATTAATGTATTATACTGTAAGAGAATAACGAAACATAATATTCATAGGTACCCTGATAAATGCGGGTAAGTTTCTCACACTGCAGGTTTTTATTGTTTTAAGGGAGCTAACTCCAACTGACTTATAAGGGAGTTTACTGCAATTGCTTTACGAGTCAGGTCTAAGTGAAATGGAATGGGGAACAGCATTTTTATGAATCGCGCCAATAAAAAAGAGGGGGCATGCTTAATCAATAAGCGGTTAACCAGTACACTGAACACCCTTCTGCAAAAGACTCGTAACTGCCAATCTTGAAGCAGTGGAAGGAGCGAATGACTGTAGCAAATACATGTATTTCTTGATAAATGGCTACAATCTGGGGGGATCGAATGCGCGATCCGGCCCATCGGAGACTAATGTGTCCGCTTCCAAGGCATTATTCTATTTTTTTTTTTTTCAGGACGATGTTCGTTGATCTCCAAATAAAAGGCTCACTAGAAGGTACTGAAACATGCTTAATTAAAGTCGGCACTGTCGAGTGTATTTACCGCTTTAATTAGCATTATCCGAACTGATTAATGACAATAATTATTTCTCGTGTAATCAATTTGTTTTCCATCTTTGTGTTTGACATACTGTTCCACGTGGTTACATTCTGGGTAAATTTCCGTGACGTAGACGATGCGACTCTGACATGAATTCCTGATTGGTTAATTTCGACAGAGCGTCATGAATATTGTGGACCAAAGGCGTGGAAAGTGGGCAGTGCTACTGTCAAACTGCGCATCATGGCACGTGACTTTATATCGCTTTCATCAAATTCAGGTTAATTTTACCGTTTTCTGACCAATAATAGAGTTGTTAATTGGCGATTTATACAATCAAGGAAGGTGCGATAGACACACATGACAAATATACGGCTCAGTAGCGGGTAATTCGGGAGATATATTTTTATCGGCACTTGTTTTCGCCAATTTATGATATTGTATGTCAAAATCTGCGCAAATGGCAACAATGGCGATCGGTAACGCGAACCCTCACTGTTGCGAGTGCTTTTTAGCTGAACGGAATACGGTAGTTGTCGTAAGGAGAAAGAAGACGCTTACATCAATAGTTAATGCATCAATAAAGCAAGATCAAGAAGGATTCAACATAAAAAACAACATTAAAGCAGTTTCTCTGCTATTTTTTTTTCTTTCTTAATTTTGTCTTTCAAGGAATTTTTTTTTGGTGAACCGAACCGAAATTACCAAAAACGGACCGTGAACGGAACCGCCAGCTTTGTACAGCGGTGAACCGTACTTTCGGTGAATCGTTACCCCTCTAATATCCACTGCTGAAAGTTCTGAGGACCCTGTCGCTAGATTCACATCACTTGTGAGATCAAGAGACTGGTCTTCGCAATCGTTGACCCTGGTGAATGAAAGTCTGTTGATATATCACCAGTAAAATAGGGTCGGGTATGAAAGCCACGGCCGAGCTGCTGAGCCGAGCCGAAAAAGCCGAGCCTGCTATAATGTTTTCTTGTATTTGTGCAAACGAGTCCAAGATACTTATTTCTTTTAATCTTATATTAACATATATTTAAAATGCTGTATTCACAGTTAAAATTTGTACAATCATTTGCTTATTTATGACTTTAAATCCAATTTTCCATTCAAGAGGGGTATGAAAGCCACAGCCGCGCAAGGGATATGTTTTGGCCAGTTTGTGAAAAAATTGTGATGTTTTATAATCCGAGTATTTGACAGAGATGGCAAAAAGATATTTTTAAATTACTTCGAATCATTGTAACATGCAGAAACTGTTTAGATTCTCACTATTCTTCTTTTTCACCCAAATAACGAGGATCGGCAGATTCTAAAAATAGAATAAATCTAAACTAAACGAAAATAACCGAAACGGCTGGAAGGGACTAAAGGCTCAGGTGAGCTAACAAAACAGTCATTTAAAACTCCACATCAATAATTAATTTGATAGCTTTTCCCATTAATGCTGGTCATCATATTAGTATTAGATGTACAGTACGGCTCAGGTAAAAGAACCAATTTTTTTTTTCATTTCGCGGACCAATTTTACAATCCGCGATTTTCCGCCGAGTGGTTTGGAGTAAACCATTCCGAGTGAAAAAAATTTACTCGAAGTTATGCGCTCGATATTCCGAGGACATTAGCGGACCTCAGTGTACCCATGATATTCGGAGTGTTTGCATGTATTTGCGAGTGGCGACAGATTATTCTGTACAGGTGAGTTTGACCACTCAGATCATTCTCTCAGACGATAATCAAACAAAAATTGTTACAACTGCCATTATAATACTTACCCTCGTTTACTAGTGCTGGCGGCAGCAGGATCAGACTGCAATATCCACTTACATAAAATGCTTCCGACAACCAACTCTGCGACTGATTTTTTTTATGTTTCAGCTGCGGAATGTCAAAGGGTATGGCCGAACAACAGCTGGTAGCCCCAATACGCAAGGCCGGCGACGTATTTGGCCCAAAGCCTCGGATGATTTCTAATCGCCCAGTTTTAGTTTTGGATTAAGGGTGGTGGTCGCCTGAATCTTCCTACATTCATTTTCATGTGACAAGCACTTTTATCCAGGCTGGCCCATTTTTCCCGTGTCACTTTGCACGTGCTGCGGCTGCCAAGAAAATAGTTTGAACCCCTGAAGCACTGCTGAAAATTCTAGAGGAGACGTCGATCTAACTGTTTTAGTATTTTACAGTGAAAATAAGGCTGAACATTTCATGTGAATCGTCTGTCTAGCAGACAATTCACATGTTACGCCACGCTTAATTTACACAGGAAAATAAGAAGAAAAAGAAAATGAAAATGCCGTCTGCTGAATATGCTAAGCGCTTCGAGGGTTAAAGTAGGGATACATTTCATTTGACAAGGGAGACAGAAACGAAGACGCTGGAATGTATCTACACTGCTCGGATCGAGGCCTGGACGGTTGATGACTGGACCAGGATTAGGACTGTCCATTCAAATCACCACTTAATGATGACGGTGACTTGATGTCTTATGTCTCTTTCAACAATAACAAAAAATAAAATAAAAGAAATTCTTTGTCATATTGAGATGGTAGAACGCGGCGTCTGGTCAGGGTATTCACTGTTTGCAAAAACAGTTTAGCCGTTTTTCTCTAGGAATATCTAAATCTTATAGCCGGATGTACCTAAAATGGACGAGCCAGAATCTTACAAGTTTTGCGAACTCTCTCTCTCTCTCTCTCTCTCTCTCTCTCTCTCTGGAAAGCTCTTTCTTTTGCTTTCTTTTACCCTCTTGCAAATATGACATGTCTCCTTTCGAGGTAGTTGTTGTTTGCACTGACTTTATTGGAAAAATGATATCGCACCGGCGGGAATCGAATGCGATTCGATCCCCACTTATCATGAAACACATGTATTTGCTACGGTCATTCGCTCCTTCCACTGCTTCAAGATTGGCAGTTTCAAGTTTCTGGCGGAATGGGGTTCAGTGTACTGGTTAACCGCTTATTGTATAAGCATGTCCCCCTCTTTACTGGTGCGATTCATAGAAATATGCTGTTCCCAATCCCATTTCGCATGGTCCATACTAGTAAAGCAATTGCAGTTAACTCCCTTCTGATAGTCAGTTGCAGCAGTTAGCTCCCTTAAAAGAGTAAAAACCTGCGATGTGAAGACATTACCCCGCATTTATCAGAGTACAAATGATTATTATGTTATGTTATTCTCTTACAGTATATACATTAATAACATTATCTTTTATTGGTTTATAGAGCAATCTTCAAAACTTTTGTTTCCATTTAAAGTGTTCTGTTTTTGTGTCTTCAACATGCGATATGCAAAACCAAGGCCGTAATTTATTAAACGACTAAAAGAGACGCATGTATAAACCTAGCATTGGCGGGAAATAATCTTCAAAATGACATTTGTCCATAATATTTTCATATGCCCTCGCGGACATTCTAGGCAGAGTCTTCCTGGTTATAAACCAATCTTAAGTTATAACACTTGGTGCTCGCGGGTATCGAATTACCACTATCTGGGCTATTTCAGCAGACGACAAAAAAAAAAAAAAAAAAAAAAAAAATTTTTTTTTTTTTTTTTTTTTTTTTTTATTACCAAGAAAACAGGGTTTGACAGTCATGCAATGGAGACAATTTGCATGAAATGCAAATCCTGTTTTCTTGGAAGAATGAGAAAAATGTTTCAAAATGTCGTCAGTTGAAAATTTTACCCAGAGTGTTAGGCGTTATGGTCGCGCATTGATCTGTACATGGCAAAACCTACAATAAAACTTGTACGAAGAGACGGATCAGCCCACACACTCTGAGCCTGCACATCAGTAGTCTGATCTGAGCCTTCGCTAATCGTATGTACCTCCTACAATCTCTAGGTTTAACAAAACGTCTTGTGCGACGAGCGAAGACTCGTGTCAACCTGCCAACCGCACATTCTGATAAAAGCATTCACTGGTTGTATTTACCTCCGATAGCCGGGCTATCCAAAGCGGGATAAACAGTGCGACTGCAACAGCACATTCTGATCAGACCCTTCGTTGATCGTACAGTATGCACCTTTTTTGGACTCCGAGCTATCCAAGAAGCTTGTTTTATCTAGTGGGTCGATGCAGAGACCGACCCGAGTCTTTGCTGGTCGCACGTACATTGTAGTATTGTACGTTTTGTCCGATTCAGTGAAAGTACATTGTAAATCATACTTCAGACATGAGAACTTAGTACCGACGTAATTTTGGTTTGAACTGCAGTTAAATGGCCCAGTCTACACTATTTCGGTCTTGTCGAGCACGCACACTTTTCCAGGGTTGGCTTATTCATAAGCTGTTAATCATTTCAGCAGAAACTGATAACGGCCCTTCTTTTCTTTCATTTTGACGATAGAGCTTATTTTGGAGTTATGGCCCTTTGAAAAGGGAAACTATTTTAGTGGTTTCTGTAATATTTCTTTTCTTTCTTTCTTTTTTTTTTTTTTTTTTTATATATTTTTTTATTTTATTTTTTTTTTGTCCGCTCTGTAACTTGAAAACTATTTGAGAAATTTTCTTGAAACGTTATTAGTTTATTAACAGAGTCATGGCACTTGCTTGATTTAAGTGCAGTGGCGGGGCATGGTGAAATGTCTGCAGCCCTTTTATTAGATATTTATCAGTATGAAATATTGTGAAATTGTGCCTCGGTGGTGTAGTGTGAAGCTTCTCGTCTTGTTACCCAGGGGTCATGAGTTCGATCCCAGGCTTCTCAAGCCTTTCATATTGGACTTTAAATCAAGATCCACATCTCCGTATGACCTAGCTGTTAGTAGGACGTAATAAACTCACTCACTCGTTTGAATTGTCATTAGCCTCGTGTGCGTAAAGTGTGTTTTTGTGTGACAGACACTCTTTTCACATGTGCTGTCTTGTTGATTCAATGCCTCTTTAATAGCAGAAGCGCCCCTTTAAGTAAATTCATATTGACACGTGCGGTTGCTGCACGCGAGTGAGAATTTCCCGGTCTTTTTCCACAGTACGTCATTTATATTGAGCGCGTGCGGTTGTTGTATGGGAAAAGGTCGTTACAGGAATACCAAATATAAATACGTAATTCGTCGATTGGGGAAGATGTTTGATTCTCTTTGTGATTTTTGTGTGTTTGTTTTGTTTTCTACGGCACATTAAATAAAAATGACCATGCCGGACCCACTTGTGTGGCCGGACTAGACTAAGCCAAAGAATCCGGTACATTTTCATATGGAGCTTTGTTGAGGCCCATGTTACGTGCTCGAACAATGAAGGGGGCTACCGGGGTTATCTTTGGACCTAGGGAGCACCCAAATATATTAGGGAACAAGGCAGCATTGGTTGATATTTTAAGAAAACAAGGGAATGGACCTAATTTTGGGGGATCGGAATGCGGAAATTTGGAAAACACTTTTGGGACAATAAGACCTTTGTGATCAGTGCACACTCAGATCAACCTGCGCATCCACATGAGCGCGGACAATATAACCTTCACGCAGACTGTACTATATGATGGAAAAATAAAGATAAAAATAAATAAAAAATATTTTTATTAAAGAAATATCTAAATAACTTTATTAAATAAATAAATAAATATATAAAAATCGGACAGGTATTTAGTCAAATTACTCCGAGGAATTTCGCATCGCTTCGCGAGAAATATTGCCTCCGGGGTATAATATTTCCATTCCGAGTAACTTCGCATAACTTCGCATAACACATACATTCGGCGGACTTGCGAGTGGTGTCCGCCGAATATAACGTTTACTCGGTTTGATTCAGAGTGTTTTTGGCAAGTTCGCGAAACGCCGATATTCGGAATAAAGAGTTTTTTGGTTCTTTTACCTGAGCTGTACTGTAATTATTAAGTTTAGGCTCTTTCAATGCTTTTGCTTTCCGTTTCGGTTATTTTCATTTAGTTTTCTCTGTTCTATATTTAGATCCTGCCGATCCTCGTTATTTGGATGAAAAAGAAGAATGATGGGAAATATAAACAATTTCTGCATGTTATAATGATACAAAATAAATTTAAATACGTTTTTGCAACCTCTGTCAAATACTCTGATCTTAAAATATCGCCATTTATTCACAAAATGGCCAAAATATATCCCTTTTGCGGCCGTGGCTTCCATACCCCTCTTGAATGGAAAATTGGATTTAAAGTCAAATAAGCAAACAATTGTACAAATTTTAATTGTGAATACAGCATTTTACATATCTGGTAATATGAGATTAAAAGAAATAAGTATCTTGAACTCGTTTGAACAAATACAAGAAAACACTATAGCAGGCTCGGCTTTTTCGGCTCGGCTCGGCAGCTCGGCCGTGGCTTTCATACCCGACCGTAAAATAGTCTGATTCTGACTGCCAAGAGATAAATGGCTGAGAAGAGAGTTATACTGTGACAAGAAGCTTTTCCTGAGACTACTTCAATTGTATTGTATTTATTGGAAATATGTTGTTTTGGCTGAGTTTTCATAATTTTGTATGATGAAGTTTAAATGCTCATATTTTAATTATTTCTCCAAATATCTGAGATTTGTTTTCAAAAAGCAATAATTCAATATATTACCTTTAAGACTGCAGCATTATGTTTAAGGAAATTCAAACAGTTTTTGTAAACATCAATAAGGAACCTAGGTACCCATTTTAGTTATTTTTGGCACTTTAGCAGAAAATCATCAGAAATTCACCCAAAATGATATAACATCAATTTTATTAATTGTGACAACAATTTTTCAACCAAAGCTATTGAAAATAACTGATTACAACTTATACTCCCTTAATGTATTTTCGTGTTAAATTCAATATCGCGTTAAATTTCTCCATGAAAATATAAAATGGCAGCGCCACCTACCTGCTGAATATTTTGATACAAAGTCCCACTCTAGTGGTCAAGGTTCGATTTCAGAAATGCACTGTTGTTTTGTGAATTACACTTAGAAAAGAAATATCTTGACAAAAGTAATAACAGTCCTTAATGACATTTACACCTATAACTATTAAGTCGACTTTTACAACTAAGACTAACATCTTTTTTTTTTTATGAAAATGTCAAATCTAAGGCATCGGTACTTTGTTTTGAAAATTGTCAAAAATTGCAGTGATCACATGACAATCACATTATAATTTCCCGCCGAAATTTTAACACGAAGTCACATGACTTTTGGTTCAAAATGGCGGCAATATGGTTGGCTTGTTTACACAAATGCTTTCACAAAACCAATCCACAGAACTGCGTTATTTGTATATAAAATAATAGTTCAGATAATAATTTAGATGACTTCAGGATTATTTTCAGCATTTGTCTCTGTAAGTAGTTATGATGACACGGTTTACCATTAGTAACGGGAAAATACATGAAACCGGGCTAAATACAAAAACCAGTTATTATCCAAAATCATTTTTAATGGCCATAGTGCTGTAAAATAGCACTAAAATCAAGCAAAGACAACAGATTTTGGCAGTTTCCTTAGTGATAAGTCAGGGTATTATTAGGTCTGAGCAAGAGATAAACAGGTAACAAAATAGTTGTATGATGACAAGAAGCTTCCTTGTTATTTCTATCTTCTCATAATTCAAAACCCTCTTTCGAGAATTATTTTAATGTTTTAACTATAATAATGTTGGAAATTATGCTTTTGATATTTATCTTGCAATAGGGTCCAAGGCATGATCGTTTTATAACCGAATTCGTGCTAAAACGAACCGTGTTATAACGAGGACAGATTCAGGTGTCTCATCACGAATACTACATCAGTACGAATTAGCGCATCAAGTCAAGCAAAACGCGTTTTAAGACACTACATCAACGGATAATGGCAGCAATATGCTTACCATTTTTAACACAAACGTATGCAGGTTATAACTTGTGCAATCTCTGTCGATAACAAAACTAAATGCTCATTTTTGTCCAACAAACTTGTATTTTTGCCGCGACTTTTTTTGCCTTCAACTTTCAACATGCCGGTTATGGGTAAAACTACATACCGAACCGTACTATAGAATAGAATAACATTGAATCATGGTCTGGTATAAAAGCGAAGTCCGATCCGATCCGCCGATCATTTTTCTCTGCCAATCATAAATTTTAATTTTGTCATTATATCTAAGCTATGATTCAAATATCCAAATATACCTGACCTCGAATCATACTATAGAATAGAATAGAATAGAATAGCATACATATTGTTCTCCATTCGCAGGAAATGTATTTTCTTTTATGCTTTTCAATGAAATATAGAGATTTTTCAGTAAAGTCGATTTCGATATTCTCACTGTTTCAAACAGTTGGTCGGGTAAACAAAATAAAACTGCTCACTATATAGCAAAAAAGGTAAGAGGAAAGTCCAGGGAGTGCCACAATCACAAACCGCAGCCCTTCCCAGACCCCAAGAGGAAGAGGAAACCGACAAATTTAAACAAGCACATATCGAGAAACCAGTGGATCGTGTGAAGCCTTTCAGTTCCTCCAAAATCAGCTTGAGCACATTAAGTCTCAATAGAAAACTTCCTTCGATCCACATACTAGGTGACTTTAACTTTAGAGACATTGTTTGGCCAGACCTACTTAACAAAAATAGTCAGTCAGAGGGGCAAGTATTTATAGACATTAAAAAAGATCAAGAGTTAGAACAGCTGGTGAATTGTTCCTACTCGTGAAGAGAGCACACTAGATTTGATTTTTAACGTCATTGCCAGGACAGTTTCAAGAGGTACACCCTCCTGATAAAATAAGTGATCATGACATGTTGCAGGAACATTAAAAGTCTTTATTCCCCTAAGAAAGAAACCACGGCGTAAGGTTTATTTGTATCAGAAGGATGACTTTGACTCTGTGAGGCGAAATTCTTCAAGCTTTGTAAAGGATAAATATTTCAATGGTCCTTCTGGTTCTCATTCTGTTCACGAAAACTTCAATTTGATAACTTCCTTCATACAGGAGGCTGTAGATAAATATATTCCCTCTAAGACAAGTAGATCGGTAGCTTCCATTCCTTGGCTTACGATTTTCGTGATTTTGTATGTTCTTTGTTTCCAAAGGCAATTCTTTTTTACTTTTATTTTACATCTGATATAAGAAGGAAGATTCGAAAAAGGAATAAAACTCATGCAAAAAAAAACAAAAAAAAAAAAAAAAAAACAGACTGGCAGTAGTAAACTATGACGAATCAGAACGTTCAGATCAACAGACATGGACCCCCGAATAAAGGGTGTAATCAGGCGTGCACGGATAGTAAGCATTGCTTGGTAAGCAGGCTTCGCCCACCATTCCCATAGGCCTGAATGAAGGAAATGTAGGTAGAAGCGTATGTTCGGGATTTTGGAAGTCTGCTTATGGCTTGTCATTGGCAAAAATATCAGGAACGATTCAGGAAACTGTTACATTGTAGGGATTGAACAGATCATGATGTCTCCTATAGAACTTCTTAAGTGTTGCTACCAATTTGGATTTTTTGATACCCCTGGCGCAACAACTTTGTAGTGAGCACTTTCCCACGCCCCATGAAGTCCTGATAATTTGAACAGGCTTTAGCATAACGGATTAACTGTGGCACGTAAACGTATATATATATGTTAAAAAAAAACAAGTTTCATGGAACAGTATTATGCTTGAATTCTCTGAATGACCCGTCGGATAGGGTATATTTTTGGTGCGCTAGCGCACTCGTTATACACAAGGAATTCTCTGGATCCATAGGAAACTGAAGCTTGGGAATATTATTATAATTTAAGCCCTTTGTTTAAATCTTAAATTATAATAATATTTCCAAGCTTGTTTTTTAAACTTGTTTTTTAACAAGCGTAGTGGTGCAGTGGTCTCCTGACTCTGAAGGGCTAGGCGCTGCCGTCGTAGCCGGCGTGGGTTCGACCCAGGGTGAAGTTAGCTAGCTGTAAAAGTGCTTTAAACCCCCCGGTGGTTTGCTCTACTGACCGTTCTAAGGCGGTGGTCCCGGTGTTAGTCTTACTCTTTGTTGCTTTGTGGTTTATTCTACGAGGCGATTTGTTGTATGTCTTTCCGCGTGTCATTTTGTTCTTGTGTTTTTCAGTCCTTTTAGTATTGCGATTACCTCGCTTGGGGAAGAGAGAGCTAATCTTAGTGCTTTTCGTACGTTTGTTCGGTTTGTACTTGTTTGGATTTGTCGGTTTCCTCTTCCTCTTGGGGTCTGGGAAGGGCTGCGATTTGTGATTGTGGCACTCCCTGGACTTTTCTCTTATCTTTTTTCGAATCTCACTCAGCCCATTGGTATTTCACATTTCTCCCTCTACACGTTTTTCTGAAGTACCTTCATCAGTTATGATCCTGGGCCAGAATTCTTTGTTGAAGTTTGTTTAAATCTTAAATTATAATAATATTTCCAAGGTTCAGTATCCTATGGATCCAGAGAGTTCCTTGTATATAACGAGTGCGCTACCGCACCAAAAATATACCCTATCCGACGGGTCATTCAGAGAATTCAAGCATAATATTGTTCCATGAAACTTGTTTTTTAACAAGCGTAGTGGTGCAGTGGTTATGACTCCTGACTGAAGAGCTAGGCGCTGCCGTCATAGCCGGCGTGGGTTCGAATCTCACTCAGCCCAGTGGTATTTCATATTTCTCCCTATACACTTTTTTTTCTGAAGTACTGTCTGTCATCAGTTATGATCCTTCATCCTAGATTCCTTAAAACACTTGCGGTAAAACTTCGTCTTGTGTTTGCTCATTTGTTCCAACAATCTCTTGATACGGGTGAAATTCCCAAGGAATGGTCTGTGGCTAACATCTGTCCAATTTATAAGAAGGGCGACAGACAGAGCTTAACCAAATATCTATCGTCCAGTGTCCTTGACATTTGTTCCTTGCAAGATGCTTGAACACATACTATGTACAAATACTATAACTCATCTTGATGAACACCGTGACAAACATGAACATAAACTTCTGTCAGACAGACAATATGCTTTCAGGAAGAACCGTAGCTGGGAAACTCAACTGATCAGTCATAAATGACTGGGCGAATATTTGGGAAGCAGGAGGTCAAATAGATACATTCATATTGCTTCGAGGGGGCCTTTGACACCCCTCCTCATGAATTTCTGAATTTGCAAACTCCATGGATATGGCATAAGTGGAAAAACTTTAATATGGATTAATTCATTTCTGTGCAATAGGCAACAAAGGCTGGCCGTAAAAGTGGTTTAAACCCCGCGGTGGTTTATTCTATTGACCATTCTAATGCGGTGGTCCCGGTGTTAGTCTTACTCTTTGTTGCTTTGTGGTTGCGGTCATGGTACCTAAGCCATAATCCAAACTCATAAATTCGTAAACGAATGACGAATCAGAATGTTCAGACCAACAGATATGGACCCCAGAATAAAGGGTGTAATCAGGCGTCCGCGAAGCGATTTGTTTTAAATTTTGCCTTGTGTTATTTTGTTTTTGTATTTTTTAGTCCTTTTAGCATTGCGATTACCTTGCTTGGGGAAGAGAGAGCTAATCTTAGTGCTTTTCGTAGGTTTGTTGGATTTGCGCTTGTTTGATTTTGTCTGTTTCCTCTTCCTCTTCGTATCTGGGATGGGCTACGGCTTGGTTACTGAATATATTGGTTACCGAAACTTCATTAACGACCTTATAAAGCGTTTCAGTGCTAATTCTAGTTCATGTACGACTACTGTTTTGTCCAAACTGCTAACCTTGCCTT
This sequence comes from Anodontia alba, assembly GCA_964016985.1. Taxonomy (NCBI): domain Eukaryota; kingdom Metazoa; phylum Mollusca; class Bivalvia; order Lucinida; family Lucinidae; genus Anodontia; species Anodontia alba. The sequence continues at coordinate 21,062,450 of OZ024821.1, forward strand.
ATTGCTGTTAAAAAACATTGGATTAGATACTATGATACTGTTTACAAACGGGACGAAATTAATTATTTTTGGTCAATTAAAAATTCCAATAATGTTCTCAATAAATTTAAATCTAAAAACTTTCAGGCTTCTAAATTGTCTACATATGATTTTTCTACACTGTATATTACGTTACCTCATCATCTTATAAAAGATAAACTTATTGATTTAATTAACCGAACGTTTATTCGGGAGAATACGCAATATTTGGCTTGCAACGAAGAATGTGCTTTTTTCACTTCTGATGTATACACCGCAACTACAATGTATACAATAATCACAATTTATGTCGTGTCAAAAAGTCTCTGATGTCCTTGTTTATCTTTTGGATAATATTTGTATTAGATTTGGAACTAAACTTTATAAGCAAACTATTGGTATTCCGATGGGAACTAATTGTGCTCCTCTTGTTGCAGATTTGTTTCTTTTTTGTTATGAGAGAGATTTCATGAAGTCTCTTTCACGTGAAAATCAGGCTGACATTATTGAGGCTTTCAATTCAACTTCAAGATACCTTGATGATTTATTAAATATTGACAATATTTACTTTGACAAAATGGGGGACCGCATATACCCTACAGAACTCCAATTAAATAGAGCAAATTCTTCCGATACCGAGGCACCTTTTTTTGGATTTGAATCTATGTATATCTAATGGTACAGTTTCCACCAAAATTTGTGATAAAAGGGACGATTTTGATTTTGATATAGTCAATTTCCCTTTTCTGGATGGCAATGTCCCCCGGCGTACCTTATATTGAGTATACATATCTCAACTTATTAGATTCACCAGAGCTTCTTCAAGTCTTAATGATTTTAACTACCGTAGTAAAGCCCTTACTGCCAAACTTCTTAGGCAAGTCTATCGTTATTTTAAACTTCGTAAGGCGTTTTCGAAATTTTATCACAGACACAGTGCCTTGGTAGAAAAATATAGCATCAGTCTGAAAACACTTCTGCAACAAGGTATATCGGAACCAGAATTTTACGGTGACTTAGTGTACAGATTTAGAAAAATTGTAGGAAAATCTAACTTTTCGGAGCAATTCAGAAAACTTATTGACCGTTATAAAAGAATTGGCCTGGATATTATGCGGCAGACTGCATGCCTAGTTGTCAACCTAATCATTGTTGATGGCTATGCTTCACTCTTTAATTGCACGACGGCGGTTCGGGCCTCAGACTCAATGACGGCCTCTTCATAAAACTTTAACCAGTGGGTTGGGGATTGACGATATGTCATTGGCTTTGCCCGCCGTGGTTCAACTACTGGGTTTCATTTGCTCTGGCATACAGTAGAATAAGCCATGAGTACTCGTCTTTGTTTATTATAGTGAGTAATTTGATTTTTATGTTTTCGCTTTGATGCATTGACTGAGTTGGGAGCCTTTATGCGAACCAAATTTTTATGTATTTCTGTATGAAAAGTAGCATCGGGACCCAGGGTGGTTGGCTGGCTGTAAAAGTGCTTTAACCACCCCCCCCCCCCCGCCCCCTCCAAACACACACACACCCGGTAGTTTACTCTACTGCTCTACTGGCCGTTCTAAAGCGGTGGTCCCGGTGTTTGTCTTATGCTTTGTTGCTTTGTGGTTTAATCTACGAGGCGATTTGTTTTATGTCTTAGATTGTGTCATTTTATTCTTGTGTTTTCAGTCCTTTTAGCATAGCGATTACCTCGCAAGGGGAAGAGAGGGCTAATCTTAGTGCTTTTCGTACGTTTGTTCGATTTGTTCTTGTTTGAATTTGATTTCCTCTTCTTCTTGGTGTCTGGGAAGGGCTGCGGTTTGTGATTGTGGTACTCCCTTGACTTTTCTCTTACCTTTTATTTGTGATTGTAGCACTCCCTGGACTTTTGTATTACCTTTTTTGTATATATAATCAATGGTGCAAAATCTCAGTGGGCATCTGTTTTATCTGGTGTGACAGGGATTCTCGGTCCCCTGTTGAAATTATCAACCAGTGTTTCTTCCACAAGAATGGTAAACGTCGATTTCAGTATGTTGTCATTGGCTACAAAGACACATACTTCGTTCGGGATCACTCTGATGCGCCACAAAAATACTCAGATGCAGATGTCATAAAGATGCTGGAATATCTAATCGACAATATTTTTGTGGAGTTTGGCGGGCGGATATTTCAGCAAACAATCGGCATACCGATGGGTACTAATTGTGCACCGTTACTTGCCGATTTATTTTTATACTCGTATGAGGCGGAGTTTGTACAAAGTCTCCTCCAAACAGGCAAGAAACACCTCGCACAACAATTCAATTTCACCTGCAGATATATAGATGATGTATTGTCTCTGAAAAACGCAAAATTTGCAGAGTATTTGGAATTCATCTATCCACGTGAACTTGAAATAAAGGAAACAACGGACACTGCAGCCTTCTCCTCATACTTGGATTGTTATCTCTACATTGACAATGGAAAGCTTGTTACTAGGCTTTACGACAAACGGGATGGCTTCAATTTTCCCATTGTTAACTTTCCATTCCTGAGCAGAAATATCCCTTCTGCACCAGCATACGGCATTTACGTTTCACAGTTAATCCGTTATGCCAGAGCCTGTTCAAATTATCAGGACTTCATGGAGCGTGGGTAAGTGCTCACTACAAAGTTGTTGAACCAGAGGTATCAAAAAACCAAACTGGTAGCAACACTTAAGAAGTTCTATAGGAGACATCATGATCTGGTCAATCCCTACAATGTGGCAGTTTCCAGAATTGTTTCTGATGTTTTTGCCACTGACGCGCCATAAGTAGACTTCCAAAATCCCGGACATACGCTTCTACCTATATTTCCTTCGTTTAGGCCTATGGGAATGGTGGGCGAAGCTTGTTTACCAAGTAATGCTTACTATCCGCGGACGCCTGATTACACCTTTTATTCTGGGGTCCATGTCTATTGGTCTGAACAATCCGATTCGTCATTCGTTCACGGATTTATGAGTTTGGATTATGGCTTAGGTACCATGACCGCAACTACTTGTATATAAATGACATCATGGTTGGAATAAAATCTGAGATTCGTCTGTTTGCTGATGACTGTGTCTGCTATCGTCAGATTGATAGCATTGAAGATACATCGAAACTCTTAAAGAATATTGATCAACTGAGCAAATGGGGTAGGAAATGGGGTACAGTGAAATGTAACCTTTGCAGGGGATCAAAAAGATCAATGCAGTTTATTCCTTGGAGGGAACAGTCCTCGAAAATGTGGATAATATTAAATACCTTGGTGTGACAATTTCTAAGGATTTGAAATGGAATATTCATGTAAGCAATGTTTTCAAAAAAAGTAAACAGAACACTTGGTTTCCTAAGGCGTAATCTATCGTCATGTCCCAAGATGTTCAGGAAATGGCTTACAAGGGGTTGGTGCGACCAATCCTGGAGTATGCTAGCCCTGTTTGGGACCCACATTGATAGTTGTCCAGGAAATATTTGAAAAGGTTCAGAATCGTGCAGCTATGATTGTGATTGGTAACTACACCTTTGAAACTGGAAGTATGACTAGCTTTCCAGAACAGGATGGGAGTCTCTTCACAAAAGACGCAAAGGTAGTAAACTCGTATTGCTATTCAAAGGTCTGAAAGGTAGAGCTAGTATACCTTGTGACGACCTTAAATCCAGCAATAGGCGCAGTAGGAATCAGCATCGAATTGCATTCAAGTACCATATGCTAGAACTGATTTTTACAAGTACAGTTTCTTCCCCAACACCATTAGAGATTGGAATGCACTCCCTGCATCTATAATATCCCCTGCTGAAAGTTCTAAGGTTGCTAGATTCACATCACTTTTGAGATCTACAGTGACTATCTATAGAATCTTCGCAATCATTGGCCCATGGTGAATTAATGTCTTTTGATATGTCACCAGTAAAATGTTCTGAAATGCCGAGCCTAATATAGTGTTTTCTTGTATTTGTTCAAGATACTTATATCTTTTAATCTGATATTATCATACATGTAAAATGCTGCGTTCACCATTAAAATTTGTATAATTACTTGCTTATTTATGACTTTTTATCCTATTTTTCAGTTCAACAAGGGTATCAAAGCCAGGGCCGCAAAAGGTAGATGTTTTAGCAATTTCTGAAATGATAGTGAATTTTGATAATCCGAACATTTGAAAAATATTGTAAAAAGACATTTTCAATTACTTTGAGACATTTTAACATGCAGACACTTTTTATGAAACCCGTTGTTCTTCTTTTGCATCCAAATAACCTTCAAACCCGACCCAAACAGTGAAAATAGGATTTTCGAATATTCACTGTTTGGGACTTTTTTTTTTCTTCCAATCGCATTCCCCATGAATTCTGGGCCACAAACCTCGCCAAAAGGTTTAAAAAAAAAAGGTAAGAGAAAAGTCCAGGGAGTGCCACAATCACAAACCGCAGCCCTTCCCAGACCCCAAGAGGTAGTATACTTGTCTGAAATTATGTAAAGAGTTTAGCGTTCCGCTCTCGAACTCTTGCCGTCACTTACTGCGCTGACGTAATTATTTTCTTCACTCGACGTCAGCCGGATTATCACCTACACTAGCATTTCTCTCGATTCCTTGCATTTGTATTGCTTTAAAATTCATTTGGCCTCATTTTCTAGGTACAAAACTGCGTTATTTTTAAACAATATTATGCCCCGCCCTTCCTGAACACGCTGAACAAGACCAAATTGATGTGAAATGGCTGGAAAAAAAGTCAATTTCCCGACGTAAGTGTCGAAGAGTAGGCAGATGTTTAATTATTGTGAATAAAAGCATAAAAGAAAGAGAAAGTTTGATTGTTTTCAGTGTAGGATCAAATTTTATTTCACTCATGAACACCAAAACTTGTATTTTGACTCGTGGCTATCGCCACTCGTGAAAATACTACATTTGGTGTTCATTCGGTGAAATAAAATTCGATCTTATACTGAAAAAAAAAGATCAAATATCCCCTATATATCAACATTTAACAATACACGTGAGAAAAACAAAACTGCATAGATCTACTACATGAAGTGTTTTATAGCTCTTTGTAGCTTTGTGGCTCCCGCATTGCTTTCTGTTGTTGTTTTTTTTTATGTTGTTGTTGTTATGTATGTGTTTTTTTTATATGTGTTGTGATGCTAGCATTGTGGTCACCGTCTTCAATAGCTGCCAACTTTGCTTTCTGTTTTACTAATGGTGTTGTGATGCTAGCATTTTGGTCACCTTCAACAGCTGCCCATTTTGCTTTATGTTTTACTAGTTGTGATTAAGAGTGGCTTCATGACCCAGGGTGAAGTTAGTCGACTGTTAAAATGCTTTAACCTCTCTCCCCTCCCCGCCCCCCTCCCCCGCCCCCCACCACCCCGGTGGTTTATTGTACTGACCGGTCTAAGGCGGTGGTCCCCGTGTTAGTTTAAGTCTTTGTTGCTTCGTGGTTTATTCGCGATTTGTTTTAAGTCTTGCATTGTGTTATTTTGTTCTTGTGTTTTCTAGTCCTTTTAGCATTGCGGTTACCTCGCTTGGGAAAAAGAGAGCTAATCTTAGTGGTTTTCGTACGTTTGTTCGACGTTTTGTCTGTTTCCTCTTCCTCTTGGCTTCTGGGAAGTGCTGCGGCTTGTAATTGTGGTACTCCCTGGACTTTTCTCTTCCCTTTTTATAACCACGTAAATGTCTGCTGTAATAGTAGCCAATCTGTATCACCAGTGTGTGTGTGTGTGTGTGTGTGTGTGTGTGTGTGTGTGTGTGTGTGTGGTGTTACACCAGACACACCTTGCTAGTGTAGCCATGTATTAAAGTAGTAGAGTAGGATTAGCCTAGTCGTCGTTATTATAAACACTCGGAACATCGTACAATGGTGACTTGGATATCGGAAATGGATTAAATTCCGTGAATTAATTTCTGGTAGAGGATTAAAACTGGATTAAGTTCCGTGAATGAAATTCTGTGATTATATTTACCTTGGATTGAATTACATATATTCAATGCCATTAAATTATTTCACTAGAATTAAGTTCTGCTAATATTTGGCTATATTGGATTAATTTCTGTTGTTATGTGATTAAATTCCGTCGTTCAGTATTCGTTCTGTTATGATTAACTTCTACTAAAGTGGGATTAAATTATGATTGGAAATATTGAAAATAAAGAAAGTGAGAAATGACCAGAGTGATATTGAATGTTCCTAGTACCAGACGTGTCTAGACCAGAGATGGGAAACTAGGCTAAAACGTTTCAACTATTTTGTTACAGACTCCGAAGTGACAGACAAAGGACAAAAGAGAGCATTACTGTTACATTTACTCGGAAAAAATGTAGAGGAGATAGTCGAAAAACTTACCGGACACGGGTGCCGATAACGACTGTGATCGCACAATCATGTTTGAACACATCATTCAAACCAAAAGCTAATGTAACATTTGAAAGACACGTTTAAGGCAATCTTAACAAAACTTGGAAGAAACTGTTGATTAGTATGCCTCCAGACTGAAAAAAGGTAGCTTTAATTTGTCAATTTGCAGACAAAAGAGACGACTTGATAAGAGATCAAATTATTGACAAATGCAAATGAAATGATTTAAGGCGATTTTTGAGGAGAATAAAATAATTCTGAAAAATTTGCTTGACATTGGGTGAAGCTATGAAGCCTCGGATTTGCGGGCAAAGAAAATGGAATAACCAGAACAACAAACAAATCGAGTAAAATCATCAGGTTACACAATGAAATCAAACCGAGAAAAACGACCAGGCAGAGGTCAGAGGGATATAAGCCCTGGCAGAGATCAGAGAAATAGACCCTTTTCAAATGCGACGTTCTGATCATATTGCTAAATTTTTTTATAGTAACAAAGGGGAACAAGAAAACATTGATGCAAAGCATCAATACGCCGAGAAACTAATCTGTCATGTATTTCTTAGCTCCCTATAGATCGTAGTATAGTGAAAAAATGTTATAATTTATGAAAGGTTGTAATTATATAAATTATCGCAATACTCAACGATAAAAACATTATAGACGTTATCAGAGCTATATATAAAAAATCAACTATGATCGTCTGTTTTCTAGCCCGCATACATAATTACATGTCCATAGCTTAGGCCGAACATACTATATCCAAAATCATCTATGTAGCAGTCTTTCGTTCTTTTCTCCACTCATAAAGTTTTCTTTCGGCCCAAATCTTTCCATGCTTGAATATCAAATTAAACTGTATTATTAAACCAGCTTATAATCCGTTCGATTTGAGAATGTATATATCCAATCGTAAACAAAGAAACATATATTTTGTTTCCTCTTCGTAGTACGACAAAAAAAAAAAAAAAAAAAAAAAAAAAACCGAAATGAAAAAATTCAAACGTGTACGAATATTGACAGCAACAAGCTCATCTCAGGTTGAATGGTCAAATTGGGGTTTCTACGGGAAAACTGCTCATTTCTCTTTTAAATGAGCAAAACCCAAATTGCTACATTCATTCTACACAGTACTTACCGTTTTTTAGTTCACTATGTTACCAATAGCACAGTTCTATGCTGCAAAAGTGTGACTGAATAATAAAAAAATGGGGGTGGTGGGGGTGGGGGTGGTGAATAGTTATATATAACCCCACTAAGAACCCCATAAAACTGGAAGAAAACCGATGTTCTCCAAATGCATATACATTTTACAAAAACAACCTAAAACAGATACGCCTGATTCCAGCCTGGCGTATATAGAGATACGCCGGGCTCCAGCCCGCATAAATAAATGTTACGGCTGCAAAAGAGAAGACTTTAAGATCCATCAAGAAACCCCCCTTAAAACCCAATATATAGTAAAACTGGTGTTTACAGGGTATACATATTTTCTTATTAATGCTCAAAACATAGATTGTGGGTACTTGTTAGAATCGTCTCGCTGAGGCGGTTCTAAAGCGTACCCACAATCTATATTTTGAGCAGAAATATGAAAACATATCGGAGTTTTTCATCTGAAAATGTTTAGTTTTTGGAGGTGAAATTTTCTATATATTTGAATAGGCGTGTTTTCGTAATGCATAGTTACGACTGTCAAAAAGAACAAAGAGGAAGAGGAAACCGACAAATCTAAACAAGTACAAACCGAACAAACGTAAAAAAAGCACAAAGATTGGCTCTCTCTTTCCCAAGCGAGGTAATCGCAATACTAAAAAGAACTGAAAAAACACAAGAACAAAATGACACACGGAAAGACATACAACAAATCGCCTCGTAGAATAAACCAAAGACAACTCTCCCCAAGACAAGTCGCCCCACATAAACGTCCCAAGACAACTCGCCCCACATTCATAAGACAACTCGCCCAACATTAATAAAACAACTCGCCCCACAAATAAAAGTCGACCCACCTCCTCCTCTAGTCGATCAAGTACCCATAAACCTGTTTAAGTCAATAAAACCAAAGAAAATCTAGAAAATATATATGCACCAAACTGCATTGCGCTAACGCACCCATTGTTGTAATTATTACATTGATTATACTTAATTGTGTCGGACAACAACTAAGGTATATTGAAATAAGAGATTAATGTTCAAATCTATCTATCTGTCTATTTATCTGTCTATCTATCAAATGATAACATATCAATGCAATAATGGCACTAGTTTAACAGGACAAAAACAAAAATAAGAAGAGAAATGTATGACTCTGCAAACTCCACTTTTTTCTATATATAGATCGGAGTTACTCTCTTACACAGAGATTTGCTAACTAAATTCTTTCGTAATTGAAACGTAGTGGAAATTGTAAGCACTGATAGTTGAGCGTAGATCGGAGAATGCGATCGAGTTACTTACATATATTTGCTAACGTGACCGTCTGTCTATCTGTCTATCTGAGGATAACGTATGGATGCATTATAAAGCTGTTTTTATGGCACTAGTATAAAAGAAGTATTCGTATGTCTTCATAATGCTTTGGGTGTTTGATGTTTTTCTCAAGGCCCTTTCACTCACAGTCCGGGTCTCGGCGATGATCCTTTTTCTGCTTCTCGTTGATAATAATGAAAGACTACAGAATAGATTGACCATTTAAGAAATGCCATTTTGTTGGAGACTTTGAAAAGGCATAAATATTTAAAAAATGCTTATCATTATATTTTCTTTTTGCCAGATTATAACATTTTTATATTATTTTTAAAAGTATCCATCCGTCCATCACGCAAGGTAATTAAACAGATTAAGTTCGCTACTGCTAAATAAATACATTCTTTTCTGTTTGTTATGTCACATTATGTGCTATTTATTATCATAATGTGCTATGATCTATCTTGGACGACTTGTCTTCTAAATGGGGCGCGTTGTCCTTTAAATGTGGGGCGAGTTGTCCTATGAATATAGGGTGAGTTGTCTTGGGGCAAATTTTATGTGGGGCGTGTTGTCTTTGGGGCGAGTTGTCATTCACCCGGCTTAGTGCACTCGACTTTCAAGAGGGATATCGTGGGTTAGAATCCCGCTCGGGTCGAAACAATTTTCAGACCATTAGTACGCCTAGTTCATACTCGACGTACCCTAGGTTGATTATAAAGTGGACAGAGCGGTGCTTGGTGACAGACAGCGGCACCAGGTGTGCATGGGTGGTCCATGAAAGCAAGGTTGTACAAGTACATGCCTTAACCTCGGGTGCCTGGTAGCGTCAAAACCCCGCACAACAACAATCTTTCCTCCTCTCACTATTATTGTTTTACTCTACACTATAATTGCTTTTAACTACTTATGCTACTAAGACACCATGTGCATATAACATCCAAATAATACCCGACAAGAAGGTTTTGGGAATAGATAGATAGATAGATAGACAGATAGACAGATAGATAGAGAGCAGAACAACAATATTTCCTCCTCTCACTGTTATTCTTTTATTCTACACTATCATTGCTTTTAACAACTTAAACTACTAAGACACAATGTGCATATAACATCCAAATGATACAAATGATACTCGACAAGAGGGTTTTGGATAGATAGATAGATAGATAGATAGATAGATAGATAGATAGATAGATATAATTAATTTCGCTAATCAACAGGAAAAATTCTGATTATATTGAAAACAGATATAGAGTATGGGAAAAATGACAGAACATGCCTATATAATTTTGACCCCCTTAAACCCCAGTTTTATATAGTAAAACTGGGGCTTACAGGGCATACATTATTTTCTGATTTCTGCTCTAAAACATAGATTGTGGGTACTCGTTAGAACCACCTCGCCGAGGCGGCTCTAATGAGTACCTACAATCTATGTTTTGAGCAGAAATATGAAAACAATAGAGTTTTTTATTTGAAAATTTTCAGTTTTTGAGGTGAAATTTTCTATATATTTGAATAGACGTGTTTTCGTAATGATATTCACTACAGACCTTTTTTAATGTTGTTGTTTTCAGCATGTGATTACAATGTTATGCCACGGGTCGATACTAAGCGTCGGGAAGATCCGGGATGATATGTCCGAGATGTATGGGGATAGTGATGATTTGGATATCATATCCCGTTAAATACTTATCAGAATATTATAAATTTGGTATTATTAGAAATGTAAGACTCCATTACTACTATGCATGTATAAAAATAAACTTAAAAATATATATTTTGTGTCTTTTTTTAGTGTTTGAAATTTCCGGGATGATCCGGGATAACCAGTGGGTAAAAGAGGGTAGTGACGATTTGGGCTTCATATCTCATCTAATTCTTATCAGAATCTTATAAATTTGATATCATTAGAAAGATAAGATTCTAATGGAACATTATATATTTAGAAAAAGTAAAAAGTATTATTTTATGGTGTCTTTCTTGGTGTTAAAAATTTCCGGGACGATCCGGGATATCAAGCAGGAAAATTGGAGTATGCAATACTTTTGTTTTATTTTTCGCCCCTTAACAATCATACTGAAATGAATTTTGTATCAATATAATAACGTAAATTAGAAGAAATTCTATGGAATTTACATGAAGTTATAAAGAATTGAAATTCCGGGATCATTCGGGATCACGTGTCTATGGCGAGATTTTGGTCTAAATCAATGGATAAGCGTGCTTTAAAACAATTATTTACCGAATAAAGTATCTCACAATTTGTTCAAGGTTCTCTTAGACTGGGCGGTCATTAAAACAAAAAAGAAAAAAAAATTAGCAAGATTAACTTATTCCGGTCATGGGGTTAAAATCTCATTGGTCCGGGTGAACGGATGAAATTGGGGCCCCCATTCTTATAAGTACTTTTCAAATAACTTTGACTTATATTATGCACATATTAAGTATGATGCCATAAAGTCTCATTTCTGTCGATTATCACCGTGTAAAAAACTGCGATATTCTGATTGATTTCTGTTATACATTTATTTGATTTCTAATATTACCAACATGTAACAAAATGTTATAATTCGGTTTAGCATGCATACCTGTAATTTCTGAAAAATCATTTTATTTGTTCATCAGAGTTCACTATGCACGACAGACAGGCTGTCAAACATTTAGCAAGCCCCACAGGTAAGCTGTTCAGGGTCTTCACAGTTTGCTTGCAGAAATGTTAACTTGTTCCTAACCAATATAAGCTACAGTCCAATGTTTGGACATAAGCAAACAATGTAGACACAGAGCGGACGCCGCAGTAAGTGGCGTCTGATCAGGGTGTCCACAAATTGCTTGCAGAAATTTCAATTTGCATTTGATCAATATCAGCATTGAGTCCAATTTTCGGACGTACAATGTAGGCAAACAATGCAGACTTAGAGCGTATGCCGCAATTAGCGGTGTCTGATCAGGGTCTCCATAGTTTGTTTGCAGAAATGTTAACTTGTACCCTACAAATATAAAATGTTTTAATTTAAAAAAAAATGTGAAAAGTGCCCAAAGTTTTTTTTTTTTTTTTTTTTTTTTTTTTTTCAGGAATAAAATGGTGAATGAAGCGCATTAAAATTCAAACAATGTTTTTTATGCCATAAGTGCGGGTATTTAACATTATTCAAAACTACAAAAAAAAGTCCGTAAGGAGGAAAAATGTTTCGGTTTCAGTTTTTTTGTTAATCCGATCATGACAGGTGGGCCAATAAACGATATAAAGGCGGGGCATGGCGTGTCAGGTGGGGATTACCTCAGATCACGTGAACCAATAAGAAAATAAGTGACTGACGGCCGTATTTATTTTATCTGCAATAGTTGCAAATATACATGTACAACAAAGATGTCTAATTGTTAAGTTAAATAATGAAACGGCTGTCTGTAATAAAAGGCATAAATGGGATAAATGGGTAAATGACTTTTATCCACGGAGAAAGCGAGGCTCTATTTAATTAGTTGTTCAAATCTGAAATTTGTCTGATTTCTGTTTTTATTTCTTTAAAATATTAATAAGATAATAAGCTACAAAATAATAATAAAAGTAATAACAATAATAATAATAATAATAATAATAATAATGAAAATACTGAACCCCACAAACGAAAGGCATAAATGTTAGTTGTTCAAATCTGAAATTTATCTGATTTTTTTCTGTTTTTATTTCATTATTTCATATATATATGATAATGATAATGAAAATACTAAACCCCACAAATGATATTGTATGAGGTCACAGCTGCAGAAAAGACGGGGTATCCACATGATAGTTTTCTTATATCTCTATTGAAACGCCTCAACGAGACATTTCTATCCACAACATATGGTTTCGTAGAGACATAAGAAACACGCGGGTAAAAAATCAGTGGGCAACATTTTAAAACATTCTAATTTTTTCCGGGGATGGTCGGGTGGTGCGACGATGTCATGTATCTTACGTCACTGAATTTAACCATTGGCTATATAGGCGAGGAGTGTTAGAATTTAGAATAAAGTTAACCATTAAAGCGCTAAGAATTCTAAATTTGATATCGTTATTTTTCAGTGAAAAAGACTTGACATTTCATGTGATTTAGCTGCTAGGCACGTGATTCACATGAAATGTCATGTTTTTTTTTTGTTTTTGTTTTTTTTTTCTGTGAAAATACAATCTTATTTTCTTTGAAAATTACAAAAAAAATATCGTCTACTGCAGTTAAAAATGTCGTCTACTGTAGTTTGAAGTTACACATCGTGCGTTGTTTGTTTGTTTGATTTGGGCTTAACGTCGCTTTCAATCTCTTTCAGTCATATCGCGACGGTGTCTGGATGTGGCAGGAAGCTCAATGCTCACATTTAGAGTGCTGCCTCACTGAAATATCGCGTGTTCTAGCTCTACTTTCTTAATGCAGAGCGCCAAGCGAAAGAGCAGCTAGTACCAATTAAAATTGGTCTTTGGCATGACCCGGCCGGGGATTGAACCCGCAACCTCCATCAAAGCGGACGCTCTACCACTGAGCGTGCCGGTTCACATCGTGCGTTTTGATAATATGAATGAGCAGTTTATGCTTGTTAAAGATTTAGGATAATCTTAGAAACGCTTTGACAATGAGGTAGTTCTAAAGGTTACCCGCAATTATGCTTTGAAAAGACAGAATAATATTTTGCATAGGCATGTTAAAGGCTCCATATCCCTCAAAAATAGACCTTTTTTATCCAAGAAAGATTTCATAAACTGATATAGAGTATCAATACGATCATAAAATGGGGCATCTGACAACCTGTAAAATTTCAGTAAGTCTCTCGTTTTTGAATTGAATCAAAACTGAAATGATTTTTTATCATATCTCTGAATAAATGTTGGCAACATTAATTCAGAGATTGATAAAAAATAATTTCATTACAAGAACGAAAGACTAACTGATTTTTTACAGGCTGTCAGGTGCCATATTTTATGATTGTATTAATACCATGTATCAATTTATTAAATTTTTCTTGGACAATAAAATGTCTATTTCTGAGGGATATGGAGCCTTTAACGTAATGCTAATGCATTTTGATGGAGTAAATCATTGGACGATGAGTTTTTCTACAAAGTCAGGTGAGAAATTTATTTACTGCTTATATAGTTTGGGTACAAACTTGAAGGACTTGAAAAACAATGTCAAAAGTCATTTATAAATCATCAGTTAGGTTGCATGTTAAAATTCCGCGCGTTCAACAACAACCAAATTCATTCGACAATGGACTTTTTGCAATCGCAAATACAGAAGAATTTTGTTTTTCTCCGGAATCCTTTACGCGCATAATATACAGTGTGACTAAATTGAGACAACATTTAATTGAATGCTTAGAGAAGGGAAAATGTCACAGTTTCCGAAGGAAAAAGAAAAAGGCCGCTGTAAACTTGATTCTTATACTTGCAGAATTGTAAAAATATCCGGTCCGATGCCACTGCAAAATGCTTGAATGCGTAGATAAATGCCTGAATGCGTAGACAATATGATTTATTGTGAGAATCGTAAGTGCAAGAAATGGTTGCACAAAATATGTTTAAACCTAGCATCAGTAGAGAATGAATGGCAATGTCCGTCTTGTACACAGCTAAAAAATGAGTCCGATTCTGTAAAAAGCAAATAATTCAAATCGTTTTTTTTTTGTTTTGTTTTTTATTTATTACATAATTATCTTTAAGAGAGTACACAATTTTAATAAATACAAAGTTATTGTGAAAATAATCAGCAAAAATTAGAATATAACAAACCATTTTTTACCTGCTGGTGATCCCGGGTCATCCTGGAATTTTCAAACAATAAACAATCTCATTAAAATATGTTTTATTCTAATTCTTCAGCAATAACTAGTTAGCATAGCATTTTACCTTTCTAATGATATCAAATTTATAAGTTTCTGGTATGTATTAGATGAGATATGAAGCCCAAACCATCACTACCCCATTTTACCCACTGGTGATCCCGGATCATTCCAGAAATTTGAAACACTAAAAAGGACAGAAAATGTATATCTTTTAATTTCTTTCTATATACACATAGTTGTACTGGAGTCTTATCTTTCTAATGATACCAAATTTATATGGTTCTGATAAGTATTAAATGAGATATGAAGCCTAAACCATCACTACCCCATACATCCCAGATCTTCCCGGCAAGTAGTATGCACCTATGCCACGTGACCAAAAATTGTGGATGACATTTCCGGTTCCATTGATAACAAATGATTCAAGCCAAATTTTCCTTGGAAAAAAAATCACTTTTGGTTTACTTTTAATCGTATATTTTATCTAATAAATATAGCTTTAAGAAGTAATCTGACTGCTTTTCCTAAGACAAATACAACTGTTTTTATAATATTTTTCCAATATCAATAGGCACGCGCGCAACCGTAATATTGCTTTATGGTGACCACTTTACGCTTAGTTTTAGCTACTATATAGTCAAAATATATATTAATATTTCTGGTTATGAAATGTAAATGATAACTCGATGAGAATCTCTTCTGAAAAGAAACTTTTGACGAATGAAACTGCTTTATTTTTCTAAATAAACAGCGGGAATTATAATGTCCGGTAGACGTAAACAACAACTTTCTGCCATCTTCTTCTGTGTATAAATTCTGCCAACTGAGGCACACTCCAACCGGAGTTAAGTCTTCTTAAATCTTGAGCGTATATGTACAAGGGACTAAAATGATTGGCTTCTTCCCGTCACCCTATTTACAGTTCTAAAAATACTTATTGAAAATCTCTTCTACGAGCTTGTGCTGCGGCCACCTTTCTTGCTCCTATTGACCCCCTTTTTACGTTTTGATACCAATGACAGTCTTTTATATCTTTCAGCATTGAGTCTCTGACACAGACATCTACTAAATTTCTCAATGTCTATTTGGCACTGTTTCTGGTTTCTAGTTATGTCTTTAAGCATAGCACCACCATCCAGGATAAACTGTAGCAGACATCCCATGAATGGCTGCTTATGAAACAGGTTCAAATAAGTGTCCCTCACTTCCTGCAGTAATGACTGTCTAACGTCTGACAAGGCCGAAGGCTGACAAGGCCGAACACTGGAGAATGAAATGTTCTATAGTTTCATCCTCTTCACCACATAGTAAACACGTTGGGCTGATTTCGTCCTGATTGAAGGCCACTCTATTTACTTGTAGGATGTATGTACCAGTGATAAGCTTTGCTTTAGCACAAACTCGTGGAACATCCCTCACCCCAGTAACAGATTGTATTGAAGGGTGTTTCTTCCCTGGATAGTAATCATCCACATGGAGATACTTCAAGCTGGAATACAGCGCTACTTGGCTCTTTATCCTTTCTGACCAATACTGGTCAGCTTAATTGCTGTCTCACTAACCGTTTCCATCTGTATCTCGTGGGCGGATCATTCAGGATTTCCCCAGCAGGGGGTAGACCATATTTTATCAGCAATTTCCTGATGTCAACAAACCAACTTCTTCCATTATAACCTTTCACTGACAGAACACGTCTGGCTAGCCGTTTCTTTACTATCTCCTCCCCCAGTCGACAGATATTGCCGTGCAATGTTAAGGCCCTTTTATGGATAATACACTCAATCGGAGTAGATCCAGACAGGATATATACCGCAGGGTCAGCAACTGTGTCTGGAAGCGAGAGAATCAGCTTTAGAAACGTTTTATGCAGTCTATCAAGCTTCTCCATCGATGACTTCAAAAGGTAAGAGAAATAAGAGAAAAGTTCAGGCAATGCTACAATCACAAACCGCAACCCTTTCCAGACACACCAAGAGGAAGAGGAAACGGATAAAACCAAACAAGCACAAATCGAACAAACGTACGAAAAGCAATGCTAAAAGGACTGAAAAACACAAGAACAAAATAACACAAGGTTAAGACATAAAACAAATCGCCTCGTAGAATAAACCACAAACCACAAAACTTCCAAGCCATAAACAAGGACTGGTATCACATAGGTCTGGAGAAGATGTATTGAGATATCTGGGTCGAATCCATTATTTCCATGAAGCCCGGTTGCCATGAGGCTGTAAACTGTACGCCTCGCCTTCTCATTTTGAGCTTCACAGCTGACTCTTGCTATCCTCAGATCCCTGAATTCCCATGTGCATAGCCTCCTTTACTACTGGCATCTGTACTCCATTCATGGTGATTTTATGTCCTCATCCTTCAAGGCCTGACTCAGTAAGGCTAAAAGCACACTTTTCACAGCCTGTAAGAGGTATCTCTCCATCTGGTTGAAATCAACTGAGGAAGACACTATCTTCGGTAAGGCTGGTAGGCGAAGCAGTCACTGCTAAGTCACCAGCCACTGTTGGAGCCACACAACTGATTTCACCGATATGGCACCCTTCACCTGACACTTTCAGCTCGTCTAGCCATTCCCATACACTTTGTACAAATCGGTACTCAGTATCCCACCTTGTCTTACACCCTGCCTGACCTGGAACTTATCAGAAACAGGACCCACCCACTTTACCGCAGACTCCGCACCTTAATGAAGTCAATGGATCAGTGACCAGTCAACACCCTCCACACCGATGTGGAACAATTTTCCACTGTACATTGTACTTGCAAGTCCCCAGGGATTGGCGATGCACAAGTCACAGGCCCAGGCAGTGTGGGGCTGGGTGGGGGTGGGGCGGTTCAAGGCTAGCAATAATAGATTGCTTGCTAATCTGGTCCTCTGCTGCAGAGCATGACTGGCAAACATCGGAGTAATCTGGGTCCATACAACCGGCATGGCACGGGTGTTTACATTTCAGACAGGCTATCGAACTGGAGCACACATTACACGGCTCGTTGTTTCTTCATGTAGGATATCTATTGCTGCTGAGTCAGAACTACAAGTTCGCTCTTGCATAAGTTTGTGCAACTTTAGCTGCGAGGCAGATGTACACCGTTTCATACTCTGTTTCTGTATTGTCACTTGTGTAGCTGATTTTACACTGTTCTCATCATCTTTATTGGACACAGTAGTTTTTACCGCAGTATTCTGCTTTGAACATTCTTTACAATTAAAGATATACCCCTTCACGGTTTTTATTCAATGTATTTCTTCCGAGCTTAGTCGATCACAAGTATAGTGTATCCAGTGAATACCTGAACGGTAGACTACTGTCCGCCTTACACATCTGCGCTTGCACTTCGAACACGTGTCCTCTTCAGGCTCTGGCCCTTCATCATCACTGCATTGATCAGCACTTATATTACTCGTACTATATATGTATATCTTGTTGGCTGAGTACAGGATCCCTGGTCTGACATAGATCCGTACTGGCACTGAGCTTTACTGTATGTGTGCCACCTCCACAAGCCTGTGAGTGGAGATCATTCTCATACAACATTTCTATCACTTTTCTAGTTGAGATTCACTAAATTCACCATCATATGACGCATGTTGTGGTTTGTGAATACTATATTCACGTTCAGTATCCAGATTTGATGCCGAGATTCTTTAATCCAACAGCTGCTGCATTCAATCAGCCAGAATACTATTCAGTGCGGGCACATTACGAAACTGACGCACAGATATTGTCATAATATCATGCATTACTGGTAGGTGCATGTACATAAATCTGTCAAAGTCTTTTCCATTCAATAAGAGTGTATTATTGGTAAGGTATAGGTTCAAAGTGTAACCAACAGTACTGCCAGTCTCATCTGTTCGCCTCACTTTGAAGGTATGCTGCACTATGGTCTCATCCTGCCTATCCTCCGTGGTAGTGAAAATACAGAACCCTTCTTCGGCAGGGAAATTTTGATACAATTCTAAGCAGGCACTGTCTAACAATTCAAAGGTTGCAGTGTCGAGTTTACCACTGATACCACCGTTTGTATATTCATATTCAACAGACACTTCATCACACTTATGCAGTTTCTTTATTAAAGCCCTGTCTATGTTCAGTGTATAGTTTGTAGCAACAAGGACCTGTCTATTTGAATACATTTGGGATTGGGCGGCATTTGCCCTTTCACAAGGTTGATTACAAGGCGCGGCCATATTGGATGACAACATTCCAAAAAGTCAATGGAGTGTGAAGTATATGATTTCGGTCTACTCTACATATCCGACATATATTTCATGTTCGCTGGATACTCTAGGATAAAACCTTACACTTACTCAGACAGAGAGAACAAGCTGGCCTTCCTCTGATACCAGAAACGGGGTTAATTTACCTAGCAAATGGAAGCCGCAGTACACCCACGCCACTCCTGAGTCGCGAAAAAAATTTCTAAGTTTGTTGCAGCACCAAATCTCCAAATTTTAAAACCCGTTATTTCAGAATATTATTTACATGATAAGATTGTTAGAATATGGCTTAAAAGCTTACGAGCACAGGTCACGTTTAGATAAAATAAAATTTTAGCTGGACTATTGTCCTTGCGTAGTGAATTCTCTGCCTTTCCGTTGTCAAAATTAAAAATCAGCTCAAAATATAATTTTAAGCCAGATTTCAGATAAGAATTTTGTTGCACTAAAATCTTTGATAATTATAACAATTCATTTGCCACCAAGAATTATAAGAGCCACTAAAACTATAAAATTCAATAAAATTCACATCCCAATACCAAAACACGTCCTGTCCCTTCCTAGCATTCTTTCCTTCCTAGCCTTCTTGCTGCCGGTACGGAAAGCTCCGGTATTTCGCGAAAATTGACGAAGTTGAATGATTCAATAAAAGTTCAATAAAAAATAAGAGTCATAAATTTTCAAATCCGGTTTAACGGAGACTGCATGCCTAGTTTTAACTAGGTTTAACGGAGACTGCATACGGCAGACTGCATGCCTAGTTGTCAACCCAATCATTGTTGATTGCTATGCTTCACTCTTTAATTGCACGACGGCGGTTCGGGCCTCAGACTCAATGACGGCCTCTTCGTAAAACTTTAACCAGTGGGTTGGGGCTTGACAATTTGTCTTTTGCTTGGCCCGCCATGGTTCAACTATTGGTTTTCATTTACTCTGGCATACAGTAGAATTAGCCATGAGTACTCGTCTTTGTTATAGTGATTAATTTGATTTTTATGTTTTCGCTTTGATGCATTGACTGAGTTGGGAGTCTTTATGCGAACCGAATTTTATGTATTTCTGTATTAAGAGTAGCGTCGGGACCCAGGGTGAAGTTAGCTAGCTGTAAAATTGCTTTAAACCCCCCAGTGGTTTGCTCTACCGACCGTTCTAAGGCGGTGGTCCCGGTGTTAGTCTTACTCTTTGTTGCTTTGTGGTTTATTCTACGAGGCGATTTGTTGTATGTCTTTCCGTGTGTCATTTAGTTCTTGTGTTTTCAGTCCTTTTAGTATTGCGATTACCTCGCTTGGGGAAGAGAGAGCTAATCTTAGTGCTTTTCGTACGTTTGTTCGGTTTGTGCTTGTTTAGATTTGTCGGTTTCCTCTTCCTCTTGGGGTCTGGGAAGGGCTGTGGTTTGTGATTGTGGCACTCCCTGGACTTTTCTCTTACCCTTTTTTAAAAAGAGAAAAGTAAAGCGCTTTTACGGCCAGCCAACTTCACCCTGGGTCCCGATGCCATGACCATATATGTTAAAATTTCAATTAATATGTTCAGGACCCTCCAAGCCGCCCGTAAAAGCCAGTAAAATGCAGCCAAGATGGCCGCAGCACAATGACGCAGAAGCTCCGCGGGTAAAGGTTTCAATTTCAATGAGAATTTCCAATAAAATGCACAATTTTAAAACATTCCACCATATATACCATCATCAGTGCATAAAAGACCATAAAAGACCACAGTTTAAAACCAGAAACTCTTAAAAAATGCCAGTGTCTAGCATAACATTTGTTAAAACATCGTCCCCGTTTTCATTGAGACATCTTGCCCTCCACCATATTGGATTCTTGGAATGATCAAATAGGAACGAGGCTAGAACGTAGTCTGCGTTAAAGACCGAGAGGATTCGAATGATGTTTATTGTGTGTCGTAGTGTTTAAAAAGGTCTATGTAGTCTGCACAAAATCTAGTCTGCAAGGTATTTGGTCTGCAAAATGTCCGCTAGTCCATGGTCCACTGGTCTGCATAATTTAGTCTGCAAATTATCTCCAATCTGTAAACAGATAGAAAATTGGTGGGAGGATATTCAGGGAAGACCAACACTGAAGTACATTAATTCTGTTAGGATTCGGATGGGACAGTTGCATGCATCCTGTGTGGGCGACCGTTAGAGATAGTGTGTTTGACAGCAGGAGAGCCCAACTCAAATGTCGTCTACTTACCGGCACATACACACTACAGAGTAACAATGCAGTATTCAATCAACATCTGGTTGATCCTACATGTAAACTCTACAAGGGGGCTCCAGAAATTCGCCAACACTTTCTTGCGGAGTGTCCTGCATATGGTGAAGCCAGGGAAAAGTATATCATTCAGGTTAATGAAGTTTCCGAAAGACTATCTATCAATGTGTCATCCCCAGAGGTGCTCACGCGGCTTATCTTAGACCCTTCATTGTATACCAGCAGTGAACAAGACATTTACAAACTTGAACTATATAGTAGGGAACTGATCTATAATTTACATTATAAAAGGTTAAAACTTTTAACGTATTGCGAAGGACAACGGGGTCTCGCGGTTTCCGACCTGAACTTCCCGATTTGAAGTCAGTTCCAGCAAAACTCCTGTGATGTCATTAAGGACGGTTCGCCGACAAGTCAACGGCGGGAATCTACTGCAACAACAACAACAAATAGACAGAAAAACGGGAAGGGGAGATCAGGGTGGACGGACGGATGTATGGATAGAAGATAGACAGATAGATAGGTAAATAGCAGACAGAAAGACAGAACAACGACCGAAACAATCCACATGAATCAGCCATATTTCGACAGGTCCATCATAAGATTTATTCGATTCTATTCTAAATTTCCGGAAACACTCGAGATTTTACGTCGATGAGATATGGTATTGTAACAAGCTATTCTCCGAATCCGAAATCAAGCACACCCTGGATTCTGTTGGCTGAATCAACATGATGTGACTTTTACAGATGTGTTTTAGCTAGAAAATGGGGAGGACGATCGAAGATATCCGTGTTGCTGATGTAGAAAAGAGAAAGATACCAAGTAAACACTATGTAAGTCTGTTCAACATAGACTGACAACAACTGCCCTTTTCAGAGTTGTAACCAGTCATTTCATGCATTTGGGGAAACAAAAACTTCCTGGCTTCATTTTTTGACATTCTCGTGATACTGTTTCGGTCAACTTCTGATGATTTTCTCTGGTGGATGAGTGGCTAAGTGTAGAATTTAGAAAACATGAAAGAAGCCATTCGAGGGGTAACAATTCACCGAAAGTACGGTTCACCGCGGTACGAAGCTGGCGGTTCGGTTCATGGTCCGTTTTTGGTAATTTCGGTTCGGTTCACCAAAAAAAATTTCCTAGAAAGACAAAATTAAGAAAAAAAAAATAGCAGAGAAACTGCTTAAATCTTGTTTTTTTTATGTTTAATCCTACTTGATCTTGCTTTATTGATGCATTAATTATCGATGTAAGCGTCTTCTTTCGCCTTACGACAACTACTGTATTCCGTTAGGCTAAAAAGCACTTGCAACACTGAGGATTCGTGTTACCGATCGCCATTGTCGCCATTTGCGCAGAATTTGACACACAAAATCATAAATTGGAGAAAACGAAGTGCCGATAAAAATATATCGCCCGAATTACCCGCTACTGAGCCGTATAATTGTCGCGTGTGTCTATCGCACCTTCCTTGATTGTATAAATTCCCAATTAACAACTCTAATATTGGTCAGAAAACGGTAAAATTAACCTGAATTTGATGAAAGCCATATAAAGTCACGTGCAGTGATGCGCAGTTTGAAAGTAGCACCGCCCACTTTCCATGCCTTTCGTCCTCAATATTCATGACACTCTGCCGAAACTACCAATCAGGAATTAATGTCAGAGTCACATCGCCTACGTCACAGAAATTTACCCAGAATGTAACCACGTGGAACAGTATGTCAAACACAAAGATGGAAAACAAATTGATTACACAAGAAATAATTATTGTCATTAATCAGTTCGGATAATGCTTATTAAAGCGGTAAGTACACTGTGACAGTGCCGACTTTAATTAAGCATGTTTCGGTACCTTCTAGTGAGCCTTTTATTTGGAGATCAACGAACATCGTCCCGAAAAAAAAAAAAAAAAAAAAGAATAATGCCTCGGAAACTGACACATTAGTCTCCGATGGGCCGGATCGCGCATTCAGTCCCCACAGATTGTAGCCATTTATCATGAAATACATGTATTTGCTACAGTCATTCGCTCCTTCCACTGCTTCAAGATTGGCAGTTACGAGTCTCTTGCAGAAGGGTGTTCAGTGTACTGGTTAACCGCTTATTGATTAAGCATGCCCCCTCCTTTTTATTGGCGCGATTCATAAAAAATGCTGTTCCCCATTCCATTTCGCTTAGACCTGCCTCGTAAAGCAATTGCAGTAAACTCCCTTTTAAGTGAATTGCAGTTAGCTCCCTTAAAACAGTAAAAACCTGCAGTGTGAGAAACTTACCCCGCATTTATCAGGGTACAAATGAATATTATGTTACGTTATTCTCTTACAGTATAATACATTAATAACATTTTATTTATTGGTTTACAGCATTTTTCAGAACTTTCATTTCCATGTTAAGTGTTATATTTTTGTGTCTTCAACATTCGATAGGCAAAACCAAGACTTGTTATTAATTCATGACATTGTAATTAATTAATTAGAACAGAAGTTTTAAAAATCAGTGTGAGAATTAATTTCAAGTCCCCCACACATTTCACACTATACTGATTCATGAATCTACTGCTGCGATTATAGGAATCAATAAATGAACACCCTTTTTCTGACAAGACAATTATTTGGCGAAAAATGGCCAAAATTTGGCTCAAAGTTAAAGAAAATGGCACACAAAAAATCAAATTAGCAAAAATGGTGGCGGAAGAAATAAAAATATCCTAGTGCGAACCCTGATAATACACTATTCGGCCCATAAAAATATCTTGATTTTCGTGAAAGAAAGTATCACGATACGTATCGTATCGTGAGGTAAGTATCACGATACGTATCGTATCAAGAGGTAGGTGTATCATTACACCCCTAGAAGCCATTAAAAATGGTCATATAAACCATTTCGCTCTTTTGACATTAGGAATTGTCTCTGGGTACCGTACAATACCTGAAGACCAAGGGTCTCTGGGTACTGTACCTGGAGACAATCTGTGCAGGACTGTCTACGGGTATGGCAGTATATTACTTGTTTTGTGTTTCATCTAGCCCATTTTAGCATGTTGCCATGCCCGAATATTACAGCGCCATACCCTTTTCACATGACATGTCCTTTTTTGTCCTAACAATAATGTCGGATTGACCTTGCATGTTCTCAATTAAGCACGGAATAAACCAAACAATTACCTGTTGATCTACTCAGAGTCTGTACTTGTGTATTCACTGGTGTTTTTACAGTGCAGGATTAAACCTGTTACTGATTATGCAACTTAATGACCATAGTGGTTTGTGACCATTAGCGGGGTCTTTTGATTTGCAAAACTACACAGTAGTATCCGAGTCCAGTTTGCGTAAGGATAATCTGCCGGGCTGCCTAACCAGACTTGTACATCTATATTGATGTCACAGGAGGGCTCAGATTGTTGGAAAATGGCTTGTCTGCACTCTATCTCATGAAGGAATGGATGCATCTGACCAAACTTGTACGTTGTGACATAGAAAAGAACTGATTAGGTTTTGTTTTCAAGGTCGCACTAAGGCTTAGATTATTGGAAAATGGCTTTTCTGCACCCTATCTCATGAAGGAATGGATGGATTCTGACCAAACTTGCACAGCTGTATTGTTGTGACATGGAAAATAACTGATTAGATTTTGGTGACCTTGACCCCATTTTCAAGGTTACAGGAGTGTTCAGATTGTTGGAAAATGGCTTTTCTGCTTTGTATCTGAAATTATAGATACAATCTATTTCAACAATATGTCCATTCAAACTGGTAGTGGGGACATAAAACACTGTTCTAGTTTAAAGTTATTAATGATGATACGCTAAATACATTTTGTATAATTAAGAATTTTGACTGAAAGAATGTGATACAAATTTATTAATAGTAGGAAAGGTTTCCAACAGAGTAGCATTTATAGCTGTAAACAATTATTACAGACATGTAGCTAATCACCTATTCACTGATAAAACATGAAGTAAATATGTATTTTCATGAAAACAAAAAGATTCATTGCATGCCCTTTTAGTGAGATAGCATGAGATTAAGTTCCCCTTTTTGTAAAAAAAAAAAAAAAAAAAAAAATCATGCCCTTTTAATTTCTGGGGGAAACACTATTGTTGTGTAGATCAAAAGGTTAAATAGATGTAACAAATTAGAACTACAACAGTAATAATAAAGTTATAAGATTATTCATTTATTATCTATTATTATCTATTATTAATTATTATTATTATCATTAAACAGCTGAAAACAACTTCTGTCTTCGCCAGTACCTATACGAACAATGTAATTACCATTAATTAGCATTCATCCATCCATTAATTAGGAAGTGGCTATTGACAACCGGTAAAATATTATTCAAGAATTGATTTTAAAACATAATTTACATAAATGTACAAAATTCTTTTAATAATAAAAACTATTTCAGTGACTTATAGTGAAGATAAAACAATGGTTATCACCTTTTGTCATGGGTGAAGATGTGAAAACCACTATGGCAAACCAAGAATAAGGAGTGAGGGTAAAAGACCTGTGCAGCAATATCTTGCCACTGGTTGTTCAGCTGTTCTCAAGCTTAATCTTGATAGCAATGGAGAAAAATATAAAAGAAACAAAACTCGTCCTTGACCATAATCACCCTGTCTCAGCAATTACATTGCCAATGTGCTCCAAAAACAGAATCTGACGGCAGATGAAATTCATGAAACCCTTCATTGAAATGAATGTTGAAACCAAAAACATGAGGCAGTATGTATCATCTAAAATAGGTGAAAGTGTTATAAACAAAGACATCAATAATATTAAACAGGAAGTAAAGCAGAAAAAGTTAATCAAACATCACAAAATAAAATGCTTAGAGATGTACTGAGTGACCTGACACAGAAATACAGTTTAGGCTATATGGCTCAGCCAAGATCAGATGCATTTTTTTCACCTAAGGCTTGTTATATGCCTGTTATGCATTACAAAAGACTTACATTATTTTTGTTTCAGGGAAGTACAGAGAGACTGTCTTCAGCAGCCCAAAACCCCTAAATACTTTTTGGACACCTATGTTCATAAATCCACACAAGGATTTAGAAATTAACAGAGCTTAAAGACTTTAATGCAAAACTTTAACATAAAGTCCGTGACCTTCACCTTTATGTCATAAGCAGGGGTCGGGGTAGTGTCCAATAAAATTTTAGACCAATAATGAATATCTATTATCATACCAAATATACATTAAATCGATGCAAGGATTTAGAAATTAAGAGATCATTAAACCTTTGACGCAAAACTTTAACATAACATTTCTAAGTCTGTAACCTTGACCTACAGGTCATGAGCAGGGGTGTGGATAGGGCTCAATAAAATTTTGGACCAGCATCTACATGTATAATTATACCAAATATAAACTAAATCCATCAAAACTTTGATGTAAAACTTTAACATTTTTTGTTAACACTGATGATATCGGCACAGTGGCTCAGTGGTAGAGCGTCCGCTTTGTGACCGGGAGGTTGCGGGTTCGATCCCCGGCCGGGTCATACCAAAGACTTTAAAAATGGTACTAGCTGCTCTTTCGCTTGGCGCTCAGCATTAAGAAAGTAGAGCTAGGAATCGGAACTGGTCAGCTCAGTGTCAGTATAATGTGACTGGGTGGAATATCATGTCAAAGTGTCTGGGGCATGATATTTCAGTGAGGCAGCACTCTAAAAGTGAGCATTGAGCTCCCTGTCACAACCAGACACCGTCGCGATATGACTGAAAGATTGTTGAAAGCGACGTTAAGCCCAAATCAAACAAACAAAGTGTTAACACTGACACTGCTGCCGCTGCCAACGCAATAGCTCTTCCTGTACTTTCGTACAGGCGACTAAAAATGTCTTGTCCGTATACATGTCTTGTCCTTAGACATTTCAAAGTAATGAGTGGTAAGATAAATAAAGATGAATAAACCAACTTCTTTCCACGAATAATCTGTTAACTTTTATATTTTAGACATGGAGGTAAACTGCATTATTTGGCTTCAGAATACATTGTGCAGCGATTTCAGCTGTCAAAATTTCAATTCACAATGAAATACAGACAAAAACATAGGCCAAATATGTGCTTTAATTCAGCTATGATAATACAGATACAATGTATATCCATGTCAGATGCAAAATATTAATTACAAATATCTTTTAGTTATCCATTTACAATGTACATGTAACTTTTGCAACGTATACGGACAAAGACAGGTGTCTATGGACAAGACATTTTTTATGTATTACGGTAACATAGTTTTTACCTTTTTTTGATTTCTTTGATTGACCTTAGACACAGATAACAGATATGATTACCAAATGTTGCTATAAATGAAATCCTGCAATGACCTTGAAATTTAGGTCATGGTCAAAAATGACTAAGCAACTCTTTATCATGTACCAGTGATAAAATAATGTAAATTTGATTAAAAGCCACCTATCAGCTCAGGAGATACCATGCAGAAAGCCCTATTTAATGTTAATTCAACAGCTTTAGTGTAGCTGTGACCTTGAGAATTAGGCCAAGGTCACTAACACTAATCAGGTCTTTGTCCTGTCCCAAATCTATTTTCATGAAAGTTGGTAAGAATTCTTCCAGCAGTTTATGAAATACTATGTATATAAGCTTAGTTTTAGTCCCAGTTTTATGTTGAAAATTAGGTATAGTCAACATAACCTAATCAATTCCTCATCCAGTTACAAGCATGTATTCGTGCAAGTTTGGTAAAAATCCAATCAATGGTTCATGAAAACCTGCAAATACACCCTTTTTGGCCTTAATTTGACATGTTAAGTCAAACTGTGACCTTGAAAACCAGGTCATGGTCACCAAAACTTAATTAATTTAACTTGTCCTAGTGGTATATCCAGACAAACATGGTAAGATTCCAACCAAAGTTTATGTGAAATTACACTTGCAAATGTTTTTTGACCTAATTTCAACAGTCTCGCTGATACCTTGAAAATGAGGTCAGGGTAACCAAATTTAACCAATTTGTTAACCTGTCACGGTGATATATGCTATATATCAATGTAAATTTGGTAAGAATCAGTGTTAGCCAATGGTTCATGAGGTATCAAACAGACATTAAGTGTAACACTAACGCCTATGGGATCTGCAGCAAAAACAATATGTCCCTTCCCTTCGGTGGGGGTACATAACACTGTGCAGTTAAGCACATGTAGTAATACTAACAGAAAACACACCTCTGAAGGTTTCCAGCTTCAGATATTGTACCATAATGACCCTTAAGCCCTGTTTATACATCCATGGTTCTGACCGCGATCACTACAGGTACATTCATATATTACCCGATGTAGTTTAAGTACAGTTTTATGACGTTATGGTAAATGTGAATAACCAAGATGACTTACATGTATGATTAGAAGAAGTACTTTAAATACCTACATACCCTAAATATTGAGAAACAAAGTCTTGTGCTTGAGAGTAGACCAAGATCAGACCATACCCTTTATTTTCTTTGCTAGTTACCCCAAAAAGTTTAACAGCTGTATTATGAAATTATGGTAAGTTTATGTAAGTAACAAAACTGTCTTATGATTAGAAACATTATGGTAATCTGAGTACTGGGATAGACCATCATGAGCAAAGAGTGGAGATCCTGCTTCTGCTCTTGAAGGAGCAGTCTGATCAGGAGATTCAGATGTTTCTCTATTATATTTGAATATTGCTTTACATTATCATTCATGTACATGTATATTTGCTGTGTTTGCAAATTTCTTATACATGTATCTGCAAGTGAACTTTATAAAAAGTTTTTAAAAATAAAACTTATTATATGCTTCTCGTAGTTATTAAATAATCATTCTACATTGAAACTGATGAAACTGATCAAGATATTAAACTTTAAAACACCTTACTGGTTGTCAGCAGTGATTTCACTATAGACAACCGGAAATCGCTACTGACAACCGGTTGTCAATAGTCACAGCCTTAATATTACAGTGACCTGCTTAAAACAAACAATTACCCTGTGTTATTTTGTCATAATTGTTCACAAAGTCCAAACCAGACCACAGTTTGACATAAAAACATGTACATAACATAAAATGAGATTTTGAACATTAAAATTATTTAAAAAGTGTTCAATTGATGATGAGCAAACTTGAATGATAAATACATTGTAACTATGGTTAAACCAGTTGATAAAAGCAGTCTACCGAGTTAAACTTAGGACTAGAATTATAAATTTAGAAAGTTGGGCTAGGATGCCGATGCCATTACCCACTACCACATATCCCATCCTGAAAAGTTTATAATCTTAAAAACTATGCCAGGATAGCCCATATAGCCATATATGGCTTATTTACTTCCTGTGGGGTTCGTGCTATTAAGTCAAGACTTTAGCACAAGAAAAGCAGAATTCTTTTGCACAAAAAGGGTACATACATGTAGAAATACCAGATCAGATGGAAACACTGGTATTTACCGGAATTTACTTTTTTTTTTCTTTTTTTTTTTTTTTCATTTTATTTTCTAATTATTGATGTTTGCTTTTTGTACTTAATTTGCTGTTTCATGTTGTTAAGAACAAACTAAATCTTAGTGTACAATAGTGGAACTGCATTTTAGTATTTTATACTAATTAGTGTGTTCTGGTCTTTACATTAATTGCGTTTTGGTACATATTGATGTATAAAACTTCATTTTGTGCACACATCTGAAAAATAAAACAATACTTGTAATTAATAAAGTGATTAGCAAACCATAAATGCTAATTAACATTCATTCTTGGACTTTTTCAAGTCTGATATTTACACAGTATATACCTATAAATGGCTGCCGAAATGCACAGGGTTCATTCTGGTATTCAAAAATTGCACTTTGTTCACTTCATACAAAGCATGGAAGCTACATGTATCGAGGTCATATTTCATGATTTGCAAACACTATTAACTTGATAAATAACTTTCAGCTAAAAAAAAAAAAAAGGAGTTGTAGAAAAAATTATTATTATCGCATGCTGGACTAAATTCCCAACATTCAGCATGAGATATCTTGCGATGTGGATGGTCTACATGCATGCAAATGTGATAAATCAGTTATACCATGGTTCTGCGCATGTACGTGCGATAATGCACTCGCTCACGCTCGTGCATTATCGCATCGTACATGCGCATGAACCATGGTATAACTAAGACCTGTCAGCTTTTATAGCCATGTCCACAACATACACATCAGCAGGCTAAGGGTGAGAGCCATGGCATCACATTTTGCTTCCCCATGAACTACCATCCTATCTGGAGGAAGAATCTGCCGCTGGTATACCGCTGCCTACTAGTGTGTGTTGCAGACATGGTAGCCCTATCTGACAGCCTAGGCTACTGACACAGAAAACAAAAAGATGAAGAGAAGCAAAACAAGAAATTTTCATAGTTTCATGGTAATGCTCAATTTAGGATACAATATGGGTTGAAAAATGAATTTTTTTTTTTTTTTTTTTTTTTTTTTTACATTTCTATAGAACTGTGTTCCTCGTTAGAATGTGAAATACATACAAAAACTACAAATTCCTACCTTTTAAAATACTGATAAAGCTGTTTTTGAAAAAAAAAAATCCTTTTCAAAGGCAATTGTTAATTTTGTTTTCCTTACGGTAAATAAAAATGGTTGGGGTCATTTTGGTGATTTGTATCCTTAAATGCTTTTTGAAGGCTACTTTTAATCTTTGAGGGCTGCTTTGAATCCATCTTCCAATCCTTTCAACAATACAAAAACAAAAAAAAAAAAAAAAAGAGAATTCCAATCTTTGATACCTGTATAATAGAAGGTAGAATTGTCAACACAGTGGCAGTGAGGGACTAAAAAGCTATATCCAAAAGAACAAAATTCTCCTTTTAGTATGAGGGACACAAGTTGTAAAAGATTTTATGCGCATGACTTATTATCAGTTGTTTAACTCTAGTTTCAACATTAACCCTTGTCATGCTGAATAAATTAAGATGCCACACCCACTTCTAATTGTCAGCCAATCAGATTCCTTAATCAAGATTGTTGATATAAATTTACATACTGAATGGCAAACAGTGTAGATCCAGATCAGTTGGCTTCTTCAGAAGCCAACTGATCTGGATCTACACTGTTTGCCATTCAGTATGTAAATTTAGGGTTCAGCAGGACAAGGGTTAAGCAAGTTCAATTCCGTAAGAATGTCTGAAACTATGCTTGACTTGGGTCCTAGAGAATTGATAAATCTGATGACTTTATTTTGAGCAATTTGCATTTTTTTTTTTTTTTCTTTAAACCTTTAGTAGGTATGCTACCATGAAGAACAAAAAAAATCAAAGTGACATAATTTCAAGGTTAAACACAAGGTTTTTCTTGTAGATAGACTGTTACTGTGCTTATAAAGAAACTTAAGGCAAGCATTAACTTTGAAAAGAATGTTATTGGCAACAAGTTCACCCGACAAGAATTATCACTATTTAAACCTAGGTATTAAACACATGTTTTTGATTGAATCTTGTGACCGTTGCAAACAATATTGAAATCTTTGCCTTTCTTAAGTTTCCTTTTTGACCAGACCCACACAGTATACAGTGACATTTTATTTATATCAATGAGCCAATCTGAACAAGATTGAAGACCTTTTCCCAGTTTGTTTGCGATTTGATCTGGTTCTTTGTGAGAGAGGAGGATGGTGCTTTCATCAGCATATTACAAAAGTTTGCAGCCAGGGTCAATACTTATCACCATGTTATTCACATAACACAAGAATAACAATGGGCCTAGAATACTCTCTAGAGGTACACTACAAGTTACATCTGCCTAGTCTGAATTTGATTTACATCATTGGCCATCTGACTTCTCTGACTCAAGTAGGATTCAAACCAGCTCCATTTGAGATCTAGTAGTAGTGGGACATCGGTTGGAAATCATAATCGATAATTGGTTGGAATCGGTTGCTGCTGCGGATGCTATTCTTCCGATTTTAATCGGTTCCTGAATAATTCGCTTTGGCGTGCATGTTTGTTCATGGTTGTGTTTACAAGTTCATTCAACTGTACTGCACAACAACTGAACTCTACATTTACGAGGCATTTATCAGTACTATTTTTCAGAGATTGGGTGGTCTATGTTAAGCATGTCATTTATAACTTTTTTTAAAAAAGAAAAACTTAACACAGAAAGAAAACTTACATACCGGTAGGATGCTTTAAAATGCTGTTTAAGACATTGTTAAAATTTCAACCCACCTGCATGGTTCAGGAAGAATTAACATTAGAATGTCTGACTACTAGTCCAGTGTCAGGTACTAGTGTGCAATTGGTAAATTTCAGTTGCTTTATTGATTTTAACTGAAAAACTGGGTGAAAAGAAACCACAAAAAAAAAAAAAAAAAATAGATAAGCTAGTGTGAAGGGCTGAAGCTGTTTTACTAGTGCTATGACACCTTAATTAATAAACTTTGAAGAATTTGTTCCATTCAGAAATTGCAAAACTGACACATTATATACATGTATTAGCCATTTTTAGCAGCAAAAAAAAACAACATCAAAACAGACATTTATGTAAGTCATAGAATCAGGTAGCTTAATTTTATGGAACATGAACTGTCAATACATTTGACTTTAACAGTTAACATAGATTATTTCCTCCCATCTATTGTACAAAAAGATTCTGTTACAGATCAATTTGCTTCAAATCAACCATGAACCAATCAGCAGGCTTGGTTGATCTGAATGGCACTCCATAACTACACACTAGCCAATAAAAGAAACTTGCTCTGCCCTGCCTACTACTGCGTAGTTTTGCCAATCAAAAGCGGCGGTTTATTGTCACAAATCTTTATGGTCAATGAGTTGTGTAATCAGTGACAGATGTCATCATACAAAACACTTCCGTGAATACACAAGTATAGACTCTGAGTACATCAACAGGTAACTGTTGTTTTACCCCAAGTGCTTAATTGAAAGCATGCAGGGTCAATCAGTTTGCCAATGATCGATTGTGAGAAAGTTCAATCGATTATCGGATTCGGGAGCTTCCAGCACGCCGCTAATTGATACCACCTGATCATCGGTACACCACTAAGGTCTAGGGCATTGGATTTTGTTTGCCCTATACCTAGTTAACTCTAGAGCCTCTAGATATAAATAAAATATTGTTTCCATAGCTCCAGATAAGTTATATTTTTCAACTAAAGGGTATTGATATTTTTCATATTTCTCCACAAAAACATAAGTTGAAAAATAAGAAAAATATTCACCTTATACACCCTCTTATCTGAAGCTTTGTGTTTCTTTTTGAAACTAAAGAATACTGGGCCCAGTTGTTCAAAGCGTCGTTAGCTTAACGAGCTTGTTAAGGGTCATTTCATTAAATGTTTTAGTGGATTCAATATACAATATTCTGAAATTTTTTGCTGAAAAAATGTGAGTAGCTTTTGCATTGCAAAAGCTACTCACATTTTTTCAGCAAAAAATTTCAGCATATTTGCATATAACTTGATTTAAATTTTAACGAATTGTTAACTAACGACATCGTTAGCTTTGAACAACTGGGCCCTGATATTTTTCTTATTTCTCTATGTGAACATTTGTTGTGGGCACTTATTTGAAGTGTTTTGCCAAGGCAATTCTAATGAGTACCCACAACAACATGTTTTCGTCAGCATCATTGACTCAGTCGGATACGCGTCCAACTGGAGATCAGGAAGTCACTGGTTCGATCCCCACCGGATCAGGCAAAATGCTTCAGTGGAGGTTGATCATGAAATATTTTCTCTGGTCATTCTCTCCCTTCTGCTTATTCAAGAAAAGCAGTTGTCAGTTTTGGGCGAAAAAAATATGCACTGTACTGGTTGACTGCCTAGAGGACTAAGCCTGCCCAAGAAAACGTGGTTAGGTAAACTGACCGTGCTCAAGATGATCCTAATAGGTTGACTGGGGCGTAAAACCTCAACCCAAACAAACAAACATGTTTCCCTATAGAAATAAGAAAACATATCTGGATACTCCTCTTAATTTAACCCTTGTCCTGCTGAATAAATTAAGATGCCACACCCACTTCCAATTTTAAGCCAATCAGATTACTTGATCCCATTTTTTGATAGAAATTCACATACTTAATGGCAAACAGTGTAGATCCAGATCGGTTGGCTTCTGAAGAAGCCAACTGATCTGGATCTACACTGTTTGCAAAGGCAGGACATATTCTGGTTTAGCAGGACAAGGTTTTACAAAAACTCTATAATATCCTATCATTGCAGGTGTATGTTATCTATGTCACTTGGTCTGATGGATCAACCAATATCATTTATAGAAGATACAGTCGCTTCTTTGACTTCCAGGTAAGACTTTACATATACATACATGTACATGCAGCTTATCATAGATTATAAGAGGGGGTATCAGGAAAATATTTTTCTTCCTTCTCCACAAAAACATATGTTGTGGGTACTCATTAGAAGTGGCTCATTGAGGTGTCACTAATAAGTATCACAGCAAATTTATGGATTCTTAACTTTTCTTTAAGTCAAGCGCATAAGTGCCTTCCCCCCCCCCCCCACCCCCCCCCCCCCCACCCCCCCACCCCCCACACACACACCCACACATTTGTTGTTCAGCCTGCATAAAAGTTACCTTCAATCAGACCTGTTCAACTCCTCTGTAATCCAGGGCCCAGTTGTTCAAAGCGTCGTTAGCTTAACTAGCTCATTAAAGGTCATTTCGTTAACTGTTTTAGCGGATTCAATATACAATATTCTGATATTTTTTGCTGAAAAATGTGAGTAGCTTTTGCACTGCAAAAGCTACTCACATTTTTCCAGCAAAAAATTTCAGCATATTTGTGTATCATTCAGTGTAAATTTTAATGAATCGTTAACTAACACTGTCGTTATATTTGAACAACTGGGCCCAGCTTGTCTACTCTACATACAGCTACAGTACCAGAAAAACTTGGACAGAGACATACTGGCAGCCATTTCCCAAAAATATGACAACTTAACTGAATATATCTTTAACTTTCATAATTGTGAAAAAAGAAACACATTTTTAAATGAAACACTATAGGACATTTACATCACGAAAACATGCCTATATATTTTTGACCCCCTTAAACCCCACTTTTATATAGTAAAACTGGGGTTTACAGGGGTATTCATTATTTTTCTTGTTTCTGCTCAAAACATAGATTGTGGGTACTCGTTAGAACCGACTCGTCGAGGCGGTTCTAATGAGTACTCACATTCTATGTTTTGAGTAGAATCCTGAAAAATATCAGAATTTTTTATCTGAAAATTTTCATTTTTTGATGGTAAAATTTTCAGTATATTTGAATAGGCATGTTTTCGTAATGAACAGTTGTTCAGGGTATATAATACATCCAAGTATTGAATAGGTCTGTTATCATATTGCTGTTTTGACTGGGCGTTGCTGCTGCCCACAGATTTTCCCATTCACACACAGGCAAAATGTACATACTCCATACTCGATGATATGGAAAATGTATATGTCGCGAAAATCATGCTGAAGATGGACTAGATCAGGTAATACCTTTACTGTCCCGCCTGGTCAAAACAATGAAAAAATAATATGAGAAACAAACAGTTCCCTGTTTTAGAGTGTGTACGTACCTGCTTAGCGGTCGAGTGTTAACGATATCAATACATGAATGTGCCTTATAAAATTTATATTTTGCAGATGTAATAGAAATTAATATTTTTAATGATATTTTCTTCTTTGGAAAAGGGTGAGTTTTCATTATAGGGGAATTAAAGAAAACCTAGTAATGCTTTATTTGGGCGATTTTCGTATGTCGTATGTTGACGAATGGAGCAGTGAAATCAACTGAATCCGAGGTGCTCATGAAAACTATGTAATTGCTGCACAATTTGTTTCTTGTGGACAATAGTTTGTAGTTTTGTCTATACTGTGCGGCAGAAAATCTTTCAAGAACATGCTTCAAAAAACTGGTCAAAACAGAAATACCCACTGAACTGAAGACAAATTTCAAGATGGCGGATGTTTTTGATGGAAACTAATCCGTGTTGTGACATAGTCGTGACACAGGTTTCCCCCCCCTTACATATAGAGAGTCCCTTCATATATTCAGGTACATGACAGATTTTGGGGTGAAAAAAAAAAAAACTCTTCTAGTAAGGGTTTTTTTACCCCAAAATTTGTCATCTACCCTCAACATTAAATGGGAACATTAATTATGAGGCTTAGTTTCTGATAAGAAGATATTTCAGTATCAGTTATAACTCAAATTTTCAGGGGAAAATTTTATTTCTCATTTTTAGCTCACCCTAACTCAGAAGGCTCTGAATCAGCTATAGTGATCACTTACCATCCATTGTCCATGCATCCATCCATCACATCACGAAAACATGCCTAGTAAATTTTGACCCCCTTAAACCCCACTTTTATATGGTAATACTGGGGTTTACAGGGGTATACATTATTTTTCTTATTTTGCTAAAAAAAACAAAGATTGTGGGTACTCATTAGAACTGCCTCACTGAGGCAGTTCTAATGAGTACTCGCAATTTATGTTTTGAGCAGAAATATGAAAAATATCAGATTTTTTTTTATCTGAAAACTTTCCTATTTTGTTGGTTGTAAAATTTCCAATATATTTAAATAGGTGTATTTTCGTAATGAGTCCATATTTCCTAACAAAAGAAATGTTAAAATTGCTGCAACTTGTCTAGCAAGATGCCTGCTATGTCCATATATGGCCATATATGGTAAAAACCGTTAAACTCTACTTCTCCAAATACCCAGAATGCATTAAAAACTAACGGTTGGAACTTTCCAATTTAAATGATCAAAGCAGACTGATGATGATATTTTTGGATACACTAATAACCCTAAATATTGGAACAGACATCCTATGCAAACAGTACAGACCCATAGACAAATTGAAACAATTTGACATAAATTCACTAACTTAATGACAAACAACATCTGGCATGTGCTTAATTGATTACTTTTTTACATCAAAATAGTCTGGATAATATTCTGGCCCAGAGAGGGATAAAACTGTCAATAAAATTATTAAGAGCAAAATATATTTGCACCACATCATGAGAAAAAAGCTCTTATGATCTGTGCAGATATAAATGGCACAGATCAGCCTGTACATCTGCACTCTGATAGTCTGATCAAGGTCTTTGCTATCTGCCTACAAAAACCAATGGTCACTATAGAATATATTGAAGAACATACATGCTGATCAGATACTACAGACAACCAACCCTTTTTATATTGACACTCAATATGACAAAATTTGTTATCATGTCAATTTGACTGTCACGAAACCTTCGCCTTAGCAGTATAACAATTAGTCACAAATTATGCAAGAATATTGCATTTACACTTTAATAAAAATTTAAAGAAACATATGTTTTGGATATTTGTTAGAATTGAATTGCCTCAATGAGGCAATTCTAACAAGACTATCCAAAACATATGTTCTACAAGGAATAAGAACAAAACAAGACCTTACTTACATATCAATATGCTCATTAAGTATTCTGTACAACAGCAAATTTATTTTAATAGCAATGTCTTTGGGAACAAATGCTGTCATTGTAACGAGGGTTCTCTGTATTCAAAAATGTCATCTGCTCAGTGCTGCAATTGTGAGCAGTACTTTAAGGGTAAAGTGGGCGTGGTATAATAATTTATTCAGCATGGCAAGGGTTAAAGGGGAAATACAGTTTTACTACATTTCATTTCCTACCCCTATTGCTCTGAATAGTCTCACTACAGAATGCATGATGTTGTTTTCTAAATTTGAACATCACAACCATTTCACAACCTGATGATATGTCTAGAGGGTCTCCACAGTGTTGATC
The DNA here is from genome assembly GCA_964016985.1 of Anodontia alba. Lineage (NCBI taxonomy): Eukaryota > Metazoa > Mollusca > Bivalvia > Lucinida > Lucinidae > Anodontia > Anodontia alba. The sequence continues at coordinate 21,100,393 of OZ024821.1, forward strand.
TAGATAACAGGGCTGTTTTAGGGGCCATGTGGTCAGGATCTACTAGTTTGCTCAAGGATGCTTATCTGAAAATTTATAATGAATATCTTAACCCTTGTCCTGCTGAACCCGGATATACTCTGCCTTTGCAAACAGTGTAGATCCAGATCAGTTGGCTTCTGAAGAAGCCAACTGATCTGGATCTGCACTGTTTGCAATTAAGTATGTGAATTTATAGCAACAATCCGGACAAAGTAATCTGATTGGCTGAAAATTAGAAGTGGGTCCGTGGCATCTTAATTTTAATCAGCAGGACTAGGGTTAAGTATGTTAACCCTCAAAGTGTTCAGCAAAAATGTAGCAGATGGCATTCTAAATTTTTAAAATTATTTTTCGGAGAAAATAAGACTTGGCATTTCATATTAATCATCTGCTCACATAAAATGTTAAAGTTTTATTTTCTCTGAAAAGCAATAAAATAAATAAATAAATAAAAATGTCATCTGCTGCAGTTGTGAGCAGTACTTTAAGGGTAAAGCATCATTTTTCATTTGAGAAGTGATCTATAATGATTTATTTAGTAGACATTAATCTATTAAAATAATTTCAGGAATCCAGAGAAGATTTTTTTTTTTTTTACATAAAAAGTATGATAGTTTTTTTTTTGTTGTTTTTTTTTTTTCTCCAGAAAAACACAACAAAAAATGTTTTGGGGTATTGTTAATAAATGGTTCCATTAGATGATTATTGAGATGATTTCAATGGGTACCCATAATCTGTATTTTTAAACAGAAATTAAAATATAAAGCCAATAACCCTGCTTATTTGCTGAGCTGTTATTTGATTGATTTCATTTATATTCGATATGTAATGTTTTGGGAATCTGTACAAAAAATATTTATTTTCGTTTGAGAGTTTGACAGAGAATGTAATAAAGTGCTTTTTAAATAACTAAAATTCTCTGAAACTAATTTAGAAAATCAGTCATGAAAAGCAATCTGAACATCTGACATTTCTTGCAGATTTTTACTTTTGTTTTTCTTCTAAAATTCTGAAAATCTGTCTTCTTACAGATAAATGTAAACTGTAAAACTCTTTCGTGAAGACTGGGATTTTACATAGGTCCAGATAAAAGGTGGTAACCATAAACATATTTCTTATTTCTCGGCGAAAACATATGTTGTGGGTACTCATTAGAAGTACCTTGCTGAAGGGCTTCTAATGAGTACCCACAATATATGTTTTCATGGAGATATAAGAAAAATATCAGTACAAGTTGGTTAAAAAATGCCTTTTCTTAAAAAACACCTAACCTCGGGCTATGATTTTATAAAGCGTGGCTGTTGGTTGCAGTATTTATCCTAAGTATTGGGACAGACAGGCCTGAGCAAACATTGTAGACCCTGATCAGATGCCATTGAAAATGGCATCTGATCAGGGTCTGCACTGTTTGCCACTCATCCAGCAATTTTTAGATGCTTAAACAGATAGTAAATAGATCTGTTAAAATTTTAGGACAAGTATGGTAAGGGTTATGGGGTCCCAATATTTAGGGTCAGTATGGTAATGCTGTTAAGTCCAGAATGGATATTTATTATTATGTGCACAGGATGTTTTCGAAAAGGTTTCTGAAGTTAAAAATTTTGAGAATGTATGTAGTGAACCACCTCATTCAAGGGATATTTATTTATAACTATAACCATGTATGTAGAGCAATCTCTGTGTGTTTTTTGACATTAAGACAGTGTTTATTCATGAACCTGTTACTCATCATTGGTGGAATTGAGCAAAACCCTGGACCTGCTAAACAAAACAGAAATAATAGAAGACTTCATCGGCCTCATTTGCCACAGTGGTCCAGCTTGTCCAGACTTCATCGAAGTAGTTCTTACGATGTTAGCAGTTTACCATCTAGCTTTACTTCAGTTGCAGACGAATCAGGTATAACTCAACTTTTGACCAGTATGCAGGCACATGTGAACAGTAGTATGTCTTATATGCAAAAACAATTGACAGGGCTGAATGACAAAATTGATAATGTTACATCTGTTTGTAAAGAGCTACAACTTGAAACTGAAAAACTTAGAAATCAGAACAAAGAGATGCATAGAAAAATACAAATATTTGAGGCCAGGCTTGAATACATAGAACATACTGCAAAAGGAAATGAGGCAGATAAAACAACTCTGATCAGTGATAATGAGCTTATGAATAAAGAGATTGACTTTTCTGACTTGTATATATATGACTTTGTGGGTGAACAACTGAGACCAGCAAACTCTGGGGAAGAAGATGCAACTGTTAGTGACAGACTTGTTACAACTGGTACAGACACTGATGGGTTACAAAATGAAAAGAAAGATTACTCGTATCTCTTGGTTGAAAAATCAAAAGACACTGGCACAGCTGAAAGTAAAAAAGGAAAAATAGGTAATATGTTTGGTATTTTGAAAGATAAAAAGTCCCAACAGGAACATAAAACAGTAAATGGGAGTAATTATGTTAGAAGTAAAACAGAAGAAAGGGGCAAGTTATGCAGAACAGAAACCAAGACAGACTGGGTTCTTCCATTACTACATGATAAGAACAGGGATGATAAGTTTGATATAAGTCAGAAGGAAACTTCAAACCTTGTACTGAAGGATACAGAGAATTATGATGGTACAAGAATATCAGTCCAGATAAAAACCAAAGGCTGTATGGACTCAGATAAAGTTAATGGCCCACAATTTCTGGTTGATGGCAAACAATATAGTTCAGAAGAAACTGAATTGAAAGGAGAAAGTTTAGCTGTTGATAATGAAGACAAAAAAGATACAATGTACAGCAGAATTATGAAGAAAACTGCCAGATCTATTTGGCCTGATGAAGTTGTTAGCAGTGATGACTTTAAAGACTTTAAAGAGAATGATGACAGTGAGCTTTTAACAGAAGATTTAAATTATAGTGTTCCACTTCCAGTAGCTGTAGAGATTGATAACAGTTCAGGGTTGCAGAAAGATAACTTGTACAATTCTATCCCAGTGTATACTAGAAGAAACAGAAGGTTATCCTTGCCTATACTTCCCAGTTATACTTCACTAGTTAGGAAGTTTTCAGCCTCCAAGAGCAACAAATTCTTGACAAAGTCAAGCTGTGAAATGGGTGGCAAAAATTCATCTGCCAGTCTGTCTCGTTCTGTATCTTTTTCAGACAAGGTAGGCATTTTGTAGATTAGGAGAGGGTGGGGTGACTTGGGATGAAGATAGTAGTGGAGTAAATTAGATGCCCTTGTCTTGTAGCACAGTTTGTTGATGTTCTCATATGGGTTATAATCATCCCCTAAATAACTATGAGCCACGCCATGACAAAGTTTGCCTTGAGGGCAAAAGATAGGAGATGAGTAAAAAATCCAGATAAGCCATTTACCGTACTTAGTTATACTTCGGTGTATTCTACAATATGCAATGATTCTGTGAGTGGACAGCAATGGCCATGGTTAGACGGCATGGATGCTCAGTCTGATCAGGGCCTTCACTGTCCACATATGCCCGAAGGCAAATTTGATCATATATATGTGTGTGTTTGTAAATGACCTGGGCATTTGTGGACAGCAAAGGGCCCAGATCAGCCTGAGCAGCCTGAACAACCACACAGTCTGATCAGGGTTTTTTCTGTCTACTTCAGTACAGAATTATTGAGGATATATTTTGAGCATTGCAGTATTTAAGTCTTTAAGAGAATACAAATATTGACCGAGGCAATAGCCGAAGTCAATATTGGTATTCAGTGGTGGATATCAATTTCATATCTAATACCTCAGTAGTTAACAATTGTTTTATTATATAATTTGTCTTTTCTCTTGATAACTGTAGCAATAACAGTCAACAGCAGACCTCATTAATATAAAAAGTGTGCATAGACGTTGGTGTCACTACTGGCAACATCACTAAAAGTTGATATCTAATTTTAGAAACTAATATACACTGGAAGGTGCTCGCAAATCAGGATCTATGGACTGGGCCAAAGACGGCTCTGAGCCAATGAAAATCAGTCTGTTTATTAACATATCATAAATACTAGTGAACATTGCCATGCAGATATATATTCCTTGATGCATATAGTGGCATGATCTCAAGTTGTTACTTTACACAGCACTGTAATACTGTATTTACCCTAGATATTCACACACTATAACTCTTCACATTATTGTCCTAAAATCAGAGCAAATCCATTTTTACTAAAAACGGCGGATTGAATGGCAAACATTGTAGATCCTGATGCCGAATTCTGCAGCATCTGATCTGGATCTGCACTGTAATGGCAAACAGTGTAGATCCTGATCAGATGCCGCATTCTGCGGCATCTGATCTTGATCTGCACTGTTTGCTCAGGCCTAGCTGTCTGTACTCTTAGGGTAGATATTTAGCTGAATAATGTTTCATTATTTTTGCCAAAAAACATCAGTCTGGATGATACATGGCTGATTCTAATGAGATCATGGAACATATGTTAAGGGATACAGGTACATTAGGGTAGATATGGTATATTTGGATAGATATGGTACATTGGATAGATATGGTACATTAGGGTAGATATGGTACATTAGGGTAAATATGGTACATTAGGGTAGATATGGTACATCTGATGCCTGTAATGATTATTTTTGCTTACATCCTAAAACAAGCAATTGAAAATCAGAGCTCCAGATATAAACTGAATTTTAAGATAAAGATTATGGATTGTATTATTCTCTATTATGGATGTTATTTCTGTATCCCTTAACATATGTTCCATGATCTCATTAGAATCAGCCATGTGTCATCCAGACTGATGTTTTTTGGCAGAAATAATGAAACATTATTCAGCTAAATACTAAACATATTCAGGCAGATAGCATAGCTACAGATAAGGCGCTTTTTCATAAAAAAAATTATTGATATTTTTCTTGTTTCATTGCAAAGACATACACTGTGGTACTCATTAGAAGTGTCTCATTGAGGCATTTCTAATAAGTACCACAGTGTATGCTTTTGAGAAGAAATAAGAAAAATACTTTCTTGATACCCGTGGCAACAGATAAGGCGCTTTCTTCATCCGAAAAATGCTGATATCTTTCTTATTCCTCGACAAAAACATATATTGTGGGTACTCATTAGAAGTGCCTCACTGAGGCACTTCTAATGAGTACCCACAACATATGTTTTCGTCAAGAAATAAGAAAAATAATATGTGGACACCCACTCTTATCTGTAGCTATGATACCCATTCTTATCTAGAGCCATGAGATACTAAGTGTTTACTGCGGCTACCCTATTTATCTGTGGCTTTGTAAATACTGAGCCATCCAAGTGACACTTACAAACACTTAAGAATTGTTATTTTTCCCCTATTACACTTTCATATTCCATAATCAGGAAGTTTGATATTTAACCGGTATTTACAAGAGACTATTATTTTATTACAACATCTAAGATTTGTAAATCATAACCTGCTGAATTAAAATATTAGCATAGCTCCAGAGGAGAGAGGGTATCCACATAATATTTTTCTTATCACTCCACAAAAGCACATGCTGTGAATACTCATTAGAAGTGTCTCGGCAAGGTGCTTCTGATGAGTACCACAACATATATTTTTGTGGAGAAATAAGAAAAATATCAATACTTTTTGGTTGAAAAATATTTTATTACAACATCTAAGATACTGTATAGACAAAAACATAGATTGTGGGTACTCGTTAGAACTGCCTCATTGAGGCAGTTCTAACGAGTACCCACAATCTATGTTTTGAGCAGAAATATGAAAATATCAGAGTTTTTTTCATCTGAAAATTTTCAGTTTTTGGAGATAAAATTTTCTGTATATTTGAATAGGCGTGTTTTCGTAATGTCGAGGTGTTCATCTCATGACTGTATGGAGCTTCATTTCACATCATTCATTAACACCCTTCCATCATCCTGATGTACCTATAATAATGTTGAAAAGCACAAGAAACACCAAATCATACATATGGGAGGTAAATAATCCGCTAACCTATCTGAAAATATTTACCTCCCTTCTCAAGTGGCTACCATTAGGGGAAAGAATATCCTTCCACTGCATCTCCAAAGCTCCTAATAAGGTATTTTTATCAACCAAAATGTATTGATATTTTTTATTTCTCCATGGAAACATATTGTGGGTACTCATTAGAAGAGCCTTGTAGAGGCATTTCTAATAAGTACTGACAACATATGTTTTAGTGGAAAAATAATAAGAAGAATTCTTATCTAGATACTCCTTTTATCTGAAGGTTTGCTCTCACTTCTAAAAAGAGGGCAAATTCACCCTCCCTTAACTCTTATCGTGCTGAATAAATTAACCCTTGTTTTACTAAATAAATTAAGTTGCCACACCCACTTCTAATTTTCTGTTGATATTTGCTGATATAAATTCACTTATTGAATGGCAAACAGTGCAGATCCAGATCAGTTGGCTTCTTCAGAAGCCAACTGATCTGGATCAACACTGTTTGCAATTGTAGGGTATATCCGGGCTCAGCAGGATAAGGGTTAAGATGCCATGCCCACTTCCAATTTTCAGCCAATCAGATTACTTGATTCAAGTTGTTGATACAAATTTGCATACTTAATGACAAACAGTGCAGATGCAGATCAGAAGCCAACTGATCTGGATCTACACTCTTTGCAAAGGCAGGGCATATCCGGGACCAGGATTAATACATACAGAGAAAAGGAGGAAAAATTTTAACCATTCAGTTTTTTGTAGATTAATTAGTTTGAGTCATAAAATGCTTTCATATCAGTACTGCAAATAAGCTGGTTTAGACTATAATCAGAATGCTTTAGTTCATACCTGATTGTTCACCATGTGTATACTTCACTGAGGCGCTTCTAATGAGCATAATTATCTTTTCATGGAGAAGAAAGAAAAATATTTACCTGATACCCCCTTTTATCAGGAACTAGGTTTTTGATTCATTTTGATGTCACAGTGATATTGCAAGCTTTTTTTAATTGAGGAAAACATGGGAAAAAACTAGAATATTTCTCTACTATCATGTGTGGTTTTCTTGGCTGCTTTCTTTAAGTAGTAAATCTTGAAAAATAAACCCTATATACACCTGCCTCATGTATGCACATAATGTTTGTCAACACTTCGTTACTTTCAAAACATGCATGGGAAACATCTAAACTGGCTCCAGTCTCTGGTGACATTTTTTTTCCCTTACAGTTCCTTATAATTTTGTTTGGTAATCCACTGAAGTAAAACCAAACTGGTATCATAACTATAAAGGCTGGTCACTGGCCTTATCATAATCATGATATTATGTTGGTTTTATTTTGGTGGACTATCAAACAGGGCCCAGTTGTTCAAAGCTAATGACGTCGTTAGTTAACGATTCGTTTAAATTCAAATCGAATGATATGCAAATGTGCTGAAATTTTTTGCTGAAAAAATGTGAGTAGCTTTTGCAGTGCAAAAGCTACTCACATTTTTTCAGCAAAAAATATCAGAATATTGTGTATTGAATCCGCTAAAATAGTTAACGAAAAGACCCTTAACGAGCTCGTTAAGCTAACGACGCTTTGAACAACTGGGCTCTGAATTATAAGAAAACAATATTTAGTGACTGGGAGATGAGCCAGCCTAGGGAAACATCATATATTGTTGGTACTCTTCAGAAGCATCTCAATGAGGCACTTCTAATGAGCACCCATAAGGTATATTTTGATGAAGAACTGGAGAAAATTGCCCCAGAATTATCACCAAGTACTCCTTTACTTGTAGTCCAAGTCGTGTCTGCTCATGGGTATAAAAAGGACTGGCTGAGTGGCATTAACACTGTTTTCCTGATCAAACTACATGTACTCTTTTAGAAGCAATTAGGTCTTGGTTTTCATTGTGTTCAGACATCAGTGTCCAAAAACAGGGTAAATGCAGTAATTAACCCTTGTCCTGCTGAATAAATTAAGATGCCACGCCCTTTTCAAATTTTCAGCCAATCAGATTACTTGATCCAGATTGTTGATATAAATTCACATACTGAATGGCAAACAGTGTAGATCCAGATCAGTTGGCTTCTTAGAAGCCAACTGAACTGGATTTACACTGTTTGCAAAGGCAGGGTGTATCCAGGTTCAGCAGGACAAGGGACTTAATGACTTGATGTGTTTCAACTATTGGTTTTCAGTTACTCTGGCTGGCACACAGTAGGATTGCCATGAGTACTCGTCTTTGTTTATCATAGTGATTAATTTGATTTTTATGTTTTCTTTTTGTTGCATTGACTGAGTTAGGAGCCTTTATGTGAACCAAATTTTTATGTATTTCTGTATTAAGCGTAGCATCGGGACCCAGGTGAAGTTGGCTGGCTGTAAAAGTGCTTTAAACCCCCTCCTCCCTCCCCCACCTTCCATCTGGTGGTTTATTCTACTTACCGTTCTAAGGCAGTGGTCCCGGTGTTAGTTTTACTGTTTGTTGCTTTGTGGTTTATTCTGTGAGGGGATTTGTTTTAAGTCTTGCCTTGTGTTATTTTGTTCTTGTATTTTTCAGTCCTTTTAGCATTGCAATTACCTCGCTTAGGGAAGAGAGAGCTAATCTTAGTACTTTTCGTACGTTTGTTTGATTTGCACTTGTTTGGTCTTGTCTGTTTCCTCTTCCTCTCAAGTCTGGGATGGGCTGCAGCTTGTGATTGCGTCACTCCCTGGACTTTTCTCTTACCTTTTTTGCATTAATTATTTTCTTTACTATGTTTGACATAATTACCGCACATATCCTTATAGTGCATTCTCAAGAAACTTCTGAGTCTTTAGATTACCATCCTCTGTACTTCTCAATAAAAGTTTATGTTATGGGTATTCAATGCATTTGAATTACCTCAACTTGTTGAGGTAATTCAAATGTGCACCTAAAACATATACCTTTCACAAGAAAATTAGGATTAAAATATTGCACAAGCATCAATAAGTACTCCTCTCATAATTTTTTTTTCTGGTCTATCTTCTTAAGAGTGCCCTTACTAAGGGAATATTTTACTAATGATTTATTTGAAAAACCTGAGTCCACAGTGTGGTAATCAGGTTGAATAATTAATGTATTTGCTTTGACTTAAGTGTCAAAAATAATTTTTAGTCCAGCCAGTATAATTTATGTGTAAATTTATTAATTTCCAATTATATATCAGAGAAATACATATATAAGGTATATGTTGTTTTTTTTTTTTTTTTTGTTTTTTTTTTTTGTTTTTTTTTTTTTTTTGCTGGTAAATACCAATGTCTGACCACTTTTTCAGAAAGGACATTCCTATAGCCATCAATATTCATTTAGATGTCATTCCCCTGTTTAATAACTGCACTTTAATAATTTTTACCTCCAGATGAGAAGCTGATATGTTCTTATTTCATCTTGAAAATATATTGTAGTGTTACTCATTAGAAATACCCCATTTTGGCCCTTCTGATTAAGTCCCACAGCATATATTTTTTGTGGAGAAAAAAAGAAAATATCAGTTCCCTTAAAATGGCTGGAGGCATAGCTCCGAATAACAGGGGTGTCTGCTTAATATTTTTCTTATTTCTCCATGAAAACATGTGTTGTGGTACTCATTAGAAGGGCCTCCCTAATGAGTACCCACAACATATGTTTTTGAAGAGAAACAAGGAAATTATCTGTCCTTTTCCTTTGAAAAAAAAAGTTCCTATCTTGAGCTATGTGGAGATTTCAGTTAGCTATTACCTCAAGGAAACAGATTTTGTGGTAAGATGATGGATGACATTGCCTTATTAGTAACACTTCTTAATAGTTTCTCATGACCAATTGAAATCCGATAGCTTACTGGAGTGACGATGACCGACAGATTAATTACCTGAGAGGACAGTAAGTAATGATTGGTCATGTGGACTTTTGAAGTAGAAAAAAATAAACCAGAAAAATACTTTTGGATTATTTTCTTTGATAACATGATTGTATACTAAGATAGTTATGCAAATAGCTCAAGGTGTTTTGGGATTAGTAATTTTGATTTTGTTAACAAATTTATTGAACTTCATTAATATAGGGTGATTCTTACAGTTACATGATAAGGGTGATTGTTACAGTTACATAATTGGTACTTTTATACCCAATGAAATTAGGTAAGTTGCTAACTCAAACTTGAGATGTTTAATCTTTTTTTCTTGTTTCTCTCATACAAAATATCAATATTCGGACAGAGTTACCTTAGAAAATAGTATAAGTCTTAAACAAATAGCAGTCTGATCTGGGTCAGACAGCAGTGAGAAGCATCTGCATGGCTGAGCAGTTAGTGCTCCTGACTCAGGATCACAAGGTCCAGGGTTCAAATCCTAGAGACAGAACTGATGTTATAACTGATGGTGTTTCATTGCACAGAATCTTTCATTATCACCCCTTTAAAGGAATGGAAAATGCTGTCAGTCTGATAAAGGTCTGTACTTTTCAGACTCCAGCTGCAAGAACTGATATTTACAAGGGCTCATTCTTCCCTCAAACAATCAGAGATTGGAATGCCCTTCCAGATTCGATTATTACCTCTGCTGAAGGAGCAGAGGATGGTGTGGCTAGGTTTACCTCTCTGGTGAGATCTAGAGACTAACTTCTCATGTCACAGGTCCTGGTGAATGAATGTCATTAGACATGTCACCTGTAAAATTCTGATTCTGATTGTACTGATTGTGACTTTTGTGGTGTTATTGTAATATGAAACTGCCTTTGCAAAAATGCAATGGAATTAAATGGTTTAGTCTAGAATTTATTGGAACTAACTTTTTTGGGACTTTTAGGATTTCCACAAAATACCATTTAATTCTATTAATGGGATTATTTAGAATTTAATGGAATGTTAAATGGCATACGAGACTTTATGGTATTAATTGGCCTTACAGGTTCCACTTTTAACCCATAAAGCACCAAGAAAATCTGCATCTGAAAATGTTGTCTGCTGAGTATTCTTGCAGACTTTTCAAACCTATTTTTGCATACAGGCAAACAGTGTGGACCCTGATCAGACTGCTCCTAAAGGTTTGCAAAAATGACTTTTAAAATCACAAGCAGGTGACAAAGCAGACGACAATAGTTGTGATTGGTGCTTTAAGGGTTAATTCCAAAAAGTCACCAAAAGTTAAACCATTAAATCTTAAATAATCTAAATCTGTTTGAAATTGAAAGATCCAAATAATTCCATAAAATGACAGTATTCAAGGCCTTAAAATTTCAAACAGTAACAAAAAATTCCATTCCAGGCTCTCAAAGTGCCTGATCTGGATTCTGCCTCCTGTGGGACTCGAATCTGAGACCTTGTAAACCAAGATCACTAACCACTGGGCCACCTGGACACCTCTCAGTCAGACTAGAACTGTGTATGTTGAGCTGAGCACGCACTGTTCCCTTATGCTGTTTTGAATGTTCTTTTCCTTATGTTGGGGCCTAATAAATGTATAAGCCATGCCATGAGAAGAATCTGAGAATTTCATCATGAAAATTTGTAAAAATAAATAAAATGGCAGAAGGAGGCAATTTAATTGCTCCACCCCTGCTTCCTTTACAAATATAGTGATTTTCCTTGCCCAGAATGGATAAGGGAGATTATCAAATTACCATATTTACCCTAAGTATTTGGACCTCAACATCTTACCATACTTCTTCTAAAATTTGAATAAGTACAATTTACTACCCTATGTTGTGTCTAAAATTGGCTGGATGAGTGGCAAACAGTCTAGACCCTGATGAGATGCTGCATTCTGCATCTCATCTGGGTCTAGACTGTTTGCTCAGGCCCATCTGTCTGAATACATATACTGTAAATATGGTATATTCCTCAATGAAATGAGCTCTGTACTCCATAGTTTTATACTTCCTATTTTCAGAGTAAGCTCATGGAAATGTTTCCGGAAGAAGCAGGAACGCTTGACCCCAGGAAAAGAATAATTCCATTCTTACCTGGTAAGCTTTTATAACGTTTAGCATGCTGAGAAAAATTTGAGCAAGAGACAATTTGCATGAAACATCAAAGCCTATTTTCTTGGAAAATGTGTTTCATCAAATTGTCATCTGCTGAATTCCCCCATAGAGTGGTTAAGATTAAATAAAGCAGGTACCTTACTGTAGATAACATAGACAGTTCAGTACAGTGAGGCACTTCACACCCACAACATATATTTTCTTGGAAAAATAAGAAAAGGTATTGGTTCGGTTCTCTTTGGTTACAAAAGTGCTTTATCTGTAGATAAGATATTTTCTGTAAAACAAAGGGGAACAGAATGGTTTACATTTGCAGTATATTAATTAACCCTTGTCCTGCTGAATAAATTAAGATGCCACACCCATTTCTAATTTTCAGCCAATCAGATTACTTGATTAAGGTTGTTGATATAGATTCACATACTGAATGGCAAACAGTGCAGATCCAGATCAGTTGGCTTCTTCAGAAGCCAACTGATCTGGATCTACACTGTTTGCAAAGGCAGGGTATATCCGGGTTCAGCAGGACAAGGGTTAAATGTCCGAAAATCAAAATAATATACATTATTACCTTTGGCTGATGAAATTAGTTTGAGCACTTTTTGAGTTATCATTTTTTGGATAGGTTTAAAAGTAAACAGTTATATCTCTTATAAGAGTTTGATATAATGAGACAACATTCTTATAGTACAGTTACGAGGGGAGTTCAATAAGTTCGTAGAACTCGGTATTTTTCTATACAATTCAAGATTTCTTTTTTCATTTTTGTACAGTGTAAACCTTTGTCAGTTGTCAGCCATATACATCAAGTCATGTACCTTGCCGCCTGTATAATGGCTTGTAGTGTCAACCCTCTTTATACCAACACTCGATACAACTACAAAATTCGTTATAGTGATAATTTGAATGCCACGAAACATTCGCTGAAGAGGTGACAGTTAATAAGAAATTATACAAAAACATTGCGTAATATCTTCAAACAATATATGTTTTGGATATTTGTTAGAATTGCCTCATAGAGGTGATTCTAACAAATATCCAAAACATATGTTCTTTGAGGAAATAAGAATAAAACATGGCCCTTCTTACATATCATTCTGTCCATTAAGGACTCTTTAGAACAGCAAATTCATTATAATGGCAACATTTTTGTGAGAGTTCACTGTGTAACATTCACTTGTTTTACCCCCTTTGTATTTTGCTTAGACATCACTGATCAATTCACACTAAATGATGTTCAGTCAAGCTATCAGCCATATATCCCAGTTAAAATAGGATAATTGCAAACAATGGAGCCTTATGCAAAAAAAGTAATTTTAATTGAGACCTTAGCTGATAAACTATGTTTGAAAACAGTGAATGACCAAATTTGACAATAAGGATGCTATTTTCTATTTCCTGGTTCCCCGTATTTTATTGTGCTTGCAAAATTTGAGTTGTTTGTCACAGTTCACAGTGTGTCAGCAACTTCTTGTCGGGATAGACATTAAAAACCAGTATGCAAACAAATTGCAGTCAGTTTTTCCTCAAGTTTAGTAAAACATCAACAAACATTTTTAATTTTATTTTATTTATTTTTTTTTGCTTTTGGAAAATTCGGGATCCATTGGCCGTTTAGCGATATACTGGATTTTGCGAAATAATTGATCGCGATGTATTGGATCTACAGTACTAGTGTGCATGGTTAATGGCCACATGATCCTTTGCTATTTACATATGCTATAACAGCTCTGCTTCCATGAATCGAGGGTTGAGCGCAAGACTATTGTAACTCAAACATATTTTTGAAACCCTTGTTTAGGGGCAACTTGGACCCCTTTGTAAACAATGCAAATTTAGGTGCCATTGCTCATACGAGCAATGGCACCTGAATTTTCATTGTTTACAGAAAGAAATGTTGTAATCTTCATAACGCCTTCATGGTGAGGAGATTAGGTTTGGGGAAAAACAACCATCTGACTTACACTAGTCTTGCGCTCAACCCTCGGAATGTGGCTTATCTTTTTTATGATAATTCAGAATTATCAAGAAATTCACCTCCATAATAAGACAACTAACTAATACTATTGTTGACCTCTTCAGACTTTATTATGTGGATGTACCATACTCTGTTATCTTTATGGCAATTGTAAATGTTACAATTACTTAAGGGTACTGGTTACACATTGTAGATTTTCTACCATTTTTACAAGGGAGACAACGTTTGCAACGTCCTGCTTGCATTCCTGCATGCAAATCCCTTCTGAAAAAGGTGTACTTTAAAAGGAAAGAATTTGTTCCAGAGGGGAGCAAATGCTTTTAGTTTGAAACAGACCCTTATTTCACAAGGGAGCCAAAAATATGTTAACTGAGTTGCCACCCTGAAAGTGTATTTGTTTCACTTAAAGAACCAAAATAATGCAGTTTAATTGCATCAAGGGATTGTGGGAGGAAAAACCTTGTGACATTAAACAAACTGCCTGAAGGTTTATGTTTAGAGTTTTGTATAAATGTTTACTGCACTCTGGTAAGATTCAGCAGACGATGATTGATATTTGTTTTCCTAGAAAATAGGCTTTGATATTTCATGCAAATTGTCTCCTAAAGAGACAATGTGCATGAAATGTCAAAACCTGTTCTCTGGGAAAAATAAGAAAACTATTTAAAAATGTTGTCTGCTGAAATTTTTACCCAGAATGTTAGGCATTTAAGTATAAGGTTTAGCTTATGTGGTACTTATGACAAAATAATCAGAGAACGAGTAATACTTCTGTATCGCCTGAAAGGCAGATCTTACCCTAGTCCTACTGAACCAGGATATGTATGCCCTGTCTTTGCAGACATTGTAGATCCAGATCAGTTGGCTTCTGAAGAAGCCAACTGATCTGGATCTGCACTGTTTGCCATTCAGAATGTGAATTTATATCAGCAATCTGGATCAAGTAATCTGATTGGCTGAAAAATGGAAGTGGGTGTGGCATCTTAATTTATTTAGCATGACAAGGGTTAAAATATTACCCTAAGTATTGGGACTTCTTAGCGTTTGAAGAGCTCCAATTTATTACCTGTTGATCTCTCTGCGAAATTGTTGGATGAGTGCCAATAGTTTAGACCCAGATCAGATACTCGATTCTGCAGCGTCTGATCTGCATCTATACTGTTAGCTCAGGCCTGTCTATCCCAATTTTTAGGGTAATATATACCAACAATACTTTTGTGTCAATCCTATGAGCCACATCCTATGTTGACATT
Organism: Anodontia alba; assembly: GCA_964016985.1. NCBI lineage: Eukaryota > Metazoa > Mollusca > Bivalvia > Lucinida > Lucinidae > Anodontia > Anodontia alba. The sequence continues at coordinate 21,115,564 of OZ024821.1, forward strand.
CTGTATTTAAGTGGTACAAAAATGTTTCTGAAAAAAAAGTGCACTATAAGATCTTTACAAAATAGTTCATTTTAAGATGGTTTTGGATGTAAGACAGTTTAAAGGTGGAACCCAAAAGTGTTGTTTCCAAACAAAAATGTACAGATAATATAGAAAAATGACCATTTATGGTCATTTTTCTATATGATCTATACATTTTTGTTTGGATAATATAGAAAAGGAAGTGTCTCCTGACAATGGGCTGTCAGGAGCATTTTAGCTGGCTGTCACTAGACCTAAAATGCTCCTGACAGCTGGCTGTCAGGCGACCTCGCCTATAGAAAAATGATCATTTATAGTCTTTTTTTCTGTATAATCTATACATTTTTGTTTGGATACAACGCAGTTGCTTAGCTAACATAGTTTTTGCTTTGGATCCCAGCAATAGTGTTATAAAGAAGTTGTGATGTGTCTAACATATTACACTTAGACATAACATCAATGGCATATAAACATTGTCAGGGTGAGTATTTTGGGTCAGCAGTCAGATTTTCTTATTTCTTTTAACCCATTTATGCCTTGCATTCCTTAAAAGATACATTGGCGAACAGTGTACACCCTGATCAGGTACCATGTTCTCAGGCATCTGCTCAGGGTCTACATTGTTTACATTATTTAAATACAGGAATTTCTTTGAATAATGGTAATAATAAAAACAAGCCATCTACCCCTTCTGTTGGAAATGTACCAATCGTAAGAGTTGAAATAGCAGCAATTTCTCTGACCATTTGGCATAAATGGGTTAAATTTTCATATGTTTGCATTCTTTTGAAAACTTCTAGTTATTTATATGTATTATTTCTGTTGATTTTACCTGATCCTGATGTTTTTGTAAGCCATTTTTATTTCTTCCACTGTTATTACATATGGTAAATGTCCTAACATTTCAAACACTATATTCCATTCTTTTTTTGATTAAAATTTTGCTTTTTATGCAATTATTTCTTATAATACTTAGTGGAATGGTAAACAGTGTCGACCCTGATCAGACTGCAGTCTGAGAAGTTTGGTGTACAAATTTTTAGGACATTTTCCATAACCCTGATTCTGCTCATCCAAGGTTTGCCCTCCCTTTGCAGGCAGTGTAAATCCAGGGCCCAGTTGTTCAAAACTAACTATGTCGTTAGTTAACGATTCGTTAAAATTTACATCTAGTGATACACAAATATGCTGAGGTTTTTTGCTGAAAAATGTGAGTAGCTTAAGCTACTCGCATTTTTTCAGCAAAAAATATCAGAATATTGTATATTGAATCTGCTAAAACAGTTAGCGAAATGACCCTTAACAAGCTCTTTAAGCTAACGACGCTTTGAACAACTGGGCCCAGATCATTTGGCTTCTGAAGAGGGCTTCTGAAGATGCCAACTGATCTTGAACTGCACTGTTTGTCATTCAGTATGTAAATTTTTATCAACAACCTGGATCATGTAATCTGATTGGCTGACAGTCAGAGGTGGGTGTGGCATCTTAATTTATTCAGCATGACAAGTGTTAATTTTTGCAGACACCATATTTGCCCTAAGTATTGTGACAGACATGCCTGAACAAACAGTGCAGACCCAGACACCTCAGAATGTGAGGTCTGATCAGGTATGCCACTCATCCAGCATTCCATAGGGCTTGACATTAGAAAAATTTATGTTAAAGTTTTTAGACAAAGCATGATTCAGGCAAGCTACACTATCCTACATCAGCTTTTATTACATATATGCTGTAAACTCTAAGTAATTGATTGATCAAGTGATGTTTTACTTTATTTTTATATTTAGGCAAGAAGTTTTTCGGTAGAAGTCACATTAGGGAAGTAGCCGTCAAAAGGATGCATTCAATTGCAGAATACTGCAAGGTAAGTTTAAAGGAACTGGACACATTTCAAGGGAGGTAACTCAGTCAGCTTTGTTTTTATCTCCCTTCTGAAAAGGGGTCTAATCTAAAAGGGGAGCAAATTCTTTCCTTTTAGAGTAGACCCTTCTGAGAAATGAAGGACTCAGAATGCAAGAAAGAAAACAAGAAGTCACAAAAGTTGTCTCCCTTGTAAAAAATGGTTAAAAAATCTGGTGTATTGATCAGTCACCCTAATGGAGAGGCGCTGTGGTAAAAACATATTTGTCTATATTCATTTTTTGTAGCCAGCCTTGGTGGCGCAGTTGGATGGATGGGCATCCAGTGATCAGGAGGTTGCGGGTTCAATAGCCCACTGGGTGGGCAACATTCTTTTGTGGAGATTGATTATGAAATACTTTCTGTGGTCATTCTTTCCTTTGTGCTGAATCAAGAATGGCAGTTGTCAGTTTCTGGGGAAAGAATTTGCTCAACTACTGGTTAACTTCTTAGAGGACTAAGTGTCTAGTAAAAGTGTTTAGGTAGACTGGCTGTGCTCATCATGACCCCATTGGTTTGAGTGGGCCGTAAAACCTCAACACAAACAAAACCTTATATTTGGTGTGTTTACAGTCAATAATAAATATAAGCTGTCCAATGTGGAAATGTGCATGCAATAAAACTTCAATGACTCAAACACTGATGACGTGTTTACCATGGCAGATTCAAACTCATTTCTGAATCCCTAGAAAATTCTTCCCACAGTGAGATCTTTTCTTCTTTTATCATGAAAGTGTATGTTGTGTGTACTCATTAAAATTGCCCCATTAAGATGATTCTGATGAGAATACTCATCATTATTTTGTAGAAGATAGAAAAGACATCTCTAAATTATCCCCATTTGTTTCCTAACCTATTTTCTTGGAAAAATGAAAAAAATATTCAGAACCTCATTTGCTGAAATTATTACCCAGCCTGATGTGATAAATGGGCCACACCATGCAAAACTGTATCTTCGATCATATGGGGACAGCAAAGGCCCTGATCAGACTGCGCCTCGATGCAGTCTGATCAGGGCCTTCACTGTCCACTAACAGAATCATTGGATAATACAGAATATATAAATGGAAAGCAAAGGCCAGGATGATACTTTGCACATGCAAGTGCAGGATGATCTGAATCAGTGCACTTTGCACATATTTGAAGGCACTTTTTAGCTTGGCGCAACCCAAATGTCTACTGTATATCAGTTGTGTAAAATTCCACTCGCCAGCTCGCATTTGTGAGTAAAATTTAGGGCAAAGCAAGTGAGATTTTCTTCCTTTTTTTTTTTTCAATTTTATACCTTGCCACATGATAGTGTCGGAGTATTATGGTTTCACATTGGACATCTGTGTGTCCATCCATCCATCCGTCTGTCAGTCGTACGTCTGTCCATCCGTATTTCATTTCCAGATGAGAACTTGAGTAAACATCAATGGATTTTCACCAAACTTGGTGTGTGCATTGATATTGTGGAGATCTGCTTTGGGATAGCTAATGGCCAAATTTCATCAAATTTTGACGGAGTTACTTGCCCCAGACAAGCCCAATTTTCGTTTCCGGATGATAACTTGAGTCAACTTCAATGGATTTTCACCAAACTTGGTGTGTGCATTGATATTGAGGAGATCTGGTTTGGGGTTGCTAATGGGTAAATTTCGTCAAATTTTGACGGAGTTGTCTGTCCATATTTTTGTTTCCCGGCAATAACTTGAGTAAATGTGAAGGGATTTTAACCAAACTTGATACATGCATTGATATGAAGGAGATCTGGTCTAGGATTGCTAATGGGCAAATTTCGTCAATGTTTGACAGAGTTATCTGCCCACGACGCGATTGGCAGGGTATTGTAGTTTAACGTTTTTATTAGCATCTAAATGAAATCTTAAGACTATACGGGCAAATAAGTTTTGAGGGAATTTTACACCTCTGTATATGCAGCAAATGATGGAAGGGCTTGTTGTGTAAGTTCCACTGCAGCTTTATTTTCATAAATTTTAAGCATTTACTGTGCAAGTAAAGTATGTTGCGGTGGACCCTTCTTCCTGATCTTGAAGATATCTGCCATTTTCCCATGAAGTAAACATGATATTAATTTTCAGGTTAAGCTACATCCTTATGTGAATTTGAATAAAATTTATGTGAATTTGGGTAAAATTTTCAGCAGATGACATTTTGAAATATTTTTTTTCTATTTTTCCCAGGAAACAGGCTCCAATGGAGAGAGTTTGCATGAAATGCCAAATCCTCTTTTCTGGGAAAATAAGGAAAATGTCATCAGTTTATCATCTGCTGACTTTGCCCAGTAAGTGGTAAAGGTCAAAGGAAGTATTGCAACACAGGAAAAATGTACATTATGTCATAAGCAATCAGTGAAAGCTCAGATCAGGCTGCATCTATGCAGCCATATCAGATCAGGTTCTTCTCTGTTCATCAATACATTCTACATTAACAAACAATTCTCATAGCTCCAGATAAGAGGGGGTATCCAGATAATATTTTTCTTATTTCTTCAAGAAAACAAATGTTGTGGGTACACATTAGAAGCGCCTTGAAAAATAAAAACAAAATTTTACAATGTTGTCTGCTACAAATTTTGCTTGGCACTTTAAGGGTCATCCTTGGTAACCCAGATGTGAACCATTACGTTTCACTTCATTCATCACCCCTGGGACAACTGACTGACGAAACGTCGTTTTCTATGAATATTCAAAACACCGGGGAATACCTCAATAGCCAATCAAAATGTCGATAACATAGCACTACTCTCTTGTGCGGAAGATTCATTTTTCTTCTTCCGTTACTAAAAATAACAGATTAAAACCCGATAAACGTTTTCGTCAACAATTGATACCAAGCCTGGATTGCAACGAACGATATGATTGGATATCTGCAAAACAAACATAGAACGATGACGTTATTTGTGGGAGTACGCAAGATAAAAATAGACTAAAATTTCTCATGGAAATACTGAAATCACCAATCAGATGTTCTCATTAATAATTCATGAGGACGAGGAAACTTAAGCGAGTTGTCCCAGGGGTGAAGAATGAAGTGTAACGTAATGGGTCACACCTGGGTTACTGAGGATGTTTAAGGGTTAAAAAAAAAATCATGGATATTGTCAATACACCCCAGAAGCACCTTACCGAGGCACTAAAATGAGTACCACAACATACGTTTTTTGTGGAAAAATAAGAAAATATCAATAATTTGAAAAAAAAGGAAGTGCCTTATCTGCAGCTGTGATTCTATAAACAGAGCAAGGGCCCAACTCAGAATGCTTGGCTGCACAGTCTGATCTGGTTCTTCAATATGTATATTGAGAGTTGGTTTGTTTAACCCATTTATGCCCAGTAGACTCTCTTACCTCACCTTTTTGGACTGTTCATTTCCAGTAGAAGAGGTGTCTGGGTAGTTTTTATTTTTTACCATGTTTTATAAAAATTCCTGTCCTTAATGCAAACAGTGTAGATCCTGATCAGACACCGCATTCTGTGTCGTCTGATCTGGGTCTACATAGTTTGCCAATGTCCCTTTTATGGGAAGTGAGGCTTAAATCAGTTAATTCCATAACCTGCTGATTTTTTTTTATTAGCAGGTGGCATTGTTAGAGGAATTAACACACTGTCAGGGGAGATAACTCTGTTAGAATTGTTTTTGCCTCATTCTGAAAAGGGGTCTACTTTAAAAGGAAAGAATTTAAATTCTTTCTGTATAGAGTAGATCCCTTTTCAGAAGGAGTGAAAGTGTGGAAAATCTACTAAGTGTATACAGTCCCCTAAAACTATTTACCAATTTTTCCTTGTTATTTCAGAAAAAAAATTATTTCCTCTGGAGGCATTTAAAAGAAAATGTCAAGTCTTACTAAGTAAAAAATGACCTTTTCAGCCTTTAAGGCCAAAACAGATACTATGCAAACAGTGTAGATTCAGATGAGATGGCTCGTAATGAGCCGTCTCATCAGGATCTATACTGTTTGCTATTTTGAATTTGAGTTTAAACTAAACTTCCTATTTGCATCAGTGGACATGTCCAAATTCAAGGATGGAAGAGTTCACTTCAAAACTTGGGGATGAAATGTTTAAGAAAAATATCACTCATTGTTTGTCATCTGCTAATTTTGTCATGAGCATGTTTAAATAAGGAAGAATTTCTGAAAAGGAAGGAAGTTTTTATTTTTTTACCGGTTGATTTATTTTCCTTGAGTTTCTATCTGAACGTGTATGAAGATGAGGATAAACGAACAAGTACTTTATAATTGTTTGAATGCCTTTGATTGAAGATAGGATATGATGATACCGTAAGTATTCTGACGAGGGCACCTGAGCAAAGAGTGTTGACTAGTTGACGATGTATCAAGGGGACTAGATATACTTGGTTATTTTTCTGCCATGTTTTAACCCTTGTCCTGCTGAATAAGTCAAGATGTCACGCCCATTTCTAATTGCCGCCAATCAGATTACTTGATCAAGGTTGTTGATACAAATTCACATACTAAAATGGCAAACAGTGCTGATCCAGATCAGTTGGCTTCTTCAGAAGCCAACTGATCTGGATCTAGACTGTTCGCAAAGGTAGGACACATCCAGGTTCAGCAGGACAAAGGTTAACAAGGGAGAGTTCCTGTTTGCCCCCACATCAAATCATTCCTTCTGAAAAGGGGTCTAATCTAAAGGAAAGAATTTGCTCCCTTTTAAGAGTAGACCCCTTTTCAGAAGGGAGACAAAAACAGTTGTTAAAGAGTTACTTATCTTTCTGGCAAAAGAATGTGCACCAGTAGTGGTTAATTAACCGCTTAAAGGACTAAGCCTGCCCAGGAAAAATTGTGGTTTGGTAAACTGACCGGCTTGACATGACCTTAAATAGTTGACTGGACTGTTAAACTCCAACCCACCCAATATGAAAGTGTATCATCCCACTTTATGTTTGATCAGTCATCAGTCATTTACAGTCTGATTTTCATCAATCAATCTCATTTTCCATGATTGATTATTCACTTGCCTTTTAGTACATGTATTGCTTTATTAGAAGAACAAATGGAAACATTTTATTGAACAGTTTTTCTTCTCCATTCCTTCAAAAAAGTTTTCCTTCTAGTTAATTCTTCTGTCTAAGCACTGACCCTTAGATAGGTGTATCAGTGCAATGGTGTATACATGTATATATGATACAGGAATGTTCATGGTGAAGGCAAAATCTAAAAGAACTGTTAATAGCAGTGCAGTCAAGATCATCCCATGAAGCATCTGCGTTAGTGGTTAACCCATTTTTGTCGGGGAACCCCCAAAAGAGTATTTGGCAAACAATGCAGACCCAGATCAGATGTCACAGAACACAGTATCTGATCAGGGTCTACACTGTTTGCATTAAATACAGGAATTTCTATAAAGCATAGTACATACCGATAGCTTCAAATAAGGCACTTTTTTCAACCAAAACATGTTAATATTTTTTCTCATTTCTTCGTGAAAACATAAATTGTGGCATTCATTAGAAGCATCTTGGGGAGACGCTTCTAATGAGTACCCACAGCATATGTTTTCATGAAGAAATAAAAAAAATAAATTCCTGATACCCCTTCTTATCTGGAGTTATGATAGTAATACTAAAAACTGACAGAACATCCTGCTTTTGAAAATGGACTGCTCCAAATAGTTGAAAGAAGAGTCCACTCGACATAAAGGTGTTAATGCTTCTGTCGTCTTGGGTTCAGCAGTCTTGGGCTCACTGGTCAATCTCTTACCTGAAATAGTCATTGGAATCTATTTTTCTTTCAGCAACTTGTGGAACTGCCAAAGAAAATCTCCCAGAGTAAGGAAGTTGTGGAATTCTTTGAGCTGGAACCAGATGATATAGACCCGCCCAAAGAGTAAGTTTACTGATTAGCATCCAGGGCCCAGTTGTTCAAAGCTAACGATGTCGTTAGTTAACGATTCATTAAATTTTACATCAAGCGGTACGCAAATATGCTGAAATTTTTTGCTGAAAAATGTGAGTAGCTTTTGCAGTGCAAAAGCTACTCACATTTTTTCAGCAAAAAATATCAGAATACACTGTAGATCCAATATATCGCGGTGCTTGGGGTCCAAGTTCCGCTACCGCGATATATCCGGATCGCGATATAAGCTGGGGTGGTAGTTTGCTGAGACGCCGCTAATCAATCAACACCAAACGGCTGTCAGTAAAGCTATCGGCCACATTACATCAGTATGGTAAGTTTAGAATTACTCAATGGCAGTATTTACACTGGGAGATTATGTCTACCAATTAACTTTAATCGAGACTAGCTGATAAACGACGTTTAAAATCATTTGTTCGCGGAAATGTCAAGCGAGGACGCCATTTTGGATGAAGGGGGGCAACTCGCATATCCTAAGGATAGAATAGAATAGAATATCACGGACTTTTGCTGAGGCAATTCGGGTTGCTTCCCTTCGCTTCTTTCGTCTGCTGCGGGCCCAAAAACTATTCTATTTATCTTTTGATCTTTTTAATTCTTTCATACTTTATTTATTTTTATTTGTTAAATTATTACTTGCTGGGAAAGTGTAAAGTGGGAGGGCTACGAACTGGGTGTTTAGGACAGATAGGCAACATCATAAGGCTACTCTTTTCTTATTATTTGTTGGTCCTGAAAAGGACCGTTTTCGTCTGCGGGGGCAGAATTAGGGCCTAATTTCTAAAGAAAAAATCTGTCAGCATTGTCTGTCTGCAGGATTATGACAAGTGCGGCGATTAATATTAATTGATTGCCAATTATTATCAATCTGTGTACTGATTGACACTAATTGGATTGTTTGGTCATAATGCGTGACGCGATTTCGCGTTTGGATATGCGCGAAAAATCAATACCGCAACGAATTACAGTCATTTTTTTTTTTTTTTTTTTTTTTTTTTCAAATTAAGTAAAAAAAAAAATTTACTTATTTTTTTTTTTTTTTTATGGTCATGGTAAATTTGGGGTCCACGGACGATTCGTGATATACTGGATATCGCGAAATAACGGACCGCGATGTATTGGATCTCCAGTGTACTGTGTATTGAATCCGCTAAAGCAGTTAACATAATGACCTTTAACGAGCTCGTTAAGCTAATGACACTTTGAACAACTGGGCCTAGATTTATTGTATTTATGGTAAATGTTTGGACTTCTTTCCAGACTTGCCATAAAATTTTGGCAGTTCGATTTTACTACCTGTTTATATGTCTAAAAAACTGCTAAATGACTAGCAAACAGGGTAGACTCTGATCAGATGCCACAACCTGTGGCATCTGATCAGGGTCTACCCTGTTTGCTCAGGCCTGTCTGTCCATCAGAATATTTATGAGCCGGCCTCTGTGGCTCAGTTGGATGCGCCGTCTGACTGGAGACCAGGAGGTCGGGGGTTCAACCCCCGCCGAGGTCGGCAACATTCTTTCGTGGAGATTGATCGTGAAATATTTTCTACGGTCATTCTCTCCCTTCAGCTGATTCAAGAAGGGCAGTTGTCAGTTTCTGGCGAAAGAATGTGCACAATACTGGTTAACCGCTTAGAGGATTAAGCCTGCCCAGTAAAAGTGTGGTTAGGTAAACTGACCACACTCGACATGGTCCCATTGGGTTGACTGGGCCGTAAAACCTCAACACAAAATAAAACAAAAGAATATTTATTAGAGTAAGTACAGGACCAAAAAAATTGTGAGCCACAAGATGGGCTGTGTTAAGTTAAAACTGTCTTGTTTGAGGACAGGTAGACAGTAACAGTCCAGATCAGCACGTGTATCTGCACAAACTGATCATGCATATCCATGTTGGATCAGGGCCTTTACTGTCCGCTTACAGAACCATTGGATACTGGAGAGTGTATCAGTGAAGGGCAAAGGCCCTAGTGAGAAGGTTCAGATGCATAGGCTAATTTGATTATGTCGAGGGTTGAGCGCAAGACTATGGTAACTCAAACATATTTTTGAAACCCTTGTTTAGGGGCAACTTGGACCCCTTTGTAAACAATGCAAATTTAGGTGCCATTGCTCATACGAGCAATGGCACCTAAATTTTCATTGTTTACAGAAAGAAATGTTGTAATCTTCATAACGCCTTCATGGTGAGGAGATTAGGTTTGGGGAAAAACAACCATCTGACTTACGCCAGTCTTGCGCTCAACCCTCAATGTGCATTTTTGTATGCTTGAAAACATTATAACCAGTGCTTACACTAACATTAAAAAAATAGGAAGTCCCGGAACTTCATAGCATTTTTGTCTTGAAGTACAGCTGAACTTAAAATTTCACATTTTACCATCATTTATATGAATATGTCAATTTCTTCTATTTTGAGGGACTGAAATATGATATAAATGCTATATAAAATAATAGTTTAGAATAAATCTGCTAAACGTTACAAATGGCAATATATGTTTTAAAGTTAGAGGTTCTGACTTCCAAGACCAGAGCAGTTTCTGGGAGTCTCTGACTCCAGGACTGTTTAACTTGATATTGCCAATTTGAATAATGCTAGCTCTGTTTAACTTGAGATTGCCAGTCTGAACATTATGCACAACTGATAATCTGGACCCAGTTGTTCAAAGCTAACGACATCATTAGTTAACGATTCATTAAAATTTACATCAAGTGATACACAAATGTGCTGAAATTTTTTGCTGAAAAAATGTGAGTAGCTTTTGCAGTGCAAAAGCTACTCACATTTTTTCAGCAAAAAATATCAGAATATTGTATATTGAATCGGTTAAAACAGTTAACGAAATGACCCTTAACGAGATTGTTAAGCTAACAATGCTTTGAACAACTGGGCCCTGGTATGATGATGGTAGAGTGGGGGTAAGGGCCTGCCATACTTGCAGCTGGTGGGGAAGGAGGCATATTAATATTTCTTCTGTATTCGACTTGATCCTCCTCAATTGCTTTCTTGCCTCTCAGGGAGTGGTTGGGTGAGGCGAAGGTGTCCTGTAGTTTTTGTCACCGGGGCGCCCCACTGATATTGGCTTACAGTTGGGCAAGGCCTGCTGTCCTTGCAGCAGGTAAGGGTAGAGGGTGAATGTTGTTATTTCTTCTGTTCCTTCACTTCCTTTCACTTCCCTCTTTCTTCCCTATCCCTCTCTTTCATCTCCTCTACTATCTTTTCTATCTCTTTTCTCCCTTTCTCTGGGAGATGACACAAAATGACCCACAAGGGTTGACATGTCGTTAAACCCCAGCACAATCAACCTCTTGCCTCTCAACTACTATCAGGCTCACTTCTATCCCTTTACTCCCTTTCTCTGCAGGAGTTCCATTAAGCGGCAGGAAAAGGGGATTTTTCCCTTCTACTGAGGCAGTTTTCCCCTGCTACTTTTGACAAATTTGCATTGGTTTTACCGAAATGACCCTAAGTATTTGGCAGGATAGGCCTTTGCAAACAGTGTAGACCCAGATCACATGCCACAGAACACGGCATCTGATCAGGGTCTACACTGTTTCCCATACATACAGCAATATTTTAGACACATTAAGAGGTAGTAGAATGGATTTCTTATGGGGTAGTTGGGTGTAGGGAAGGTGTCGTGTATCTTAGGTCACCGGGGCGTCCAACTGATATTGGCTTCCAGCTGGGCAAGGTCTGCTATCCTTGTAGCAGGTAAGGGTAGAGGGGGAATGTTTTTATTTCGTCTGTTTCTTCACTTTCATTCCCATCATCTATTTCTTCACTTTCATTCCCATTCCTCTTTCTTTGGCGGGCTCCTGTAGCCTAGTGGATAGGAGAGTTGACTCTTTATCCATTAGGTTCCTCATCGCTGTGGTTTGAGCCTGGCTCGGGTTACATGTGGGAAAGCCAAATTCTGTTTACGGTCAGGTGGTTTTTCCCCAGGTTCTCCAGTTTTCGCCCACCTTTGATGAATGATCGGCTTGATATAAGTGAAATATTCTTGAAAGGGCTGTAAAACCCAAATCAAAAAATCCTCTTTCTTCCCTGTCCCGCTCTTTCATCTCCTCTACTATTCTGTCTCTTTTCTCCCTTTCTCTGGGAGACAACACCAAATAACCCTCAAGGGTTGATGTGTTGTTAGACCCCAAAACAGTCAATCAATGGACTTCTTAAAAATTTAGGAAAAGTAAGGTAAGATGTCCGAATTCTTAGGGTAAATACAATATTTATAGAACACACAGAACCTACCACCTACTTTGCCTTGAAGCACCGGTTGTCAGAGAAGTTAGTGAAACCTCTCTGCAAATGACAGGATTGAGAACTCCGTAAGACTGTGTGATTCTATAGCCTTGGAGCCTTTCTTATCTTTGGATAGGATGTGGAATGCATGAAAAGGTCCTCATGCAGTAATGCATGAAAAGGCCTTCATGCTCATGCCTTCATGCAGTTTTCTAGCCAGGAGGCAAACCTAAAAAACCACTACGCAACTATATTGATCATATTGGTCCTTGGGTGTAACATTTTTATTACTGATTTGTTGAGTTACTGAGTGATTTCATATCAATTTTTGCCATTGTATAATTGTTAATGATGAAAGTAAGAATTATGCCAAATCTCATATTTCCTGTACTTAATTTATGACAAATATACCTACTTTTCAAAAAATTTCAGCTTAACCTTTGCCCTCCTTTTTCTGATGAAGATGCTTGAAAGCCTAGAAGTATTTTTTGCAGCAGCCCAAACACGTTTTCTGAATTTATTGCTTTCATTTTCAGAAGAAAGAAAGCATCTGTGAAAGGAGATAAGATTTCGATGCCAAAGGCTCTGGAACATTACATTGCTGTGACGGAATATGTAAAACAGGAAAAAGGGGAGATAACTCTGAAAGTAGGAATGCTAGTTGAAATTGTAGAGAAAACAGAAACTGGTAAGATATGAAGTGCTTAACTTGGTAATGTTACTTGTGATGATGATGTTGATGGTGATGATGATGATCATCATCATCATAATCATCAACTATCACCGTGTAGACATCATCATCATCACCATTGTATAGATGAACATGGACTGCATTGTATGTATATTTGTTTGTGTTGAGGTTTTACGGCCCCGTCTACCGATTAGGGTCATGTCCACTGTGGTCAGTTTACCTAATCACACTTATCCTGGACAGGCTTAGTCCTGTAACCAGTATTTGTGCACACTTTTTCACCAGAAACTGACAACTGCCCTTCTTGAATCAGTGGAAGGGAGAGAATGACCGTAGAAAATATTTCATGATCAGTCTTCAAGAAAGAGTGTTGTCGGACCCATCGGGGGTCAAACGAGCAACCTCCTCATCACCAGTCTGGTGCAAATCAGACTGAGCCACAGAGGCAGACCTGATTTATATGTACACAAGAAATGGATTATTGTGACTATTATACCTTGTTTCACAAAATTGCACATAAAGATTTTAACCCTTGTCCTGCTGAACCCGGATATACCCTGTCTTTGCAAACAGTGTAGATCCAGATCAGTTGGCTTCTGAAGAAGCCAACTGATCTGGATCTGCACTGTTTGGCATTAAGTATGTGAAGTTATAGCAAAAATCCAGATCAAGTAATCTGATTGGCTGAGAATTACAAGTGGGCGTGGCATCTTAATTTATTCAGCAGGACAAGGGTTAAAGAAAGGGAAATTTGCTTGTCTTCTGACAGAATGATGTGTTTTTCATCTGGAGAAGGTGCCTGTACCTGCATGGGTGAACTTAGATAAACCATATGCATAGTATCTAATATCAGAAAATGTCTGTCATTTTGGTGATACAAATGTTAATATAAAACGACATCTGTCGATAATGTGGGTTAATATGATATGCTTTGATCATGTTTTCAGCTGTTGCATTAACATTTGAGCCAGCGCACAACAGAACATACAAAAAGACTTGTCCATCTAGCGAAGACTCACCAGCCTGCGCATCCATGTCTGATCAGAGACTTCGCTGATTGCATGTGCCTTCTATAGCCTCCAGGCTATCCAAAGAGAGATGAACGAGAGCCCTTGCCATACTGGGTGGATGTACAGGCTGATCTGAGTCTTTGCTGGTCTCACAGGTCTTATTGTAGGTTTTGTCATGCTTTGGCTCATTTTTCATCAGGGTTATAAAGAGGAGTTGTTAAGGAGGAGTATTTGATGAGGATTTGGGATAATTTTTCTTATTTCTCCATAAAAAAAAACATATGTTGTGGGTACTTATTAGAAGTTCCTCACTGAGGTGCTTCTAATGAGTACCCACAATGTATGTTTTTATGGAGAATCAGAGAAAATTATCCTAGAATTATCATAAAATACTCCTCCTTAATAAATGCTCTGGGAATAACTCTGACATGGAAGTATTTACCTCCCTTCTCATTGGAGGTTTTCTGAAAGGAAAGAATTTGCTCCCTATGGGAAAACCTTAAAGAAAAAAAATTTGCTCCCATATTTTCTTTAAAAATATCCCTCACTTTTGAAAGGTTTCAAATCAACTTGCTGTCAGTAGGTGGTCTGCCTTTGTAAATTGGCAAAACAAAAAAAATCTTCTTGTATATCTGTTTACTTTTAAGATACAAATGAATACTAATAACAAATACTTCCTTAAGTATTTTGACTTCTTAACTGGTTACTGTACATACTCTAAACTTGTAATGTCCATGTGGCAACCTGGTGATATGTCTGAATGTGTCCGAATGAGAAACTATGTAGGCTCTGTTTAAACTCTCCTGAATGAATTGTTTTCGTCTGAGTCTAGCTTCTAATGAAACTGCTCCTACTGTATTCTGTAATGGGTCTACAGTATTTTCTCAGGCATAACTGTTAGAATATTTTAAGGGGAAGTATCATATGATTGTGTTAGTGGACAGAGAATGTCATTATTGTGTTAGCAAACAGAGAGGTCAAAAGGGAGACAACATTTGTGGTTTCGTTTTGGCAACCTGTACACCAAATCCCTTCTGAAAAGGGATCTGCTCTAAAAGGGAAGAATTTGCTCCCAGGAGGAGCAAATTCTTTCCTTTTATAGTAGACCCCTTTTTAGATGGAAGGTAAACAAATTTGACAGTTGTCTCCCCTGAAAATGTTCCTACCGGCACAGTGGCTCAGTGGTAGAGCCTCCGCTTTGTGACTGGGAGGTTGTGGGTTCGATCCCTGGTCGGGTCATACCAAAGACTTTAAAAATGGTACTAGCTGCTCTTTCGCTTGGCGCTCAGCATTAAGAAAGTAGAGCTAGAACTGGTCAGCTCTGTGTCAGTATAATGTGACTGGGTGGAATATCATGTCAAAGTGTCTGGGGCGTGATATTTCAGTGTGGCAGCACACTAAAAGTGAGCATTGAGCTCCCTGCCACATCCAGACACCGTCGTGATATGACTGAAAGATTGTTGAAATCGATGTTAAGCCCAAATCAAACAAAATTAAAAGAAAAAAGAAATATTCAAGTTATATTCTATCTGTAGCATGATAAAAGGGTCATGACATTCTGTTTGAGGAGGGAAGGCCCAGAATCCTGGGCCCAGTTGTTCAAAGCATCGTTAGCTTAACGAGCTCATTAGTGGTCAAAATGTTAACTGTTCTAGTATGTATAATACTAAACTTACAGGTATTTTTGCTGAAAAAATGTGAGTAGCATTTGCAAATGCAAAAGCTACTCACATTTTTTCAGCAAAAAT
This sequence comes from Anodontia alba, assembly GCA_964016985.1. NCBI lineage: Eukaryota > Metazoa > Mollusca > Bivalvia > Lucinida > Lucinidae > Anodontia > Anodontia alba. Next base: position 21,131,059 of record OZ024821.1, read on the forward strand.
ATCAGCGTATAATCCATGTTTAATGACCAAAGTTTTAACGATACGTTGACTAATGACATCGTTAGCTTTGAACAACTGGGCCCAGCTTTTTTGTAGGAGAAGTATCATATGATTGTGTTAGCGGACAAAGAAGGTCATGATCAGACTGCACAGATGTGCTGGTTGATCTGATCCGTCACTGTCTGCTCAGCATATGCCCGAAGACACGTTTTTGCATGACACTGCCCATCTGTTCTTATGCCATTTCCTTTCCTATCCTCTGAAGTTCTTTTTTAAGTCATTAGAGCAGCACAATGTAAAAACGGCCATTGTGCATATGCAAGATTGAAAGCCCAGATGTGCTTGTCCATTCATGTAGTTTGATCAGGATGTTTAAAGTGTAACCACTACTTGTAGATTGTACAGTCAACACTCTTTATACCCACACTGGATACAGTGACAAAATTTGTTACAGTAAAACCTGTGTAAGAGAGCCACCTTTGAGACTGACTTTAAATAGTGGTTGATGTGGAAAAAGTTGTCTGTCTTATAAAGGTACATGTCATGTAATTTTGCTAGCAAAATTACATGACATGTACCTTTATAAGACAACCACCTTTCCACATCAACCACTAAGGTCAATTTCAAAAGTGGCTGTCTTACACAGGTTTTACTGTATAATGACACTTGAACCTTTGCTCAAGTGACATTTAATGAGAAATTATGCAAGAATATTACATTTAAACTTCTAGTAACATATGTTTTGGATATTTGTTAGAATCCCCTCACTAGGGCAATTCTAACAAATATCCGAACATAATTTATGTTCTATGAGGAAATGAGAATAAAACAAGGTTTTTCTTACCTATCATTCTGTTCATTAAGGATTCTTAACAACAGCAAATTCAATTTAATGGCAACATCTTTGGGAACAAATGCTGTCGTTGTAATGAGGGCTTACTGTACAATAGCCTGGTTTTCTCTAGACAGTTGATGAATACTCTGATCAGACTGCACAAATACTTAGGACGATTTTGACCGTCACTGTTTGTGTGTGTGCTAAGGATTTTTGTTCATTAGTATAGTACTTATATTTGTTTAGGCTGGTGGTTTGTGAATGTGGAGGATGAGCAAGGCTGGGTTCCTAGCACATGCCTGGAGAGAGAAGATGGTGTCAAAGAGGAGACATCTCAGAGATTTGAGCCAGGAGAAGGTAGGCTGACATAGGTCTAGATAAGACTGGGTATCAGGTAAATATTTTTCTTGTTGCTCCACAAAAACGTATGTTGTGGGTACTCATTAGAAGCGCCTTGCTGAGGCACTTCTAATGAGTACCCACAGTATATGTTTTCATGGAGAAATAGAAAAATATCAATACTTTTGGATTGAAAAAAGCATAGGTTGAGCGAGCACAACTTGTTTTAAGGAGACTTATACACTTAGTAGATTTTCTGCCATTTTTTCAAAATGGAGACAACTTCTGTGACTTCCTTTTTGCTTCCTGTAAATCAAATTCTTTCCAAAAAGGGGTCTGCTCTAAAGGGGAAGAATTTGCTCCCAAGAGGAACAAATTCTTTCCTTTTAGAGTAGACCATTTTTTGAAAGGAAGGTAAACAAATCTGACAAAGTTGTCTCCCCTTAAAATGTTTCTATTCCCCTTAAGGATTAACATAAAAAAGAGATATTTAAGTTATATTTGATCTGTAGCATGAGAGAGGCTAATATTCTGTCTGAGGAATGAATGCCAGGGCCCAGTTGTTCAAAGCGTCGTTAGCTTAACGAGCTCATTAGTGGTCAAAATGTTAACTGTTCTAGTAAGTTCAATATCTAATTCACAGGTATTGCAAATGCAAAAGCTACTCACATTTTGTCAGCAAAAATATTAGTGTATATGCCATATTTAATGATTGAAGTTTTAACAATACGTTAACTAACGACATCGTTTGTTTTTAACAACTGGGCCCTGGAGTCCAGCATTTTTACACAGAGCTTCAGATATGGTGCTTTATTATCACACAAAAAAAAAAATGATATTTCTCTTATTTCTACATGAAAACATGTAGTGGTACTCATTAGGAGTGCCTCAATTGGGCACTTCTAATGAGTACCCACAACATATATTTTCAAGGAAAATATGAAAAATATTTATTTCAGTATTTGGATATCCCTCTTATTTGGAGTTACGAGTGTAGTCAGGTCATGGCCTTCTCTGAACATGAGTACATTTTGTATGTATCTAGTGATTCTGTAACTGGTCAACAAATGCCCTGATCAGTCATGTGAAAATATGCAGGCTTATCTGGGCTTTCATTGCCAGCTTATGCAATAAGAGCCCTGTAGCGCATAAGCTGCATTGATCCAGATAAGAGGAAATGTCCATGTGGTCAGGCGGTTAGCATTCCTGACTTCTGGGTTCAAATCCTGCTAGAGGCAGAATTCAGGTCATAACTATAGGATGTTTCATTGCAGGGAGCCTTTCATTATCACTCCTTCATCATCTTGATATGATTTAAATAATGTTGAGAGAGACGTAAAACACCAATTCTAATGCAGTCGTGTATGTAACTCGATATCTGATTGGATATTGTCAAAAAATTTACGATGGTATATTCTGCTATATACTGTCGGAAGTCATCAGGTAACATCACTTTTCATTGGCTGGCATTTGGTTTTACGCAGCTAACAACACTTGCCACTTTGTGCAAATAGTAGTTTTCAACAAAACAAATGAATAAATGCATTAGAATGGGGATAACTGCATTTAAAATTGTCATTTGGGGAGGTTAATTGTTGGTTTTACGATTGCAAATTATGTTTTTTGGCACTGCTGACGCGTCGCCATAAAACATAATTTACGACTGTAAAACCACCGATTTACCTCCCCAAATGACAATGTTGATTTGCAATTATGCCCTAAGTCATCATCATCTACATAGGAGGGGTATCCAGATAAATATTTTTCTTATTTCTCCTTGAAAACATATGTTGTGGTACCCATTTGAAGTGCCTCACTGAGGCACTTCTAATGGGTACCCACAACATATGTTTTCATGGAGAAATAAGAAAATAGTCAATACTTATTGATTGAAAAAACTGTCGTAGCTGGAGCAGTGGAAAAGATCTGTGGGGTCAAGGTATTAATCCTTGTCCTGCTGAACTCGGATATATCCTGTTTTACAAACAGTGTAGATCCAGATCAGTTGGCTTCTGAAGAAGCCAACTGATCTGGATCTGCACTGTTTGCCATTAAGTATGTGAATTTATTGTAACAATCCAGATCAAGTAGTCTGATTGGCTGAAAATTAGAAGTGGGCGTGGCATCTAAATATATTCAGCAGGACAAGGGTTAATAGATATTAAATGAAAGCACATGCCAGATTGTACATTATATGGGCTGGTTTGAGTTTTTGTTTGTATATGTCTTAGTTATGCCATGATTTGTGAGCATATACGATGCGATAATGCATGAGCATGAGTGAGTGCAGTATCACATGTAAAACAGAACCATGGTATAACTGATTTATCACATTTTCATACATGCAAACCAAACACATCACGAGATATTCCATGCTGAATGTTGGGAATTTTGACTACTATGTGATAAAAAGATAATAATTTCCAAATCTGCCACTTATTAAGTATGTGTTACTTTCCACAGAGGAGCAATACCTGTGTACAGAGGATTTCAAGCCTCAGGGAAATGATGAATTAGGATTAGAGAGAGGGGCTGTTGTAGATGTGGTTGAGAAGAATCTTGAGGGATGGTGGGTTGTGAGGTATAAAATTTTTGCTGTTAATGTCACTTTGAATACACTAGCACACGTGGACATTCAAGACTGCACTTTTGTGAGAAACTGTAATTCCAGAGAAAAAATGTCTAGTAACAGCTTATCAGTATGCCTGTTCAAGAGTACACAAAGAGCTATTGCACTTTCCTGGTATTGCTGTTGGCATCAATGTTAGCATCCAGCAATGTTAAGGTTTTCTGTTATGTATTTAAAGGTAATATCATCCAAATCCTTTGTGGGATATACTTCCCAGTTAGCCTGTTGGTAGATATTGGTCTGTAGTTTTATACAGTACGGTAAATGTCCTAAAATTTCGAACACTTTACTTGATATTTTCTGGGCGTAAATTTTGCTTTTTATGCAGTTTTTTTTTTTTAATAAAATAATTAGTGGAATGGCAAACATTGTAGACTGATCAGACTGCTCCTTCAGGAGCAGTCTTATCTGGGTCTGCACTATTTGTATATACCATTTTGTCAGACACTTTGGTGTATGAAATTTTAGGATATTTACCATACCTAGAATTGTCATGATACATTTTTTATGTTAAAGCGGAACTTAATTTTCCAAGAATGAGCTGATGATCCCAAGAAAAATTTAATATACACCACCCCGGCCTCGGTGGCTCAGTCAGATGCACGTCCGACTGGTGATCAGGAGTTTAGGGATTTGATCCCCATTGGATCCGCACCACAACATTCTTTTGTGGAGATTGATCATGAAATATTTTCTATGGTCATTCTCTCCTTCCCCTGATTCAAGAAGGGCAGTTGTCAGTTTCTGTTGAAAGACTGTGGACAATACTAGTTAACCGCTTAGAGGACTAAATCTCCCAGTAAAAGTGTGGTTAGGTAACTGACTGTGCTCAACATGACCCCATTGGGTTGACTGGGCCGTAAACCTCAACACAAACAAATAATAAAAACCAAATTGATGATGAAGTCGCATATAGAGTAAAACTTCAGTGACTCTAACACTGATGGTACCTTTACTGTGGCCGATTTTCGAGGTGGTCGGTGGTTCAAAGGTGTCATGTATCTTATGACACGAGGGCATCTAACTGATATTGGCTTACAGTTGGGCAAGGCGTGCTATCCTTGTAGCAGGTAAGGGTAGAGGGGGAATGTTTTTATTTCTTGTTTCTTCACTTTCATTCCTCTTCTTCTTTCTTCCCTGTCCCTCTCTTTCATCTACTCTACTACCTCTTCTATCTCTTTTCTCCCTTTTTCTGCAGATGACAAAAAATGACCCACAAGGGTTGATGTGTCGTTAAACCCCAACACAATTAATGATTTTTTTTTTAGTCCCTGGGCAATTCTTCCAATAGCTCAAGAAAACAATTATTTAGGGATATTTTAGGCAAACTTTCTTATCTTATCATGCATGGTAGTATATGTTGTGTGTACGCATTAGAATTGCCTGATAGAGGATAGAGGCTGTTCTAATGAGTACACTCAGCTTACCATTATTTTAAAGAAAAAATTTAAAAAGATATCCCTAAACTAACTCCATTTGCCTCCTGACCTAGCACTACGATTAACCCACCATGGCTCCAACTACCCATGCCTCGAACAAATTTCCCTGGTCCCGAAGATGTAAGGTCACAAAAGTTGTCTCCCTTTTAAAATATGCCTAACCGGTTCTTGGTAAAAATACCATTTATCAGTCATTAAGGCTAGAAAAAGTGGTTCTTACTCGTCTAGGTATAGGTCATACTAGACTCACACAGTCTTATCTACTCAAGCGAGAAGATCAGCCACTTTGTATAACCTGTAAAGAATCTTTTACGACATTATATATGACTTATCATTATAGCCGTTTCATTACAAAACCAAGTTAGTACACCATTGTGACGCAAATGACCCTATTGGGTTGAATGGTTGTTAAACCTGAAACTCATCAGCATTTAAAATATTCCAAAAAATCTACCAGGTGTATCAGGTGGTTTTAAATGCTCTCCTATCTAATTGAGACTAATTGATTTCCAGATACAATGGTAGAGAAGGCTATGTACCTGCCACATATCTGATGAAAACAGAGGCCTTCTCCATGAAGAAACCAAAGGTTGTAAGGACCAGTGTAGGGGGACCAGAGATTGTCAAAACACTCCATGATATTAGTGATCTACTCAAGGTAACATTGACACTGTAAAATCCATAAGATACCAGTGATTTGTTTATTGACCCTGTAAAATCTATATGATTCTAGAGATTTGTTCATTGACACTGTAAAATCTATATGATACCAGTGATTTGTTCATTGACACTGCAAAACCTACTTGTATATGATACCGGTGATTTGTTCATTGACACTGTAAAACCTACATGTATATGATACCAGCAATTTGTTCAAAAGTAGGATTGATATTGATGAAATACTATCAGTGGTATCAGTGATCATCTCTGTTAAGGTAGAAAAGAACCACTTTGTAATATGGTTCCTTATAACATAGTTTTGAAAATAACATGGTTTTAAGATGGTCATGTAAATGTTGTATCCAAATGAAAATGAATGAAATACAGTTGAACCTCTATAGCTCAAACACCGATGGCTCGTTTAGCATGACTCATTCGAACTCGTTTTTGAGTCTCTACCAAATTCGTCCAATAGCACAAGAAAAGTAATATTTAGGGAAATTTTCTTATTTTATCATAAATTGTATGTTGCCTGTACTCATTGGAATTGCCTCAGTGAGGCCATTCTTATGAGTACACTCAACATACCATTATTGTGTAGAAAGCAAAAAGATTTCCCTAAATTATCACTATTTGCTTCCTGACCTGATGCCATGATTGACCTTCAGTGGCTCAAACTACCCATATCTCGAACAAATTTCCATGGTCCCAAAGATATTTGAGCCATTGACATTCCACTATTTATAGAAAAATGAGCATTTATCAGGATTGATAAGAGCAGTAGGTGAACATATTTACCCTAAATATTCGGACATGTTACCTCCTTACCATATTTGATCTAAAATGTTAACAATATTTACTACCTGCTGATTGAGTGTCAAACAGTGTATAGACCCTGATCAAATGCCACATTCTACAGCATCTGATCTAGGTCTACACTGTTTGCTCATGCTTGTCTGTCCAAATACTGATGTCAAATATGGGATTGCTGAAATTAAAATTATTGTTTTTTGTCAGGTTTCTTCCTTGTTTTGCCTGCTAATGACTTGTCACTTTTGTTACAATAAATGCCACTTTCATACACCAGTTTGTCTGATAAAAAATGGCATATGCAAACAGTGTGGACCCAGATCAGACTGCTCCTTCAGGAGCAGTCTGATCAGGGTCTACACTGTTTGTCTTTCCATCAAGTGTATTGTGGAATAAATGCATAAAAAAAGCAACAAAATTTAGGCAAAAGCATAATACATAAAGTGTTTGAAGTTTTAGGACATTTACTGTACATACATTTAGTTTGAAAATGAATTTCAGGAAGAACCAAAAGAAGAACCGGAAGAGAAGTGTTTCACTGTGCAAGAACTGAGTAAGATATTGAAGGAGAACAAGCGAGGTTCTGCCGAGACTGAAAAAGTTTACGAATGTATTGAGAATATGAAGTCACGGTCATTGAAACGAGGTGGTTCTGTGAGGCCTCCACCAAGAGTATCCATTAAGGTATATTTTATCAGTTAGTTACCGTTCGGTGGCCCAGCTGTTTTGACTTCAAATCATAATGTCCCAGGTTTGATCCTGCTAAATATGGAGTAGCTTAAGCTGATAACTGAATGGTGCTTCATTGCACAGAGCCTTTCATTATCAACCTCCTCATCCTCTGGATATGACACAAACAGTGTTGAAAGAGATGTAAAACACCAAGCCATTGTCATCAGCTAGTTTAATGTTTTCTGTTATTACCATAAATATTCTGACAGGGAGCCGGCCTCGGTGGCTCAGTTGGATGCGCCATCCGACTGGAGACCAGGAGGTCGCGGGTTCAACCCCAGCCGAGGTCGGCAACATTCTTTCGTGGAGATTGATCATGAAATATTTTCTACGGTCATTCTCTCCCTTCCGCTGATTCAAGAAGGGCAGTTGTCAGTTTCTGGCGAAAGAATGTGCACAATACTGGTTAACCGCTTAGAGGGCTAAACCTGCCCAGTAACATGTGGTTAGGAAAACTGACCGCGCTCGACATGACCCCATTGGCTTGACTGGGCCATAAAACCTCAACACAAACAATTCTGACAGGGATTCTTGGGCAACTAGAATGGACATGTCAGACTGCTCCAGGCTGATCAGTGTCTACTTTTATGATATTAACACTAACTACTTTATAAACCTGCTCTCAAGTACATGTATTTGGAACAAGGTCCACTTAGTAAACAGTGTAAACTCAAATCACACACTTCCTAATGAGCAATCTAATCAAGGTCTACACTCTTTGCTACCCAGCCTGTAATTATGTGACACATAATCCATAGCTCTAGATAAATCAGGATATCGGATAAATATTTGAGCCAGCATACGACAAAACACACAAGACCTGTGTGACCCAGCAAAGACTCAGGTCAGCCTGTACGAGGGATGTTCGAAATGAATTGCTTATTGTCCTCTAGCTCGATATCCACGAGGGGCACGATAAAAACCAATACATGCCTGTATAGGGCTGTTCAATATCTACACAATGGTGTATAAATGTACATGTTAGACTAAGTGTAAGACATAAAATTTGCCATTTGAATACACGTAGTCATTGACCACTGCAGTAAAAATGGTTGGTAGAAGCGTCGACAAAAAAGATGAAATACGGGCTTACATCAAAGCTCACTCAAAACTTGGTTGTTCTTTGAAGAAGCTGATGACTGAAATTTCTACTGCTTTTGGACCTTCTTGTGTGTCTTATGACACAGTTCAGCGATGGAAAAAGAAATTTGAGTCTGGTGTAGAGTCCATCAAAAATGCACCGAAATCAGGTAGGCCAAAATCTGCATCTCGTAAAGAAATCGTTTCCAAAATAAAGGAAATCATTGAAGGAGATGCCAGATTTACAGTTCGTGATATTGCACGAAAGGTAGGCATATCACTGTCAATGGTTCAACTTATTTTGAAGAAGCATTTGAAGGTCAGAAAGATTTCTGCTAGATGGGTGCCACATCTGTTGACTGACGAGCAAAAGAGGCAACGGGTTAAAGTGGCCAAAAAGCTGCTTCAAATGTTTCCAAAATATGACAAAAAGCAGTTTGCCAATGTTGTCACAGGTGATGAAACCTGGGTCCATTATTTTGAGCCCGTCAGAAAGGTTAACAATAAAATCTGGGCCACTAAACACAGCAAACGCCCAATAATTGCCAAACGATCTTTGAGTACAAAGAAGGTTTTGTATGCAATCTTCTTCTCTGGTGAAGGAGTCGCAATAAAAGTGCCAGTGAAAAAGGGCAAAAGCATCACCGGAAAGTACTACAAAGGCGTAGTACTGAAGAAACTGAAAAAGTATTATCAGAAACGACGCCCTGCCACTGGTTTTAAACATGTCCGTCTTCTACATGACAATGCCCCAGCTCATACCTCCGCAATAGTTACGGCGTTTTTGAAGAAAGAAAACGTAATTGTTTTGCCTCACACCCCCGTATTCCCCAGACCTTGCCCCATGTGATTTCTTTTTGTTTCCGAAATTGAAAGCATTCCTTGCTGGGCGGAAATACCAGTCCCAACAGGCACTTGGATCTGCCATTCATCAGTACCTTATTACTGTGCCCAAATCAGCGTACCGTGACGCCTTCAAGAAGTGGATACATCGGCTGAAACTTTGCATTTCTAGCCACGGGGAGTACTTCGAGGGCATGAAATGAGTACTTTTGTGCTAACTTGAAATTTGAAGTCTCCAGATAGAAATAAGCAATTCATTTCGAGCATCCCTCGTATATCCACCCAGTATGGCAATTCTGATTCATCCCTCTGGATAACCCGGAGGCTGTAGAAGGAAGACTCTGATCAGACTGCGCAGATGTGCAGGCTGATCTGAGTCTTTGCTGGTCGCACAAGTCTTATTGTAGGTTTTGTTGTGTGCTGGCTCATTTTTTTCTTATTCACAAAAACATATATTATGGGTACTCATTAAAAGCACCTAGCTGAGGCATTTCTTTTGTGTACTCACATCAAATGTTTTTGCATAGAAATAAGAAATGTCAAACCTTGTGGCTGAAAAAAGCATTTTATCTGGGACTATGTAATCTTTTAATCAAAACATGTTTATAATTATACCCCCGACATATGAAGTATGTGGTCATACCCCCAACATACGAAGTATGTGGCTGTATATAGTTTTCGGTTTTCTGTTCGTCCGTTCGTTCATTTGTTGGTGTGTTCGTACTTTAGTTTGCTCATAGGGTCAAAGTTTTTGCGTTAAAGTTTATAAGACCTCATATTTTGAAGACCCTTTGATGGATTTCATTTATATTTGGCCTGATGGTAGATATAGGTCTAAAGTTTTTATCTGCACCATTCAGTTTTTATCTGCCCCACCTGTGTGGTGGTGTGTGGGGGGTGACTTTGAATTTTCATAAAAGAAGTCAAAATTTTTGTGTTTAAGTTTATATAGCTATATCATCAAGACCCTTTGAGGAATTTCATTTATATTTTACATGATGGTAGATATAAGTCTAGAGTTTTACTCAGCATGATCCCCATCCCAGGATATGACCTTGAGGTTAAGGTCACAAACTTAGATTTTTCATATAAAAGTAAAATTGTTTGCCTTTAAGTTTATATAGCTATATCATCAACCTTTTGTTGAATTTCATTATCCCCCAACTGATAGATTATGGGGATATAGCTATCAGTATGGAATTCATCCATCCATCCATCTATCTGTCCATCCATCCATCCATCTGTCTGTCCATAGATGCATTATTGTGCACCTCATAACTCCTATACCCTTTGAGCTATTTTCACAAAACTTTATCAAGTTGTAGAGGGCATTGGGTCGGGACATTGGGTACAAGAATGACAATAACTGACATGGTCCATGAGTTATCTCCCCTAGTCTTCAAAACTTGTAAAATTGTGTGCAAACCATAACTTTAAAACTCTTTTATTAAAGATACTTTCATGATACTTCACCAATATGTAGAGCTATATCATCGTTTATGAGTAGGCATATCACATTCAAGAATGACAACTCTGACTCCATTCTGGAGTTATCTGCCTTGGTTATTTAAATCTTGTGTGGGTAATAACTCTAGAAATTCTCTAAGATATTTTTGTAATACTTTTTCAATATATAGAGGACATGAAGCAGGCAAGATGTTAAAATTTACATTAAAATTTATATAGCTACAATGTATATTATCAACACCCCTTTTATTGGTTTCATTAATATTAAGCATGGGGGTATATATAGGCTAAAGTTTTTCTTGGCACCATCCCTAAGCTGGGGCATGGCTTTTAAGTCAAGGTCACAGACTTTTCATACAAATGTCAAAGTTTTTGTTTATAAAGACTGATTGATTTGGTGATAGGTATAGGGCTAAAGTTTTATTTAGCTTGATCCCTGCACTTGTGCCTGATCTTTGAGGTCAAGGTCAAGGGCTTCACAGAATGTGTGATTAAATTCTTTCAATGTTATAACATATAGCATACAACTGCCATCTCCAGAGTCAAAGGTACATAGTTTGTGCTCTTTAAAAAGTGGCGGTAGCTCAGGTCGGGGTTATACATGCCCCACTGAGCACTTTGTCTAGTTTATTGGGAAACAGTGGTAGGATGGGATGTGTCCCAATATTTAGTTATTGTCAAATTTTTTCATATTTTCAGTAAAGAGATTGTAAGGTTATTACGGTTCTCTTTCCATTAACCCATTTACGTTGAGTGGAATCTTCTACCACAACTCCTTGGATGTAATGAAATTAGGGGATAACTGCATCAAATTTGGCATTTGGGGAGGTAAATCGGCGGTTTTACGGTCGGAAATTTCGTTTTACGGCGACGCGTCAGCGGAGCCGTAAAACGTAATTTGCGACCGTAAAACCGCCGATTTACCTCCCCAAATGACAAATTTGATGCAGTTATCCCCATTCTAATGCATTTATTCATTTTTTCTATTGAAAAAATGTACTGTTTGCACAAAACGACAAGTGCTGTCAGCTGCGTAAAACCAAATGCCAGCCAATGAGAAGCGACGTTACGTGATGACGTCGGATTTGCGACAGTATATCGCAGAATATACCGTCGCAAATTTTTGACGTTATCCAATCAGACGTCGCGTTACATAGGCGAGTGCATTAGAATGATCTTTTATCCTATCTCTGAATTAATGTTGGCAACATTAATTCAGATATAGGATAAAAAATCATTTTTTATCTAGTTCAAGAAAGAAAGACTAACTGAAATTTTACAGGCTGTCATATGCAACATTTTATTATTGTATTGATACCATATATCAATTTATTAAACCTTTCTTGGATAATAAAATGTCTATTTTTTGAGGAATATGGAGCCTTTAAGGAACCTATGTAACTGGGATAGCTACTGATTAAATACTAGATTAATGCTTAGCACACTGGGTAAACTTTTCAGCAGACATCATATTGAAATATTTTTCTTATTTTTCCCAGAAAATAGGATTTAAAATGCCAAAACTTGTTTTCTGGGAAAAATAAGGAAAATGTCTTCAATATGCTGTCTGCTGAATTATCATAGAGAGTGGTAAATGTTAAGAATCAAATGCTGAACTGTAACACACCAATTGACTCCTCCGTCATAAGGCTATAACCACCCCCCATGCGTAAATCCTTAGACAAACAATATCGTGATACCTGTATTTGTCAATGAAAACTGCATGTGTACCTGTATTTATCAATGAAAAAGTACATAGGTAATATTGTTTGTCTAAGCAATAACATTCATCGTTAACTGATAAGCTATTTTGGTTGGTCAGGTTTTGGTGTCATTTACTGGTCAGGTGATTTCACAGAGGACTCAATTGCAAATGTAATGACTAGTTGAAAACCTGCCTCCAGTCTGCCTATCTGAGAAGCCAACTGATCTGGATATGCACTGTTTGTCATAAAGTTTGTGAATCTGTATCAAGTAATTAGATTGGCTGAAAATTAGAGGTGGGTGTGGCATCTTCATAGCACTAGTTAAGGCGCTTTTTTCAGTCCAAAAGTATTGATATTTTTCTTATTTCACCACAAAAACATATGTTGTGGGTACTCATTAGAAGCGCCTTGCCGAGGCGCTTCTAAGGAGTACCCACAACATATGTTTTTGTGGAGAAATAAGAAAAATATTATCGGATACCCTCCCTTATCTAGACCTATGGCATCTTAATTTATTCTACATGGCAAGGGTTAATTTTTGCATAATTTGCAGCAATATTTACTTTAAGAAAATAAAGTATTCAATTTTTTTTTTGGAAACCAATGAAATGAATAATAATAATAAAAAAATCATGCACAGGTAGTTAGGACTTTTAAATCACATTAAATTATGATAAAAATTTGCAAATTTACTTCTTCTGGATAAAGCACCAGGTAAAAACAACTTTTGAAAGCTGCTGATTACAGGGTAGAATGCTTCCGGTATAGTTATACCAGTCAACATGGCATCTGCATTGGTTAAAGTTTTTAAAGGGTATATTTTCTGAACCTCTGGATGGAAGTAGTTCATACTTGTCCTGATATTAGATACTGGTCTTAAGTTCTATGCTTTACCATTCCAACAAAAATGAGTGTCCTTGAGGTGAAGATCACTGACATAGACTAAATTTATGTTAAAGTTTTTGGTTAAAGTTTTCAGAGAGAAAGAGCGATTCTGGCAGGCTAGGCTATCCAGTGACAGCTCTTATTCTCTTTGACATGTATCTATACTAACGGTGTCTGAAAGTTTATAGATAAGTACAATGTTTATATTTTTAGCCTAAGAAAGGTGGAGAAGCTCCCACTACAAGAAAAATTCCTCCATTGGTTCATGCGGAATCCTTCTGTAAAGAATATATCACAATAGCCGACTTCTCTGATGCTGTAGGTGATGGAATAAGCTTCAAGGCTGGAGAAATTGTCAAGGTATAGTATATGAGTAGTAGATTTAGAAAATGTACCTTCCAACAGGGAAGACCCTGATCAGACTGCACATTTGTGCAGTCTGATCAGAGTCTTACTCTTAGCAAGAAGAAAACTTGGATCCTAGGCTAGTTAAAGAGCACTCAGTGAAGACAGATTAGAGAATATGGGCCTGCCTTGGTGGCTTAATTGGATGCACTGTCCGACTGGAGACCAAGAGGTTGCGGGTTCAACTCCCGCCGAGGTCAGCAACATTCTTTCGCGGAGATTGATTGTGAAATATTTTCTACAGTCATTCTCTCCCTTCCGCCGATTCAAGAAGGGCAGTTGTCAGTTTCTGGCGAAAGAATGTGCACAATACTGGTTAACCGCTTAGAGAACTAAGCCTGCCCAGTAAACATGTGGTTAGGTAAACTGACTGCGCTCGACATGACCCCTTTGGGTTGACGGGCCGTAAAACCTCAACACAAACAATTAGAGAATGTGGATATGCAGGCTGATGGCATACTTGACTGAAAGTGTATTTTTCTTGTGGCTCATATTCAGAAAACTTGTTAAAAGCCCTGTCACACTATGCCGTGTTTCCACAGCGTTGGCACAGCATTGTCTTAATTTTCCAGAGCGCCGTGAGACGCAAGAAAATTCTGATTTTTCATGAAAATGGACCTGTCACGGCATCCTAGCAGCAACCAAGGCATTGCTATGGAGCTCACATGGCATTCTATTGCGTTCCTACGGAGTTCTTGGTGGTGATTATCTGCGCTCTCACGGCCCTTCCACTATGTGCACTGCACTTTCATGGCACACACAGCATGCACTGTGCTTTCATGGTGTTGTATAAGTGCACTAGAGATGCAGTGACATCTTGGAGAAATCCGTACAATCTCCGTGTAGACCCCACCGACAGTGACCTCTGTGCGTGCCCTTGGAGCTCGTGTAGGAGACCTTACTGTGCTGCTATGGTGATCCTACAGCGCTCTTATCAGAACGCCAAGAGACGGCGTTTATTTTATGCATGCTCAAAGTGCGCACCATCGCTCAGCATTCTATGCAATCCCAACGTGTCTACTGGTGATGCCACTGCGTTGGTGCCATGATGCTTGCAATCTTACTGCATGCACCTCAGTGTTCTGCATTTTTTTGGACATCGTGGGATCACTGTGAGAACGTGGCCCTGGTTTGAAAGGGAGCACCATGATGAGGCACTTCTAATGAGTACCCACAACATACATTTTTATGGAGAAACTGAGAAAATTATCTCAGAATTATCGCCAAGTACTCCACCTGAACAAGTCCTCTGATATTGAATTGCCTGATTTACATATTATGTATATAAGCCACAGCATGATTTAAGGGCCATTTTGTCAGATGTAGGTGGCAAAGTCCCCAATCATAAACATAAATATAGTCTGATCAGAGCTTTCAGATTTTGGAATCATTGGATGCTGCAGAATATATCTTTAACCTGTAAAGTGCTAAAAAAATGGTAACAGATCCCATTCTGTTTTTTATGCCCCTGCCTGCCAAAGGCAGGAATGGGGCATGTAGTGTTTTGCCATGATGTTACATCCGTACATGCGTATGTCCATACAGCAGTATGTCAGGTTCGTTACCAAAGGCTAACAAATATTTAAGTTTACATTCAAATTGACATTTACATCCATGTTTCTGTTGGAGGTCATAACTTGGATACCTTTTATGCAAGGAAGTTGAAATTTGGTATGCTACTTTCTGTGCTAGAGTTGCTCCTGAGTCATGCCTTAGGGTGGGGCTAGGGGTCCAAAGCGCATTTGTGTACTTTGGACACATCTAGTTTGTTTTTCATTATTTTTCTGAGAAAATAAGGCTTGACATTTCTCCTGACGTTTCATGTGAATTCTTAGCTATGACCTGTGCGTCTTTTTACAACACATAAAATTTGATCATGTTACATGATTCTGGAAAAGTATTAAAGCTAGCCTTTTGATGATTGACATCCCATTTAGGGTTGATTAACACTTGTTTAAAAGCCATCAACGTTTGACATATTTATGTCCCTTGATGGCATTTTTTCAGGATTTGAACTATCTGATGTAGAAATAAAAGTGTGATTACAATGGAAAGACTGCAGCCACAAACCACAGCTTCCCCAAGGCATTGAAAGTAGAATTAAGAGGACTGGATATACTTGGTAGATTTTCTGCCATTTTGCACAAGGGAGACAATTTTTATGACTTTCTGTTTGGCTTCCTGCACACCAGTCCCCTAATTTAAAGGGTCTACTCTAAAAAGAAAGAATTTGCTCCCAGAGGGAGCAAATTCTTTCCTTTTATAAAGTAGACCAAGAGGGAGCAAATTCTTTCCTTTTAAAGTAGACCACTTTTCAGAAAAAGGGCACAATTTCAGCAGAATGATCTCCCCTGAAAACTTATCATTTCCTCGTGAGGAATGTGAAACCTTTAAGCATGAAAAACAAATAGTATATGGTTAGGTACTCATAAACATACACACAAAGGAAGAGTAAAAGATGAACCACCTTAAAATGATGACTTGGGGAGAAGGCTACATGGGACTGAGACTTGTTTTACATGATAATGGATAGTGTATTGAGATATGTAGATGATGGAAGCATCATGCATGTAGCAATATTTTATATTTGCCCATCAGATGGTGGGAAAAGAGTTCCATGTAGTAAATGCAATATCATAATCATCATTACACAATTCATGAAATATTCATGAAATCATTACACAATTCATGAAATATTTTCTTATGTCCTTGGTATGACGTAAAACTGCATCCAGCTGTGACTCAACATGAGTGTGGGAATGTGAGACTGCCCTCTATCACAGTTGCTTCCCCTCCTTCAGGGTAACGGGGTTGCCACAACCTAGGTGGCAGAGCTAGGCAGCAATCATCTACAGACTGATGGCTTGGTGTTCTAGCTGTTGTGGTTTAGCGGATGATCCTTTTTTTTATAAGGACAACGGCAAAGCACACTGCCCGAGTGTGGGAACGGCGGGCATGCTCAGATGCCGTAAAAGAACTGAGTTGGGACGTCAGCTAGGACAGGCGATCCCGTAAAAAATAAAACAATTGTTCCAAAATCTTACATGGCAAGCAGAAAAATAGGTTCAGAATTAGGCGGTGCCAACAGACCTCAAAGTTCTGTTGGTAACATCTCCGGCTTGGCCTCCTGTCAGGTGTGGGAGGCAGGGTCGGGCCATTGTGGCGAATCCAGCAAGCACCTGAGGAAATTCAGGGTGGGAACACTCAATGTGAACACCCTGAGAGGAAGAGTTTGCAAGGTAGTGGAAACACTATCCCGCAGGAAAGTGGATGTCTGCTGCATTCAGGAGACCAGATACCGTGGTGGCAACTGCCGCACAATCAAGGGCAAGGACACCAGGTACAAGCTGTACTGGTCAAGAAACGACAAAGGCACTGCTGGTGTAGGAGTGTTTGTGGCAGAAGAGTGGATAGAGAAAGTTTTTGAGGTTCAGAGAGTCTCCAACAGGATCATTTTAGTGAAACTCATTGTCGGCCAGCGTGTGGTTACCTTTCTGTCTGTGTATGCCCCACAGAGTGGTCTAGGTGATGAGGTTAAGGATCTGTTCTTTGATCAGATGCATGCTGTGACTGCCAGGATCCCAGCATCAGAATTTCTGATCCCATGTGGAGATTGGAATGGCCATGTGGGCCGTGCAGGCACTGGATACAGGGAAGTGCATGGTGGGATGGGATATGGCAGGCCGGAATCAGATGCTGAGGGTGGGTGAATCCTAGAGTATGCCCTAGCCTTTGACCTGCTTCTTGGGAACACGTTTCAAGAAACATGACAGCCATCTCATCACGTACAAGTCGGGAAACATAGCCATGCAGATAGACTTCATCCTTTTCCGTAGGACCATGCGCAAACTTGTCACAGATGTAAAGGGGGTGGTCGGGTGGTGCGAAGGTGTCGTGTATCTTATGTCACCGGGGCGTCCAACTGATATTGGCTTACAGTTGGACAAGGCCTGCTATCCTTGTAGCAGGTAAAGGTAGAGGGGGAATGTTTTTATTTCTTCTGTTTCTTCACTATCATTCCTGTTCCTCTTTCTTTCCTGTTCCTCTCTTTCATCTCCTCTACTATCTCTTCTGTCTCTTTTCTCCCTTCTCTGGGAGACGACACAAAATGACCCACAAGGGTTGACGTGTCGTTAAACCCCAACACAATCAAGTCACAGATGTAAAAGTGATCCCTGGCGAGGAAGTAGCTCTGCAACATCAGCTTCTTGTATGTGACACGAGGATTGATGTGCCTCCAAAATCCAAGCGCAAGTTCACCCCTTGCCTCAAAGTTTGGAAGCTTAAAGACCCTCAGACAAGCAGTCATTTCCAGGAGGTCTTCAACTTGCATGTGAGCACATCTGCAGGTGTAGCTGATGAGGCCACTGAGGATATCTGGAACAACATCAAGACTGGACTGCTCAAGACAACTGAGGAGGTATGTGGCACAACTCGGCCACACCGTTTGCATCATGAAACCTGGTGGTGGAATGAACACGTGGAAAAGGCCATTGCTGCCAAGCTGACAGCTTTCAAGGCCTGGAAGGCTGGTAAAGGCACTAGGGCATCATATGATGCAGCCAAACGAAATGCCAGACATGCAGTGCACCATGCTTATCAAGAAGGTCTACGAGAATATTGACCCCAAGTCTTCAGAAGTCTACCACCTTGCTAACCAGTTTAGAAGAGAGAACACTGATGTTGGTGACAAACCTGTGAAGAATGATGCTGGAGAGATGTCAGTGAGGGAAGACTCAAAGCAGAAGGCCTGGCTAGAGCACTACCGAAGGCTTCTCAACGAGTTTGACTAGGACCCAGACCACCTGTCATATCAACCACCAGTGGAAGGCCCGCCCATCCCTATCACGATTGATATGGTTAAGAAGGCTATCTCACAGATGAAGGCTGGCAAAGCACCAGGCCCATCAGGCATAGTGGTGGAGATGATACGAGCCGCCGGTGACATGGGCGCCGTCATGATCCGTGACCGCTCAGTTGCGATCATTCATGATGGCAAGGTACCCTCTAACTGGGAGCAGAGTTTCATTGTCTGCCTCTACAAGGGAAAAGGGGACGCATTGGAAAGAGACAACTACTGCGGTCTCAAGCTTACAGAGCAGGTTATGAAAATCCTGGAGAGGATTGTGGACGGCCTCATCAGACAGTTGGTGTCAATCGACAATTCCCAGTTTGGCTTCGTCCCAGGCAGAGGCACTACAGATGCAATCTTTGTTGTCAGGCAGCTGCAAGAGAAGTATCTAGCTGCCAAAAAGAGACTCTACATGGCTTTCGTAGACCTGGAGAAGGTGTTTGAACGAGTACCTTGGAAGGTCATCTGGTGGGCGCTGAGAAAACTTGGTGTGGAGGAGTGGATTGTGCGACTGGTGCAGGGGATGTATGCAAATGCGCGGAGCCATGTCCATGTTGGTGAGGGGTAGAGTGAAGAGTTTGAAGTGAAGGTTGGTGTTCACCAAGGATCAGTACTCAGCCCACTGCTGTCATCATTGTGCTTGAAGCCTTATCACGAGAGTTCCGTTCTGGGGTCCCCTGGGAGGACCTCTATGCCGATAACCTTGTTATCATCGCTGAAACACTTGAGGAATGTGATCTGCGGTACAGGACTGGACCTCCTGCAGAGTTCAGGCGAATTTCCATGTGCCGTCTGTCACACTGGAATGGGCAGCAACAGCATCTTCTGCAATGGCTGCAAGCACTGGGTGCACAAGAAATGCAGTGGGCTCAAGTGCTTGAAAAAGGACCCTGACTACAGATGTACACGGTGCCAGGGAACTGCATGCCCCTTGGATGGCAGACCACAGAAGGAAGTCCAGGTTGGACCTGACAAGCTTGAGGTGGTAGCTTCCTTTTGCTACCTAGGAGACATGCTCTCAGCAACAGGTGGCAGTGAACTCTCAACCACAACACGTGTGAAAACCGCCTGGAAGAAGTTCAAGGATCTGCTACCAGTTCTCTCTTCATGCCACCTCTCTTTCAAAACACATGGCTGTGTGTACAGCTCTTGTGTGCGGAGCGCAATGCTCCATGCCAGCGAGACTTGGCTATTGACAAAGCCAAACTTCCAGCTTCTGCAGCGAAATGACAGGGCACTGATCAGACAGATCTGCAATGTCACGCCGCAAGACATTTTCACCACCAGGTCTAGCGAGCTACTTGTGCAGCTTGGCATTGAAGATCTGGACCTCATTCTGAAGGAGAGAAGACCCTGATGGTATGGACATGTGGAATGCTCCAATGGTGCAGTTAAGACAGCCTTTGACATAGAGGTTGATGGAAAGCGTGGGCCTGGGAGGCCCAAAATGACATGGAAGCAGCTGACAGAGAGAGATTGCAGAGAGTGGAAGCTCTCGGCTATCAACCCTCATGATAGACATACCTGGAGATCTGGTATGAGATCTGCCATGCGTGCAGCAAGCCAGCTATCTGGAAGGGGCCCACTGATGTGGATGTTGCCCCTGTATCTGCACGTTTATCAAAAATCAGATTATGATATAATGATGGTGATGGTCATTCTCTGCCTTCCACTGATTCAAGAAGGGCAGTTGGTTTAAACAATAGTTTAATAAATATAATATATACAACACAAACATACACAAATGGCATAAAGGATCAGATGAAATCTTCTTCTTAGGAGAAGAAGGGCAGTTGTCAGTTTCTGACAAATGAATTTGCACAATACTGGTTAACCGCTTAGAGGACCAAGTCTGCCCAGTAAAAGTGCGGTTAGGTGAACTGACCGCGCTTGATATGACCCTATTGGGTTGACTGGGCTGTAAAACCTCAACACAAACAATATTCAAATCATAGCACCAAATAAGAGGAATATTCAGAAAATTAATTTTCTTATTTCTCCATCATATATTGTGCTACCCACAACATACATTTTCATGGTGCATGAAAATGTATGTTGGGTACTACAACATACGTTTACGTGGAGAGATAATGAAAATATCAGCACTTTTTGGTTGAAAGAAGGGTCTTATCTGGAGCCATGTCTAATCAGTAAGTCCATTGCGATGTTTTTTTATAGGTTATGGAGAAGAGTGAAGGAGGTTGGTGGTATATTGGGATAGGAGATAAAGAAGGCTGGGCACCAGCTACATACATAGAAGAGTCAACACCTAGGCCAAGATCTCCCATGCTTGCAGAAAATAAGGTATACTCAGTCCTCTTTATAAAGGCATTCATTATAACAGCAAAATTCTTTATACAGTTGAACCTCAATAACTCAAACGCAGATGGTTTGTTTACCATGGCTCATTCGAATTTGTTTTTGAGTCCCTACAAAATTCTTCCGATAGCTCCAGAAAATAAATATTTAAGGAAATTTTCTCATTTTATCATGAAATTTTGTTGTGTGTACTCATTAGAATCACCTCATTGAGGCAATTCTAATGAGTACACTCAACATACCATTATTGTATAGAGGATTGAAAAGATTTCCCTGAATTATCGCCATTTGCTTCCTGACCTGGCACCATGATTAACCCTCAGTGACTCAAACCACCCATGTCTTGAACAATTTTCCAGGGTCCAAAAGATGAAGCAATTTCTCCTCTTTTCCACAATATTTTGTTACCTGTTGGTAGACTTCCATGTTAAAACAGGGACCTGATTTTCACTTTAAGATTAGCGATTATTCGAGAGAAGTGAAGTCGAGATAACGAGAGTCAATTATATGTTAGGAGTACTCATTCAAAGTGCCCTACCAAGGCAGTTCTATAGATTATCCAGAGGTTATGTTTTCTTGGAAAAAAGTAAAATGCATAGCTGCAGATAAGAAGGGGTTTCAGGTAAATATTTTTATTTCTCCGTCAAAAACATATTATGTTGATACTTATTAGAAGAGCCTTGCCGAGGAGATTCTAATGATTATCTAACACATACATTTTTGTGAATAAATAAGAAAAAGTATCTTTACTTTTCAGTTGAAAAACCTGCCTTATTTGGAGCTATGAAAATGACAGTACACTTTTGTAAAAAAATAACCTTTTATTATATACAAAGTAATGAAATATAGAGAATTATTAATGAAATAAAATGCATATTTTCACTAGTGAAATATAAGTTTTATATTTTCACTAGTGAAAATATAAAACTTATATTTTCACTCCTCTGAGCAGTGAAAAATATAAGATCTGGATCTACTTTTTTCTTATTTACATTAATGTTTTCATTACACGAGATGAAAATTTTTATGGTATTCACTGAAAAAGAGTAAATTTTCTTTTTATTTTATTTTTACATGCCAATGCGCGTTTCTGACATCATATCTAACGTCACCAAACAAAACAAAACATGAACGTCATGGCGCCAAGAGACAAAACTGCGTGTCAGACTTTCCCTTGCAAATGCAAGATTTGCATCTCTTCTATCGAAAGTGATGTATATAATAAAAAGAAAATTCAAATGTTTGTTGTGAATATGACTTATTTCATCTCGTGAAGTGAAAAAATGTATATTTCATTCGTGCCTTCGGCACGAATGAAATATACATTTTTTCACTTCACGAGATGAAATAAAAGTCATATTCACTCCAAACATTTGAATATCCTCTATTTATTTGCAGCTGTAGACATATGCTCACTGACAAGACTAAAGTCAGTTTTTGTCTTTTTAAAATTGAATTTTCCCTGATACTATTTTAGAAAAAATATGTCCCTGATGAAAACCTCTCTGGAGGACAACACCAGCTTCTCTAGAATGTTTCATCCTCCTGATGTGTCTGATTAATGGGATAATCAGATAAGAATTTTGATAAATTCCAGCTTTTTTCTACTAGTCAATTATGGAGGTATTTGATTCAAACTTCAAATAAAAATATTTGAAGTAAGCATCTGAAAATCGAAAACCGCATCTGATTATCTTTATTAGTTCCTGAGATATGAAGAATTTTAGTTTGAAATACAACCACATTTAACCCTTGTCCTGCTGAATAAATTAAGATGCCATGCCCACTTCTAATTTTCAACCAATCAGATTACTTGATCTGGATTGTTACTATAAATTCAAATACTTGATGGCAAACAGTGTAGATCCAGATCAGTTGGCTTCTTCAGAAGCCAACTGATCTGGATCTACACTGTTTGCAAAGGCAGGGTATATCCGGGTTCAGCAGGACAAGGGTTAACATTTGTTTTCATGTGCTTCATTAATATTCATGAACAAATTTATGACGTCATAGAGGAACAATACAATTTTTAAAGAATTAAATCCTTTAATAACTTTAAAATTTTGAATACTCTATGGTTGAAATTTGCATAGAAGCATTATGTAGTATATTTTTAACTAATGAAAACAAAATTGAGTTAATATTCAAGAAAAAAATGGTTAAAAAATTAAATTGAAATTGAAAAATTGAAATTCCTATTTAAATTATGTAAAAGGGGCTCTTACACGGTATAGGAAGTTTACAATGGTTTCTGCCCACGCCTGGTTATGTATTCATCCAGATATTATCTGCAATTTTACCATGTTCTGATTCTTGTCAAGACACCATTTCAGCACAAAATTTTCATATGTATTAGGAATAAACACATGAAATTTCATAAAAATTGAAGACCGGTAACATGTTGTTTGAACAGCCTGAATACATATAGTCCTGAGTCGGCAAAATATGAAATTACCCAATACTCATGTATAAGTAGTATCGTGTAAAGTCAACTTATCAATAGCTTTCAATTAGGATTACCATGTTTTAATATGATTTGCATAAGAAGTTGATACCATAATTGTACATATTCATTTATAACCAGTTGACTGAATTGCACCTTGTTGAACACCATGTCCAAAAAAAACTTTTCGTTTACATGATCTTGACCATGCAGACCCTAAGTCCAAGTTCTCTGTATCTGTATATATAGGATTCCACTTCAAATACTTGACTGTAGAAGTATTTATCAGATAATAAAAAGCAGATAACAGTCTTGTAACTGATGATGATGATTATGAAACCTGGGTCTAGCTTTAAAGTTACTCGTTCAGGCAGATAGGCATGGTGGGCACAACTTGTTTACCAAGTAATGATTACTATCCTAGGACACCTGATTAAAATCTTCAGGGTCCTTGCCTGGAGTTCAACATTCAGAATTGTCAATCTTCAATGGATTTATGAATAAATACAACAATGTGGACTTCTTGTCCAAAAATCAACTATAAACTTTGATGTAAACTGGATAAATGCCTCAAAAATAACAGAGTAACAAAACGAATTGATATAAACAGGCAATACTGTGACTACTTGTTCATGCTTAGTAAATACAAAAAAAGCACAATATTGTCAAAACCAAGCAGAAGATTTCACAGCTGGTACAAAACACACAAGAAGACACTCAATATTGGAAAAAAACACTACAGCTTAAATACAATCAGTAATGAACAACTAAAGTCTGTGTCACATGGACACATGCAAGCTTAGTACTGTTTCTTTAGGTAAGATCTATGCACTTGCTGACCAAATACTTTAGTACTCTTTCTAAAATGAAAGAATAACTTTTCAGAAATATGATCAGCGAAGAACAACAAAGAAAGTAAGAGCAGTTGGTATTAAGAAGAATGAAATTATATTCAGCTAAAATATTCAATGGAAGAAAGAATATAAGTATAAGAACTAAAACAAAACTTGAATACTAAAAGCTGCCTTTCAAAACGTATTACAACACAAAAAACAGAGACAAGGTGAAAATAGAATTAATTAAATACCATAGAACTGCCAGCAACCAAATGAATGAAAACTGTTCAAAAACTCTTCAATACATCCTTTAGATTCACATTAAGACCACACAAGTTAGCTGTTTTAAACTCCTGTGTTAATTAACATATGGCGGAGTTTCAAACTAGTATGGAAGTCCTTAGGCAAATGACTAAAATATGAATGTCATACAACCTTTGGAAAAATCTTAAAGCTTTAACATAAAGAACTACAGAACACCAATTTGTTGTTTCAGTCAAACTATGTGCACTAGAATAGAACTGATGCAGAACAGAAACAATTTCATATATGCTTACTGTAAGGAAGAAAGGATAGATCTGCTTTTCTGATAGCAAAAGTTAAGACCACACAAACAGTATTCTGTGCTGCTGTCATCAAAGATAACTGTTGAAACAAAGAGAAAAACTCCAGTGTCAGTGTCAGTTTGATCGCAGGAAATACCGATTGAAGTGACACATTTGAACATGTTACAGGACAAGAAATCTAGTGTTCATAATTTCAAAATACAATATAGGCTTGCAAGCAAGCTATAGATATATCAGAAGTAAAGTCTATAGGTATTATTTTCTTTTCAAGCGTTCTTAATTTGGTTAGAATTCATCAGTTCAGAGGCAAATCTCCAAAAATCCTAAAATCTGTTGATGGGGATGCAAATCCTTCTTCAAAACAAACAAACAAACAAACAAACAACAACTACTTGCAATAGTACGTTTGCACATCTTCTTAATATGACAATAGAGATTATGGATCTCCCTGTTTTATGCCTATTTTTGTAATGGTGAGAATGGATACCCCTGTTTTACACCTATTTTAGTTTTATGCCTTTTGGGAAGTAATTATACAAAATGCTCAATGATTTGCTGACATGAATTAAAGCGTAAGATTTTGTTAAGCCTAATTTGTTAATTAGAATTTCTTTAGATTTAATTGTCCCTCGCCTTTTCGAAGAAAAGTGGAGGGACACTGTTTTTGGTTTTCCGTGGGGCATGGTGCGTGGCGTGTGGTGCGTGGTGCGTGGTTCCGAGTTTTTAGTGGGTACTTCGTCCCCTTAACTCCTCCCACAGTTTCTGTCCGATCCTTTTGAAACTTTACAGGTGTTTTAAGGATGGTCTGAAGATATGCATGTGGTTTTTTCAGAATCCTGAAATAATTTTTTATCACTTTTTCTGCATTTTTAACTTAGACATTTTTTTAGTTCTAATATTACAGAAGTCTATAGGGAGTAGGTACCTTGTCCCCTTAACTCCTCCCACAGTTTTTGGCCAATTGTTTTGAAACTTTACATGGGCTTTTAGGATGGCCTGAAGATATGCATGTGGTTTTTTCAGAATCCTGAAATAATTTTTTATCACTTTTTCCGCATTTTTAACTTAGACATTTTTTGAGTTCTAATACTACAGAAGTGTATAGGGAGTAGGTACCTTGTCCCCTTAACTCCTCCCACAGTTTTTGGCCGATCCTTTTGAAACTTTACATAGGCTTTTAGGATGGCCTGAAGATATGCATGTGGTTTTTTCAGAATCCTGAAATAATTTTTTATTACTTTTTCCGCATTTTTAACTTAGACTTTTTTTGAGTTCTAATACTACAGAAGTGTATAGGAAGCAGGTACCTTGTCCCCTTAACTCCTCCCACAGTTTTTGGCCGATTCTTTTGAAACTTTAGAGGTGTTTTAAGGATGGCCTGAAGATATGCATGTGGTTTTTTCAGAATCCTGAAATAATTTTTTATCACTTTTTCCGCATTTTTAACTTAGTCATTTTTCGATTTCTAGTACTACAGAAGTGTATAGGGAGTAGGTACCTTGTCCCCTTAACTCCTCCCACAGTTTTTGGCCGATCCTATTGAAACTTTACATGGGCTTTCAGGATGGCCTGAAGATATGCATGTGGTTTTTTCAGAATCCTGAAATAATTTTTTATTACTTTTTCTGCATTTATAACTTAGACATTTTTTTAGTTCTAATACTACAGGAGTATATAGGGAGCAGGTACCTTGTGCCCTTAACTTCTCCCACAGTTTTTGGCCGATCCTTTTGAAACTGTACAGGTGCTTTAAGGATGGTCTGAAGATATGCATGTGGTTTATTCAGAATCCTGAAATTATTTTTTATCACTTTTTACACGTTTTGAACTTAGACATTTTTTGAGTTCTAATTTTACAGAAGTCTATAGGGAGTAGGTACCTTGTCCCCTTAACTCCTCCCACAGTTTTTGGCCGATCCTTTTGAAACTTTACGTGGGCTTTTAGGATGGCCTGAAAATATGCAGGTGGATTTTTCAGAATCCTGAAATATTTTTTTATTACTTTTTCTGCATTTTTAACTTAGACATTTTTTGAGTTCTAATATTGCAGAAGTATATAGGGTGCAGGCACCTTGTCCCCTTAACTCCTCCCACAGTTTTTGTCCGATCCTTTTGAAACTTTACAAGGGCTTTTAGGATGGCCTGAAGATATGCATGTGGTTTTTTCAGAATCCTGAAATAATGTTTTACCACTTTTTCTGCATTTTTAACTTAGACATTTTTTGAGTTCTAATACTACAGAAGCGTATAGGGAGTAGGTACCTTGACCCCGTAACTCCTACCACAGTTTTAAGCCGATCCTTTGAAACTTTACAGGTGCTTTAAGGATGGTCTGAAGATATGCATGTGTTTTTTTTTCAGAATCTTGAAATTATTTTTTATCACTGGTTTCCTGCTTCAATACTTAGGTATTTGATACAGGACCAGTGGTCCTCTGGTTAACTTTACCATTTTTAACACCTCAAATAAAAATTAGGCGGGGGACATAAATTCCCCATGGAATTTGCTTGTTTGTTATGCTGTCTACATTTGTAATAGTTGGTTAGTCAAAGTGCATATAAATAGAAGGCAAGTAATAGAAAATCATGAAAATTTAATGGGTAGCTCAAGATATATTCATTCCGAGTTGTCTAAACTTTCTTTGATTTGTTAAGTGTCAGAAGTGTTTGATAACACTGCCTTTCTCTACTGTTATTTATCAATGTAACAAAATAGTCAATTTTGTAAAAATCGAACTATATCCATTCAAGGCCTAAAATAACAATGTTACCGGTTTTGATTTTTTATGAAATTTGGCACAGCTATAGAGGATATATGTAGCAAATTTTCCTGGTAGTATGAAATCTTGACAAAGACTTTAACATATTAATTTTGAAAGTTTAATTTTGATATTTTTTTTCATTTTTTGGTAAAAAATTCAGATTTTTATAATCAGTTTATCAGAAAATGTTAACTTTAATTAAATATAAATGTTTTGTGGTACCAGTAGAATTACTATGGTGTTCACCATTCAGCACAGTGCAAAAATCTTAAAACTACATTAAACTTAAGATGTATGACATACTTATTTGGAGACAGGCATCAGCTCATCGGGGGAGTGAGTCAAGGTTGCGTCCTGAGTCCAACTTTTTATTATATAATTTAATAAGCACATTTTCATAGGTTGCATTTGCCTGGTTATTATTATACAAAGTTTCAGAAAAATCCATGTGTGGGCAGAAATGAAAGATGCCCTTTCAGTTTAAATGGTCCAGAGTAAATGAAGTTTGGTGATAAAGTATGAATTTCATTCCAAATGTCTTACATTTTAATATTTTATAGACCAAACTAAAAGAAAGTGTTTCAAAATACTTTTTTCAACTTATTTTAAATTTATTTAAAAATTGAATTTAAGTGTTGAAATGTGAACCTATGGCTTAAAATTCTACTTCAACATTTGAAGTATGACAGGTTTTGCAAGTATTGTTTGTTACAAATGTGGCTGAGTATTCAAGAGTAAACTTTATTTTGGTTTAAAATTTTTCATTTAAAATTTAAAATCCTCTATGATGTCATAGTATAATGCATTGTAGGTAATTATCTATCAAAAAGCAAGGAAGATAATCCATGCTTGAAAAATGGTCAATGTGTTAAACAAATCGGCATAACTTTTGAACGGATGGGAATTTTTTCATGCAGTTTTCCACAAAATGATCCTCTTAATAACCACTACCTTAGATTTGAAATTCATTAATCTAATAAATTTCTTTATAAATGATCAGTCAGTTTTTGTCTTTTTAAAATTGAATTTTCCCTGATACTATTTTAGAAAAAATATATCCCTGATGAAAACTTCTCTGGAGGACAACACCAGCTTCTCTAGAATGTTTCATCCTCATGATGTGTCTGATTAATGGGATAATCAGATAAGAGTTTTGATAAATTCCAGCTTTTTTCTACTGGGCCCACCTTGATGGACTGTATCAATAGTTTGTTGTCTATCTGGTATGACCTGAGGAGTTGTTGAGGAGTATTTGTTGGTAATTCTGGGATACTTTTTTGTATTTCTCCAGAAAAAGATATGTTATGGGTACACATTAACACTAGAAGTTCTTTGCCAAGGCACTTTTAATGAGTACCCCTCACCATATGTTTATTGTAGAGAACTGAAGAAAATTATCCCAAAATAATCACTAAATACATCTTAATTTAACCCTTGTCCTGCTGAATAAATTGAGATTCCACGCCCACTTCTAATTTCAGCCAATCAGATTTTTTGATCCGGATTATTGCTATAAATTTACATAACTTAATGGCAAACAGTGCAGCTCCAGATCAGTTGGTTTCTTCAGAAGCCAACTGATCTGGATCTACACTGTTTGCAAAGGCAGGGTATATCCAGGTTCAGCAGGACAAGCGTTAACAACTCCTCTCTGTAATGATAAAGGATAAATTATGGGAGTCATTTTAAATTTTCCTTATACATGTGTATTCTGTATGAGAAAGTAAAATATAAATATTTGTTGCTTACATTTCTGTACAGGTACAAGGCAGGTGTGGCATATCATTTTGCTCATACCTTTTAACCCTTGAAGCACTAAAGCAAATTTGTTGTGGTAAACATTTTAAAATTGATTTTGCTGTTAAGCAGATGATTCACATGGAATGTCAAGCCATATTTTCTATGAAAAATAATAAAAAAGAAAAAATCAGTGTCATCTGCTGTAGTTGTGATTAGCGCTTTAAGGGTTATTTTTTATGCGTTTTCTGTAATTTTTGAAAGATAATTTTTCATTTTTACTCCTACCTTGCAGGCTGAAAAGATTCTGGCAGAACACACAGATGACTTCTCTTCAGACTCTGATTCAGATGCAGAGGAAAGCGCATCAAAAAGACATTCTGGTCTAGGTGCTCTAGCAAATGTTTTAAAAACCAAACTAAATAAAACTACTGCATGGACACCTCCACCTGTTCCTGTCAAAAAGGATTATGGTCACTCTGAGAAAGAAATTCATGGTAAAGCCATATCAGATTCCAAACACAGTATTGATAATCAAGAAGAAAAATCTTTACCGTCAAAGAAAGACTTGATTGAAACAAAACATGACAATGTAAAAAATATCAAATTGGAGTCACATGAGGCACAAAACAAGTTTGAACCACCTACACCAGTAAAGAAAAACATCCCAGCAGAAGAAGAACAAAGTTCAGCTGATATTAAATCAGCATTTGGGCTTCATTTAAAACATGTTGAAAAGGGGAAATCCAAAGATGAGACGGTTCCAAAATCGAGTAATATTCAGAAAACGCCATTAAGGACAAACCAAAAACCCCCTCCACCACCTAAAGCACCTGGTGATAAAGCACCCTTGTCCCCAGTTAGAGTTAAGAAACCTGCAGTAGCAATACCAGGTAAAACAATGGAACAAAAGACATCAGTTTCTGGTGACAGTAAAGTACACTTGGGTTCTGATAATGTCAGCAGTTCAGGTGGAGAATTAAGTGAAATGAAACCTGATGTTAAGGGTCTTGCAGGTGCACTGAAAGCTAAGTTTGAAAGTGAGCCTGTCAAATCTACAAATCCACCAGACACAAACAAAGTAACTGTTTCGGCTAATTTAAAACAGTCCAAATTTAGTGATGCCACTGTAAAGCCAAACCCAGTTCCTGCTAAACCTTGGCAGGCAAAAGCAGACACATCCAAGCATACTGGTGAGCCTAAACGATTTGGTCACGAAGGAGTTAAGAAACCTGATATGAGTGGCAGGACAAGTTCCAGTGTTACAAATGCATTTCCACCAGCACACAAAACAGAAGCAAAAGTGAGCGAAAATGAGGTTGTGAGTGGTGGAAAAGTGAGTGATTTAGCAAGTGTGCTCAAATCTAAATTAGAAAGCAGACAGACTGCTGGTGATAGTATTGCACAAAGTCAGGAACATGAGAAACAAAGCACTAATTCCAGTGCATCTCATATTCCACCTAAACCAGTTATAAATTTAAAACCTAATATTGGTGCCAAACCACCTAGACCAGTGACGCCTCCTTCTCCAAAGTCACAACCCAAAAGTGGTCAGCCACCATCTGCAGGAAGATCACCGCTTTCTGTGATTGAAAACAGACAGTCAGCTGCTAAGCTGAATGAAGATAGTGTTGCAAAACTGAATGCATTATTAGATGGAAAAGAATCTAAAGAGTTAGATCCAAAGAAGTATAGTTCAAGGCCATTACCACCAAAACCAGATCAGGACACCATTGCTTCAAAGGATGATTGTAAAGATGCAAGAAAAAGCAGTGTTCCTAATGTTACCAGTAAACCAGTACCAAATCTACCTGTGAAACCTAAGGTTAACATTGAGCTAAAACCAGAACCCAAACAGTCCAGTGCATTTAAAAAGGACTCAGATGATGATTTGAGACCTGCAGGAGTTGCTGGAATTGCTTCTGCACTGAAGGCTAAACTTGAAGATAGTTCGAACACTGGTTTTAAAGTGAAGCCTGATTTAAAAGTAATAAAACCAGCAATTCAGAAGTCCAAACCCATTACTGCTATTAAGCCAAAGACTGAAGCAATAATAAGTGATAAAAATGTGTCAAACAAGGCTGTAAATTTAGACAAAAGTAGCAGCAGTGTATTAGAAGCAAATGAAGACTTGTTTTATGCAATTGCAGACTTTCCAGGTGAAAATGATGGTGAAATTAGTTTAACTATTGGTGTTGAAGTTAAAGTACTCGAGAAGGCTGATTGCTGGTGGTATGTCAATTATGATTCCAAAGAGGGGTGGGCTCCATCATCCTACCTGGAGCAAGTGAAACAAGCCAAGTCTGCAGCTACAGACAAACTAGTCCTTAACCAGTCGAGACCTGTTCAGGAGAAAAAGACTGTTTATAGAACTTGTTCAGATTTTACTGCTGAAAATGAAGGAGAGTTAAGTTTTAACAGTGGTCAGAATGTATCTGTATTGGACAAGCCTGAAGGAGGATGGTGGTATGTGCAGATAGGAAAACTAGAAGGATGGGTACCAGAATCTTACTTGGAAGAAATTATTGTGTAATAAAAAAAACTATGTAAATTGTTTCTCATATTTTCATGTTTCATTCATGGTTGTTTCAAAGTCATAAAAGCAAAAGAAATTTATTCAATACCAATTTAATACCAGTTTTTTTTTGTGTGTTTTTTTTAATATCCCCCTGCAAACTGTGTTGTTGGTGGGGGAGGGGGGTTTGTAGGGGGCTACTGTTTTCATGTTTGTCCATCCATTGCGTTTTGGATTCTGCTTCTTATTTTGCTAAATAATTTATCAGAAGGCAGTCATTCCTTTGTTGGGGTATCTAATAAGCACTGTTTATTGACACTTCTTTGTTTGTTCTTGTTTTCTTTTTAATATTTAGCAGTTATTGTTTCTGTTTTTTTTTTTTTTAAACATTTCAGGATGTTTCATATTACTATATATAAGTCTAAGTGGTTTGCTGACATTAAATAGGATTTGAAACAGCTATTAGTGTCAAAAGCATCCCTAGAATAAAATTGTCCTCAACTTTTATGTGCTAGTACATATTCTAGATAAATGCTTGATTTGACATTTAGCATGCTCAGTGAAAACTTCAGCAGATGACTTTTTAAAATATTTTTCTCATTTTTCCCAGAAAGTAGGCTTTGACATTTCATGCAAATAGTTTGCTTTGGAGACAATTTCCATGACAAGTCGAATCCTGTTTTCTGTGAATAAATAAGAAAATTATTTAAAAAAAGTCATCTGCTGAATTTGCAGGAGCGTGGTAATGGTTAAATAGTATTTATTCAAAGTTTTTACAGGTAATACATGTACACTAATACATGTATATTATACAGGATTTGAAAGAAACCCAACAGCTTACTGTATTTACCCAAGGCAATGAGAACACCAAAAATCCTAGGCAAAGGTGTAGATGCAAATCAGATTCTCCAGAATGCAGTATCTGATCAGGGTCTACTCTGCCACTCATTCAGCAGTTTTAAGACAAATCAATGTGTAGAAAAATAAACTTGGTCAAATTTTAAGACAGAAATTGTAAGACGTTATTACAGAGAAATTGTGGAGGAGTATTTGGTGATAATTGTAGGATCATTTTCGCCAGTTCGCCATAAAAACATATGTTGTGGGTACCCATTAGAAGTGCCTCGGTGAGGCACTTCAAATGAGTACCCACAACATATGCTTTTATGGAGAAATATGAAAAAATATCCCAGGATCATCACCAAACACTCCTCCTTAACAATCCTTTGCATTAATGTCCCAGTATTTAGGTATTAAAAATCAGTTGTGATTAGCACTCTAAGGGTTAATGTCTGTCATATTTTTTCCAGGAAATAGATTTTGGAAGAAACAATATGCTTGAAATTTCAAACCTACCTTTTGGGAAAAATGAGAAAAAAAATCAAAATGTTTTCTGCTGAAATTAAAAGCTGGGTCCAGTTGTTCAAAGCATTATTATTTAACAAGCCTGTTAGTGGTCAAATGATAACTGTTCTTGTTAGTACAATATCTAATTCACAAGTATTTTTGCTGAAAAAAAAAATGAGTAGTTTTTGCAAATGCAGAAGCTACTCATATGTTTTCAGCAAAAATATTAGCATATTTGCCATATTTAATGATCAAAGTTTTAACGCTACATTAACTAAATGACATCATAAGTTTTAAACAACTGGGCCCAGTATGCTTAGTGTTAAGTCATTTGCTTTAAATAAGGGAAGTAAATCTTGAATGTTATTTGCACATGACTTTTTCATATTCACTCTCTTCCTTTGTATATTACTCATTGTGATACAGGTTTAACCCATAACTCTTACCCTGCTAGTGGCTACTTTTATCGTCTGCTAATAACCTTTGCAAACAGTTTGGACCCAGATCAGGCCCAACAAAACATCGGGCCTAATCCGGATCCAAACTATTTGATACTCTGATAGTATTCCTGAAATATTTTTTTGAAAAAGTTAATGTTTAAAAAAAAATCCACAGACGACAAAAAAGCACACATAAGTACCCAGCATGCAAAGACTTAAAAGCTCCAGTCACAACTGCAGCAGACAACATTATATTTTTTTTTTTTCAGAGAAAATAAGGCTTGACATTTCATGTTAAAATACAGTCTTGCTTGGTACTTTAAGGGTTAATGTTTCGTTTTCAAATCTAATGTTCACAAATAATAATGATTGAATTTAATGTTTTTCAAAAAAAAATAAGAGCTAAAAAAAATAATAACTAATATAATGTATCTTTTTGCATGAATGACCAATGTGCTGTTAAAAATAGTTATCCTAAGTCCCTTATAGAAATTAACATTTTGACAAATGAGAACAGCAAAAGTCCATGTCATAGTTTTCAAGGTTCCTATATTATTTTATGCAGTATGATCTGGGTCAACAGGTTTCAGTTGCCATAATGTTGGTTTCTCTTTTGAAAGAATTACCCTGTTGTTTTTAGCTCACCTGAGCTCTGCTCAGGATGAGCTATTGTGATCACTTTTCGTCCGTCGTCCGTCCGTGCGTCCGTCCGTCCGTGCATCCGTCCGTT
This sequence comes from Anodontia alba, assembly GCA_964016985.1. Taxonomy (NCBI): domain Eukaryota; kingdom Metazoa; phylum Mollusca; class Bivalvia; order Lucinida; family Lucinidae; genus Anodontia; species Anodontia alba. The sequence goes on from OZ024821.1 coordinate 21,165,435, forward strand.
AACATTTTCAAATGACTTCTCCTCTGAAACCGCTGAGCCAATTTTGCTCAAATTTCATACGGAGCCTCCTTAGGGTGGGGGAACGAAAAATTGCTAAAATGGTCACGGTCCATTGACCAAGATGGCCGCCACGCCCATATATGGTAAAAACCTTTAAAAATCTTCTCCTACAGAACCAAGAATGCCTTGGGGCTGAACCTTTGCAGGAATCATCGGGGACGGGAGGTCTACCAAAATTGCTAAAAGAATTGTCGTATGTTGACCTTTGACCTTTTTACGGCAAGGTCAAGTTTGCTTCCCTATGCATTTGTATGGGAAAAACTTTAAAAATCTTCTTCTCCAAAACCGAGCATGCCTTATGGCTGAATCTTTGCATATATCTTCGGGAACAGAAGAGCTACCAAAATTGCTAAAATAATGGTCGTACATTGACATTTGACCTTTTTACGATAAGGTCAATTTTGCTTCCTTATGCATTTGTATGGGAAAAATGTTCAGAATTTCAAACAACTTCTCCTCTGGAGCCTCTGGGCCAATTTTGCTCAAATTTCATATGGAGCCTCCTAAGGGTGGGGGAACGAAAAATTGCTAAAATGGTTACGGTCCATTGACCAAGATGGCCGCCACGCCCATATATGGTAAAAACCTTTAAAAATCTTCTCCTACAGAACCGAGAACACCTTGGGGCTGAACCTTTGCAGGAATCATCGGGGACGGGAGGTCTACCAAAATTGCTAAAAGAATTGTCGTACGTTGACGTTTGACCTTTTTACGGCAAGGTCAAGTTTGCTTCCCTATGCATTTGTATGGGAAAAACTTTAAAAATCTTCTTCTCCAAAACCGAGCATGCCTTATGGCTGAATCTTTGCATATATCTTTGGGAACAGGAGGGCTACCAAAATTGCTAAAATAATGGTCGTACATTGACATTTGACCTTTTTACGATAAGGTCAATTTTGTTTCCTTATGCATTTGTATGGGAAAAAAGTTCAGAATTTCAAACAACTTCTCCTCTGGAGCCTCTGGGCCAATTTTGCTCAAATTTCATATGGAGCCTCCTTAGGTAGGGGGGACAAAAGATTGCTAAAATGGTCACGGCTCGTTGACCAAGATGGGCGCCATGCCCATATATGGTAAAAACCTTTATAAATCTTCTTCTCTAGAACCGAGGATGCTTTGGGGCTGAATGTTTGCATAAATCATCGGGGACAGGGGGTCTACCAAAATTGCTAAAATAATGGTCATACATTGACATTTGACCTTTTTACGCAAGGTCAAGTTTGCTTCCTTATGCATTTGCATGGGAAAAAACATTTAAAAATCTTATTCTCCAAAACCAAGGATGGCTTGTGGCTGAATCTTTGCATATATCATCTGGAACGGGCGGTCTACCAAAGTTGCTAAAATAATTCATACATTGACATTTAACCTTTTTACGGCGAGGTCAAGTTTGCTTCTGTATGCATTTGTATGGGCCCCATACATTTTTATGGAAAAAAGTTGATAATTTCAAATGGCTTTTCCTCTGAAGCCTGCTAAGAACTGCTCAAATGATGATATTTTCATTAGTTGCGACGATAGGATTGGAAAAATGTTGCTTAACATCTGCATGTCTGCAGTGGCTTTGTCACTCAGGTGAGTGAATCGTGGCCCGTGGGCCTCTTGTTTAAATATAGACAGGAAAGTTGCTTTATAATACCATGGTCTGTGCAATGACATAGCTTTATGTAATAAGGAAGACAACTTTTGTGACTACCTGTTTCCTTTCCTGCACACTAAGCCTCATCATAAAAGGGCTCCTCTTTAAAAGGAAAGAATTCACTCCCCTGGGAGCGAATTCTTTCCTTTTGGAGTAGAGCCCTTTTCAGAAGGGAGATAAAACTGTTCTAGGGAATTGCCTCCCTTGAAAGTGTATCACTTCAGCTTAAATTCATCTAGTGCTGCAGTCTTATCGGTCCATACAGAGATGTATACATGTATATTGTGACACACTACAGCCTGTCTCCATTACTGTAAATGTCCCAAAATTTCAAACACTTTATTTCTCACTTTTTTTAAACCCCGCCACACAATAGTGGCGGGGTTTTATGGCTTCACATTGGTCGTCCGTCCATCCGCCGTACGCCGTCTGTCCATCCATCCCTCCGTCCCTTTTTTGTTTCCGGATGATAACTTGAGTAAACATCAATGGATTTTCACCAAACTTGGTATGTGCATTGATATTATGGAGATCTGATTTGGGATTGCTAATGAGCAAATTTCGTCAAATTTTAACGGAGTTATCTGCCTGAGACATGCCCATATTTCCTTTTCTGGACTATAACTAGAGTAAATAACAAGGAATTTTCACCAAACTTGCTATATGCGTTGACATTAAGGAGATCTGGTTTGGGATTGCTAATGGGCAAATTTCATCAAATTTTTACAGAGTTATATGCTTGAGACATACCCATATTTTCATTTCTGGATGATAACTTGAGTAAATAACAAGGCCTTTTAACCAAACTTGCTATATGCATTGATATTATCAAGGTCTGGTTTAGGATTGTTGTCTGTCCCTCCGTCATTTTCTTTCCAGACATTTTCGCAATGATAACTTAAATACATAAACAAATAATTGCTTTGGCAGGGTATTATGCTTTCGGTGCTTTTATTTGCCTAAATTTTGCTTTTTGTGCAGTTATTTCTTAAAGTACTTGGTTGAAAGGCAAACAGTGTAGACCCTGATCAGACTGCACCTTCAGGAGCAGTCTGACCTAGGTCTGCACTGTTTGCATATTCCATTTTATTGGCAACTTTAGTGTATGAAATTTTAGGAGATTTACCGTATCTGTATTTATGTTTCTCCTTGTTGACAGACTTCTTGCGGGCAAGGCAAGAAGTCTGAGCTTTCATGCACTTTTTACACAACTTGGTTTCGTTGTAATGTTTTTTTTCTGTTTCATTTACCTATTAGCCCCACACTTATGTACTGTTTTCACCCTAAGTATTGGGTTATCAGGCCTGATCAAACAGTGTAGACCCATATTAGACACAGCTGGCAAAAGAATGTGCACAAGTATTGGTTAACTGCTTAGAGGACTAAGCCTGCCTAGGAAAAGTATGGTTAAGTAAACTGACCAGCTCAACATGACCTTAATAGTGTTCACTGAGCCACTAAACTCCAACCCAACACAACCAGCCTCTGAAAGTTTATACAATTTGCCACTTATCTGGCAGTTTTTAGACCGGTTAACAGGTAGTGAAATAGATGTGTTCAAATTTTTGGACCAATATGGTAAGGAGTTAAGGTGTCCCAATATTTCGGGTGAATACGATAATTCACAAATATAATTGTTTATGATTTGTTGTAAAATATATTAATTACAATGAGATTATATATTATTTTTAATATAGACTAGCTAGGTTCATATATGTATGCATTTTTTTTTTCTTGTTATTTGTCATTTTTACTTCCATTTTTGGACATATAATACTTGTTCACTGGAACCTCTTTAAAGTTGGTTAATTATTACCCTGAGTGGGCCGGCCTCGGTGGCTCAGTTGGATGCGCCGTCCGACTGGAGACCAGGAGGTCGCGGGTTCAACCCCCGCCGAGGTCGGCAACATTCTTTCGTGGAGATTGATCATGAAATATTTTCTACGGCCATTCTCTCCCTTCTGCTGATTCAAGAAGGGCAGTTGTCAGTTTCTGGCGAAAGAATGTGCACAATGCTTGTTAACCGCTTAGAGGACTAAGCCTGCCCAGTAAACGTGTGGTTAGGTAAACTGACCACGCTCGATATGACCCCATTGGGTTGACTGGGCCGTAAAACCTCAACACAATTACACTGAGTCCAGTTTTTCAAAACTAACGATGTCGTTAGTTAACATATTTTTAAAACGTTGATCACTAAATATGGCATAATTGCTAATATTCTTGCTGAAAAAATATGAGTAGCTTTTGCATTTGCAAAAGCTACTCACATTTTTTCAGCAAAAATACATGTGAATAAGATATTGTACTTAGTAGAACAGTTAACATTTTGACCACAAACTAGCTCGTTAAGCTAACGAGGCTTTGAACAACTGGACCCTAGCAGCTGGTTAATTACAACACTGTTTGGGATAGAAGACAGTTTAAAAGTCCCCAAAAGTGTTTATCCAAACAAAAATGTATAGATGATATAGAAAAAAGCACCATTTATGGTCATTTTTTCTATATAATTATACATTTTGTATGGTCATTTTTCTATATAATCTACACATTTTTTGTTTGGGAAAAAAGTATACATTATATAGAAAAAATGAAAAATGACCATACAAAAATAAATGTATAGATTAAATAGAAAAATTACCAAACAAAAATGTTTAGATTATATAGATGAAATACATAAATGGTCATTTCTCTATATATTCTATACATTTTTGTGATAAACACAGTTGTTAAGCTAACACTGTTCTTGCTTAGTGTTATAAAGAGGATGTGGTGTATTTTAGTATTTTAGTCTCATTTTACAAACATTATGTGATCATTGTATTAATACTTGTATAGACATAAGAAATTTAAACATTTTTTTTTTTTTTTTTACATTATGAAAACCTGCCTATATAATTTTGACCCCCTTAAACCCCACTTTTATACAGTAAAAATGGGGTTTACAGGGGTATACATTATTTTCCTTTTTTCTGCTCAAAAGCATAGATTGTGAGTACTCGTTGAGTACCCACAATCTATGTTTTGACAGAAATATGAAAAAATATCAGAATTTTTTATCTGAAAATTTTGATTTTCTGGTGGTAAAATTTTCAGTATATTTGAAAAGGCATGTTTTTGTAATGACAAGAAAATTTAAAGTTTGTACCATATTTACCCTAACTATTGGGACAGACAGCCCAAGCAAACAGTGAGAACTCAGATCAGACGCTGCCACAGATTATGGCATCTAATCAGGGTTTATCCTGTTTGCAACTCATATGGCAGTTTATAGACACATCAACAGGTAGTAAAATGATTGTTTTAAACATTTTAAGACAAGTATGCTAAGGAAATAAGTTGTACAAATATTTTAGGATAAACACAGTAATTTACAATCAGTAAACTGTAAATACCAATATATATAGATTTAGTTCAGTTTATGGAAGACCAGGGCTGCGCTCAGAAGTGCAAATTAATAGCAATTTTTTGCTCTGGCTCCCTGTATGTAATGATGAGAGACAACTGGAGCAGGGGTCCAGTGCAAAACAATTGCAAGTAATTTGCACTTCTGAACGCAGCCCTGTTCTAAAACTGAAAAAAAAAATCAGTCCCTGCAGTTCACTTAGAGGCGGGTAGTACACAAATATTTTCCATCCCATTATAGTTTTACAGTATACTACACAATGTAAATAGGAGGGGTTCATGTAGACAGCACTGTAGTTTGATAAATGTACTCTACTTTGCAGACCTGACCTGGGCCATAGCCATTCACATAAATTTAAGGGGAATTAGTACACTTTGAAGGGAGGTGACTGCCAAAATAGTTCACTCCCTTTCTGAAAAGGGGTGGTCTTTAGAAGGAAAGAATGTGCTCCCTTGAACTTTTAGAGTGGACCCCTTTTCAAAAGGGGTTTGATGTGCAGGACAGCAAACAGGAAGTCACAAAAGTTGTCACCTTTTCGAAAGATAGCAGAAAATCTTCCAGATACATCCGTTTACTTTAAATCCTACAGACCATTTTTCAGGTCAGGGCGAAAATATTTGGACAGAATCTCAGAAGACATTTTTCTTGTAGAAATCCTCAAAAAAGAAAATACCAATGTTTCAGCTGCAACAAAAAAACATTTACCTTATGAGGTTTGTGCCGAGCAAGACTTAGACACCCTCCTCCCTTCCACCACACCACCAGTAGACATATTTGCATTGTGATAGTCTTTGCTGTATGCTCTAGGGATAGCCAGGCTTCTGCAACAACATTCAAGAGCGATAGACTGTGAGAATGTGCAGGTTGATCTGAGTCGCATACATAAGGTAGATTTTCTCATGTTGAGATTAATTTTCATTACCAAAATATCAAATACATGTACTATATTTACCTTAAATATTTGGACCCATTAACCCATTGAAGAATGGAGACCCCTAAACAGGTAACTGGCAAACAGTGCGAACCCATATCAAATGCCGCAGAATGCGGTGTCTGATCAGGTTCTCCACTGTTTGCAAATAGTTCAATCATTTTTCTCTAGGAATATCTAAATCACAGAGCCTGATATACCTACAATTGAAATTAGAAACTTCCAATATATAGTGTGGGGAGTTCATTCCATCTACAATGGGTTAATGGATAGAGATCCTTAAACAGGTATGTGGCAAACAGTGCAGACCCAGATCAGACGCCGCAGAATGTGGCGTCTGATCAGGGTCTCCACTGTTTGAAAATAGTTCAACCAGTTTTCTTTAGGAATACATGTATCTACATAATATAGCCTGACATACCTGAGATCGAAAATGAACTCTTCCAGTAAATATTGTAGGAGAGTTTATTCAGTCTTTAATGGGCTAATTCCACACTATACTTGTATAATTTGAATGTCCATTTTACTGCCTGTTGATTTTTCTACAAAACCGCTGGATGATTTGCAAACGGTATAGACCCTGATCAGAGACAGTGCAATATGTGGCATCTGGTCTGGGTCTACACTGTTTGCTAAGACTTGTCTTTCCCAATACTTAACCCTTGTCTTGCTGAATAAATTAAAATGCCATGCACACTTCCAATTGTCAACCAATCAGATTCCTTCATCTAGATTGTTGATATAAATTCACATACTGAACGGCTTCAGAACCCAACTGATCTGAATCTACACTGTTTGCAAAGGCAGGGTATATCCGGGCTCAGCAGGACAAGGGTTAAGACAAAAACAATAACTACTGTGCTTTTGACATCTTTCAGAAAGTAGTTTTTTGCTTGGCGCTTTACACACTAGAAGTAAATTTGCAAACTTTTGTCATGATTTAATGCAAAACCATTTGTCGTAACTACCTATGCACCAAAAGTTTTATTCTAGTCATCGGTTTTTAAAAAAATCAAATATTTTCACTTTTTTCTATAGTAAAAATGAATGCAACTTATGCAGAAATCTGTAGGGTAGGTAAATTGAAGCCAGACTTTCAACAAGTTCCACTTGTTCATTTTTTCTGAAATTTTCACAATATTGTTTTGAAACATCCATTATTCAAATTCAACAAAGAAAACTAAAAAATATTTTCTTAGACAAAAATTCCAAAAACATCACTTTACTATAGAAATTGCATAGGTCAGATCATTTTTTGGCCGTAAATTTAATTTTAGGTTAAATATTTGAGAACAAAACACAGAAACAGAAAAGACAAATGGTTTCTGATAAGGTATGGTCAATCAGAACAAAGTGTTTTCATTTAAAATAAAACGCCAAGCAAAAAATGTCTTTCCTAGTGATATCGAAAGGACAGTAAAATATGCTACCATGTTCGTTCCAGCTAACTGTTGCTAATGTCTGGAGAGAAAGCATTTATTCAGGGATAAAACACTAGTCATTTAAACATGGTATTTAGTTTATACAATATTTGCCCTAAGTATTGGGACACTTGAACTTCTTACTTAACTTGTCCTAAAGTTTGAAAAAAAATCTATTTTACAACCATTTGGTGTGTTTAAAATTTGATGAATGTAGGACAAAAATTGTAGACCCTTATCATATGCCACATTCTGTGGCATCTGTTTTGGGTCTACACTGTTTGCTTAGGCATGTCTGGCCCAATACTATAGTAACTAAACTATTCTACCACTTACATTCTCATCAGGAAAACATGCCTATATACCCTTAAACCCCACTTTTATATAGTAAACTGGTGTTTACAGGGGTATACATTATTTTTCTTATTTCTGCTCAAAACATAGATTGTGGTACTCATTAGATTTGCCTCACTGAGGTTCTAACGAGTACCCACAATCTATGTTTTGAGCAGAAATATGAAAACATATCAGAATTTTTTATCTGAAAATTTTATTTTTTGGTGGTAAAATTTACAATATATTGGAATAGGCATGCTTTCGTAATGACTTACATTTTGTTCTGTTTTAGACATCTTTCAGAAAATCATTTTTTGCCTAGTGCTTTATACAGAAGTAAATTTGCAAACTTTTGTCATGATTTAATGCAAAACTTTATGTCATATCTACATGGGTACAAAAGAGTTTATTCTATTCTCTGTTTTTTTTGTTTTGTTTTTTTTGTTTGTTTTTTTTTGTGTGTTTTTTTTTTTTTTTTTTTTTTTTTTTTTTTTTTGTAGTTGTTGTTTTTTAAATGAAATATTTTTTATTTTTCTCCCTAGTAAAAATGGCTGCAAATTATGCAGAAAACTGTAGGGTAGGTAAATTGGAGGCAGGTTTTCAATAGGTTTTACTTGTTCAAATTTCTGAATTTTTCACAATATTATAGTGAAATATCAATAACTAAAAATCAGCAAAGAAATGTAGAAAACATATTTTCTGAGATAAAACTTTAAAAAAGAAATCACTTTTCTATAGAAATTTCATAGGTCAGGCCCATATTTTGCCATAAAATTAATTATATGATAAATGTTTTAGAACAAAATTCAATAACAGAAAAGCACAAATTGTTTCTGATAAGATATTGTCATTCAGAACAAATTATTTTCATTTAAAATGAAATGCCAAGCAAAAACATATTTCTGAAGCATTTTCTGTAGCCTCATTTGTAAATTGAAATGAATACTCACCAATAAATAAAAAAAAGTTTGAAGTTTTGTCTGCTGTAGTTGTGATTAGCACTTTAAGGGTCAAAACAGGCAGCATACGGTAAATGTCCTTAAATTTTGTACACCAAAGTGGCCAATAAAATGGCATATGCAAACAGTGAAGACCCAGATCAGACTGCTCCTTAAGGAGCAGTCTGATCAGGGTCTACACTGTTTGCCTTTTCACTAAGTATTTTAAGAAATATCTGCATAAAGGGCAAAATTTAGGCAAAACAGGTAAGGAATAAAGTGTTCAAAATTTTAGGACATTTTACCATACTTCACTTTCACTTCAAAGGACTAATTACTACTTCAGCAGAAGACACTTTGATATTTTTTTTTCCTGAAAAATAACATCAGTTTTAGAATGTCGTCTTCTGTAAATTTGCTTAGTGCTTTATGGGTTAAATGTTCATGAGCTATGACAGAGTGCAAACTAAGTTTTCACTTACTCAGCAAAATGCATACTATGACCAAAACATGCCTGTATAATTTTGACCCCCTTAAACCCCACTTTTATATAGTAAAACTGGGGTTTACATGGGTATACATTATTTTTCATATTCCTGCTCAAAACATAGATTGTGGGTACTCATTAGAACTGCCTCAATTTGTGGGTACTCATTAGAATTACCTCATTAAGGCAGTTCTAATGAGTACCCACAATCTATGTTTTGAGCAGGAATATGAAAAATATCAGAATTTTTTATCTGAAAATTTTCCTTTTTTGGTTGTAAAATTTTCAATATATTTGATTAGGCGCGTTTTCATAAATTAAAATACTCCCTCTAAAATACTCCCTACCCAAATGTTATCAGATTTTTTTGATAGCATTCTCTTTCTTTAAAATGGCAAAAACATTTTGATTAGAATTGAGGTTATCTTTTGTACAGCAAAAAACACTGCCTAAATTCCTCATTGTACAGCTATCTTTTGTATAGACAAAACACTGCCTAAATTCTTCATTTTACCGCTGCAAACAAAATTTATTAAGTTTGGCCTTATTGATTTCATTTATGCACCTATCAATGTTTCCCCCCTGCCCCTAGAGGAGGAGGGGGTGGGGACTAGGGATTAGACAGTAAAAACATTCTTGCCCTTGGGAATTTGACAGACCACTGAAAAACAGATTTTAGATACTTTGTGAAAAGAAGTAAAAAATCTGAAGCCCACCCATAGGATATTGGACACAAAATTAGAACTCAGCAGTAAGGAAATCAGGCATACAATTACAAAAATGGTCTTATTCCCAGCGGGTAATCCCCGCCCCTGGATGAGCCCATAACCTACTGTTTTTACCATATGTATTCGGACAGACATGCCTAAGCAAACAGTGTAGACCCAGATAAAACGCTGCAGAATGCAGCGTCTCATCAGGGTCTACACTGTTTGCCACTCTTCCAGCAATTTATAGACACAACATTAGGTAGTAAATTATACTTGTTCAAATTTTAGAACAAGTATGGTAAGGAGTGGAGGTGTCCGAATACTAAGGGTAAATACGGTAATCCCTGTGTTATTGTGTTCAACTTTGGGCTTTGCTTCTGTATTTACCCTAAATATTTGCATATTTTTGCCAAGATCCACTTTTTTGTATGACAAAGCTTATATACCCTTGATACAGTGTTTACTTGAAGTATTTGCATACCTTATCTACTTTCCGTACTTGTCCTAAAATTTGAAATAGTTCATTCTACTACCTCTTGATATGTCTAAAATATTGCTGTATGTATAGCAAACAATGTAGACCCTGATGAGACACTGCATTCTGCAGTGTCTCATCTGGGTCTACACTGTTGTCTTAGGTCTGACTGTCCCAATAATTATGATAAATATGGTACTTTATACTGGGCCCAAGCTTTAGTAGTTCATGGAATAGAACACTTGTTACAAAGCATTTGTTTTTGTTTTTAACCAGTAGTGGTGTCTGGGCAATATCAGCAGATAACAAATTATTGATATTTTTCTTACTTTTATTTTCAGAAAAGAGGATGTGACATTTCATGCAAATTGTGACAAGCTCTGTTTTCTGAGAAAAATTGAGAAAATTATAAATTGTCCGTTGCTGGTGTTTAAACCCAGTAGAATGAAGGCTAATTTCCATTGTGTTCATCATAACTTACCAAATTTGGGATTATACATGTGCTTAATAGTGTTTTTAAAACATAAATGTGATTTAATATTTGAAATTTGCACAAAACCGTGTTTTTGTAAATATTCAGCACGAAAACATGCCTATAAAATTTTGACCCCCTTAAACCCCACTTTTATATAGTAAAACTGGGGTTTACAGGGGTATGGATTATTTTTCTTCTTTCTGCTCAAAGCATAGATTGTGGGTACTCATTAGAACCGCCTCAACGAGGCAGTTCTAACGAGTACCCACAATCTATGTTTTGAGCAGAAGTATAAAAAATATCAGGATTTTTTATCTGAAAATTTTCATTTTTTGGTGGTAAAATTTTCAGTATATTTGAATAGGCATGTTTTCGTAATGAAATGTGATTAAGTATTTGAAATTTCTACTAAACTGTGTTTATGTAAACATTAAATGTGATTAAGTATTTGAAATCTGTACTAAACCATGTTTTTGTAAACATTAAATGTGATTAAATTTAAACGAAATAATTTTTTATAAACATGAAATGTGATTGAATTTCCCAGTGATCATGCATGTTTAATTAATATTAATTGGGTCATTGTATACATCACGAAAATATGCCTATATAATTTTGATCCCCTTAAACCCCACTTTTATCTAGTAAAACTGGGGTTTACAAGGGTATACATAATTTTTCTTATTTTGCTCGAAAACATAGATTGTGGGTACATGTTTTGAGCAGAAATATGAAAAATATGAGAGTTTTTTATCTGAAAATTTTCAGTTTTTGGAGGTGAAATTTTCTATATATTTGGATAGGCATGTTTTCTTAATGTTTGAAACAGGGCTCTTCTGATGTATGAAAAGCGCAGGCTCTAACATGGCTCTAGGTAAGTGAATAATTCAATGATGTTTTTTTTTTTGTTACATTTTTTGTCTGTGAACATTGTAGAGTGGCTACGTGAGAAAAGGGCCCTTATGCCTATGTGAAGTGAACAGTGAAGGCTTAGGTGCAATGTGTACATCAGTGCTGTCTGAACAAGACCTTCTCTTTTGATATACTCTATAAATAGCTCCAGATCTGATGTTGTTTTTATTTTCAGCCAATAAGTATTTTTTCCAGGAAAGAATATGTTGTTGGTGCTTTTGACAAGTACCACAACATAAGTTATTTTTTCTTATTTCTCCGAGAAAATGTGGATCGTCATTAGAAGCGCCTCACCAAGGCAGGGCTAAGTACCCACATGTTTTCCTGGAGAAATAACCAAAATATGTGGATCGTCATTAGAAGCGCCTCACCAAGGCAGGGCTAAGTACCCACATGTTTTCCTGGAGAAATAACCAAAATATTTACTGTAATAACCCTGTATTGGAACAGATAGGCCTTTGCAAACAGTGTAGACCCAGATCAGATGCTGCAAAATGCGGCATCTGATCATGGTCTACACTGTTTGCCAAACATACAACAATATTTTAAACTCATCAAGAGGTAGTAGATTGGACTGTTTCAAATTTTAGGACACATATGGTAAGATGATAAGGTGTCCCAATACTTAGGGTTATTACGGTACCTGATACCTAGCATCTTGAGCTATGTTCTATAGTACAGTCGACTTTCCTTATCTCGAAGTCCATGGAACTCGCTGAAATAGTTTGATATATCCGTACCTTGACATATCAGATTTGCAGCATTGAGAAAAAAAATCGAACAACCACATTTCACAAATGAATATGTAATTTGACTCCTGAAGTTAGACTAGAGATATATTGAAACTTGTAGAAAAGAGGAGAAATTGCTTTGGAGCAGTTCATCCTCTTTTCCACAATATTTTGTTACCTGTTGTTAGATTCCCATGTTAAAATAGGGACCAGATTTTCACTTTGAGATAAGTGGTTATTTGAAATAAGTGAAGTCCAGATTACGATAGTCAACTGAATGTAGTTATTTTGTAAATCATCACGAAAACATACCTATAATATTTTGACCCCCTCAAACCCCACTTTTATATAGTAAAACTGAGGTTTACAGGGGTATACATTATTTTTCTTATTTCTGCTCGAAAACATAGATTGTGGGTACTCGTTAGAACCGCCTCATCGAGGCGGTTCTAACGAGTACCCACAATCTATGTTTTGAGCAGAAATATGAAAAATATCAGAATTTTTTATCTGAAAATTTTCATTTTTTGGTGCTAAAATTTTCAGTATATTTGAATAGGCGTGTTTTCGTAATGTGGGCAATATTAGCCTTGATCAGACTACTTGAATATGCAAGGTGATCTGAGCCCTTATAGCCAACATATGCCATATGAACATTTGTGTGTGTGTGTGTGTGTGTGTGTGTGTGTGTGTGTGTGTGTGTGTGTGTGTGTGTGTGTGTGTTGCACATAGTATAGCAAGCAGAATAGGTCCCATTCAAACCCGGGCCCAGTTGTTCACAGCTAACGATGTCGTTAGTTAACGATTCGTTAAAATTTACATCGAGTGATACGCAAATATGCTGAAATTTTTTTGCTGAAAAAATGTGAGTAGCTTTTGCAGTGCAAAAGCTACTCACATTTTTTCAGCAAAAAATATCAGAATATTGTATATTGAATCTGCTAAAACAGTTAACGAAATGACCCTTAACGTGCTCGTTAAGCTAACAACGCTTTGAACAACTGGGCCCTGGTGAATATGCTGGCTGGGCCATGTCTAAAGTAGTTTGATATTGCTTAAAGAAGAACTTCTGAATGACTTTGCCCAAATAATGATTAAAATAAATGACGTAAAGTTTCAGATATCCTGAAAAATTTAAATACCAAAAATAATTCCTTGAATGGCCTAGTACTTCTGAACATGGGCTTACCACCAAAACATCAGTCAACAGCCTGTAAGATGACAGATAGAATGTGTATTGGCTGAGAGCAAGTGACATATAAGCCACTTGCTAGGAGCCAATGAAAGTGAAGGTGTATGTGAAAGTCAAACGGTACAGGTTAGATAAAACTTCGCATACTGATTTTAATACCCCTCCACACGATAGTGGCTAGGTATTATGATACCTGTTTGGCTGTCCTTGTGTCCATCCGCCTGTTGTACGTCTGCCTGACTGTCCATATTTTTGTTTCCTGATGATAACTTGAGTAAATGTCAATGGATTTTCACCAGACTTGATGTGTGCATTGATATTGTGGAGATTTGATTTAGGATTGTTAATGGGCAAATTCGTTAATTTCTGAGTGAGTTATCTGCCTGCGACATGTCTGTATTTACCGGCACATTGGCTCAGTGGTAGAGCATCCGCTTTGTGACCGGGAGGTTGTTGGTTCGATGCTCAGCCGGGTCATACCAAAGACTTTAAAAATGGTACTAGCTGCTCTTTCACTTGGTGCTCAGCATTAAGAAAGTAGAGCTAGAACTTGTCAGTTCAGTGTCAGTATAATGTGACTGAGTGGAATATCATGTCAAAGTGTCTGGGGCGTGATATTTCAGTGAGGCAGCACTCTAAAAGTGAGCATTGAGCTCCCTGCCACATCCAGACACCGTTGCGATATGACTGCAAGATTGTTGAAAGCGACGTTAAAGCCAAAATCAAACAGGTCTGTATTTGAAATTTCCGGATGATAACTTTAGTAACTATCAATGGATTTTCATCAAACTTGGCATGTGCATTGTGGACATCTGCTTTGGGATTGCTAATTAGGCCAATTTCATCCATTTTAGATAGAGTGATCTGCCCGCAATACATCTGTAATTTACTTTCAGGACAGTAACTTGAGTAAAGCTCGATGGATTTTCATCAATTTCGATATGTCCATTGATATTGTGGAGATCTGCTTTGGGGTTGCTCATTGGCAAATTCGTCAATTTTTGACTGAGTAATCTGCCCAGGACATGATAATGGCGGGGTATTATCATTTCAGGTTTTATTATTATTATATTTCAAAAGTAAATATGTAATGTCTATCTTAGGAAAAGCATTACGAAAACACGCCTATTCAAATATACTGAAAATTTTACCATCAAAAAATGAAAATTTTCAGATAAAAAATTCAGACATTTTTCAAATTTTGGCTCAATACATAGATTGTGGGTACTCGCTAGAACCGCCTCGACGAGGCGGTTCTAGCGAGTACCCACAATCTATGTTTTTGAGCAGAAATAAGAAAAATAATGTATACCCCTGTAAACTCCAGTTTTACTATATAAAAGTGGGGTTTAAGGGGGTCGAAATTATATAGGTATGTTTTCGTGATGTAAAATTATTCATTATGGAGTAGTACAGTATGTGGAGAAGACAGTGGAAAATGCATACTTAAGGGGAATTTCTACACTTTCAAGCCGGCCTCAGTGGCTCAGTCGGACATGCATCCGACTGGATATTAGGAGGTTGTAGGATCAGTCCCTGTTGGATCTGGCAACATTCTTTTGTGGAGATTAAATTTTGTGGAGATTCATCACGAAAACACTCCTATATAATTTTGACCCCTTAATCCCCACTTTTATATAGTAAAACTGGGGTTTACAGGAGTATACATTTATTTTTCTTATTTTGCTAAAAAAACATAGATTGTGAGTACTCGTTAGAACCGCCTCGCCAAGGCGATTCTAATGAGTACTCACAATCTATGTTTTGAGCAGGAATATGAAAAAAAAAACAGAATTTTTTATCTGTAAATTTTCCTTTTTTGGTTGTAAAATTTTCAATATATTTGAATAGACGTGTTTTCGTAATGAAATGTTCAATGGTTATTCTCCCTATCTTTGTGATTCAAGAAGTGCAGCTGTCAGTTTCTGGCAAAAGAGTTAACAAGTACTGGTTAACTGTTTAGAGGACTAAGCCTACACAGGAACAGTGTGGTTAGGTAAACTGACGGGCTCAACATCACTTTACTAATAGTGTTGACTCTGCTGTTAAACACCCAACCACCAAAGATACCCTTTCAAAGGGGATGACATTGTCAAAATAGTTTCGTTTTGTTCCCTTCTGAAAAGCAATCTGCACTAAAAGGGAAAGAAATTGCTCCCCTTGAGGGTAACCTTTTAGTGTAAACCCCTTTTCAGAAGGGACTTAAGGTACAGGAAAGCAAACCAGAAATCACAAAATTTGTCTCCCTTATACAAAATGGCGAAGAATCTGCCAAGTGTATCTGGTTCCCTTTATTCATATGTTTAGTTCCCTCTTTCTTCATTTCCTTCATAGCTTGCTCATTTCATCACGAAAACATACCTATATAATATTGACCCCCTTAAACCCCACTTTTATATAGTAAAAACTGGGGTTTACAGGGGTATACATTAGTTTTCTTATTTCTGCTCAAAACATAGATTGTGGGTACTCGTTAAACCGCCTCGCCGAGGCGGTTCTAACGAGTACCCATAATCTATGTTTTGAGCAGAAATATGAAATATATCAGAATTTTTTATCTGAAAACTTTCAGTTTTTGGTGGTGAAATTTTCAATATTCTTGATTGTTTGTTTGTGTTGAGGTTTTACGGCCCAGTCAACCCTATGGGGTCATGTCGAGCGCGGTCAGTTTACCTAACCACACGTTTACTGGGCAGGCTTAGTCCTCTAAGCGATTAACCAGTATTGTGCACATTCTTTCTTCAGAAACTGACAACTGCCCTTCTTGAATCAGCGGAAGGGAGAGAATGACCGTAGAAAATATTTCATGATCAATCTCCGCTCAATATACTTGAATAGGCAGGTTTTCGTAATTTTTTTAGCTGTATGGAACTTTATGTCATTTATTGTTACTCTGTAGTATATGTTTAATAACGCGAATCTTGCAATGCAATTGCTTGTCTTCCTAATTCTTTTTAAAATGATTGCTAATATTTTTATATATAAAATGCATGTTAATATATATTTTTATGCAATAAACATTTGTTAAAGAAGACCTCTGTTAGACCTATTTCCTATGCGTTGATGGGAAGACACAGTACAGTCGACTCTTGTGAACTCGAAGTCTAAGGACTGTCTGAAATACTTCAAGATATCCTCGGCATATCAGATTTGCAGAATCAAGGAAAAAATAAATCAAACAACCACATTTATCAAATGAATATATAATTTGACTCCTGAAATTAGAGGTATATTTAAAATATTGTGGAAAAGCGGAGAAATTGCTAGTTCTCCTCTTTTCCACAATATTTTTTACCTGTTGATAAATTTCCATGTTAAAACAGTGACCAGACAGTTTCACTTCGAGATAAGCGTTTATTTGAGATAAGCGAAGTCGAGATAACGAGAGTCAACTGTATTAGTATGATTGTTGTTTGCACATCATTTTGCAAGCAGGTTCGACAAAACTAGCGTTTGTCTCAGTCCATTTCTGATCAAATGATTAACGCGGCGTTTGATCAGGGTCTACACTGTTTGCTAATCATCTTGGTCTCTTTGGACACACCAGAAGATGGGAAAATGGACGTATTCAAATTTTATGACATGTATGGTAAGTCTTAACTTTTCCCAATATTTAAGGCAAATGTGATATTACGTCTTGATTGCAAAAAAAAAAAAAAAAAAAAAAAAAAAAAAATGCAACAAAAAAAAAAAAAAAAAAAAAAGTGTTGGAGGGGGTGGGGGGGGGGGGGGGATTTGTAATAACCCTAAGAATTGGGACAAACAGGCCTGAACAGTCAGTGTAGACCCAGATCAGACGCCACAGAATAGATGAGCAAACAGTGGGCACTCATCCAACAATTTTAGACATATCAACAGGAGGTAAGCTGAACTTACTCAAAATTTTGGACAGGTGTGGTAAGGACTTATGGTGTCCCAGTATTTAGGGTAAATATGGCATTGCGTCTGGACTGCAATAGAAAGACATTGCAATATATCGTAATTACCCTAAATATTGGGACAGACAGGCCTGAGAAAATAGTGTAGACACTGATCAGACGCCGCAGAACGCGGCGTCTGATCAGGGTCTACACTGTTTGCCGCTCATAGAGCAATTTTAGACACATCAACAGGTAGTAAAATGGACGTCCAATATTTAGGATAAGTAGAGTAAGGAGTTAAGGTGTCCCAATATTTAAAGAAAAAACTGTGCGGCATCCGATCAGGATCTACACTGTTTGTCACTCAAACCGCAATTTGATGGTAAAACGGACTTGTTCAATGTTTAGAAGTATGGTAAGGAGTTAAGGTGTCCCAATATGTGAGGTAAATACTATTCGACGTCTGATCAGGATCTACACTGTTTGTCACTCAGCCGGTAATTTTAGACGCATCAACAGGTTGTAAAAATGGACTTGTTCGAAATTGAGGTCTGCGGCACAGAGTTAAGGCGGCCAAAAATTTAGGGTCAGTGCGACCTACTTAAAATATGCACTGCAACAGAAAAATGGACATTACAACACATGAAATGATTCTGCTGATATTTGAATACAGCAGGTTAAAGGTTAAAACATTACGTAAAAAATCAAACAACATGCCTGAATTTAACCAATTTACGCATTGTGTCCCATAAAAGGTAATTGGCAAACAGTGCAGACCCTGATCAGACGCCGCAGAACGCGGCGTCTGATCAGGGTCATCACTGTTCGCATTAAATGCAGGAATTTCTCTAAGGTAGATACTTTTTTTTTCTGAAAAGACACTCTTAATCACAAACACAGAGATAATCATCTGTTTTCACTGAGGATATTAAAGCCCAGTACAGGACTTGTCTCTTTTCAATTTTGAAATTACACACAACGTCAATCAGAGTGTCCGAAAACGACAGGACCACTTCGGAAACGATTGTGAAAGACGGAAGATGGTCAGCATTTGTCGACTGACCATCACCCCTTTCCCGGAGACATTATGGCGTTACTATATTGTCACCCTCTTGAAATGACTGCGCTCGTTATTTGGACAATTAACTTTAACTAGCAGGCAAAAGCAAGTTTTATTTTTTTATTTATTTATTTATTTATTTATTTGAAATATGGCATGTCGAAACTAGCTAGTCTACCAAGAAAACGACACTTCACCCGTTTTCAGTTTTATGAGTGGTCATTATTCTCAAGAGTCATTCCAGCCGTCCTCGGTGGCTCAGTTGGATGCGCGTCCGACTGGTGATTAGACGGTCGCGGGTTCGACCCCCGCCGAGCCGGCAACATTCTTCCGTGGAGATTAATCATGTATTTTCTACGATCACTCTCCCCGCTGATTCAAGAAGGGCAGTTGTCAGTTTCTGGCGGAAGAATCTGCACAATACTGGTTAACCGCATAGAGCACTAAGCCTGCCCAGTAAAAGCGTGGCTAGGTTAAATGACCGCGCTCGACATGACCCCATTGGGTTGACTGGGCCGTAAAACCTCAACACAAATAAATCAAGAGTCATTCCTATAAGATCTGTTTACGTGTATCTTCACTATAGCTAGTGTTAGTGTTGTGTAGCTCCCGTAAAACGCCTCCTTTTGTGTAGTTTATATTTTTTGGTCCTTTGTGACCATTCGGCCCATCCGGGGAGTTTTGAAGATTTGTATGAGGGTCACTGATGAGGCATAATTGGCCGAAACTAGCTAGTCTAGCCCAGAAAGCTTGACAGCCATTTTCGGTTTTGTTTGTTCATTGCTCTCAAGAGCCAGTCCTGTTACAAGTTATTGATATTTCATTTAAATGGTTAGAAACAAAGTAAATGAAATGCTAATATCTGTTTTCATGACAGTAAAAGAAAAACATGAACTGTTTTCTTTTGACTGAAATGCTAATATCTCTTTTCATGACAATAAAAGAAAAACATGAACTGTTTTCTGCTGATACTTGAATTCAGTAGGTTCAAGGTTAAAACATTACGTAAAACTTCAAACAGCATGTCAGAATTAAATCCATTTACGCCTAGTGTCCCATTAAAGAGACATTGGCAAACAGTGCAGACCCAGATCGGGCGCCTTAGAACGCGGTCAACACTATTGCATTAAAGACAAGAATTTTTCTAAACCATGGTAATAATAAAAACTAACCAGACACCCCTTCTACATGAAAGCTTAAGCTAGAAGAGTCCACTCGACATAAATAGGTTAAATCTCTTGCTAAATTCAACCCAAAATGATAGTTACTCATAGCTCCAGATAAGGCTCGTTTTTTTTTTTTTTTTTTTGTTTTTTTTTTTTGTTTTTTTTTTTGTCTTTTTTCAACCGAAAAAGTATTGTTAATTTTCTTATTTCTCCACGAAAACACATGTTGTGGGTACTCATTAGAAGCGACCCGCCGAGGCGCTTCTAATGAGTACCCACAATATGTGTTTTATGGAGAAATAATAAAAAAAAAATTGTGGGATACCCCCTCTTATCTGAAGCTAAGAATGCATTATCGAAATGTGTGCTATAACCTAGATCTTGGCAATCAGTATAACTGCAAAAATTATAATCAAATTTAATAACTGAAAAGCCACAAGTACCTGGAAATTTATAGGTGATATTTTGATAAAAACCGGTAGCCTAAATTGACAAGTTAATGAGCGCAATTTGATAGGTCATTAATGGGTCCATGATCAAATACTGAAACGGATACTGGTTTAATGGACATCATTAAAATATATCAAATATCGAAATTACTTGGGAGAAACGAAAACTTCTTTGACGTGGGTACATGTCTCTGACATTTCACTAGAATGCAAAACACACATAGGCGATGATATATTAACGCTTAGCACTCTGTGTGAGAATTTCGGCAGACGACATTTTAAAATATTTTTCCGATTTTTCCCAGGAAACAACATTTTATATTTCATGCAAATTGTCTCAAATGGAAATATCAAATCCTGATTTCTAGGAAAAATAAAGGTAACTATCAATTTGCCGTATGCTGAATTTGGTTAAAGTTAAAAAGAAGCCTTGCAACACATAAGCGCGAAGAGCAAATTTCAGACTGGAAAAATTCTCTTGGAAAAATACGAAAAATGTTTCAAAATATCGTCTGCTGCAATTTTACCCAGCTTGCTAAGCATTTAGGTATTGGTCGATGTTATTAAACTAGACAATATTTGGGAGCAAATGCTTTCCTTTTTTTGGGTTAATCACTTTTCAAAAGGGGGTTGGTGTGACCTTTCATTTAAGATAAATTCTTTGCCAACATTGCTTTTCCCTTTAAATTTGACTGTGGATTTATCAGACGACACAACTGATATCTTATTTTTCCGAAAAATTAGTTTGACATTTCATGCAAACTGCCTCCTTATGGAGAAAATTTGCATGAAATAACAAACCCTAAAAAGGGAAAAACCAAAATGTCACCTGCTGCAACATTTACCCAACATGCTAAGCGTTTAGATGCTGACCAATGTACTTTTGGATCGATTGTTTACAATCTAGCCAAAGCATACATACATTGGACCCATAGGGCTGGCACGTAGGGGATTTCTAATGTCTAAAATGGCCAAAAGGTGAAGGTAGGCTTGATAGATAGTGTCTATCAAGCCTACTTTGACCTTGTGGCAAAATTAGACATTATAAGCCCATACCCCTACCGGCCCACCTATGCATACACCAAAATTTCCTTAAGGTTGTTGTTCACGCGATTATCATTGACCAATGAAATCAAACCGCGCGCTTGAACGAAATCCAGGTAACGGTTATTTGTTGTCACTGTGACGTCAGGGTGTCGTGTAAAGAGGGTTATTTGTAAAACCTGGACTTGGACATTGGCAAACAGTGAAGACTCGGATCAGACGCCGCAGTCTGATCAGGATCTGCACTGTTTGCTTAAATTACAGGAAGTGATAGGTTAAATGAAACGATGACCCTTAAGTCTACGTTTGAGACCGTTTTCCCTGCCTAAACTCAGAGACAATCGACCCACCAGTGCTGTTAGCGCCTTGATTTGGGACTGGATCTTAAAAAAAAAAACAAAAAAAAAACATTGCGCAGATAGTATTAGTATTTAACGTTTCTGTAAGCGGACAATAAAGGCACTGATCAGACATAAGCAGACAGAATATCGCAGGATGCGCTGTACCGTCGTTGAAAGCATACAAGTATCTCATAGTTGCTCCATCTTTTCTTGTTGCCAACTAAAGAGGAATGGCTACAAATTCAGGAGAGGCAGTCTGTCATAATTGATGACCCTTCTGAAATGGGATCTACTCAAACAGGAAAGCATTCGCTCCCTTGGGAGCAAATGGTTTCCTTTTAGAGTGAACCCCGTTGTGGTGTTGGAAACAAAACAAGAAGTCACAAGAGTTATCCCCCTTGATAAATGGCAGAAAATCTACCATGTGCTTCCAGTCCCCTTAACAGAATGCTTAAGAGACTTCTAAGCAAAAGCTATTTTCTACCACAGTGAGCACCAATTAGTTAACAGAGACATCTTTCTAACTTTTCATATCTCGACTTTCTAGAAATGAAATATTTTGGACGTGACATATTTGCCGTATAATTAAACTGTTTTTAATGGTATTTAAGATATAAACATATCTGAACATTAATTATAGAGGAATCAATTGAAACACGGCGTCAGCACCATCCTTTGATCTGTCATAAAATATTAAGAAGCACATGCTACTCTTAGTTCTGTTCGTTAACTTACTTTCTTGGACTTCCCCCTGTTGAATTGGGAATTTCTGGTTAATTATGTTTGTTTAGCACACAGTCTGGCGTCCAAAAATGCATTACGAAAACTTCTACGTGAAACACACACACACACACACAGAGAGAGAGAGAGAGAGAGAGAGAGAGAGAGACACGCACGCCTACCCACATACGCACCTACATACTCACATACCATACCCCGTGTGACCTGAATTTTATACAGTAATACCTTGGATACATACATACCATCCTCGGTAACCCAGGTGTGACCCATTACGTTACACTCCAATGGAGTGTAACGTAATGGGTCAGACCTGGGTTACCGAGGATACATACATACATACATACATAAAGCTGCCAGTAGAGCGTCTGACTGCAGATCCAGGAGTCGCGAGTTCGAATCCCAGCTCGGCCACATAACTTCCATGGAGATTGATCATTGAAATCTTTCCTACGGTCATTCTCTCCCTTCCGCTGATTCAAGAAGCGCAGTTATCAGTTTCTGACGAAAGAATGTGCACAAGTACTGGTTAAACTCTTAGAGGACTAAGCCCGCTCAGGAAAAGTGTGGTTAGGTAAACTGACAGGCTCGATATGACCATAACAGTGTTTACTGGGCCGTTAAACTCCAACCCAGCGTACATCGAACGACTCAGATTGCTTAACTTATTCATGCTTAGCGCCCCATAAAAGGGACATTGATCAGGGTCTACTCTGCATTAAATACAGGAATTTTTATAAATCATGGTAGTAATAAAACTAACCAGACGCCCTTTCTCTTCGAAATGGAACGGTCCAAAGAGTTTAAGTAGAGGAGTCGATTCGGCATAAATGGGTTAAATACACACATGAAACAGACATTATCGTTACATACGATGCAAACCGCTGAAGAAAATCTGGTTCTGCGGGAAGACAATCATTTTGTCCAGGTCCAGGATGGTATCTATCTGCAGCTGAGCATCACGAAAACATGCCTATATAATATTGACCCCCTTAAACCCCACTTTTATATAGTAAAACTGGGGTTTGCAGGGGTATATATTATTTTTCATATTTCTGCTCAAAACCATAGATTGTAGGTACTCGTTAGAACCGCCTCGACGAGGCAGTTCTAACGAGTACCCACAATCTATGTTTTGAGCAGAAATATGGAAAAATATCAGAACTATTTATCTGAAAATTTTCATTTTTTTGGTGGTAAAATTTTCAGTAAATTTGAATAGGCTTGTTTTCGTAATCGTTTAGCACAGGTCTAATAAGCACCCGAACAGTTAATTACCGTATTAGTCTCAATAATAGGACACGTTAGCTCCTTACCATACTTGTCCTAAACTGTACACCAAAACTAGTTTATCGTACTTGTCCCCAAGGACGTATTTTATACGTCTTTGTTGTCCCTAAACTGTACACATACCTAGTTTACCGTACTTGTCCTAAACTGTACACAAACCTAGTTTACTCATCACGAAAACATGCCTATGTGATCCTGACCTCCTTAAACCCCACTTTTATATAGTAAAACTGGGGTTTACAGGGGTATACATTATTTTTCTTATTTTGCTATAAAACATTGATTGTGGGTACTCGTTAGAACCGCCTCATCGAGGCGGTTCTAACGAGTACCCACAATCTATATTTTGAGCAGGAATATGACAAATATCAGAATTTTTTATCTAAAAATTTCCTGCTTTTGGTTGTAAAATTTTATATATATTTGAATAGGCGTGTTTTCATAATGTACCTTTTAATGTGTCTAAAACTTGCCGGATGAGTGAGAAATAGTATAGACCCAGATCAGAAACATATTTTAGGCATGTCACAAGAAAGTTAATAAATAAATACAGTTGATTCCCGTTATCTCGAGCTCGCTTATCTCAAATAACCGCTTATCTCGAAGTGAAAATCTGGTCGCTACCTAAACATGAAAATCTAACAACATGTAAAAAAATATTGTGGAAAAGAGGAGAAATTGCTCCTAAGGAGCAATTTCTCCTCTTTTCCACAATATTTTCAATAAATCTCTAATTTCAAAAGTCCAATTACATATATATTTGTTGAATGTGGTTGTGCGAATTATTTTTTCCTCAATTCTGCAAATCTGATATGTCGAGGTACGGATATCTCGAAGTATTTTAGAAAGTCCCTCGGAATTCGAGATAACGAGAGTCGACTGTAAGTAAATAAGTAAATAAATAAATAAAATATTTGGCTGATATTTTGGCATGCAAAAGAGAATTCGTGTGGGAATTTTTGTTCCAGTTGTCACAATACATTCAGAATTAATGACTTGCACTATGTCCAGTGGCTGCGGGAGCACTGAATGAGTGACACTATTTACCGTAACACAATGGCGCAAATATACAGGGTTAACCCTAGTTCTGCTGAACTCGGATTTGTCCCGCCTTTGCAAACAGTGTAGATTCAGATTAGTCGGCTGACTGATCTGGATTGGCACGGTTTGTCATTCAGTATGTGAATTTGTATCCAACAACCTGGATCAAGCAATCTGACTGGCTGACGATTAGAAGTGGGCGTGGCATCTTAATTTATTCAGCATGACAAGGGTTAAGTATTGTGTGAGCATTGAATTTTAGTCGTACATCGATTTTAAGTCGGTATTGGAGACATTTATTTACTGTGCCCTATCACCAAAATACCACTCCAGGACACAGAGTAAACACAACGTCGCAGCAACGTCGTTGTGGTGTCGAAACAACGTTGTTGTGACGTTGTATGTTTACGAAAGTGGCACGGTATTTCACCAAGTTCCATTTGCATGACTCTTGCCCGACCAGTATACAGTGCAACGTTCCTCAAACAGCCATCCTATGGAACAAATAAAACTGGATCTTGTAGAGAGATGGTTCTTGTAGAGAGGTTAAATACAGTAAAACTTCAATGACTCGAACACCGATGGCTCATTTATCCTGGCTGTCGAACTAGTTTTTGAGTCCCTAGAAAATTCTTCCGATAGCTAAACAAAAATATTTAGGGATATTTTAAAGAAATTTTCATATTTTATCATAAGAATGTATGTTGTGTGTACTCATTAGAATCGCTTCATCGAGGCGATTCTAATGAGTACACACAACATATCATTATTTTATAGAAGATTGAAAATACCTCCCTAAATTATCTACGTTTGCCTCCTGATCTGGCGCTGTGATTTACCCTCAGTGACTCGAACTACTTATGTCTAGAACCACGGTCCCAAAGATGTTCGAGCTATTGAAGTTTAAATGTCTGCAATAAAGTTACACTTTGGTATATCAGAAAAGTGTTAATTGGGAGATGACTGTTGTCGAGAGGTGACCATTAGTGGAGGTTCCACTGTACGTTCTATTTGGGCCGAGTCAAGCGAAAAAGTGTCTTCAAGCATGCGCAAAATGTGCGGATTCACCTCATCCTGCGCATGCACAAGGACTCATCCAGGCCTTAGCGCTTCATTGATACATTCTATAGTAGCCCTCCTTCGTACTCTTTTAACCCTTAAAATGCCAAGAAAACCTGCATCTGAAAATGTCGTCTGTTTATGTCGTCTGCTGAATATTTTTGCAAACTTTTCCAACCCATTTTTCCATACTGGCAAACAGTGTTGACCCTGATCAGACTGCTCCTAGAGGAGCAATCTGATCTGGGTCCACACTTTTTGCAAGAAATACTTTTAAAATCACAAGCATATGACAAAGCAGACGACAATTGTTGTGACTGGCAGTTTAAGGGTTAAATGTACCAAGTGGACGCTTTACATGAATGTTGTATATCCTGGCGATAACTATACGTACTTTTACCTGAATCATCTTGGCCAAAACCACCACTTTGATATATAAATCTAATCATTTTTTGCCTAAAGAAGGAAAACATTAAACGTAAATAAATAAGAACACTTAAATTTGTTTTTCAAACAGTATCATTTTATTATTATTAATAAGACCAATAAAAGGGAGTATAATTTACCCGCGGAGGTAATAGCTCTTTTGATGATTTCGTGATGAAAACGTGAGAAATTTATATGAAAATTGTTTTGATTATAATTATTCTTGATGGTAATTTTTATTTGCTAATTTATGGCCATACTAACTTGCTTGATTTAGGTGTTGAAAAATAAAACAGTCCAACACCCCGCGTGGACAAAAGGCTCCACTCTTGATACGGTCACAACTTTTATGAAATATAATCTTTATTATATATCATTTTTATACGTATCAATTTTAACCATTATTTCCGACAAAGCGGCGGAAGAAAGGTTGTTAACGTCCATCCATATTTATTGATAAAAATCAGGAGTGTCAGGTGTCAAATTTTAAAGCAAGTGGAAATGAATAGTGTTGCTGAAACATGGATACATTTACATGAAAATAGAGATTAAAGTACTAAGGAGGGGGTGTATTTTATTTTCTCATACTCTGGTTCTGTAATCAAAACCATGATAATAATAATAATAATAATAATAATAATAATAATAATAAAGGAAAAGAAAAAAAACGTCTCTATAGGCCTCTGAATTTACATTTCGATTTCATCCCATGCAATTCGTTAGATGTTCAGGTTATCTAATAATCATAACATTATTGCTATGTGTTTCTCAGAAAATACAAGCTGAAAAAGTTTTTGAAGTTATTTTATTATTTTGACTGCCTACCTATTGACCCACTTACCATTTTTTGCAACCAGCCAGTGTGACTAGAAGCTTTATAATTTACCATACTGTGACAGAGAGCCCGTAGAGAAAAATCGAAGTGTTCGTGTTATGAAATCGACCATTTCTAAGCAGTTTTCTTATTCAATGGTCATAAACGCGAGAATTGTCATCAAGTGAGAGCAGTGGCTACTTAAATGGAAACGTAAGGCTGGTTAAGAGTGTATCAGAGATTAAAGATCTTGACAAATCGTACACTTTGAAGCAAATTTGATCAAAATTTGATAAAAGCTAAGGAAGTTAAAGATGTTTAAAGGTGTGAAAACCATTAACATAGGCACCGCCATTTTGAAAATTTAATGAGCTTCTAAACATTTCAAAATACAGTCAAACCTCAGTAACTCGAACTTCTCTTGGACCATGGAATTTTTTCGAGGTATGGGTAGTTCGAGCCACTGAGGGTTAATCATAGCACCAGATCAGGAGGCAAATGGTGATAATGTAGGGATTTTTTTTCGATCTTCTAGTCAATAATGGTATGTTGAGTGTACTGATTAGAATCGCATCGACGAGGCGATTCTAATGAGTACACACAACATACAACTTCATGATAAATCAGAAAATTTCCCTATGTGTTTCTTGAGCTATCGGCAGAATTTCGCAGGGACTCAAACTTGACACGAGTTCGAATTAGCCTGGTAAACGAGCCATCGGTGTTCGAGCTATTGAGGTTCGACTGTATTATACAAAATCTTCTGCAGACACATGGGGATCATGTTGTCCGTCCGCGTCGTCGGCGTCGTCGTCGTCGGTGTCGTCGTCACACTTTTCGTTTCCGTTCAATAACTTTTGAAGGGATGTATTGTTTTCATTCAAATTTTGCAGAACTTTATATCACTATAAAATACAGGTCAAGTTCGATATTGGTAATCATCCGCCCAAATTTTTGCTGAGACATGGCCCTTTTTCGACTTAGTTTTTGTTGTTCGTTTCCGCTCAATAACTTTTGAAGGGATGCATTGATTTCATTCAAATTCTGCAGAACTTTATATCGCTGTAAAAAAAAATACATGTCAAGTTCGATATTGGTAATATCCGCCAAAGTTTGGCTGAGTTATGGCCCTTTTTCGACTTAGTTTTTGTTGGTGTGTTCATATTGGTGTCCGGTCAATAACTTTTGCAGGGATGCATTGATTTTATTGAAAGTTTGCAGAAGGATATATCATTGTAAAATACAGGTCAAGTTCGATATTAGTAATCATCCGCAAAATTTTGGCTGAGTTATGGTCCTTTTTCGACTTAGTTTCTGTTGTTGTGTTGATATTGGTTTCCATTCAATAACTTTTACAGGGATGCATTGATTTTATTGAAAGTTTGCAGAAGGATATATTATTGTAAAATACAGGTCAAGTTCGATATTGGTAGTCATCCGCAAAATTTTGGGCAAGTAATGACCCTTTTTCTATTTAGTCGTCTTCAGGGATAGGAGAGATTATAAGGACCAGTGTTTTTTTCCTTTTTTGGTTGGCACTTGAAGCAGGCGATGCATCCGATTCTCGGAATTCTAGTACTTTTGTTTCATGCGATACTGATTGAATTTGCATGGTTTGTCAACGTCTTGCATCTCAAACATTTTTCAACAACATTGCATTTCCCTTTAAACGTGGAATACGTGTAGAAGATAACCAGGAATGGCCACAATACACTCAATGAATACGGCATCCAGTGCCACCAAACAAAGTAGAGACACAAATATACACATATAGTAAAACCTCAATGACTCGAACACCGATGGCTCGTTTACCTTGATTAATTCGAACTCGTTGTTAAGTGCCTACGAAATTCTTCCGACAGCGCATGAAAGCAGATATTCAGGAAAGTTTTTCTTATTTTATCATGAAACTGTATGCTGTGTGTACTCATTAGAATCGCACCATCGAGGCGATTCTAATGAATACACTCAACATACCATTATTTTACAGAAGATCAAAGAGATCGAATAGGTGGGGTAGGTGAGTAAAATGGATTCTACCGGTTCAAATGTTGTAAACAAAAAAGAAAAAGAAAAAAAAAGACATATCTTTCAGAAATCGTTTGATGCTGAACAACGGGGTACACTGTATGTAGACTTGGCACGACAGACGTAGCACTCATTACGCAAATTAGGTATTGTGTATAAGGAAAATATTTGCAACAAAGGGAGATCGCCTAACATATGTCTTCCTTTATCATAGGGGGGTGCTCTTAAATGAAAGAATTTGCTCCCAGAGAAAGCAAATTCTTTCACTTAAGAGTGGCCCATTTTTTGAAGCGGTAGTGGGGAGAATGTTGATATTACCTGAGTGTGCGTAAAATAATTCAGTCATATCTCTCACTATATGCGTTTTTGTAATTTTAACCATAACTGCCCTCAAATGTGTCAAGTGAAATGGGGCACTGGCACATCTGCGAGCAAAACAGCGAATGTCCACATCAATCTGCTCAGTGGCACAGTCTGGTCAATTCTCTTCGCTTGAAAATTTATTCGATTTGCTAATTGGCGGAACTTATTTGGGACTGTTGAAATACTGGATAATGCAGGTCTAACTAAAAAAATATACGCAAAAAAACAAAACAAAAGAAAACAAACAAAAAAAAAATAAATAAATAAATGAAAAAAAAAATAATAAATAAATAAATATAAAAAAATAAACAAACAATAAACAAAATCAACAATGAAAGCTTTTATCCTATTGTGTAGATGCACAGGCTAAACGGGATCTTCGCTGTTCGCATATCTCAAAGACGTGTGCTTGACGCTACGCTACGTGTTATTTGTACACAGCATTCTTTTGGCATCCCATTATAAAATGATATTACAGAAATCAGTTTTTATTGAAAAAACTATGGGCTAATTGGATAGGCTCGTTTGAAGTTACGCTGGTACGGTTATACTGGTGGAAATTCTTGTTTGATGGTACAAAAAACAAGGAAACTAAGCGGAAGATACCGTAGAAAATTGGATCGCAATGAGCGAAAACGTACCAGAACAGATACATGGACATACGAAAGTCGGTGACTAGATTGGCCTGCGCAGTTGCCAAACCTGATTAGGCGTCTACTGTTCATATTTTATCATGTTACTAGCTTACCTGTTCAGAACATAGAAAACTGGGATCATACTGTGCGTATGCGAGGTCTGGTCTTTGTTAGCGTAAAAAAGTATATTTGAACCGCAACGTAAGAACACGTACCTTCCGCTATGTGCGTCAAGCGAAGACTCCTCCGCGCAGTCAGATCAGAATTCGTTGTCCTCTTGAAGAAACCTTGGATCCTTGTCTATCCAAAGAGCGCCCAGCGAAGACTGATCAGACTGCACATTCGTGCAGTCTGATCTGTTCTAGCTGGGCGCATATTTCCGAAGATACATTGCCGCACGTTGCGGTTTATTTGATAAGGTACCGTTTCTCATGTCGTGATACCCATTTTACTGCTAGCCTGTACCAGACATCCGCCAACGAGCCATTTTATATCAAAAATTGAAGATTAATAAGACGATCAACTTCTGGAAGTTATAAAACTCCTATTATAAATATTAAAAATTCAAAAAATTAAGGTGTCTGGATTTTGGCTTATGTTTCCACATTTCCGTCATGGAAAAGTAGAAAGAAAGCATGCAAAACAGAAAACTAAAGAAAGCTAAGAAACATGTAACCCTTATGTTTTTATACATAGCATATAAACCTGTTCAATAGTAAAGATGGCTCAAATGTTTATCGATGCTCTGATAGGTCTGAAACCTGTATGTCAAGACAGCCCGTATAAACATCCCTTTAAAGGGTTGTTTACACGGTCTACCTTGACATAAAGGTTTTAGACCTAAATGTCAAAACATGTGTATAAACATTGCTATTTCTTAGTTAACTGACCCAAGCATGTTAGACCTCTGGAGTAGAACATGATTTATTTGCTATGTCCACATAGACTCGGACCTAATAATACCCGGACTTGTCACTAACGGAACTGCCAAAATATGTTGTCGTAGCTTGATTTTAGCCCTATTTTACAGCACTATGGTCATCAAAAATTATTTTGGATAAAACTGAAGTTCTGATAAATTGTTTTAATAGGATTGGTTAAAAAATGTTAAGTCACAATTAATTAGATTGAAGTTATAACATCATTTTGGGCGAATTTTTGATGATTTTCTGCTAAAAGTGCCGAAAGTAGCTAAAATTGGTACTAGTTTTCTCGTTGATGTTTACAAAAACTGTTGGGTTTTCCTTAAATATAATGCTGCAGATATAAAGGTAATATATTGACCTATTGCTTTTTGAAAACATATCTCAGATATTTTGAAAAAATAATTGAAATATGAGCATTTAAACTTCATCATACAGAATTATAAAAACTCAGCCATGACAACATATTCCCAATAAATACAATACCTGTACCGTAGTTACTAGTCCAGTGTATATTGGGTCCAAGACATAGAGAATATGGCAGAATCAGCCAATCGAAATCAGAACTGGTTCCTTTGAGGTTGTTGCCCGGGTTAATGGTTTCTTAAGGGAAAAAAAGCGAGGTCACTCTGTTCCAAATTCCAAATTTCTAAAGCTTTGATGATCTTTAGAAGCAAGCAAGTTCTTTCATTTAAAACATGCTGTGCTCCAAGCTGTCTTCTCCTATATATTCATGCACGGGCCCATCGCCTCGGTCTCCCCCTGTAACGCCGAATTCTCAGTACTGCATTAGCAATTAATATCAAACACAAAGAAATTGCAACCTTGTCAGCTTCCATTTTGTACCACTTTATTTTACACTATATCCCAGCTAGCATTCTACGTAAATCTACATCGGGCCGTCATCGGCCCGTCAGCTACCCTGACGGGCCGATGACGGCCCGATATAGATTTACGTAGAATGCTGACTGGGATGGTGGCGGGAAATAAAAACACGCAGGACAAAAGGGATATCGTATAAACATAAAAAGACATGCAGGTCTGAAACACGCATGTCTTACACATACATATCAAGACAACCTATGTAAATACACCTTAAGGAGTTGTCGAGCATGCCTTATTCATATTAGCGTGCATTTCAAATGTATTCCTATTTGAAATTTCTACCCAACAATATTTTAATACTTTCACGGTCTATTACCCAAAACAAGTGAAACTGGATAAAAGTATCGGATATCCTTAAAGTGTTATTGATTTTATTATGTTTTGTTCAGATTACGCATTCCCCAAGCCCAAAGTTCTACTCAGGGTTTCATCCCCACAGCTGTTGAGCACAAATTGAATCTTCCGAGGCTTCAGATCAAATCTTTATTAAACGTTAATATCCTTATTGAATAACATTCATCCATGTAATTCTTTGTTTAATCTTTTGGTTCCCTTTATTCTGTTTTTCTTTCAGAATCGCCAAACGCCGATTCAGGGATTTGTGCTAATCAACTTATGCGTTGTAATCTACAGGTCAGACCGAACAACTCAAGTTTTCTTTTTCTTGAGTACAGTTTCGTTGCACAGCACCAATGTGTGTGATGAAGCCCTGTTGTAGGAGAATGTTATTAAGGGGACTTGATATACTTTCAGGGGAGGGAACTCTGTCAAAACTTTTTACTGCCTTTCTGAAAAGGGGTCTACTCTAAAAGGAAAGAATTTGCTCCCGTTGGGAGCAAATTCTTTCCTTTTAGAATAGATCCCTTTCCAGAAGGGCCTTAATGTGTGGAAAACCAAACAGAAAGACATAAGCGTTGTCTCCCTTGTACAACATGGCGGCAAATCTATCAAGTGTATCTATACACCCTAATGCATCGTTCATAAGCCAAAAGATTCTCTAATGCGAACAGCGAAGATCTATACTATCCACAGTCTTGTCAAGTTTTCATAAATGCTATAACTGGATTGTGGTGCTCTCGCTGCACCCGTCTGGACAGATGAAAGTTTTCATCCTCCATTGCCAAAGTCGGTTTCATATCAACGCCAAAATCGCCATTTAAAATTTATTTCTGCTGAGATTTTGTGCACTGTTTATTTCTGCCAAGATTTTGTACACTTGTACACTTTGTCGATCGTATTCGTTCTCCGCTTTCGATGAGTTGTTTTCGTTATTGCCGTACCAAACAAACATTTAACCCTTGTCCTGCTGAACCCGGATGCCCTGTCTATGTAAACAGTGAAGAAGCCAACTTATCTGGATCTACACTGTTTGTGATTAAGTATGTGAATTTGTATCAACAACCTGGATCAAGTAATCTGATTGGCTAAAAATTAAAAGTGGGCGTGGAATCTCCATTTATTATGAGAAGGGTTATGCTGAAACTTGGTGTGCAAGTGCAAGGACTGTATACACTATCAAGAGGCAACCATCACGAAAACATGCCTGTATAATTTTGACCCCCGTAAACCCCACTTTTATATAGTAAAACTGGGGTTTACGGGGGTATACATATTTTTTCTTATTTCTGCTCAAAAACATATATTGTGGGTACCCGTTAGAACCGCCTCACCGAGGCGGTTCTAACGAGTACCCACAATCTATGTTTTGAGCTGAAATATGAAAAATTTCAGAGTGTTTTTATCTGAAAATGTTCAGTTTTTGGGGGTGAGATTTTTCTATATATTTGAATAGGCGTGTTTTCGTAATGTCTGTCCAAATTGTTTTGCCATCCTTCTGAAGAGTGGTCTACTCGAAAAGGGAAGCATTTGCTCCCAAGGAAAGAATTCGGATACCGCATTTATTCTTAATATTTGGACACATAAACACCCTACCATACTTGTCCTAAAATTTAACCAAAAAAAAAAAAAAAAATCATTTTACTTCTTGAAGTTATATATGTCTAAAACTGTTAGATGTGTGGCAACAGTGTAAACCCTGATCAGACACCGCATTCTGATTAAGGTTTACATTGTTCGCTTAGGTCTGTCGGGACATTGCGGTGCATGTATTTATATAAAGTGCAGTCTTCATGCACCTTGGTGAGCATGCGTAATCCTACAGTATTCACTCTAAATACTCGGACATCTTTTAACTCCTAACCCCACCTCCTAAATCTGAACAAGTCTATTTGACTTGCTACTAGTGCAGCTAAAATATGGTGGTTAAATGACAAACAGTGTAGACCCAGATCAGACGCCACGTTCTGTGGCGTCTGATCTGGGTCTTCACTGTTTTACTAAGACCGGCACAGTGGCTCAGTTGATAGAGCGTCCGCCTTGTGACCGGGAGGTTCCGGGTTCGATCCCCGTCCGAGTCAAACCAAAGACTTTAAAAATGGTACTAGTTACTCTCTCGCTTGGCGCTCAACATTAAGAAAGTGGAGCTAGGAATCAGAACTGGTCAGCCTAGTATCAGTATAATGTGACCGGGTGGAATATCCTGTCAAGTGTCTGGGGCGTGATATTTCTGTGAGGCAGCACTCTAAAAGCGCGCATTGAGCTCCTTGATACATCCAGACACAGTCGCGATATGACTGAAAGATTGTTGAAAGCGACGTAAAGCACGAATGAAACGAACTGTTCACTCGCCTCGTCCGTTCAATACTTAGGGTAAATACGGTATTCTACCTGGACTCGGTAGAATCTAGTTGTTGGACCGCAACGGCTGGGATCGTACTGAGTTACAGAGGTTATAACATAAGCAGCAAACAAAAGTGACAGTTGATGCGTCACATACGAAAAGGGACCTTATGCAATTTGCGGACAACGCAGGCCCAGATCAGCCTGCGCATCGCGCAGGCTGATCTGGGCCTTCGTTGTCCGCTTACAGAATCAATGGATACTGTAGTATACGTCAACTAACAGAGAATGTCCGGATCAGACTGTTCGGATGCGCATGCTGATCTGGGCCTTCACTGTTCACAGATGACATATGAGCCCTTTTCCCATGCGAAAGATCAGTTGATTTTGCCAGTATATAAACATGTTTAACTTCGACAAGTATGCTGCACTTTAATTTAGCCGTAAACCGTTTTGTTTTAAATAAAATCAAATAATCTATAACGAAATGCTTTTAAATTATGTGTTTTTGCCTGAAGTGTTTAGTGTCTATGTTGTCAAAGTTTAATATTTTAGTAAAGGCACACAGAAAACAACTAAGATAATTTGCATTTTATTTGCTGCAATATTTTCTAGTATCGACAGCTATACGATGTTTTTTACGTTTCTCAGCGTATAAGTTAGCCCATTTTAGTCGAGAAATCCCCGAAATACCCGGGTAATTTGCAAACAGTGCAGACTCAGATCAGACGCTGCAGAACCGCAACGGAAAATGTCGTCTTATTTTCCCTGAAAAATACAAAAAAAACAAACAAACAAAAAAAAAACAAAAAACAAAAACAAACAACTAGATGATCGGTAAAGGTATGAATGTCCCCGCTACTGGCAGTTTGGATCAAGGGTATGTAACTCTAGCAATTTGTTTGTATTGAGGTTTTACGGCCCAGTCAACCCAGTGGGGTCATGTCGAGCGCGGTCAGTTTACCTAACCACACGTTTACTGGGCAGGCTTAGTCCTCTAAGCGGTTAACCAGTATTGTGCACATTCTTTCGCCAGAAACTGACAACTGCCCTTCTTGAATCAGCGGAAAGGAGAGAATGACCGTAGAAAATATTTCATGATCAATCTCCACGAAAGAATGTTGCCGACCTCGGCGGGGGCTGAACCCACGACCTCCTGGTCTCCAGTCGGACGGCGCATCCAACTGAGCCACCGAAGCCGACAACTCTAGCAATTAGTAAGTAAGTAAGTAAGTAAATTCTTTATTTTGTGAGGGTAACCCAATTGGCTGGTAGCCAATCCTCCTTGGGGCCCTCTTTAGCAACAAATACACAAACAGTACAAGCGTAAACAAATATGCATGGGCATAATATATAAAAAATACATCAAACTGAGGTGTGAAGATTAACATACATATATGTATATTTACAAAGATAAAACTTATTGGAGAACGAATCAATAACAATTGAAATGAATTCAAAACAGCGATGAGAGAGAGAGAGAGAGAGAGAGAGAGAGAGAGAGAGAGAGAGAGAGAGAGAGAGAGACGTGCAATATCAATATTTAATTATTTAATTATGGCGGTGGAGGTATATATAATGTTAAATTGCAAACATAGTAGAAAATAAATATATTAATGTTTAATCCAATAAGTACACCTTTTTGCAAAAACATCTAACGACTGTGAGTTCTTTATATTAACAGGAATACTGTTCCAGACAATTACGCCAGAGAATGAAAGACTACCCTTGAATAAGTTGCATTTAGCCTGTGGTAATATATAATTCTTCCTAGAAACTGATCGTAAGTTCGATGCAGTGTTGTCATGGTTAACATCTCTCATTTGGAAAAGCTCTTGCAAATAAGTTGGCACTAGATTGTTATACACTTTATACATAATTTTTGCTTTATTTAGTAAAACAATTTGATCAAAAGACAAAATATCAAGACGTTTTAAAGATTCTTGCAGACCATTATATTCCTGTGCCAGTATTAATTTACATGCGCGTCGTTGCAATGTATTGAATTTGTTTATGTTACTACTTGATGTGTTACTCCATATTACACTACAATACTCAAAATGAGGTGTAATATATAAGCTTTGTAGAATAACAATCTATGTTCAATGGATAAAAATGATCTTATTTTGCTCAATAGCCATAAATATGAGGATACTTTTTTATATACTTGCTGACATTGGCTATTCCAAATAAGATTTTCGTCTACTTGTATACCCAGAATCTTATCACAAGTTTTCATTTTAATATTGATGTCATTATAACGTAGAGCTTAAGTCGGATTTTGTAAGCAATTTCGCTTCTGTTTGCTTGTTATTAGCATAACTTTAGTCTTGTCAGCATTTAGAACCATACCATTTTGCTTGCACCACTTGTGCAGTGATTCTAGCGAAGACTGTAGGTTGTTTTTAAGTTGGTTAATGTCATTTTGGAAGTCATAAAAAGTTGTATCATCCGCATATAAATCAACAACAGAGGAACTTTGAAGAAATAATGGAAGATCATTTATGAAAACTAAAAATAATAAAGGACCTAAAATAGAACCTTGTGGAACGCCACATGTCACATTTGCAGGCTCAGACAGATTATTACCCAAGGAAACTCTCTGTATTCTGTTTGTTAAATAAGATTCAAACCATTTAAGACAGGCTTCGCTGCACTTGTAGCATTCTAATTTCTTCACAAGAATGTTATGATCTACCAGATCAAACGCTTTGCGAAAATCAACTAATACACAGCCTATAATTTTTCCAACATTTACAGCTCTTAACCATGAATCGATCATATGGATAAGTGCAGTTTCCGTGGAGTGCTTAGGTCTAAACCCACTTTGAGATTTGTGAAGCAAATTAAAATTATTCAAATATACTGAAAATTGACTGTCAACCCATTTTTCGATGAGTTTAGACACAGTTGGGAGAATAGAGATAGGTCGGTAATTATTAATGTCATCTTTGGCACCTGATTTAAAGAGAGGTTTAACTTTTGCTTCTTTCCAATAACTAGGGAATTCGCCGGATAATATGCTTTTGTTAACTATAAACGTAAGGCTTGGCGTTAAAACGTTAGCAGCTAATTTAAGGATTTTTGGGCCTATATTGTCTAATCCAGTTGATTTATTTACATTCAGGTTTGTTAAAAATTTCCGTACAAAAGTTTCATTAGTAGGTGAAATATTAAACTTGGTGTTTGTGGGAACCTTAGACGTGACGAATGTTCTGAGTGTTTCGAAGTCTGATGGAATAATTGGTTCTTTAAGATTAGTTGCTATATTGACAAAATACGAGTTAAACAATTCTGTCAATTCAGATTCTTTTTGTACGAATTTATCATCTTTTTTAATATTGATATTAAGCTCGCTGTTACTTCCCTTTCCATTTGCACCAAGTTCCTTAAATAGTTTCCAGATTGTTTTTGGATCCTCTTTCCCTTCCTCTATTTTCGTTTGATATGTCCTCTTTTTAGCTTGTTCAATCAAACTGGATACTTTATTGCGTATGATTTTGTATGTTTCAATGTTTCCATTTAGTTTGTATTTATCACGTTCTTTCATACAATCTAATATTTCTGAAGTTAACCAGTCTGGTTGGTATTGCTTTTTAACTCTGTGTCTTTTTATTGGGGCATGTTTATTTAGAATTTCTAAAAATAGGGTGTTCCAAACCGAGACTATATCATCTATATTATCAAATGCTTGAATTATTTCCCATGGGACTAGACTCAGGTCAGTGAGAAATCTTGATTCATCAAAAGTTTTGAATGACCTGTAAGTGATAGTTTGGTGTTTAGTTTTGCCTATCTCAGAATGAGCCTTGCGACTACAGAAAACTGCAAAATGGTCACTTAAGCAAATTTTTTTTCACACTTACATGTTGGATATTTTCTTCATTGTTAGTATATATGTGGTCTATAAGCGTAGTTGAATCTTTCGTTACTCTTGTAGGCTCACTTACTAGCTGAGTAAGCCCTAAAGACATTATAAAATTGCCCCAGTCTCTATCAATTTCCTCATTTAATAAATTTTTATTTAGGTCACCTAACAAAACAAATTCCTTATCCTCGTTAATTACAATATCCATAAACTCCTCAAATCTATCGTTATATTCTAATTTCGAATCTGGTGGTCTATATATGTTTCCTACTAAAAATGATTTACTGTTTTGGGGAGATATTTCTAACCAAAGACACGATATGCTGTTAGTTTCTAAATCTTCCCTTCGTCTGGCGTTAATACCATTTCTTACATAAACAAATTAAAAATGATCAGAGCTTTGTGACCTATAGAGTATAGTTAGGGCATGTGCTTAAAGGTCACAAAACTCTAGCAATTAAAAATGATCAGAGCTTTGTGACCTTTAAGCACATGCCCTAACTATACTCTTACTTTGCTGTAAGCATTACGAAAACATACCTATATAAAATTGACCCCCTTAAACCCCACTTTTATAAAGTAAAACTGGGGTTTACAGGGGTATACATTATTTCTCTTATTTCTGCTCAAAAACATAGATTGTGGGTACTCGTTAGAACCGCCTCGGCGAGTACCCACAATCTATGATTTGAGCAGAAATGTGAAAAATATCAGACTTTATTTATCTGAAAATTTTCAGTTTTTGGAGGCGAAATTTTCTATTTATTTGAATAGGCGTGTTTTCGTAATGTTCTAATCATTATCTTGAAAGCTGTAGGAGAAGTTGCGGAGACACGGGCCGTACTATGCTATGTGTATAAGGAAAATCAGAGTTCTATGACCTTTATACATATGCTCAGCCTATATTCTTACTTTGCTGCAAGTTTCAAATCATTATCTTACATACTGTCGAAGTTAGGGAGGCACGAACCCTACTATGCCATGTGTATACGACAAGTTTTCTAAGTAAATAAAGAAATAAAGGGTAACTCTACCAATAATATTTAGAGTAGAGTTCTGTGACCTTTATGCACATACTCAGTCTATATCCTTACTAAGGTGCAAGTTTTAAACCATTACATTGAAAACTGTAGGAGTTGCGGAGACACGAACATTACTATAAAGTGTGACGGTCGGGCACACGGACGGACACATGACGAAGGGTATGACTTCGTGGCGAGGGCATAAAATATCAAATTATCGTCTGCTGTATCGTCTGCTGTAGCTGTGACTGGCGCTTTAATGGTTAAATGTACTACTGTAAACAAACAAATCCTGACCAGACCACAAGAATGCAAATGCTTGTCTGGATATTTGCTTTTTTGAATATGTCTCCTGGGGTACCCTTTGCTGCCCGAGGCCAGAAGAAGCTGTGATTGGCGTATTTTAGTCCTCATTAAATGCTAAAAGCCATGCGCCCTGGGGTACATTAGGTTACACCATCCCGTGTTTAACGCCGGATGATTTATGATACCTATATGGAAATAACTAGTCGGTTAGACATTGATAGCTTCGTTGAATAATAAGCACCTGCCGTGAAATTTGCTTAAGTATTTTCTCCTAAATATTTAGACATGCAATTTGTTAAAATTCTTTGCTCTCTAGTCAGGGATCGGAAGATGTATTGTGACCTGAAGACCCATAAAGCGATAAAAAGCTAACTAGACCTTTTTTGAAATGATATGAAGGTAATAAATATTTAAATATTCATCAAATTATAATGTATTTTAAAAGCTGGGATCACATATAAAGATAGCAATTGATGCTAAATACGAGGTCAACAAAACTCATTTTTTATCTTTTTTCAATCAAGGCTTGTCGCGCATTCTCCTAAGCAAAATAGCACATAAAATGCATTAAAAGATAAAACAGATAGTTTAGCTGATAAACCTCCATCTTTCATTGGGCGTTTAACAAGGCGCTCGTCACTAATAAAACATAATTTATTCATTTATCTTGCAGATGTTTCTAAATAATATGATGATGATGGTAGTATATTCTTAATACTAATTAGCATTTTTCGGTTTATATTACTTTATCACTTAACCGAATCACATCGTAAATATTCAAACTAAATTGGCTTTATTTCGATAAGATTTCCTTGCCTGATTATACCTCCCTATCCTTTTTAAGAATAATAGACGTTTAAAGATGTGATACATTCGCGCATCTCATTATTAAAAATTAAAAACATGTCTGAAATATAGTCGCTTGTAACTTAACTACTTTACAAATCACCATAACTTCGCAAATCATTTGGTATATGTATGCAAAGATTTTAATCTAAGAAATTATGATGAGCCTGTCGTTGGAAGGCAAGTTGACCAACCTGTCAGAAGTATTTTTCAGAAATTGTTCTAAAAATTTATACTTATTTCGAAGCGTGTAAGCGACATTTACAGTAACATAAATACTACCAAATCTGTTAGGGCAACAACACTGGTTTCAACCTCCCCCCTTTACATTTTAGCACTCTCTGGTCAAATTCAACAGACGACAACTGGAGATACCAAGTTGTCGTTTTCCCTAAAAATTGACCCATTTAAGCCTAGCGTCCTATAAAAGGGACATTGGCAAACAGTATAGACCCTGATCAGACGCCGCAGAACGCGGCGTCTGATCAGGGTCTACACTGTTTGCATAAAATACAGGAATTTCTATAAAATATGGTAATAATAAAAACTAACCAGACCCCCTTCTGTTGGAATTGTACCTGTCCAAAGACTTGAAGTAGAAGATTCCACTAGGCATAAATGGGTTAATAATAATAATAAAAAAACACCCTAGAGTATCGTCTGCTACAATTTTGCTTAGTGTTTAAGAGCTAAGAAGTCATACTTTGCAGGCGAATAATTTAGGTCCTATAAACTCGTACAGGTGCTTAGCATTGGGTACTGTTTTGTTGTACAGCTTGTTACAGGTAAATTTACTTGGTTACTTGGTTGGTTTGGAGTTTAACGGCCCAATCAACATTTTTATGGCCATGTCGAGCCGGTCCGTTTACCTCCCCACACTTTTTTCCTGAGCAGGTTTAGTCCTGGTACTTGTGGTCATTCTTTCACCAGAAAATGCTACCTTCTTAAATCAGCGGAAGGGAGAGAATGACCGTAGAAAATATTTCATGATCCGGAAGAGACAATTTGCATGAAGTGTTAGATCCTATTTTCTAGGAAAAATGAGAAAAAAAAATATCATTTTGTCATCTCACGGTCTGCTAATTTGCCCATAGTATGGTAAGTGTTAAAACCAACATGGCAAATGAGCGTGTTTACTGAATCTGGAGTTAACAAATCTGCAAGTCAAATGGACGAACAAAGCAAGAATTGTAAGTTTCCCAGAAATCTGCAAGTCAAATGGACGAACGAAGCAAGAATGGTAAGTTTCCTCGAGATACAAACAACCAAACTGGTAAGGCGCAGGAACCAAAGCTCGACAGAAGTGCGCTGTTGAAAATAATCTAAAATATAGGGATCACACATGGTTTTTCATGCGTTAACATTTGCCGGGTCCCGAGGAAGCTGTTTGAACACGAGGCTGCTAGGCCGAGTGTTCAAATATCTTCCGAGGGACCCGGCAAATGTTATTGCAATGAAATAACTATGGACGATCGTTATTCTTGCATAACTTACGATTTCAACGGCAGACTGTGACGAAAACGTCCCAAAGCTCCCTATAAACTCTTCCAATGCGACCGCAAAACCAAGATGGCGGCTAGTTTAGAATGTTGCAAAGACGTCCTGACGTCATCATAAAATTTTACAATGCTACGTTCAGGGCGACAGCGTTATGTCGCTCAACGTAACGTGAACAAAGCAAGGCCCCTCTTGTGATTTCTAAAAATCAAAACACCTGTTCAAACAGCATGTGAATTTTATGATTTGAACACGGGTTTTGTTGTTTGAACACGACCTCTAGCCCATTTAAGCATAGCTTCAAACAACTATGTTTATAGAATTTTATGCAAGAATGTAGCTTTTCTATCACCAGGGGTAGTTACAGCAGAGAATCAAAGCATTTTACACTTGGGTCCTTTAACTCCCAATACTGGCCAAGGAGATTTACAGATCCCCCGCGGATGGGGCATGACAGAGGGACAAGGTTAACACTAAGCACACTGGGTAAATGGGTAAAACTTTCAGCAGGCGGCATTTTGTTTTCGTTCTTTTTTTTCAGAAAATAGGCTTTGCCACTTCACGCAAATTGTCTCCGTAGGAAATAGGAGACAATTGCATGAAATGTCAAAGCCTATTTTCATCAGTTTATCGTCTGCTGAATTTGCCCAGAGAATGGTAAAGATTAAAAGTATAAAATCAGTTGGTTGAGACTCCACTTGAAATTCTCTGGAAGCTGGTTCTGGTTCCACACTTATACCAGAAAGGAAAATAAAAGGAGTGCACCAGAAAGAAAAAAATAAAATAAAAAAAGGAGTACAGATAGTTGTGTGTTCTACCATAAAGCACCATGTACCTTGTATGGTGTAGTTCCATGATAATAAAAACTTCCAGATTTTTTGCTTATTTACGAAGCCCTTTTTATGTGTTTTGATGTCAGAGCTGGTCAAAATATATAATTCAGGAAGCTCTGCAGTAGATAAAGGCAAAGATAACTTATAGGTCGCTTTGAAAATGAAACTAGATTTGGAGCACATATTGCCTTTGCACGGGTCAAGACCTGATAAACAATATGGGGTCATTCATTCTCACTTACCGCAATCTTTCTGGTTTTGGAACTTTTCAGAGGGTATGCTGTCAGGCAAATCTAATTCATCTTTTTTTTTTTTTTTTTTTTTTTTTTTTTTTTGTGGACATGCAGTTCAGCTTTTTTGCCAAAAAGTTTGTGGTTCTCAAAAACAAATTTACAATAAACAAAAGAAAAATAAAATATTTTGAAACGTATATATAATAAATACTAGGACGGAAAAAAAGGCCGGGTAACCTTTACAGATAGTTTTAAAATATCTTATGTAACGTTTTACAGATAGTTTTAAAATATCTTATGTAACGTTACATTATTATTATTATTATTTTTTTTTTTTTGTATATTGAACAAGTTGACAAGGTTTCGTTCGATTTTCAGTGACGATTATGAGAAAAA
This sequence comes from Anodontia alba, assembly GCA_964016985.1. NCBI lineage: Eukaryota > Metazoa > Mollusca > Bivalvia > Lucinida > Lucinidae > Anodontia > Anodontia alba. The sequence goes on from OZ024821.1 coordinate 21,208,947, forward strand.
GTACACCCTTTTGACAGTATCCCTATTTGTGTAGTGAAACACTGACTGGCACGTCAATATCTTGTGTATTTGTTATTTGTTGTCCCCCGCCTTTTCGAAGAAAACAGAGGAGACATAGTATTCGGCTTTCCGTGGTGCGTGGTGAGTGATTCGTGGTGCGTGGTTCCGTGTTTATAGTAGGTACCTTGTGAACACAACTCCTCCTACAGTTTTTAACCAATCCTTCTGAAATTTTGCATGTGCTTTTTTTTACAGAATCCTTAAATTATTATTATTATCATTATCATTATTTTTTTTTTTTTTTTACTTTTTTCACATTTTTTTTGCATGGTTCCAAGTCAGTAGTAGGTACCATGTGAGCACAACTCCTCGTACAGTTTTATACAGTACTTTTGAAACTTTACAGGTGTTTTAATCATGGTTTGATTATGTACATGTGTTTTTACAGAATCCTTAAATCATTTTTTTCACATTTTACACATTTTTAACTTAGGCATTTTTTGCATGATTCCGAGTCAGAAAAAAGTACCTTGTGAGCACAACTCCTCCTACAGTGTTATACTGATCCTTCTGAAACTTCAAAGGTGTCTTAATCATGGTCTGAAGATATGCATGTATTTTTTACAGAATCTTGAAATAACTTTTATACCTTTTTTCACATTTTTAACTTAAACCTTTTCATTCTTCAATACTATGAAAGTGTATATAAAGTAGGTACCTTGTGAGCGCAACTCCTCCAACAGTTTTAAACTGATCTTTCTGAAATTTTACATGTAATTTTATTATGATCCGGAGATATGCACGCGCTTTAACAGAACCCTTCAGTTATTGTCCCCCGTCTTTTCGAAGAAAAGCGAAAGGACATGGTATTTGGCTTTCCGTGGTGCGTGGTTCCGAGTTTGTAGTAGGTACCTTGTGAGTGTAACTCCTCCTACAGTTTTGGACCGATCGTTTTTAAACTTTACAGGCGTTTTAATCATGGTCTGAAGATTTGCATGTGTTTTGTACAGAATCCTTAAATTATTTGTTTTCACTTTTTTCACATTTTTAACTTTGGCTTTTTTGCATGGTTCCAAGTTTGTAGTGGGAACCTTGTGAACGCAACTCCTCCTAAAGTTTTATACCGATCCTTCTGAAACTTCACAGGTATCTTAATCATGGCCTGAAGATATGCGTGTGCTTTTTACAGAATCTTGAAATATTTTTTTTTAAAGTTTTCACATTTTTAACTAAGACTTTTTTATGCTTCAGTACTATGAAAGTGTATATGTAGTAGGTACCTTGTGAGCGCAATTCCTCCTACAGTTTTGGACCGATCCGTTTGAAACTTTACAGGTGTTTTAATCATGGTCTGAAGATATGCATGTGCTTTTTACACAATCCTTTATTTATTTGTTTTCACTTTTTCACATTTTTAACTTAGACTTTTTTGCATGGTTCCGAGTTTGTAGTGGGGACCTTGTGAGCGCAACTCCTCCTACAGTTTTATACCGATCCTTCTGAAACTTCACAGGAATCTTAATCATGGTCTGAAGATATGATTATGTTTTTTACAGAATCTTGAAATAATTTTATTCAAAGTTTTCAGATTTTTAACTTAGATTATTTTTCATGCTTCAATACTATGAAAGTGTATATATAGTAGGTACCGTGTGAGCGCAATTCCTCCTACAGTTTTGGACCGATCCTTTCGAAACTTTACAGTTGTTTTAATCATGGTCTAAAGATATGCATGTGTTTTCTTTACAGAATCCTTAAGTTAATTTTTGCATGAGTGCAACTCCTCCTACAGTTTTATACCATTCCCACTGAAACTATACAGATGTTTTATTCATAGTCTTAAGATATGCATATGCTTTTTACAGAATCTTGAAATTACTTTTTTTTTCTACTTTTCTCACATTTTTAACTTTTAACATAGACTTTTCATGCTTCAATACTATGAAGGTGCAAATAGTAGTAGGTACCTTGTGAGCACAACTCCTCCCATAGCTTTAAGCAAATGCTTCTGAAACTTTACAGGCATTTTGCTTGTGGTCTGAGGATAAACATGTGCTCTTGGAATCTTGAAATTATGTTTCTTGATTTTTTTTCTACATTTTTAGCTTCAATTTTTTTCTTGCTTCAATACTTAGGTAAGTGATACAGGACCAATTGTCCTCTGGTTAACTTACTCATTTTTAACAGCTCAAATAAAAATAAGGCGGGGGACATAAATTCCCTATGGAATTTGCTAGTTGCATATACTATGTACCCGGCGTTTCTTTTTCGTCCTAGTATAATATATTGGTTGGGTTGGAGTTTAACAGCCCAGTCAACATTATTAAGGCCATGTCGAGCCGGTCAGTTTACCTAACCCAGGCTTAGTCCTCTAAGCGGTTAACCAGTAATTGTGCACATCCTTTAGCTAGAAATAATATGATATGTAGAAAAATCAATGGAAGTCGCTACCCTGTGTCGGAATCACTACATCATGCTGTGGGTTTTATGCCAATGCAGCTCAATAATGCTGTTCTGTTATACCATCATTATTTTATATTTCCTCCCATTAATTTTGTGTTGTGTTTCGGATATTACAAATCATTTTATGTATAAATGCGCCATGTTTTATTCTGGTATTTTTTGTTCTCATGCAATAATGCAATAATATAAACGTGTAACATAAGAATAAGGTCCCTTACGTCATACGCGGACAGCGCAGATCCCGATCAGTTTACGAATATGTATAGTCTGATCAGGTCCTTCGTTATCCGTTTGTAGAATCTTTGGATACTGTAGCCTACATTGACGTACAGCCCAGGCCCTGATCAGACTGCGCGTTCGCGCAGTCTGATCTGGGCCTTCGCTGTACGCAAATAACATAGGGACTATTTTTTGTTGTTGCGGTTTATATCTGTACCCTGCTGACAAACAGCCGCGCTAATTTACATAGTTAACATCATTATTTTTATACTTAACATACTCTAAATCTGTCTGTAATAAAACATAAATAAATATAATATTCCAATGAATATAAGTTTGCTTTAGTAATAACATGTAGGCTTTTAATTGCTAAGTACAAGAATTTAGTAGCTATTGGAACCTGTTTGCTATTACCGTGCCAATGTTTTTCATTTGTGGGTAATTTAATGCCATTTCATGCACATACTCGAGTAAGATAGTATCCAGGGGAGTTATAGTGATATACATTTTGGATTTCGGTCTTATTTTGTGATATCCGTTGTTGCTGTGCATGCGTGCAGTTCTGCGCAAGTGCACGTATTCCATGTTAGGCTGACCCAGAAAACTTGGAACTTTAGTTGTTTTCATTTCTTTTTTTTTTTTGTATGTTTGTTCATTTATCTGAAGGGTCAATCATATTAGAACCTATTTGTAAATTGGCTAAAATCATGTACCTTGCCATGAATTTAAGAATGATGTCACTCTGTTTTTTTGTTTTGTTTTTACAAACTGTCGACTGGAAAGAAGTTTATATGTAAAATTGAAAGACTGATTGTCAAACAGCGTAGATCCTGATGAGACGGCTCATTATGAGCCGTCTCATCTGGATCTACGCTGTTTGCAAAAGCCTATGGCAGTGAAAGAGTTATGTAGCTTTTCAGAATTCTGCAGTTTGTTCAAATCATTATTAACATTTCTTGCAAACCCTTCTTTACTGCATAAGTCCATCTTAATGTGCTTTATAACGTAAATCCTCATTTCCAATATTATAGGGTAAAATTGTCATGGTTACTTTACTCTAGGTAAGAGGAACCAAAACCCCCAAAAATATGTTGTGGATACTTAAGAAACGTGTTGCAGAGGCATTTCTAAAGAGAAGCAACAACATATAGTTTTATGGCGATAGAGGACAATCATCAATATTTTTTGTAAAAATGTCATATCTACTGTCCTCTCGACATCACTGTGAAAGACGTTCTGCTTGGCGTTTTAAATCAAAATATTATTTGTTCTGATTGACCTTGTCTTATCAGAAAGCATGTGTGTGTGTGTGTGTGTGTGTGTGTGTGTGTGTGTGTGTGTGTGTGTGTGTGTGTGTGTGTGTGTGTGTGTGTGTGTGTGTTCTCACATATTTACCCTAAAATTAAATTAACGGCCAAAAATTGGTCTGACCTATGCAATTTCTATAGTATTTCTTTTATTTATTTGATGTTTTGTCTAAGAAACTTTTTTTTTTTTACTTTTTCTTTCTTGAGTTTGAATTATTGATTATATTGTGAAAACAATATTGTGAAAAGTTCAGAAAAAAGCGAACAAGTGGAACTTGTTGAAAATCTACCATCAAGTTACCTACCCTACAGATTTTTTCATAATTAACATTAATTTTAACTACGGGCAAAAGTGGAACTATTCGATTTATTAAAAAGCAATGGCTAAAATACAACTTTTTTGTGCACAGGTAGTTAGGGCAAATGGTTTTGCATTAAATCATGACAAAAGTTTACAAATTTACTTCTTCTGTGCAAAACGCCAAACCAAAAACGACTTTCTGGAAGATGTCGAAAGCACACCAGTGCTATGGCTAAGAAGTATGGCTTTTATATTCACACGTTAACGCAATATAGTTAGGGCTAACACTATATTGAATGAAGGGTTTGGGATAGTTTTAATAAATTTGAACGATGGGCCTTCATCATTTATTTTTGTTCATCCTTTTCAAAATCGTTCAGTCAGTTATGGGGTAGAACGTTTCTTTTTATTTTATATTTTAGTAATGGTGGCTATGCTGGATAACAAGCAATCGGATACAACCTAGTAAGCATTCTACATAAATCTATAGCGGGCCGTTAGCGGCCCGTCAGGGTAGCTGACGGGCCGCTAACGGTCCGCTATAGATTTATGTAGAATGCTAGCTGGGAATGTATGCAAACAAACTGTTTAATATTAACCTGAAATTTTCAATATTCACGTGTAGAAGCCACTTTTATATTCACCTTTTCGGAGATATGAAAGTATACAAACCACATATAAAGTGTCATACTTACCTTCTACAGGCGTTTCACACCAATATTGCTTGCCTGCCAGTGGACTCGTTAAGACGGAGTATTCGTTGATAACTTTTGGATAATTTTCTCCATTTCTCCATAAAAACATATGTTGTGGGTACTCATTAGAAGCGCCTCACCGAGGCGCTTCTAATAAGTACCCACAATATATGGAGAAATCAGGAAACATATCCATGAAATATCAACAAATACTCCTCCTTAGCAAATCCTATGCCTGGTGTTGAATATATAAAGTGATAAAGAGCATCGTACGCAAACCAGTAAAATGATTACAAGTCCAAGCAAAAAATGAGACCAACGTCTAGAGGAGCAGTTTGATCAGGACATGCATTGTTTGCCAATCAACCCGAATTTAAATTTTAGTCATTTATGGTAAATGGATAAACCAATAAGACTTTGCCGCCATTTTGCAAAGGGTGACAACTTATACAGAAAGGCATTTACCTCCCTAGTAATTGAGACCAGAAGGAGCAAATAGTTTCCTTATAGAGAAGCGCCATTACAAAGGAAGGTAAATATTTCGAAGTCAGTGTTATTTCCCTTGACAGTATATCCATTTTCAACGAACTACTTAAAATTTTAGAATAAAGAAGGTGAGGTGTTACGCTGATTAGTATAATTACGGTATATAGAAACGTACCACCCAGGTATGGTTTAGAATCTAATTTATTAAAATGTTTATCAGGTCAATCATTAAACTTATCCCACCCTGTTACCATGGTTAATCTAACTATTCGGTCCACTCATCATCCCAACATTTGAACATTTTTCTACTATCCAGACAGCTGTTAAATTACTAGCTAAATGGCAGGCAGTCACTATCAAGATGCTTTTTGGAGCAGTTTAACCTTAGTCTACATTGTATTTTGTCTTATCCCTTAAAGCGATGAGCCAAATTGTAAAAGACATACTATTGTTTTGTTATAAAATTTCAGAGAAAATAAGATTAGGCATTTCATGCGAATCGTCTGCCTAGCATAAACTGCCCACCTTATTTTCTTTGAAAATGCAAAACAAAAATCAGAATGTCGTCTGCTGTAGTTAAGGTTTATGAAATAAAATACGGTAAGCGGTTAAATTCTCTTTATTACAAACAGCCATTTAGCGCACCTTTTATACACATTTATGTTTTTTATCTCTTTTTTCAAAGTCATTTTTATGTCGCTCAGATTTCATTGGGAAAGATTTACGCAGCTAAGATAAAACCCTACACCATCGGAAAAGTTGTTAAAAGGTGATAGGACTTTTTACGAGATCAAATACGCATGTAATTATTAATATTCAATATCACTTGGCAAGAAAGAATAAATTTGCATTAGTTAAATATTTGATATAGGTATAACCGAGTTAATTGACGTTTCTGCTCCAGGCGACAGCCCTACCGAACAACAGGTGACATTATCCGGGCGTCGCACCAGTCGAGATCTCGCGAGATTTTTAACGAGATCAAAGGCTGTTGCATCCTTGGGGGTTGAAGATAATAATTCGTATCTATTGCAATTTACTGCTAAGATATTGTCCTTTGGGTATTGCAAAAATCATTTTAATTCGTTCTATATTATAGACTCTGTCAATCTGCTCGTAGTCGAAGCATGATGTAGCTTTTTATAGATCTGTTTTAAGTTTTACCACTCTCTGGGCTAATTCAGCAAACGACAAATTGGCGATATTTTTTTTCTATTTTTCTTATAAAATAGGATTTGACAATCGAGACAATTTGCATGAACTGTCAAATCCGGTTTTCTGGTAAAAATAAAAAAAAGAAATATTTCAAAATGACGTCTGCTAAAAATTATATACCCAGAGTGCTAAGCCTTAATATATTGGAGAGCGTGTACAATAAATTTTCTTGTTTTTACTGAAGTCAGAACTTTAGATTCCATTCAGATCGTCTCATGTTGATTTATGGGGAATAAACACTCTTTCAGGGGAGACAATTCTATTAAAATTGTTTTTCCTCCCTTCTGAAAAGGTGTTCACTATAAGGAAAGAATTTTTTCACTTTCGGAGCAAATTCTTTCCTTTTAGAATAGACCATTTTTCAGATTCTTTTCTAGAAAGTATTGTCTTTTAGAGAAGACCTCTTTTAAGACACTTTCCTTTTAGTGGAGGTTATACTTTTGTTTTAGATTAGATCCCTTTTTAGTAGTATTGCCACTGATGATGACTAATCGAACAATTCTATTTTTAGAAACATATCTTTCTCACGTTTTATTTTTATACGCAAGTTACGAGGGTGAGTCAATAAGTAACCAGCATAACTTATTTCCGGTTGAGATCCACCTCTTCTTTTTCGATGTAATTGCCCTCTAGTGTGATGCACTTAGACCAACGGTGTTCAAGTGCCATCAGCCCAGAACTGAAAAAGTCAGGGTCCTTTCCACTGACCCACTCCTCAATTGCCGTCACGACTTCTTCATTAGACCGGAAATGAAGTCCACGGACATCCTTTTTCACGTTTGGGAATAGGAAGAAGTCGCTAGGAGCTCGGTCAGGCGAATAGGCAGGATGTGGTATTAATTCATACCCGTTTCGCTCTACAGCATCAATTGCAACTTTGCAAGTTGGGACTCTCGCGTTGTCCTGTTGCAGCAAAACACCTTTAGAAAGTTTACCTCGGCGTTTTTCACGGAAGGCGGTTCTCAGCTGGTCTAACAAGTTTGCAGAGTACACTCCAGTTATTGTACTTCTCTTGGGTAAAAAGTCCAACATGATAACGCCTTTTGCGTCCCAAAATACTGTGGCCATCACCTTGCCAGCAGATGGTTGCGTCTTGAACTTCTTTGGCCTCGGGGACCCAGGCTCTACCCACTGATGACTCCGGCTTTATTCTCTGGCTCATAAAAATGAACCCAAGTCTCACCTACAGTCACTAGACGCAAGAGAAAATCATCTTTTGACCTAAAACGCTTCAACAAGGCGCTGCATACTGATGCTCTGGTTGCCATTTGCTCATCGCTAAGGGATTTGGGGACCCAACGGGCTGTTAGCTTGCGCATACCTAAACGATCATGTAAAATTGTTGAAACGCTACTATGTGAAATGCCTAATGCCTGCGCTATTTCTTCCACCTGAATTCGCCTATCACAGTATACCAGATCCCGAACTTTCTTACACATTTCTTCGTCGGTGGCATCCAGTGGGAGTCCAGACCTGGCTTCATCTAAAGACGTTCTACCGCGTTTGAATTCCCCTACCCAGAATTTAACCTGAGCAGAAGATGGTGCAGAAGACCCATAAACATCGGTTAACTCGCCGTGTATTTCCTTACCTGTGTTACCTTTTAAATACAAGTACCGAATTACAGCACGGTACTCAACTTTAGATGAAAAGCATGCCTTTGCATCACTAGCCATGTTTGACATTCAATATCTTATTAAAGAATGACTCGATACGTGTGCAATTTTGTATCCATGTATAAAATATATATTGAAACAAAGCATGAAAATCGTGACCGTCTCGGTCCATCGAAAATGGGATAGGCTGGTTACTTATTGACTCACCTCGTATAAAGAAATGAAATTCAAAGCTGTCTCTTTGGGTCATTCTAGATTTATGGTCAGTAAAAGTGAAAAAAAAAAAAAAAAAAAAAAATAAAAATGATAAAATAGCCTTAAAGAACCCAAAAGTACTGATATTTTCTTATTTCTCCATGAAAACATATCTTGTGGGTACTCATCAGAAGCGCCTCCGCAAATGTTAACAAACAGTGAAAGACCTTGATGAACATGCGCGGACCAGTCCGACAGACTCACACGGAATGTATATACTATACCTGAAGTTTTTGCTGCCTTTTTGCGATAATTATATGGTGAACATTTATTGTAGTGGTGAACAATTCAGCTGAGCCATGGTAGCAAAACGCAAAAGACTTGATAGCGGACCACTTAAGCAAAGTGCCTAAAATATTTTAATGCTAATGATCCAGAGTTTTCGTCAAAGACATCATTTAAATGTTTCCTATTTTAAAACTAATTGTTGTCATGGTAACCAAACGAAACAGATTTTAGCACAAAAAGTCACCAAGGAACATTTATTGGTGTCATTGGTAGGCTGTGGTCTGTGATAGTGGCTTTTCCAGGACATCTTCTATACCATTTTGAATCAAACGGCCCGATCACTTACTGTTATTTAACTATATTTCCATTATAAGTATATTGGAATATCTGTTGCCATAAAATGGAAAAATGGGGCAATAGGAATAAAAATACAAGTGTATTGGTTCAACGATATCCATTAAAGCCTTTCCGAGATTTTGTTTAAAATATTCCTATTCTAAAATTTAACTTACCATGGCAACAAATAAAACTTTTTGCAAAGATACTTTCAAACTCCTTCAGTGCGTATGGCAAAGATATCATTTCAGAAATTTCTCATGATAATCTATGGGAAATAATTGTTGCTATGGCAACAACTATAGGAACCATGTTGGTATGGCAATAACTATAGGAACTTATTTCATAAGTTTCGGGGTATTGGATGTTTTGAACGAATTCTTGAATGGTTTTCTAGCTATCTATCAAAGGGTGGTTATCAATTGCCAGTCTTCTAACTGGAGTCTTGTAAAGCTAGTGTTCCACAAGGATCTATTCTTGGCCCTCTCCTGTTTCTCCTGTTTATCTATGACATTGTCAAACACATTAACGCTTCAATTCGTTGGGTGGGAATCACTTCAAAGTCGTCGAAGACGCAAAGGTTAGTTTTATTTTATAGAATTCTACATGGCCTCACACCTAACTATCTTTCTGATCTTGTTTCTATTCTAGTACAAGAAACAGCCGCAAATAATCTTTGTGATTCTTATCATATTCAAAACTACAGAGCTAACTTCAATCTCTTTCTTAATTCCTTCATTTCTTCTATTATAAAGGCATGAAACAATCTCTCCAATGATATCAATATGCTCCGTCTGTAGCACCATTCAAGTACAGACTGAATAGGAACTTACAGGCACCCCGAAGGATTTCATCATTTATTTTTGTTCATCCTTTTCAAAATCGTTCAGTCAGTTATGGGGTAGAACGTTTCTTTTTATTTTATATTTTAGTAATGGTGGCTACACTGGATAACAAGCAATCGGATACAACCCAGTAAGCATTCTACATAAACCTATAGCGGGCCGTTAGCGGCCCGTCAGGGTAGCTGACGGGCCGCTAACGGCCCGCTATAGATTTATGTAGAATGCTAGCTACTAACCTGATATTCGGTCAAATTTTTCATGCCATACTCAGAATACAATGCAGCGCTTTGAAGTCCGATCTTTACCGACAAACCACTATTTCGAGCCCCTCATGCCAGTGTGGTAGCTTTGAAAGTACATTCGACTCTCGTTATCTCGAATTCCAAGGGACTCTCTGAAATACTTCGAGATATTCGTACCTCGACATATCAGATTTGCAGTATTGAGGAAAAAATAATTTGAACAACCACATTTAACAAATATATGTGTAATTGGACTCTTGAAGTTAGAGATACATTAAAAATATTGTGGAAAAAGAGGATAAATTGTTCCTTAGGAGCAAGTTCTCCTCTTTTCCACAATATTTTTTACCTGTTGTTAGATTTTCATGTTTAGGCAGGGAACAGATTTCCACTTCGAGATAAGCGGTTATTCGAGATAAGCGAGGTCGAGATAACGAGAGTCAACTGTATTGTCCACTTGTTCTTTATCTGCCCTTACTATGCTGATGCCAGAGAAAGATATCTGCCTGACGATTATCAATGCAGTAAACGAGCTTATGTTTGGTAGAGAACATGCAATTGTATAAGAGAGCTTATTGTCCTTGATTTTTGTCCTTGATTTTATTATTAACACTGGTCCTGCTGAACCCGGATATGCCCTGCCTTTGCAAACAGTGTAGATCCAGATCAGTTGGCTTCTTCAGAAGCCAAATGATCTGGATCAGCACTGTTTGTCATTGAGTATGTAAATTTATATCAATAACCTGGATTAAGTAATCTGATTGGCTGAAAATTCGAATTGGCGTGGCATCTTAATTTATTCAGCATGACAATGGTTAAGTTTGGGTGATTTTTGCAAGATGCCCAGTCTCCAGTTTAACTTAAATTAAAACTTCGCGAGGGGTATCCGATCATTTCCAACATGCTCCTGTTAGCTGAGTTTCTTCACTGTACTCAGAACGTTTGACATGTACGCTTTTTAATATAAATCGACAGAAAGACCATCACGAAAACATGCCTTTATAAATTTGATCTTCTTCAACCCCACTTTTATATAGTAAAACGGGGTTTACAGGGGTATACATTATTTTTCTTATTTTGCTAAATAATATAGATTGTGGGTACTCGTTAGAACCGCCTCACCGAGGCGGTTCTAACGAGTACCCACAATCTATGTTTTGAGAAGAAATATGAAAAATATCGGGGTTTTTATCTGAAATTTTTGAGTTTTTGGAGATGAAATCTTCTATATATTTGCATAGGCATGTTTTCGTAATGGTCTTATGATCATGTCCTTACCAGTGCGTACAAAGAACTTTATATCCCTCTGCTATGCACAGCGCTATGACGGTGGAGCCACGTAGACAAACAAAAACTTTGAATGCATTACGAAAACATGCCTATTTAAATATATTGATAATTTCACCACCAAAAAACCTGAAAGTTTTCATTAAAAAAAAACTGATATTTTCCATATTTCTGCTCAAAACATAGATTGTGGGTACTCGTTAGAACCGCCTCGGTGAGGCGGTTCTAACGAGTACCCACAATTTATGTTTTTGAGCAGAAATAAGAAAAGTAATGTATACCCCTGTAAACCCCAGTTTTACTACATAAAAGTGGGGGTTAAGGCGGTCAGCATTATATAGGTATGTTTTCGTGATGGGGAAAATAGTTAAACGGCATCTTCTCCATAACCACTGAAGCTATTTGAACAAAACTTGGCATAAATATTCCTTCGGTGATCCTCTATCACGTTTGTATATTATGCCCGTCTGGTGTTGTGTTCAAAACACTTCAGTGGTTATGAAGAAAATGTCATTCAACTATTTTGTTCCATTCAAAGTCAGTGGGACTTTTTGCCATGGTAACCAATGAAAATGGTGAGCCCGCTAAAATATAAATTGAATTCCCCCAACGCAAACAGCGTTCTACCAAACTCAGTTCAAATTTCTCCCTTGGCTTTCTAAGAGATGTTGTTTAAAAGTGTTAACGGGCGCACTGGCACACGGACGGATAAACAAAAGGTTATCACTATAGTTCACCCTGAGCAAAGCCCAAATATAAAGACGGTTGATATTTTCATGTTGAGTTGTGTTACATGTCTATTCATTGAGTAAAGGGTGTCACAACTGTATGCATTTTTGCATAGTATGCACGTCAATTTTGTTTGTATTGAGGTTTTACGGCCCAGTCAACCCAGTAGGGTCATGTCGAGCGCGATCAGTTTGCCTAACCGCACTTTTACTGGGCAGGCTTAGTCCTCAAAGCGGTCAACCAGTATTGTGCATATTCTTTCGCCAAAAACTGACAACTGCCCTTCTTGAACCAGCGGAAGGGAGAGAATAACCGTAGAAAATATTTTATGATCAAGCTCCACGAAAGAATGTTGCCGAACCGGCGGGGGTCGAACCCGCAACCTCCTGATCACCAGTCGGATGCGCATCCAACTGAGCCACCGAGGCCGCATTTACAGCTTGGGGAATTCACGTGACCAAATGACTAGGTGCACAGAGTGTGTTACTATTTTTAGCTCCGCATCAGGTAGGATTTTTTAGAATATCTCGATTTATACCCGATGGAATTTGTTCAAAGAAAGCGCAGAGTACGCGGAAAATCACACTCTTTCTGGTGGTGCAATCTGTCTGATTCTCGAGAACATTCGGAGAATGTTTTCCGTTAAAATTCATGTACATTGTCCCGGCAGCCCAGATTGACAGAAAAAAAGCAAACATTCTTCGAATGTTCTCGAGAATTAGACCAGATCTCAGAATAGCGCTTACACCACCAGAAAGAGCTTGATTTTCCGCGTACCCTGCACTATACTTGAACAAATTCCAATTGGTACGTATAGAGATATTTTTAAAAATCCTACATTATGCGGAGCTAAAAATAGTGACAAACTTCGTATACCTAGTCATTTGGTCACGTGGATTCCCCACATTGATTTAGAAACGGGTTTCACAACTGTATGAATTTTACATAGCATGCACGGACAATGTTCACAATGCCGAACATGGATTAATATAGAATTGTATATATACGTACCTAAATGTAGATTTTGTTTTTCCCATACCGCTAATTGCCACAGATTCATACTGATTAACTCTTTCGGTGCCAAACTTCAGACGACATTTGTCGTTTTTTTTTTTTTTTTTTTGTTTTTTTTTTTTTTTTATCAAGCTATCGCTTGGAAAGAAGTTTATATGTAAAGTTGAAAGACTGAATATCAAACAGTATCATGTCTCATCTGGATCTATGCTGTTTGCAAAAGCCTATTATTATTATTATTGCCTGTGACACGATACAAATCAACGAGCACTTCGAGCATTTGCTCCCTTTTGGAGTAGACCCCTCTTCAGAATGGTCTTGGTGGGTGGGTGTTAGCGCAAAAGGAAGTTACAAGAGTTGTCTCCCTCCTAACAAAGGGTGGAAAATTTACCAAGTGTATCCAGTCTCCGTAACACCGCTTAAGTGGCACATACAACCCTCTTTATAACCCGATACAACGACAAAACTCATTATAATGACAATTTTACTGTCACGAAACCTTCGCTTAAGAGGTAACAATTAGTCACAAAAATTATGCAAGAATATCGTATTAAATACTTTAAAGAAACATGTTTTGGATATTTGTTAGAATCGCCTCAGTGAGGCGATTCTAACAAATATCCAAAACATATGTTCCATGAAAAATTAGAACAAAACAAAACCTTTCTTACATACCAATCTGTTCATAAAGTATTCATTCTGTACAATAGCAAATTCATTTTAATGGCAACATCTTTGGGAACAAATGCTGTCGATATAGCGAGGGTTCACTGTATCAATGAACCAAAACAGCAGAATTCTTCGGTTGTTCCATCAAACAAATATGATTCATTGTTATAGCTTGATTGTACCAGTTCTTTGCGTTTCGTGTATGAAAAACTGCATTCATGAAGCGGAAAAACCTTTTGCCATATGGGAACAACGATGGCCCATGTGAGCCTAAGCCGTTGCACAGTCCATTCAGGGAGTTCATTGCCTGCTTACCGAATAGATGGCTACTGCAGAAAATATCGACAAACAGAGATGGCCCTGATCAGACTGAGCGGGTACGCATGTTCAAGCTGAATTGAGCTGGTGTTAGTGTCGTGTGGCGGCCGTAGAACGTCTCCCCGTACTTCACCATAGTGCAGATAATATTTTCTATTTCCTTTGGGACCACTGGGCCCATTGTGGTGTCTTTGAAAATGGAGTTCTGCTCCTGTATACGCTAGAGGGCGTAAGCAATGTGCAAACTCATTACTGCTTATGAAGAGTCTCAATAAAACCGAGACTCCCATTTTCTATCTGTAATGTGTTCTTTGTTTCCAAAGGCAATCTTTTCGACGTTTATTCTCTATTCGTATATAGCAGAAACACCTTTTTCTCGCAAAGAACATCATATATGGTATCTCACAGCAGGTCTTTGCGATATGAAGGTGACGAAAATGAGTTTAATTTACAATTATTTACAATTACAACTGTTTAACTCGTCCAAGCAGCCATGTTATATAAATGGCAAACATCAAAATTAGTCCCAATTTACCGTGTAACTAATATAAAAGTCATATACAGTCGCCAGCAAGTTTGATTGAAATCTCATCAATAATTTCGGCGGTGTAGCGATGATGAAATATTGATTTCCGTTCTCGAGTGATCATGAAGCGCTTTGTGTGGTTCTTGTAAATTACATATGTCATATTTAACCTATATATTCGGACAGGCCTGAGCAAAGAGTGTAGACCCTGATCAGACGCCGCATTCTGCGGCGTCTGATCAGGGTCTGCGCTGTTTGCCACTCATCCAAAAATTCTTAGCCCGGTCAACAGATATTAAAACGGACTTGTTCAAAATTTAGGACTAGTGTGGGAAGGAGTTAAGGTGTCCGAAAATTTAGGGTAAATAAAGAAGATCTTGTAGATGTTCACTAGAGTAATGAACCAGGTCCAAAATCTAGACAGGCGATCAGAAATCAGTTTCATTCTAGTCAGAGTGTAACGAATTTCTAATACATTTTAAAACTGTATACATTTCATCTACATTTTCGCTTCGTTGATAAAGTTGTCAATCTATTTTCAAAAGTAATTTTTTTAGGTTTCTATACAATGCTGCTTTTGTACAGAAAAATCACGGTAACTACAAAAACAACTAGAAATGGGTATTTGTAGAACACTATGCCCTATATAACTATATGCTTGTCCCTACAAAACGCCAAACTGGACAGAGGCTTAACTCTCAAAAAATTTATCTGGGCTAACTTGTTCAAAGCATCGTTAGCTTAACGAGCTCGTTACTTGTCAAAATGTTAACTTTTCTTGTAAGAACAATATCTAATTCATTGGTATTTTTGCTGAAAAATGTGAGTAGCTTTTGCAAATGCAAAATGTACGCTTATTTTTATTTTCAGCAAAAACATTAGCGTAAATGCCGTATTTAATTATCAAACTTTTAACGATACGTTAACTAACGACATCGTTAGTTTTGAACAACTGGGCCCAGAATTTTTTGACAAGTTAGTCAAGTGATCTAGTAAGTCTTGCAAATATCAATGCCCTGGCTCTAATACTTTCTCAGCTATCTTATACACAGTTAAAGTGTAATGAACGAACGTACGGACGAACAAAGCAGAAGTAATATGCCCTCTCGACTTTTCAAAGTTATAGACGTAAAGAAACTAGAAAGACAGTCAATGGACTGACAGTAGGCATTGTTTCTCGTTTTTGTCAAATGTATTTGTTTAATGGATTGTGGATCGGTATTAAACTACAATATGGTAGACGTTACGGTACTGATCAGAACTTCCAAACAACTTATGGTTTTCCTGAGCTTCCTAGACACTTAGTCATTCATACATTGTAACTTTACCAGAAACAAATATAACAAACTGAAATAAACGTTTATTCGTCTTTAGAATTTACCCAGACCACTCTCGGCGTGGCCCGCCGACTGCGGTCTCGGGCGGCAGGATATGGTATGGGCGAATTGCATATGTTCACCTTTTCGTCTGCTGATATTTTTTTTACATAGGATGATAAGTGTTAACTAGCTTTAATAAGTTGATTGTTTACGTGCGCAACTGATATGCAGTTAGTGCGCAAACAGAAGAAAATGTGTGGAAAAGTATGTCGAACTGCGCAAGCACAAAATACCGGTGTTGTATAATGAAGGTGTCATTGTTTGTTCAGATGTTCACATTTAGTTATTCAGAAATTCTGGAACATTTCAGAAATTCCTCTGGCAATAAGAGTATGTTCCGTAATTGCAGATTTATAGGAGCTTGTAAAATGTTTGCTCATTAACTGTAACTAATTAGGACTATCACATCACACATTTTCTTTACCTTCAATAGATTTATCATACGGGCTGCGTCTAGCGAAAAAGTGCATTTGCGCATGTTCAGATCATCCTGCGCATTCGCAAAGTATCATGTAGGTCTTTGCTATTCATTCATTCATTCTGTAGTATCCAATGATTCTGTCAGCAGATAGTGAAGGTCCTGATCAGACTGCGCGAATGCATTGATCCGCGCTTTCGCTGTCCGCATGTGCCGAAGACATGTTTCGCATGGCGCGGCCTATATGCAAACATGTTTTTTTTTTTTTTTTTTTTTTTTTTTTTTTTTTTTTTCTAAATTGCAAATTGTACGGATTCATAACTTAGTGGCAAACTAGAATGAGGGCCACTATGGTTGCAGGAAAGCGGAAAACCATTGTTTGTCTTGTAAAGTAAGGAATAACATTTTGTGATCCAAATATCAAGTATACTCTATGAATTTTATCGGGACTGGTAACATTTATAAACAAAACCAGCCAATCTCTGGAAAACAATCCGTCGCAATACCATTTCATAAAAAACAATCCGTCGCAATACCATTTCATAACAAAACTTGTAAAGTTGTCATTTTTTTTTTTTTTTTTTTTTTTTTTGCCGAGTCTAAGGTCTAACAGATTTTTTTTCAAGCCACGAGTCACAACACAGTAGAAGAGCTCAGTAGCGCTTTTCAGATGAATTGATATACCTCAAAGGTAAATACATGTGACTATGGCAGAACTATTTGCCTTCCTTCTCATTCGGGGCTACTGTTAACGGTCGACCAGGCTCGTGTTAAATCGGACACAGATTAAAACATGAGGCAGGTTTTCGATCCCAGTTGAGAAAAGCACAGTAAAAAGAAATTCTGTAAAGCAAGTAAAACCTGTTGTGAAAGACAAGTGAAGACTTTATCATATTTGAGACAGCGCACGACAAAACCAACATCCGCTCAGTCTGATCAGATTCTTCGCTATGCGCTCAATGGGTAGTTAAGGACCCAAACTTTCTTCATGCGGACAGCGAAGACTCTGGTCAGACTGGGCAGATGCCCAGGCAGATCGGAGTCTTCGCTGGGCGCTAATGCCATTTTGTTGGTTTTGTCGTGCGCTAGCTCATTTTTAAATAATGGGATAAGGGTGATCAACGACAGTATTTGAGACGTGTGATGATGTTTTCACTGAATCTAAGGCACCACTAAGACAATCTGAAATTCACCTGTTCAGTTTTAGCCTAATCCAGTTGTTCGCTTATGTACGCTTTCATGAAGTAAGGCTACTTGAGTATATATCAAGATCTCCAGAAACGGGACCGCACCATTAAGTCTAACCCAGCTAGCATTCTTTATAAATCTATAGCGGGCCGTTATCGGCCCGTCAGCTATCCTGACGGGCCGATAACGGCCCGCTATAAATTTATAAAGAATGCTTACTGGGAGTTCCAACATTGCCAAGAGACCTAGGGTTTTCATTATCGGTTTCTTTTGGTCTGACTTCCAGTTTGCAGTCCAGCCTACATCACTGTTTCATCATAGTATAGAAAAGTTTACTTCTATTCTTTTCTGTGTTTATCCACTGACGCGCTGGAGAATATCTACGCGGACCAACAATTATATGTGGCTCAAACTGTATTAGGATTAAGGGTTATGTAGGTTCGGTGCCTACAAAACTAGTTTTAAGTCGTCCCAAACAGCTGTAATTTTGACTTTCATAGGCGGTATTGCTGTTGCAGTTTCTTTTCGTTTCGTTTGTTCGATCTGTTTTCGATGACTTGTCATTTTGTGATGTAATTTCCTGTCATTCAGCCCTTATCCCGTATCTTAGGTTTGTGTTCTTTCACTGTAGTCTTTCCTCGACATAACTACTATTAGTATTCAAGGTCAAACATTGCCATTCACGAAAATTAGTCAGATTTTACCGTTTTCTCACTTCCCGTTTGTTTTTAGTCTCACCCTTCTAGATCCGAATCTACCCTCTTCCAACAGGCTAACCTGGACGTACCTTAACAGCATCTGGTGACAAATGTACACAGTCAACGGAAGTCCATACCTGGCTGTTATGCCACTTTTGTGCCAATCTCATATGTTTTGTTTTTGTACATAGCATTATACAGTCGAACCTCAATAGCTCAATCACCGACGTCTCATTTATCATGGCTAATTCGAACTCACTTTTGAATTCCTATGAAATTCTTCCAACAGCTGAAGAAAAAAAATATTTAAGGAAATATAGGAAAACATGCCTATTCAAATATATTGAAAATTTCACCACCAAAAAACTGAAAGTTTTCAGATGAAAATTCTGATATTTTTCATATTTCTGCTAAAAACATAGATTGTGGGTACTCGTTAGAACCGCCTTGCCGAGGCGTTCTAACTAGTACCCAAAATCTATTTTTTGAGCAGAATTAAGAAAAATAATGTATACTCCTGTAAATCCCAATTATATAAAAGTGGGGTTTAAGGGGGTCAATATTACATAGGTATATTTTCGTGATGAAGCGGGAGCTTGTCGCTTTGCTTTTCTTTGGTATGCGGTTTATGTACCATCTGTCCTGGTTGGTTTGTTCTTCCTCTTGGTGTCATTGGTAATCTATGACCTGTGATTGTAGTATTCTTGGACATCATCTATACTATACTAGCCATTACGAGAACATGCCTATTCAAATATATAGAAAACATTTAACTCTAAAAATTGAAAATTTTCAGATAAAAATCGCCAGTATTTTTCTTATTTCTGCTCAAAACATAGATTGTGGGTACTCGTTAGAACCGCCTCGGCGAGGCGGTTCTAACGAGTACCCACAATCTATGTTTTTGAGCAGGAATAAGAAAATAATGTATACCCCTGTAAACCCCAGTTTTACTATATAAAAGTGGGGTTTAAGGGGGTCAAAATTACATAGTCATATTTTCATGATGGGAAATAAAAAACGCAAGTTTTCTTTTGGAATAAACTAATAGAAATACGTACTTAAATGATTTTGATCACACGTTTTAACGCATGTGTGCTTTGAAAAATTTTGATCGATTTTAATGAAAACTTTAAGCCTATACCAGTAAGCCTGTCCGCAGTGACGTTTTAACGTAGACAGCCTATGCTATTTCTGAAATCTGATCAATAGCGTGTGTGCCCGAACATTTTTAGTTAATTCAGCTGGTATATTTTATTAGCCAAATTGCATTGCACACAACATAAAGTTTGATCAGAAATTATTGAGAATTGTACCCATTCCTCAACATTTGGTTCTTACTGGTAGAACGTCACTTGAAGAAAAGTAGTGTCAATGATAGTTAATCGCTCCATCGGCTGTGAAGATGCCATTTAATGTTATAAGTCGATGGAATATTTTGGTCGTCGGGCCTAGAAATCATATTGGTCAACGGAAACGAAAAACTTGACAGAGATCTATGCAAGTTGGCTCAAGCTAGTCTAATGGTTTCTAAGGACTGGTATTTTATGTCTTCCTATCTGATAGTTAACTGTTGCCCTGGAAACCACCAAAAGATAAAATCGTAGTCCATAAAATATTCCAGGAACATTTGCACAAAGTTTAGTGCAACTCGCTTCATCAATTATGGCGAAGATTGCATTTACTCGTAAGTTTAGCTATGCAACACACAGAGACGGACATTTGAATATTTCTGCATTATCATGATTGTAACTTATTTTTGTGGTCCTTTGGGATCACTGACTCCGTTTAGTAACTGTGAAATAGAGCGTCTGACCACGTGTTGAACAGAAACTCTGTTTCACATTTACTTTTGCCTTTTTACATTACTGTTCATGAACAGATTAAACATCGATGTCATTTTCGATTTATTAATGTGTTTCGTGACTTCCAAAGGAATCCGCTTTACAAAATATATATTATAAGACCCCCTTTTTGCAAAAGTAAGGAGAATTTAATACACCACAGCAGAGGCTGATTAGTTCATTGCTTGCCCGGAGTTGACCACTCTGGAATCGCGTGTATGGCTGGATTCGTGAATAATCAGATATGGAGTAAAACGAGTACTTTAACCTTTACGCCTATCTGGGCAAATTCAGTAGACGACAAATTCCTGACATTTTTCTAGTTTTCCCTAGAAAACATGCTTTGATATTTCCTACAAGGAGACAGATTGCATGAAATATCAAAGACCGTATTCTGGGAAAAATACGAAAAAAATATTTTCAAATGTCATCTGCTGAATTTTTAGCTCGCCGGGACTATGTCCCTGGAGAGCTTATGTTGTCACCCAGGCGTTGGCGTCGGTGTCTGTCGGCGTCCGCGTCGGCGTCCGCGTTAGCACAATGTAGCACAATGTTTAAGTTTTCAAATGTGTGCATAGTTTTTTAACTTTTTAAGGTACTGCTTTCATATTTGGCCTACACCTACTTTAGGGTAAGACCTTTCAACAGCATACATTCCCATCCCCAAAATAGACTCTTTATGTAGGTCAAGGTCAGTTCTTACTTTGTCTTTTACACACATGTTTAAGTTTTGCGTTTAAGTTACGAAAAGTGTACATAACTGCTGAAGTATTCAAGATAGAGCGCTAATATTTGGCCCACACCAGCCTTATGGCTAGACCTTTCAATAACACACACCTCTTTCTCAGTTTCACCTTCTGCCTAGGTCAAGGTCAGGTCATACTTTATCATTTGAACCCATGTTCGAGCTCTGCGTTTAAGTTTTGAAAAGTGTTTGTAACTGCTGAAGTATTAAGGATAGAGCTCTAGTATTTGGCCCACACCAACATTAGGGTAAGACCTTTCAATTGCATAGACTTTTCCTCAGTTTGATCTTCTGTCAAGGTCAAGGTCAGGTTATACTTTGTCATTTAAACCCATGTTTGAGTTTTGTGTTTAAGTTTTGAAAAGTGTTGGTAACTGCTAAAGTATTCAAGATGCTGCTTTAATGTTTGGCCTACACCTACCTTAGGGTAGGACCTTTCAATAGTACACACCCCTTCCTCAGTTTGACCTTCTGCCTAGGTCAAGATCAGGTCATACTTTATCATTTATACCTGTGTTTAGGTTTTGAAAAGTGTACATGGCTGCTGAAGTATGTAAGATATAGCTTTCATGTTTCATCCACACCAGCCTAAGGGAAGATGTTTCAATGGCATATACCCCATCCCTCAGTTTGACATTCTTCCGACATCAAAGTCAGGTCATACTCTGTCATTTAATCTTTAATATTTTAAGATTGTTTTCTTATTGGACCAGCCCTTTCCGGCGAGCTGCGTTGTCTTCTGACAACTCTTGTTACTCAGCTTGCTAATCCTTCAAAACATAACAAACCTTAGAGTAGCGTAAATTCAGAACTTGGTTGGTGAGGTTCTATGTACCATGAGTACACGAACACCTACGATGACTAAGCATGATTGATTGCGCACGTTCAAGGTATCCGTGTAAAATAGTTGTCTTTCTATTATAACAAATTTACCGCATTTCTACAAAATGGCAATTAAATGAAGAGGTCTATATCTATTCAGAAGTAATGCATTAGTAATTCTGAAATTCGAGACACGAAATGGCTCATAAACTGGCGAATTAATGATCCCAAGCTCGGGTTGATACGTAGCTAGTATTTTAAAAAAGCAATTTTACTCACGGTACAAAACTCCCTCTCTATACACAACAACAATGCAGGTCACAAAGTCAGTTTTCAACTGCAACTTGTGAATATGTTTACCGTTTGATTCGTCACTTTCTTAGTTTCTATAGTCAGTGATTTGTTTATAGGACTCTTTTTTTGTAACGATTACTTTTATTTATCTGTTTATTTATTTAGGTCTAAACACAAACGTATCGAATTTAGTGATTCATTCCGTAATTAAACGCATATGTGGTTGTTTGTTGCTCTAATAGTTTGCCGTGTTTAGAAATGTTTGAGTAGATATGTACATTGAAATATATGTATACATATATGTGTTGGATTGTACAGGCTGGTTGGTACATTGGAATATATGTGTAGGTTTGTACATTGGACTGGCTTTGTGGGTTAATATATCAACATGCACATGCAAGTCTGTATATTGGAATGTTTGTATGATTTTTGTTTTATCTGTAACTGGCAACTGCCCTTCTTTAGCTTTTTTTATGTTACTTTAATACCTATCGTAGAGACATATATTCCAAATTATTTGTAAAATACGTACAGGTAAGTCGGACAGGAGGTGTTAATGTCAAACTGAAGATATACCTATAACGATGAATGAACAGGTTTAGATAATTGTGTAAGAAGTCATTTTCAAGAACCAGAACCAGCATCTTCTGTAGAAGATTTAAAGGTCAATTTGATGTACAAAAGCAACATAGAATCTGACCGTTAAGTAAGAAACTGTAGCAATATACGAAGTTGTTTAAAGAAAGGCACCAATTTTGAAAGCAATTATTTACATCTATGTTCAGCATACCATCAGTTCTCATCACGAAAACACGCTTATATAGTTTTGACCCCCTTGAACCCCTCTTTTATACACTAAAACTGGGGTTTACAGTGGTATACATTAATTTTCTTATTTCTGCTCAAAAACATAGATTGTGGGTACTCGTTAGAACCGCCTCGCCCAGGCGGTTCTAACCAGTACCCACAGTCTATGTTTTGAGCAGAAATATGAAAACTACCAGAATTTTTCATTTAAAAGTTTTCATTTTTTCGTGGTAAATTTCTCAGTATATTAAATTTGAATAGGGGCGGTGGTCCCGGTGTTAGTCTTACTCTTTGTTGCTTTGTGGTTTATTCTACGAGGCGATTTGTTGTATGTCTTTCCATGTGTCATTTTGTTCTTGTGTTTTTTAGTCCTCTTAGTATTGCGATTACCTCGCTTGAGGAAGAGAGAGCTAATCTTAGTGCTTTTCGTACGTTTGTTCGATTTGTGCTTGTTTGGATTTGTCGGTTTTTTCTTCCACTTGGTGTCTGGGAAGGGCTGCGGTTTGTGATTGTGGCACTCCCTGGACTTTTCTCTTACCTTTTTTTTCGTAATGTTTACGTGCTCTGCAGTGAAACCTGGTACGACATTAAAATTATTATAGCACAACTATAAGTAAAGTTATTAAGGAAAGGCTACAATCACAACGCACAGACTTCCCGAGGCACCTAACGAAGACCTAAGGAACAAGCAATGACATTACACAAAAACACAATTGCCATAACCGACATACAAAGACAGAATACAGTCGACTCTCGTTATCTCGGTCCAAAGGACTCTCTGAAATACTTCGAGATATCCGTACTTCGACATATCAATTTTGCAGAATTGAGGAAAAAACAAATCGAACAACTACATTTCAAAATGAATACGTAATTGACCTGAAGTTAAAGATATATTGAAAATATTGCGGAATAGAGGAGAAATTGTTCCTTTATATTGCGCCTTTGCTTCACTGTTAAAACCTTCAATTAAAGAGGATGTTGTTTGCTTGTGGAAATAGCCAAACCTATGCGTATACTTTCTTTGGACGTTCACTATATTTTGAAAAATGATTACAATAAATTTACGATCATAGAAATCACGTAAATGTAATTTATATACCTTTTTATTATATAAAACTTTTAGTGTAATATTCTAAAATTATCAAAACATAACAGCTGAGTCTCTTCAAATAGAAATCGACCTTATGAAATGATTCACCAGCGTAGTCCAAGGTCGGCTTGCGCGTCCGCACACATCTTGTATGAACCATGAATACTCTATGTTAGCACAGCGTAGATTCTTTGTCGATCACTTGTGTCATATGTTCTGAAGGGGATTGTGTACACCTTCAGTTTAGAAAACTCCTATCAGTTGTTTTACCTCCCTTCTGAAAAGAAGTCTACTCGAAATAGAATTCGTTCCCAAGAATGCTTACTGCTTTTCATTGTAGAGGCTTTCACATTATAAACCAGGTATCTGGAAATACGATGCCGATGTCGAAGTAGAGTCCGTAATCATCATTACGAAAACACGCCTATTCAAATATATAGAAAATTTCATCTCCGTTTAGAAAATTTCACCTCCAAAAACTGAAAATTTTCAGATAAAAACTCAGATATTTTTCATATTTCTGTTCAAAACATAGATTGTGGATACTCGTTAGAACCGCTTCGTTGAGACGGTTCTAACGAGTACCCATTATCTATGTTTCTGAGCAAAAATAAGAAAAATAATGTATACCCCTGTAAACCCCAGTTTTAGGCGGTGTCCCGGTGTTAGTCTTACTCTTTGTTGCTTTGTGATTTATTCTATGAGGCGATTTGTTTTATGTCTTACCTTGTGTTATTTTGTTCTTGTGTTTTTCAGTTCTTTTAGCATTGCGATTACCTCGCTTGGAGAAGAGAGGGCTAATCTTAGTGCTTTTCATACGTTTGTTCGATTTGCGCTTGTTTGATTTTGTCTGTTTCCTCTTCCTCTTGGTGTCTGGAAAGGGCTGCGGTTTGTGATTGTGGCACTCCCTGGACTTTTCTCTTATTCTTTTTTTACTATATAAAAGTGGGTGTTAGCCTTACTCTTTGTTGCTTTGTGTTTTATTCTACGAAGCGATTTGTTTTATGTCTTACCTTGTGTTATTTTGTTCTTGTGTTTTTCAGTCCTTTTAGCATTTCGATTACCTCGCTGGGAGAAGAGAGGGCTAATCTTAGTGCTTTTCATACGCTTGTTCGATTTGCGCTTGTTTGGTTTTGTCTGTTTCCTCTTCCTCTTGGTGTCTGGGAAGGGCTGTGGTTTGTGATTGTAGCATTACCTGGACTTTCCTCTTACCCTTTCTTTACTATATAAAAGTGAGGTTTAAGGGAGTCAAAATTATATAGGCATGTTGTCGTGATGTTATAACGCGCGCATGACTAGGGAATTGGGTACTATGCCTCCCATTTTCTGGCAGAATGATGGACGTTATAATGACAATCCATGCCTAGTGTTTTGTACAGAAACATTTATTTTAAACTGTTCTGGACTTAGCACTGACCTCGACGGAAATTAACATAGAATTATTAGGCTTAAATCAAGTAAATTGCTAATTCCAGCCGACTCCCGATATCTCAAAGTCAAAGGGACGCTATAAAATACTTTGAGATATCCGTACCTCGACATATCGGATCTGCAAAATTGAGGGAAAAATCAATCGAACAGCCACATCCCACAAATAAATATGTAATTTGATTCCTGAAGTTAGAGATATATTAAAAATATTTTGGAAACGAGGAGATATTGCTACATTTTGCAAACACCAAGAATAGTTTGATGAGAATGACGAAGAAATCCAGGGACTCCTTGAAAAGAAACACCAAAAACACAAGGCATACCTCAGTAATATCAGCTCAGTATCTAGTAAGACTGCCTATTCAAACATAATAAGACAGTCCAGACTAGGCTCAGAGACATGAAAGCTCCTGGTTGAGCATAAAGGCTGATGAAATTCAGTCTTTTGCAGACAGAAAGGATATGAAGAAGTTCTTTGATGCACTAAAGACAGTATATGGTCCCCAGAGCTCAGGAACCACCCCACTACTTAGTGCAGAGAGAACTAGTCTTCTGACTTAGTGCAGATAGAACTAGACTTTTGACTGACAAAGAAGCTATCTTGAAAAGATGGGCTGAAAACTTCGATTCAGTGGTGTCCTTAATCGGCCATCATCTATCAATGATGAAGTTATCAACAGACTTCCACAAGTGGAATGTAATCCGCACAAACAAAGAATAACCATCTTCGAACGATTATATGTAGTTGGAAAACTACTGGGGTGCGGGAGTAGGCTCCGGTGTGTGTGTATGTGTGTGTGTGTGTGTGTGTGTGTGTGTGTGTGTGTGTGTGTGAGGTCGGGGGGGGGGGTTAAACCAGTTTTACTTGCGCAATATCTCACCCTTAATTCTGATGCAGCTCCAAATTACAAATCTATGTTCGGTCCGCATATGGGTCCTCTACCACATCTGTGAAACATTACAATGAGACACATATCCTTAAAACACTGTGATGCAACCAACAAAGGGCTAATAATGAAAACTTACAAACAGGACACGGTAAACGTCTCAGTCCAGTCCACATTTATTCTACAAGGACTCGGTATCCTGGTTTGGATGGTCCCAGATAAGGAGAGATCCTCTACTGCTCAGTGTGAACTACTCTTCTCTCAGAACGCATTTTGTCTGATACTTTATTCTAAATACGCATATTAGGAAAATGTGCTTTGAAGTATGTTACCTCTTTTATCATAATTATCTATTTAAACTATATTACCGCATTTACCCTAAGTATTGGGACAACTTATCTACTTACCTTCCTTGTCCAAAATTTTGAAATAGTCAATTCTTCCACCTCTTGATGTGTCTACAATATTGCTGCATGTATGGCAAACATTGTAGACCCTGATCAGACGCCGCGTGCTGCGGCGTCTGATCTGGGTCTACACTGTTTGCATAGGTCTATCTGGCCCAATACTTACGGTTATTACGGTAGCATTTTACATAGGTTTGGGAGCTGTTTGTTTTACTTATCTTTGATTTGTGGCTTTTGTGCTGTCTGTCTTGGTTTGCTCTTCCTCTTGGTGTCATTGGTAGGCTATGTTCTGTGATTGTGGTTCTTCCTCGACATCTTCTATACTTTATTTTGTTGTCCATGTTTTAGGCGAAATCTGTCATGAAATGTAATATTAAATGTTGCCTTTGGAAACAAACAACTCACAAAGAACGAAAATACGTAATTAAACTGCCAATAACAACAACTGTCGTCTGCTTTGTCATCTCCTTGTGATTTAAAAAGTCAATTTTGAAAACAGTGTGGACCCAGATCAGACTGCTCCTCTAGGAGCAGTCTGATCAGGGTCCACACTGTTTGCTCGGATGCAAAAAATAGGTTTGAAAAGTTTGCAAGACTATTCAGCAGACGACATAAACAGACGACATTTTCAGATGCAGATTTTCTTGGCAATTTTAGGGTTAAGTCTATTCATATACAGCAGTGTAGTTTGCGAGGCTATATACGCACCCTCCCCGCCCCCGCCCCCCACCCTCCCCGTCCCTTTACTAGCACTGGTTTAAGCGGGTTTCGATTTTCAATGTAACCAGAATCGGCTCAATGTTCCAAAGGAAATAAAAAAATATACAAGTCTGCTCTGCTCTAAATTTATGCATTGATATAATATGTCTGGGTGCACAATTTAAGATTTTTGTATGTTGGTAAGTTTCATTTTTAGCATACAGAGAAAAGTACATATATGATATATGACAAAATCTTAAGCGTTTAACAGGTATGCAAGTTAGGTCACACATACATGTAGTTCCATTACAGTTTCAAATATCGCGTGCTACTTTCAACTCAGTTTTTAAGAGTATCCGATTACTCGCTTTCTTGCACACATTGTTGCGGCTTAAGGATTTCTTCTGTGACTTACTGGAACTCAAAAGAATAGCATTCCAATGTTAGTACGACCTTTTAAACATCGTGTAGTAGAAGACAATAATGACGATGGATCACAATGGATCACAGCATATTGTAACTTGTAGCCTTCCTCTATCATCAAAGATTATTTGCATTTATGTCAGTGTAAAAATCATCAAATTCCTTAAAAAATGGGCCCCGTTGTTCAAAACTAACGATGTCGTTAGTTAACGTATCGTCAAAACGTTGATGAATAAATATTCCATATACGCTAATATATTTTCTGAAAAATGTGAGTAGCTTTTGCATTTGCATATTCACTTTTTTTTTCAGCAAAAATACTTGTAAATTAGATATTGTACTTACAAGAACAGTTAACATTTTGACCACAAACAAGCTCGTTGACCTAACGACGCTTTGAACAACTGGGCCCTGAATGGGAACTGACATACTTTCAAAGGAAGGGAGACAACGCTGTAAAAATGTTTCTGTTCCCTTCTGAAAAAAGGTCTACTCTCGAAGGAAAGAATTTGATCCCGAGGGGAACAAATTCTTTCCTTAAAGGGTAGACCCTTTTTCAGAAGGGGATTGACAGGAAAGCAAACAGGAAGTAACAAACGCTGTCGTCGTTGCCAAACAAATAATGGTAAATCTAGATAATTGGCTCTGGAAGAATTTTCATGCGAATCCCTTGATGCGACCAAATACTAATTCACTTTGCTATGCTCCTCATATACAGCCAGAACCTGATCAGATTAATTTTGAAGGAATGGTCGCTCAAATTTACTGAATTGCAACTGAACAAAGCTAATTCTACTGATACCGAAGCCGCAGTTTTAGATTTCCATTTATCAATCTCTAACGGTTTTGTTTATTTAATATTTATGACAAACGCGATGCTTTTGATTTTGACATTGTTAATTTCCCGTTTTTTTGGATGGTGACGTTCCTCGTGCCTACCTCTTATGGTTTTTACATTTCTCAGCTTCTTCGGTTTGCAAGAGTGTCTAGTCATTTGGCTGACTTCAATGCTCGTAACAAAACTTTCACTGCCAAACTTCTCTAATAGGGATATCGGTGTCATAAACTTAGGAAAACTTTTTCTAAGTTTTATCGCCGACACTACGAATTGGTCTCTAAATACGAGATTAAAACACTTCTGCTACAAACTCTTTCGGAACCTGAATTTTACGGTGACTTAGTGGACAAGTTTAGAAAAATTGTAGGAAACCCTGAATTTTCTGATCATTTTAGTAAATTATCATATGTTATAAACGAAAGGGCTATAACATTATGTCATAAAACAGTCTGCTTGCTTAGCGGTTAATCCAATCATGGTTGATCACTTTTCGCACCTCTTTAATTGCACGCTGGTGGGTCGGGGTTCAGACTCTATCATGGCCCCGACTTAAACACTATTCATTAGATGGTCTTGGCCGGAACTTTTTATGTCTGTTTTTCGGCTCACCGGGGTTCAACTGGTGGTTTTCGTTTGCTCCAGTATTCCAGTGGTGTTGTTTGACAAGCCAGGGATCTCTAAGTGTCTCAACACGTTGTTTCTGTCGAATCCTCATCTTTGCTTCATTATACGCTTTATCTGTGATTTATGTGTTGCCCGTAATGATTCATGGATGAGTTAGATCACTTCCGCACGGACCGAACAAATATATGTTTTACCACTATGGAAGCTGAGGATGAGGGTAAAAGCTACTTTAAAGCCACCCCTACCCCCACGCACCCCACGCCTGCATTCCAAGGCGGTACTTTCATTGTGGTACTTTTTTGTTAATTTTTATGTAGTGTTTCACTTTCTAATGTTTTTTTTTAACGAATATGTAAGTTTTAAAATATATTCAGTTTAGTTTGGGTAACAGAGTTGCCACCTTCTTGGAAAAAAAAGTTGCCAACTCTGCTTGAAATCTGTTCATTTTGTGGCTGCTTAATTGTATTTGTCTGATTTTCCCTTTGGTGTTGTGGGCTTGATATGGCTCTGATTGTATTAGTTCCTGAGGTCATTCATTTACTTTGTAGATATAACGATTTTAATTTCAAACACATTAGCCACTGTGATGTAGCTGGGGAATTATTCAAACCAAAGGGCATATCTATGTATTCCTAACAGCCTTAGGCAATACAAATGTACAGTGTAACGCAACGTTTAGAGGGCAGTATGGCTTATAAACCTTCTGACAATGAAATATCACATCACACATGTTTTGAATGATAGCTCCTTCTATCAGTGTTTGGTTGTTTCAGATAATCGCGCATACGTTTTGTTCGACTAGCATTACATTCAGTGCAAATAAGAAAAGTCATATTGGAAAACTCAATATTCAGCATTTTCACAAACTAAATTATAAATATGACAGCGGTACCAGCTGAAAGAACCACACCATTCAAATAGCAAAGACGGCCCCTCAAGTTTAAGACAAACCTCAAAGTCTCTACACAGTAGACATATCAGAATACAACTATTTCAAATAACTTATATTGGAAATGTATTACTTTGTGATACAAGCTTCCTGGTCTTAGCTGACTTAATGTACACACCGTTTAAATTGAATCTATATGTACCGTATGGTTGGGTGAATATACAATCTTCTACAAAGGCAAACATTGCATATCTCTCAGTTGCATTATGTCCTTCATGCAGTGGAATAGTAATGTGCACTGTAAAAACTTAAGCCGTTTGTCTTATATATGCAATAGTCAGAACTTTGCCCATGATCACATGAGACTGCATACGCGTCCTGGTCTATATACATTTTCCCAGTTCTTCATAGTGATGTTTAATCTTTCCAAGGAGCACTACCATCTAAAGAGTTTGCCTTTTGGCTATTGTGTAATTGTGGCGCAAATCAAATGATACTATAGAAGATTCTGCAAGATTATTAGTTTAAGATAAAGACACTGCCATCGAAAACAAACATGCAAAAGCACCTTAACAAATGAAAACAGAATAAAAGGAATTTAAAGTTTTTCGGCTGAGATATGTTTAACGAAAAGACTGGTTTAGAATAATATCTGTGATGGAAAGGATATTTAACACTTCTTTAACCATACATTGAACAATGATGATAATGCATATCTAAGGGATTTGATTTTACTTTGCATATACAATTTGAAAACTACTCAAACGTGCATTTAGCAGAACTACACCTCCATAATAGACTGCTAGGTAATGCACAGTTGTCAGCATTTCTGTATATGTTTAATGAACATGCATATGATTGTGGTCTTACGTTCTTGTGTAAATTGTTTGATCTGTCATGGATATAATTGCCCACAAATAAAGTTAAACATTTTTAGGAAAGTGTGCATGTTAAGAATTCGTGAATGTAAAGGTTTGGCAGACTCGTCTTTAGATTTCTCTCGAGACCCTAGTGTCAATGTTAATATCCATACTTCTCCGTCTTTTGTGCCATATAAATAGCTCAATTAATGTACATTTTAAATTTAGTGTCATATCAACCAAACACAAAAACCTAATGCTATTTTATTCTGAATGCTATGAGAATATGAGCTGTGTACATTTCGTCTCTTTTACATATTATATTCGGACAGCGCCTGATGTATATCATAACTTATTTGTCGTTAAATTGCCATCTATCATCTTTTATGATTACGTTAATTTAAAAATGCGTTTATAATTGATATAAAATGGATAAAATTGCCCATCAAAAACGTTATCGATTATTGTCGGATTATTAGCATCCACCCGAATGCCTTTGACAAATGTTTATCTTTTGTGAAATAAATAAACTATTTAACATTAATTAGCATCAAATGGCCCCATTAATGCGTGGCTCATATTTTACACACCTCGTCCAAACGTACATAACAGCATTCGCGGCTGGTTTAAACCAAGATAGATCTTAGATAAGGTTCTACGTCATGTTATGTTTCGTTCACACATTGTTTTAGAGGGTTTGATTATCGGAAACATACAAATCCTGCTCAGGTTCCACGGATACACATGATTCTTGGGCTAGGCCGTTTGCATGTGCATGAGTAAACCTATACATTTTTTGTTGGCGCGGTAGATACAAATTTTAAGGGGGCTAGGTAAACTTGGTAGATGTTTTTCCAGTTTCCGCCAAGGGAGACAGTTTGTTGGCTTCTTTGTTTTTTTGTTTTTTTTTTATTCAGGTTTGCTTTACTGCACGCCAGGCCCCTTCTGAAAAGGGATCTACTCTATAAGGAATGAATTTGCCCACACACACCCACCCCCGGGAGCAAATTCTTTCCTTATAGAGTAGACTCTATTCATAAGGAAACAAAAAACAGTTTTGATAAGAGTTGTTTTCCCTAAAATGTCTCAATTTCCCTTAAATTGTAAAGGAGTACGATGCATTATGATTTTAAGTCATAAAGTCTGTTATAACAATATCTTTTGAACTAATTGTCCTCCCATTTGTTCTATTGAAAGAAGGCGTACTATGGCAAGAATACAAGATATGTGTGATTTATTAATTACCTTCTTCTACAAAATATTTTATATTTGTATACATAAGTGTATACCTATGAGGCAACATCACTGTACATTGTTATATCAACAAAATAATTATCACCGAAAAAAATACCTAAATAACGTGACTAGGCAGACAATTCTAATAGACTTATAACTAAGAGCCCACTATTCAGTCACCTGGGTGAAACAGATATTAAGAGTAGCACTAGCCATTTTGAGAAAATTAAAAGATCTCGTCCCCATTTTGCCCTCTGTGCTGTTTGCACTCTGTGTTGGTCCACAGGTTTGGGAGAAAGCTTTGATATGTACAGAGCGGCTGGTTCAAGTGTCAATTTTAAAATGAAATACTTTGTCTCAGGAATTCTGCTTATGAAATATGAGTTCGAGGAGGCAGTTGTTCGCATGTTTTAACACGTATGATCATGACAGGTATCTTGAGTGTCTGTTCTCAATATAGGGATCAAACATGGTTTTTCATGCATTAACATTCGCCAGGTCCCGTGGGAGGTGTTGAAACCCGAGGCCGAAGGCCGCGGTTTTCAACACCTCCCAAGGGACCTGGCGAATGTTAATGCATTGAAAAAACATATTCGATCGCTATTATTGCATAAAAACTGAAAACATTTGCAACATTTCGTGTTATTTCTTGCACTATTTTGTTTTGCCTTTT
Organism: Anodontia alba; assembly: GCA_964016985.1. NCBI lineage: Eukaryota > Metazoa > Mollusca > Bivalvia > Lucinida > Lucinidae > Anodontia > Anodontia alba. The sequence continues at coordinate 21,241,953 of OZ024821.1, forward strand.
CACTGATGTCTCGCGAACGCAATTTCCACAGATTATGCTCGTTCTAAGGTCGGACACTACACATCTCGTGACGGCAGCAATTCTGTGGCCCCGGTATACGCATATTGAAAGTTGCGTAGCCCTGCATTAACAGCGCGTGAATTGCCTTGTTAATACACGGCTTTCCGTCGGTTAATGCACGGCTGTTAATAACGTGCGGCACTGCTTTTTATGCAATATTACGTTTTCAAACATTAAAACTCCTTGTCTCAAGGTATTGTCTGTTTGAAATCTAAGGTCAGCCAGCTTGCAATTAGAGGTTTCCTCAAATGTTGTCACGTAGGCTATCTTGGACGCATATTCCCAATTATTTTTAAAAGGAACAACACTGTCCCGAAGATGTTACATGTGTCATCCTTGCAGTTTAGGTGAAGTGGTCAGTTAAACGTTTGTACCCTATAGTAGCCATAGCGGCCAGCGTGAACACCGGTCCCCAATATTTGTAGCGAGTTAGAAAGTTCTTATTCCAAGAATACGTCCTTTGCAATTTCAGGTTAATTAGCCTTGCAGTATTGGAGAAGACACCATTTTAAGTTGTTTTCTGTTTGTTTTTTTTTTGTTTTTTTTTTTAAGATTACTGTCTCAGACACCAGTTCCAAATAATTTTAACAAAGTTCATATCTTATCTCAAGGACACCTAGTATGCAGTTTTACTCAATTGGCTTGCGGCTGTGATTGTGGCACTCCCTGAGCTTTTTCTCTTACCTTTTTGTACGTCCAGAGAAATTAGTCATTACTCTCCCATGATGTCGATGATGCGACGCCTAAGTCTTAATTCCTTAAACAATAATTAGAAATGATCTATACTGTTTACCTGATAAGTTCTTCCCAGTCAGCATTCTACGTAAATCTATATCGGGCCGTCATCGGCCCGTCAGGGTAGCTGACGGACCGATGACGGCCCGATGTAGATTTACGTAGAATGTTAGCTGGGTTATATGTTAGGAAGTACTTCAAATTTATCTAACGTCGACCTCAATATTGTTTACTTTGCACACTAATTCCCTATTGTACGAGGATGCTGTCTAAGCTCCTTTCGGTATAACCTTACTTTTTATTAACTAAAAGCACTATATTTCGAAACGAAGAGTAGCTGCTTCAGTGCTACAGAAAAGTACGTGAATCCCAACATACTACGCGGATATGTAGGCTGGTTCGACCTTTCAAATTTGTTCGCATATGCAATGGGGCCCTCCTGTTACACTGCTGATACAATGTGCAGGTAGAGTCTCGTCGAGACTACGCTGTAGTCGGGTTTACGTATCTTCTATACTTCTAATATACTGAGATTAATGGTTAACAGCTTTAAAGTCTATATACAGTATAAATAAGGAGCTATATATAGAATGTAATATATTTTTGTAAATACTTTGTGAATAATAAAATGTGTTTTCGTGATACGAAAAATATTTCATGAAGGCTTTGTTGATTTCGCGTGAACAACGGGTCTTCTTGGACGAGTTGTTTATGCGAAATCCGCCAAGCCTGTCAGGAACCTCTATCACTTTGGCAGTCCTGTCCTAGTATTCTTTGAAGGTCTTTCGTTAAATCATCAGTAGCCTTTCGTTTGACTTGAGTGCGCAGTTGCTGTTTTTCAATATCTCTGCTTTTGATAATGTTTCACGTTGGATGTCCTCTTCCAATATTTCTGTTGTCATTGGCATGTGACATCTATCTGTAAGCGTATCCACCAAGCATATGACATTTTTCCTGTGTTTTTCCGACATTTTAAAACTCATCTCTATACATTTTAAAACTCATCTCTATACATCTCTATAAAACTTAAAAAGTATAAACGCATAAAAGCGCGATGGAGTTAGAATGCATGTGCCTCTGTCAACGTTATGAGTTAAAATGAAGTGAGAACAGAGACCTGAACACAATTCAGTCCAGTACTGATCAGGACCGTTATATTAGGTGGGCCTTAATAGACTAAGCTCATTAAGTAATTGGCAATAAAGTCACACATTTAAGTACAATTTTTCGCGCTTGGTAGTTTTCAAATTCGCGCGTGTGATATACGCCCATATATCCACTTACCTTAATGACTTTGTCCCTTCTGGTCTTTCGAACCTGGCTGAATGGCAGCATATCGGAGCCTTTGATAATATGTCGAAGCCTTTGATAAAGCCACCCGAGCTAGCTTAATCATATTTTTATCGAAATGAAACTGGACATAAAAAATGTGAAAAACAACGATACAGAATAGGCTGTACGTCCGCGCAGTTCAGCAGAGGTGTTTGCGATGTGCCTGGCCTACAAAAGGTATGGATCTTGAAAACTGCATAGGCATGTAACGATATATATATATATATATATATATATATATATATATATATATATATATATATATATATATATATATATATATATATATATATATATATATATATATTGTATTTGTTTTCAACGTTATATCAGCAGCAATTCTAGGCAAAAAAATGGTGAAACTCCTCAAATCGATAACCCCGTATTAAAGCGTGGGATTCTATGAAGAAATTTCGAGAAAATTGGTGGCATTAATCACAATTAATTTAAATTTCTTTATATTTGACATTAAACGACAATAAAATGAATACAACACGATCCAAAACTAACAAGTATTGTTAACGTCAGTTTCAATTCATGTCCAGCGAGATTTAAAACACTTCTCTATTAATTGATAGGCCCTAATAACCTGAAATAACAGTAATCGATACATGTAATCTCCGTCACTTGCGCTGGAAAAGCCAAATAAAGTGAACTTAAATTAATACGCGTAATTATGGTTATTTGCCTGCATTTGTCATCTGTCTGTGCTGTCAGATGGAACAATTTCTGTCCTTAATGGCAGCTTCATTCGCGTGCAGAACGCTGCGCGAGAGAAAATAGTTCTTGATTTGGCAATTACGGAAATAGTGGTTATCGGCAAATGCTACATTTACTTAATGTTATTATGATAGGAATTGTTGAAACGATGAAATAATTATTAGTTTCTCTTTATTTTCTATTACAGAATGATTTTGTAATCAAAGCTGATAAATGATTAGGGTGTCGATTTTCGACAGGGACCAATTTTCTCGTAAGGAGCGATTTAATGTTTGTTATTAAATGCAAATGACATCTCAGAACTTTATATTCAATATTAAGTCTAATTACTTGGTAGGAGCAAACAAAGAAATAAAAAAGTCATTCTAAATCATTTATTTTCTGATATTTTAATCGAAAATCATTGGTTATTCGGTAGTTTAGGAAAATGAAAATTTGAATATAAACAATAAAAATCCAAAGCGTTTGCATTACGTGTGACTGCAATACATTACGAAAACACGCCTATTCAAATATATTGAAAATTTCACCACCTAAAAATGAACCGATTTTTCAGATAAAAAATTGATATTTTTCATACTTCTGCTCAAAACATAGATTGTGGGTACTCGTTAGAACCGCCTCGGTGGGGCGGTTCTAACGAGTATCCACAATCTATGTTTTTTTAGCAAAATAAGTAAAATAATATATACCACTGGAAACCCCAGTTTTACTATATAAAAATGGGGTTTTAAGGGATCTAAATTATAAAGGTAATGTTTTCGTGATGAAGAGCGAATAACACATCATGTAAACTTCGTCATGATTTCTGAGTCCTATGATTCCCCTCCTCCACCCTTTTTATTATTATAAATGGTGTTATTAAGGGGTGTTCTTGAATACTGAGCAGTTGAAGCATTCTTATTTGGGCATGTTAAATCATCAAAAACAATGTTTTAACGTTTTTTTTTTGTTTTGTTTTTTGTTTTTTTGCTTATTAAATTGTTCATAGAAAGGGGATTGAGCTTAACTTTACGAAAGCATAATACAGATGTTCCGAAGTTGAAAGCTTAAATTTTCACCAGCTGAGTATAAATAAAAGCAATCAAGTGGATATATATATATATATATATATATATATATATATATATATATATATATATATATATATATATATATATATATATATATTTTTTTTTTTTTTTTTTTTTTTCACAGGAAAATACTATCTGAGGTTTCATTTATTTTTCTGTAAAAATAGAAAAATATCATTAAACTTGTCTGACGATATCGCCTGCAGAGTGCTAAAGCGTAAAATGTATATGAGACAGAACACGTAATGGGATACATTTTAGACTGTTGGGTAAATTTTTCAGCAGACGGCAAATTGAATTATTTTATTTATTTAGGGTTTGATATTTCATGTAATTTGCCTCCATGAGACAATTTACATGAAATGTCAAAGTCCGTATTCTTAGAAAAGTATGAAAAATAATATTTCAAAGTGTCGTCTGCTGAAGTTTTAAATGTTTCGCATGCTGGGTATTTTTTTTTTCGGCAGACGACATTTTGAATTATTTTTTCTAATTTTCCCAGAAATAGGATTTACTTTAAGCATATTTATTCGATAAGTTTATGAATTAATGCAACATACAAACAAAGTTGAATACATACAAAGGATTAGAACGAAAGCAATACTTATATAGTTCCTTTCCTTACATGTGACAATGTATTGTTGATGGCGGTACTATTTCTTGAATGTAAAATGACCTTCTTATTATTTTAGCATCGGGATACTTAAACCAGATTAAAGCATACAGAACAACCCTTTTACCAAGCATGCTAAGCGTTAAATCAATTTACACAATATATTTCAATCTGTCAAACCGATCTGATGTAGACAAGTCACTTTATTGAAATCATTTTGCCAGTAGCAAACACGTAAATTGATTTGAATGGTGAAAATATATAAAAAGTGCACGTACACAGCAGAAATGCAACTGAATGGTTTACAATTTTACTCTATTGTTGTAAATTAACCCAGTAAGCATTCTACATAAATCTATAGCGGGCCGTTATCGGCCCATCAGGGCCGATAACGGCCAGCAATAGATTTATAAAGAATGCTAGCTGGGAAGATGTTTCGTGTACTAGCATTTGCCAGCTAACATGAAAGTATTAAATTATGCACATTACAGACAATAGTATGTTTACGTCGAACATATACAAATAGTATTAAATGTCCCCTCGTATTTTGTTTTACTTATAGACAAACCAAAGCTTTATATCTTTCTATTCTTAAAAAATAGTAGTTATTTGAGATATCACTTTTCAAACCCAAACCAGTATTTATTCACATTTGAACTACTAGTCCAGGTTTTAAATTTAACGCATCAACAATTTTATTTAAAATAAAGTGTGTTGTTTTCTTCAATGAAACATTAATTTAACAGACACTTATTTGAACATTTTTTTTTATCTACCCTTTAATCATATCTAAATCATTGTTTAAGATAGTCGATAAAATAGTTCAGTAAATGTTAATTTCGAATTAGGTGTTCGCGAATATTAGCTCATCCTCGATGGCTGATTAGACCATTTAGCACTGAACAGTCTTTTGCATATTGTGCAGGAAAGTTCTGATGAAGATTTTTCGGATGGTAATGCACTGTCTCTGGCGCTGTTGGCGCTTCCTCTAAACTTCTCAGATTCTCTTTGCGTCATAATCATCTGCTACTTTTCTGATCATACCGCGCCACTGTGCTCGATCATGTGCACTCTCTTCCCGGGACTATGGAAATACAGTCGACTCGTTATCTCGAAGTCCAAGGGATACCCTGAAATACTTCGAGATATCCGCATCTCGACATATCAGATTTGCAGATTTGAGGAAACAACAATAAATCGAACAACCATATTTCACAAATGAATATGTGATTTGGCTCCTGAAGTTAGAGATCTATTGAAAATATTGTGGAAAAGAGGAACACTTTTTTTCTCCCCTTTTCCACAATATTTAGCTAAGCATTGTTTAATTTCCATGTTGAAAACAAGGACCAGATTTTCACTTCGAGATAAGCGATTATTCGAGATAAGCGAAGTCGAGATAACGAAAGTCGACTGTATATTGAAGTGTTTGAGAAAGGAGGAGGCGGGAGGGGGATGGGGCCTTTAGGGTAGACTTGTAGCGTTTATTCTGGTAAACCTGAGAGCTGTTAACCACCTGAAGTTCTCCAAAGAACCTTTGCCTATATGAGATAGGCGTTTGCCCATGTGAGAAATTTCTATCTCACATAGGTCCTAGGAACAATCCACTTACAGGTAGGAGAAAAAGGAACAATCCACTTAAAAGTGGGAGAAAAAAAATCCATCATGAGTGTCCATGCAGGATAGGGAAATCTCACCCGAGGGGTAGGAATTTCAACCAGGGACCCTGGTTGAAATTCCTACCCCTCGGATGAGATTTCCTTGTCCTGCATGGACACTCATGATCGATTCTTATATTCTTTGATAAAGGTTCATCAGGCATTCTGATGACACGACGGGCCATGTTAGCTGTGCCAGCTTCAGAAGAGTATGTATGCTATGCATCCATGTCCTCTCTAAGACTTTTGTGTCAGGAATCTTATCTTGTCACCTGATCTGTAGAAGTTTCCTCAGGTTGCATGTGCGTGTCTTTTGTCGTAACGCTAGTAAACTGTCTAAGTCTCGCATGCATATAAGAGTGTTTGCAGCACTGCAGCTTTATAGACTTTCAGCTTTGTATCCAGCCTGGTTCCACTTCGATCTCAGACATTTCCACTTAGCCTGCCAAATGCTACACTGGCTTTAGCAATTCTGTTATTTGCTTCATCATTAATGTGCACAGCTCTTGACTGAGGGTTCTCCAAAAATGTGAATTTGTCTAATAACTTGCAGTCTTAGTTCGCCAGTTCGAAATACATGAGATCTATTGTAGTCACCCCGGTTGTCTGCGTTTCTTTTAACATTTGCGTTTACGTTAACATCACACTGCGTTAAACTTTTATAAGCAAGATTTTCGTATGCTTATATGTCGACAGTCACCTGTCAGAAAGCATCATGAAAACATGCCTATATAGTTTTGACCCCCTTAAACCCCACTTTTATATAGTAAAACTGGGGTTTACAGGGGTATACATTATTTTTCTTATTTCTGCTCAAAACATAGATTGTGGGTACTCGTTAGAACCGCCTCATCGAGGCGGTTCTATCGAGTACTAACAATCTATGTTTTGAGCAGAAATATGAAAAATATCAGAATTTTTTATCTGAAAATTTTCCTTTTTTGTTTGTAAAATTTTCAGTATATTTGTATAGGCGTGTTTTCGTAATGGTATTCATATTTGGAACATGCGTACTTGGGAGGGTCTTCTTTGATCATATTGATACTTACCCCTGGGTTAGGGTTAGAGGTCAAAATCTAGGACATCTCATTGTGTTTCAGTTTTAAATGAAAAGATTTTTTAGATCTTAAATCTCGACAGTCGCTTGTCAAAATGCTTTCATATTTGGAACATGGGTGCTTGGAAGAATCTGCTTTGATTCCATAGATGCTGATCATGTCTCGGGGTGGAGCAAGACGTTTAGGACACCTTTTTAAAATATTCTAATGCATTTCGGTTATATAAACAACATCTTGTAAGTCATAGATTGGAAAGCCGTATGTCTTTGACCTCAGGTATGACTGACCTCAGTGTCATGAAGTGAAGATTACGGTGACCGATATTCAATGGTCCGGTGATTTTTTTCTTATATCTTGAAGACTATTTGATAGTTAAATGTCGTACTTGGAATATTAGTTCTATGTGATACCAAGATTGAATGCATATCATATATAGGTCTGTATGACCTATATTCCGTGTTCCAGCGATTTTGACTTGTATCTTTAAGTTGATGGATAGCCGTTATATTTGATTGACATTACGAAAACACGCCTATTCAAATATATAGAAAATTTCACCTCAAAAAACTGAAAATTTTCAGATAAAAATCTCTGATATTTTTCATATGTCTGCTCAAAACATAGATTGTGGGTACTCGTTAGAACCGCCTCGGCGAGGCGGTTCTAACGAGTACCCACATTCTATATTTTGAGCAGAAATAAGAAAAATAATGTATACCCCTGTAAACCCCAGTTTTACTATATAAAAGTGGGGTTTAAGGGGGTCAGTATTATATAGGCGTGTTTTCGTGATGAACTCAAATCATATGCACGTCAGTACGACCTAAATGTCACAGTCCAGTGATTGCGCCTTTTATCTTGAAGACTATTTGATGATACACGTTGCTTCTAAACTGAACGGATAAACCGTGTAGATTTTCGCCATTTATAACGACGGAGACAACTTTTGTGATTTCCTGCTTGATTTCCTATCCACTGATCCCTTTCAGAAAAGGAGTCTAAAAACAAAAACAATTATGACAGAGTTGTTTCCTTGAAAGTATAAAAATTCCTCTTAAAATAAAATGATATTTTAAAGCGTTTTATGTCAATCCTACTTTCAGTAAGCTGTAGTAAATGGATAACTTTCACTTCCGGTAACAAAGGATATTACATACTGGTTTTTCTACAGAAATATTTCTAGTTTTAACTGTATGAAAACTTTTTTGTTATTTCTTATTTTAACTGGGTAATGCGGAGCATGTACAAGGTACTGTACATTCAGTCAAAGGAAAGGCAAAACGTGGTTGCTCAAGGCAGATGCTGGCTTAATACAAATAAGTTCACACTTTTAAAGAATTAAAAAAATATGGCCTCTTAATAGAGATAGTTGCTTAATACAGGTCTCCTTTAGGACAGGAATGATTGAAGCAATGCAGTTATTCAGAAATGGTAACAGTTAAAAAGTACAGCCTTCCCAAGTCACCGAGAGAGAGAGATGTAATATACAGTCGATTCTCGTTATTTCGAAGTCCAAGGGATTCTCTGACATACTTCGAGATATCCGTACCTCGACATATCAGAACTGCAGAAAAAAACAAACCGAACAACCACATTTCACAAATGAATATGTAATTTGGCTCCTGAAGCAAGAGATATATTGAAAATATTGTGGAAAAGAGGAGAAATCTTTTTTTTTTTTTTTTTTTTTTTCACAATATATCCTCTTTTTTTACAATATTTTGTTACCTATTGTTAGATTTTCATGTTTAAACAGAGGCCAGATTTTCACTTCGAGATAAGCGGTTATTCGAGATAAGCGAAAGCGAGATAACGAGAGTCGACTGTATTTAATGCCAAACCAAACAACATATTGACAAGCATACGAACGAAGAGGGACTACAACAGTAGATCTAGACTGGCTCCAGTCTCCAGTGACTATTTTTCCTTATAATCCTGTTTGATAATCTACTGAAATAAAACCAAAATGATATCATGACTATAAAGGCTGGTCACTAAAGTGACCAGCCTTTATAGTCATGATATTATTTTGCTTTTATTTTAGTGGACTATCAAACAGGATTATAAGAAGAAGAAAACAGTGACTTGAGACTGGAGCCAGTCTATCATAAACTCTGTGATGAAACCACTTTAAATGCGTGATGGCAATCTGAGGCCACAGTAAAAGGAAACACTAGTAGGACCACGGCAGTGCCCAAACATATATTTCGATTATTTTGGTTTCCAAAGATTTTGACCTATATTCCATCTTGAACTTTTCCATAGTGCAATGACTTAATACTACAAAGAGTGATGGTTGTGGTGGGATGGGATAAAGGTCTGCTGTGCTTGCAGAAGGTGGGGGAAGGAGCATGCTTTTAATTCCTTTGTTTCTCCACTGTCTTTCTCTTTTCCCTTAGTCTCCTCTGTCTGTCTGTTTCCTCCATTTACTATCAATTGTTTCCATTTCCTCCCTTTCTTTACGAGACGACACAAAATGACCCACAAAGGTTGGCGTGCCGTTAAACGACTACAAAATTATTACTAAGCCATTATATAAACGAACTTTGCCTGTATCAGACCTCGCGGACATACATACCATTAAAAAGCTTCATTTTTTCCATAGGATATTTGCCTTAGCAATATAGGTAAATTTTTCAACAGACGACATTTTGAAATGTTTTCTTATTTTTCCAGAAAACAGAATTTGGCATTTCATGCAAATTGTCTCCATGGAGACAATTCGCATGAAATGTCAAATCCTGTTTTTTCTGGAAATAATATCACCAATTTGTCGTCTGCTGAATTAGCCCAAAGAGTGGAAAAGGTTAATTCACGCACCTCGACTGGAGCAGCTATCTGTTTCGCTGTCGAACCATTAATTTTTACATCTATTACTCAAGTTAATTACGTCTACTAGCTTCCTTTGAGGTAAATTGCATTTATACTTAAAGATATGTGCTTAAAATCTCATTAACCACCATCAATCCAAAAGTTCTACCTCTTCAACGACTATATTCAGTTTCAAATCAAGTTTGCTTGCTACTAATCTCCCAGTCCCGCCCTCTATCTTTCTTTCTTTTCTCCTCTGTCGGTTCAGAAATAACACAAAACGTCCACAAATGTTTAAATGGGGCCAGGTTTATCTGAAATATTTTCCTTATCACGCAGATCAAATTATCACATACCAAACTGCAAATCCACGAGTTCGGATCCCCACAAATATGAAATTAAAATCAGTTGAATTTTAACGTTTCGTAATCTTGGCAAAATAAATTATTTGTGTACCAGTGCACCTATATTAAAGCTGTTAGAAAGTACACGCTGAGAAAAATGAAGAAAAAACTGTTGAAAGAATAAATCTGACAAGAACTATCATGTAAACATTGTGATTAAGAATAAAATGGGTTTTCGACTTATCCTAGCTATAAAATATCTAGCGATCTACATCCTGAAATTTTTAAACTAAACTCTTATCTCGTGAAAGGGGAGCGACAGTGGAACGGTCTAGTTACTCGCTCAGATTAGTTTGAGTAGGGGTGTGCCACTGGAGAATTGATAATCTTACCCATATCTACAGTAAAACTTCAATGACTCGAGCACTGCTGACACGTTTGCCTTGGATGATTCGAACTTGTTTTGGAGTTCCTAGGAATTCTTCCGATAGCTCAAGAAAACAACTATTTAGGACTTTCCTTATTTTATCATGAACATTTATGTTGTGTGTACTCTTTAGAATCGCCTCATCGAGGCGATTCTAATGAGCACTCTCAACATACGGTTACATTTAGAAGACTGAAAATTCCCTAAACTATCATCATTTGCCCCTGAGCTGGCACTATGATTAACCCTCAGTGAACTACTAAGTCTTGAACAAAGTTCAATGGTCCCAAAGATATTCGAGCCATTGCAGTTCGACTGTATATGCAAAAGTAATGAAATCAGTATCCATTCTCCTATATCTTTTCCTCTTTATACACATATACAAGGGCATACTAACAGTTAAAAGCCGAGTTCCGCAAAGCTGTCATAGTTTGATATCGCCTTGTCTATTTCTTATTTCACAAGTAAATTGGTAAAATACTTCACCCAATTTCGCAAGTTTGTGCTAAACGCATACACATTTCCATTTGTCTCTGTAAAAAACGCACACCATTTTCTATATTTTCGAGCTCAAAATAGCAGTGTTGAAATGTTTGAACATAAATAGGAAGTTAATACCAACCATCCACGCACACGCGCGCGCGGAGAAAGAAAATGCCAACATTCATATTTTCTTCATAACAATTTTAATGATTCTGATTAACATGGATTAAACATCTGGACCCAGTTGTTCAAAGCTTAACATACTCGTTAGCTAACGTGACGTTAAAATTTCTATCTTGAAATATGGCAAATACATTGATATGTTTGCTGAAAAATGTGAGTAGCTTTTGCATTGCAAAAGCTACTCACATTTTCGCAGCAAAAATATCAATGTATTTGAAAATACCTTAGCTACAACAGTTAACGAGTTTATCATTAACAAGCTCGTTAAGCTAACGATGCTTTGAACAACTGAGCCCTGATAAACAGATGTGTAAGTTGCCGTACCTAACATTGTTTCATGGCTGATTTTCGTTGTTTTGAGTTCTTTGTTTCAAATGACAATCTTATTTACTGAGTTCAAGACATAATGGTTTATAGACTCAGGCCGGTGAAAAGTCATATCTCACAAAAAAAAACAACAAAAAAAAACACATGCAAACAATATCCTTCCGCATACAGACAGTATTCTGAGAGCCGCACTGTGAGAAAACGTTGCTTCTGACATGTGTGCCCAACAAAGACTCAAATCAGGGCCTTCGTTGTCCGCATGAAAAAACTACCGCCCAGTAAAGACTCTGGTTATACTGCGCGAATGCACAAGCTGATCTGATCTTCGATAGGCAAGCGTGTCCGAAGATACTATAGATCAGCACGTGTCCTCGTTATCAAATAAAAGTTTGCCTATTCCGTCTTATTTTTTTCGTGACATTATTTCACATAGCAAAATTGCAATTCATACATTTTGCGTAAAAACAAACCGGTGTGCTTCCCTGTGACATCGGGCAGCATTCACACAGAGGATAGCGCCCTTAAAACCATAATATAGTTCTTGCTCTTTCATAAGAAAATTCTTCATATATATATATATATATATATATATATATATATATATATATATATATATATATAAAAGCATCATCCTCTACTTCTTTATGTAATATATCAATATATCACATCAAAGTATGCACAATTGCAAACAACAAAACAGTATTTTAAAGTACACTTTGAACCTCACGACCCCGGAAATGTTTCCTCACTGTTCTGACACCTTACGTAGAGACTTAATGTTCACAACTAGCTGTCATTGGCTTTAGACAATTGACACAATTTCATATTTGTTTGGAGCTCCTTATGCCATAGCCCATGTAAGGACCATTTAGATCAAACTATCTTGGTCTCATTTAGATGATTATGTGCGTTTTTAATGAACTTCAAGTAAATACCCATATTACCAATCTTGGTTGATCTAATGGCAACATTGTTAATTACTGCTAAATGTGCATTAATTTTAAACGTATGGAATGATAAAATTCTTAACAAAATTATTTTACGAAATCAAATCATTTTAGTGGCGCCCCCAAGTTGCTTCTCTCATACCCGTCAATTTGCATGTACATGTTTCGCAGGAGAAGGTATTTGCAAACGTTTAGTCGTTGATGGCCTTACATACAACCCATTCAAAGTGTTCTGGGCCCAGTTGTTCAAAACTAACGATGTCGTTAGTTAACGATTCGTTAAAATTTTAATTGAGTAATACGCCAATATGCTGAAATTGTTTGATGAAAAAATGTGAGTAGCTTTTGCAGTGCAAAAGCTACTCACATTTTTTCAGCAAAAAATATCAAAATATTGTACATTGAATCCGCTAAAACAATTAACGAAATAACCCTTAAAGAGCTTGTTAAGCTAACGACGCTTTGAACAACTGGGCCCTGATCTGTAAAGAGCGATCATATCTATCTCTATATACCGACACACTTTCTCGCAGGCATTCTTGACAGGTATGCGCCGTCTGTGCAGAAAAAAAGTATGAAGAAATAAGACAAAGTACAAGATAGGACAGTGAGATGAGATAAAATGTTAAAACTGGGTGAGAAGAAGGGTTAGAAACAATCTAAAAACACCATTCTGGATCTACGGCCTAAAATGGTGCAGCTTACCAACTTCTTCCTTGAACGCGTCAAGGGTTGGCAAGCATACACTGACTCCGTAAGGGCATTCCACGGAACTATTGCACGCGGAAAAAAGGAGTACTTATAATGCGATAATTTTCTGATTTCTTATTGAAAGCAGGATACCGCTTTGACGAGACAGAGGCGATTCCAATGAGTGCACATGAACTCACAACATATGCTTTGTTAAAATTGTATATAAGTACAGGAAAGCATCCCAGCTAGCATTCTACGTAAATCTACATCGGACCGTCATCGGCCCGTCAGCTACCCTGACGGGCCGATGACGGCCCGATATAGATTTACGTAGAATGCTGACTGGGATGCTCATCTTTAGCAAAGGTCAGGAAGAATATGTTTCTGTACTATACTGATTACAAAGCTTGCTTTCATTCTGTAAAAGGGCAGTGTGAGCGTAAGGGCCGGAGAATTGAAAACTCAGAAATTGCCTGACACCGCGCGTATAAGGAATGTGTGGTAATTAGGTAGAATACGGTACATTTTGTGGTATTCGTGTACAGCTAGTTACGTTCAGTTAAACACAAGTATGCAATTCATGCAAATTTACAAAACTGAGTCCCCCTCATAGTATACTCAAAGCGGCCTATAAGAACAATGGTTAATTTACTTTAGACAATTTTTTTTTGTAAAAAATGTCTTAATAATATACAGCCAAAATACAGTGTAAAATGTTAATCAAATTTTACTGTTTGATTTTCGCAGGTTCATTCGCTTTCATTGTTTATCAGTTAGACCTACGGTGTAGGCACTGTTATATGAAGTATTGTTTTCACAAAATAAAAAGAGTAAATCAGCCTTATAAGCAAAAAAATCTGAAGGTATTATTTTACAAAAGTGTGCATGACTTATATGTGTTTAGTTAAAGAAACAAAGAAAATAAGAGGACCATGATGGTCCTATATCGCTCACCTGAGCAGACAGATTTGCATACTTACTGTTGAAGTTTCAGCCAAGTTCACTGCTCTGAATTTTATAGCCCTGCACCCACCCCACCACCCCCACCCCCCATGTTTTTTTTTTCTTTTTAATGCATCATGACAACTTGAACTAAATCTTGAAAGAGGGTCACCAAAGGAACATTTCTGCCAAGTTATTTTGAAATTGGTCCAGTGGTTTCTGACAAAAAGATTTTTAAAGTATTTTATATAGCTATAAAGCCCTACCCCCTAACGGCCATTTTTTTTTGACGAATCATGACAGCTTGAACAAACTTGGTAGAGGGTCACCAAAGGAACATTCCTGCCAAGTTAAATTGAAATCGGTTCAGTGTTTTCTGACAAGAAGATTTTCAAAGTTTTCTATCTATATATATAGGGAAAATAAGCCCCACCCCCTAGCAGCTATGTTTTTTGACAAATCATGATTGCTTGAACATTCTTGGTAGAGGGTCATCAAAGCAACATTGAAATCGTTGTGGGGGTATTTGACAAGAAAAATTTCAAAGTTTTCTATACATATATATATTGAAAATAAGCCCCGCCCCCCTGGAGGCCATGTTTTTTGACGTATCATGAAGGCTTGAACAATCTTGGTAGAAGGACACCAAAGCAACATTCTTGTCAAATTACATTGAACTCGGTCCAACGGTTTCTTACGAGAAGATTTTTAAAGTTTTTTATATGGATATATAGGGAAAATAAGCTCTGCCCCCTAGCGGCCATGTATTTTGACGAATCATGACAGCTTGAACAACCTTGGTAGAGGGTCACCAAAGAAACATACTTGCCAGGTTATATTGAAAGCGGTCCAGTGGTTTCTGACAAGAAGATTATCAAAGTTTTCTAAATAGATATATAGGGAAATAAGCCCCACCCGCTAGCGGCCATGTTTTTTGACAAATCTCGATTACTTGAAAAATCTTGGTAGACGGTCACCAAGGAAATATTTTTGCCAAGTAATATTGAAATCGGTCCAGTGGCTTCTGAAAAGAAAATTTTTAAAGTTTTCTATATAGATATATAGGGAAAATAAGCCCCACCCACTGGGAGCCATGTTTTTTGACGAATCATGACGGCTTGAACAATCTTGATAGAGGATTACATAAGACACATTCCTGCAATGTTATATTTAAATCAGTACAGTGGTTTCTGACAGTAAGATCATGAAAGTTTTCTATATAGATATATAGGGGAAATAAGCCCCACCCCTAGCAGCCATATTTTTTGACAAATCATGACGGCTTGAACAATCTTGGTAAAGGGTCACCAAGGAAACATGTCTGCCAAGTTATATTGAAATTGGTCCAGTGGTTTCTGACAAGGAGATTCTTTCAAATTTTCTATATAGATATACAGGGAAAACAAGCCCCGCCCCCTAGCAGCCATGTTTTTTGACAAATCATGACGGCTTGAACAATCCTGGTAAAGGGTCACCAAGGAAACATTTCTGTCAAGTTATACTGAAATCGGTCCAGTGGTTTCTGACAAGAAGATTTTTTTCAAGTTTTCTGTATAGATATTTAGGGAAAATAAGCCCCGCCCCCTTGCAGCCATACGTTTTGACGAATCATGACGGCTTGAATAACCTAATAGAGGGTGACCAAAGAAACATTTCTGCCAAGTTATATTGAAATCGGTCCATTGGTTTCTGACAAAAAGATTTTTAAAGTTTTCTATATAGATATACAGGGAAAATAAGCCCCTACCCCTAGTGGCCATGTTTTTTTTTTGAAGAATCACGATTATTTGAACAATCATGTTAGAGGGTCACCAAGGAAACATGTTTGCCAAGTTATAATACAATCGGTCGAATGGTTTCTGACAAGAAGATTTTTAAAGTTTTCTATACATATATATATAGGGAAAATAAGCCCCGCTCCATGGCGGCCATGTTTTTTGACAAATCCAAATGGCTTGTATAATCTTGGTAGAGGATCACCAAAGGAATATTTCTGCCAAATCATATTGCAATTGGTCCAGTAGTTTCTGACAAGAAGATTTTTTAAGTTTTCTATATAGGAAAAATAAGCCCCGCTCCCTGGCGGCCATGTTTTTTGATGAATCCGAATGGCTCGAACAATCTTGGTAGAGGATCACCAGAGGAACATTTCTGCAAAATTATAGGGAAATCGGTCCAGTGGTTTCTGACAAGAAGATTTTTAAAGTTTTCTATATAGATATATAGTGAAAATAAGCCCCGCCCCTTGGTGGCCATGTTTCTTGACGAATCCAAATGGCTTGAATAATCTTGGTAGAAGATCACCAAAGGAACATTTCTACCAAATTATATCGCAATCTCTCCAGTGGTTTCTGACAAGATGATTTTTTAAGTTTTCTATATTGATATATAGGGAAAATAAGCCCCGCCCCTGGCGGCCATGTTTTTTGACAAATCCAAATGGCTTGAACAATCTTGGTAAAGGATCACCAAAGGAACATTTCTGCCAAATTATATTGCAATTGGTCCAGTAGTTTCTGACAAGAAGATTTTTTTAATTTTTCTATATAGATATATAGGGAAAATAAGCCCAGACCCCTGGCGACCATGTTTTTTGACGAATCCAAATGGCTTGAACAATCTTGGTAGAGGATCAGCAGAGGAACATTTCTGCAAAATTATATGGAAATCAGTCCAGTGGTTTCGGACAAGAAGATTTTGAAAGTTTTCTGTATCGATATATAGGGAAAATAAGCCCCGCTCCCTGGTGGCCATGTTTTTTGACAAATCCAAATGGCTTGAACAATCTTGGTAGAGGATCACCAAAGAAATATTTCTACCAAATTATATCGCAATCGGTCCAGTGGTTTCTGACAAGAAGATTTTTTTTAAATTTTCTATATAGATATATAGGGAAAATAAGCCCCCACCCCCTGGCGGCCACGTTTTTTGACGAATCCAAATGTCTTGAACAATCTTGGTAGAGGATCACCAAAGGAACATTTCTGCAAAATTATATGGAAATCGGTCTCGTGGTTTCTGACAAGAAGTTTTTTTTAAAGTTTTCTATATAGATATATAGTGAAAATAAGCCCCGCCTCCTGGTGGCCATGTGTTTTTGACGAATCCAAGTGGCTCGAATAATCTTGGTAGAGGATCACCAAAGGAACATTTCTGCAAAATTATATGGAAATCGGTCCAGTGGTTTACGACAAGAAGATTTTTAAAGTTTTCTATATGGATATATAGGGAAAATAAGCCCCGCCCCCTGGTGGCCATGTTTTTTACGAATCCAAATGGCTTGAACAATCTTGGTAGAGGATCACCAAAGGAACAATTTTGCAACATTATATTGAAATCGGTCCAGTGGTTTCGGACAAGAAGATTTTTTAAGTTTTTCGTTAAAAAAATTATTTTTAGCTCCTGTGACCTAGCTATGCAATGGACCGGAACTATTTGAACAATTCGAAAGAGGGCCAATCAAGGATCATTCCTGTGAAGTTTGGTCAAATTCCAACCAGTGGTTTAGGAGGAGATGTTGTTTAAAGATTGTGGACGGACGGACATACGGACGACGACGTCGACTTTGACGACGACGACGGACGGTGAGTGATCACAATATCTCACCTTGAGCCTTCGGCTCAGGTGAGCTAAAAAGTCGCACTCCTTTTACATGGGAGCGCAGTGTGCTTCCTTTTTCTGAATTGTTTGTAAAACGCAAGCTTTTACAACAAATGTAGGGTATTGTGATACTTACATCACAAAGTGTACCACCCTTACAGGGTTAATTGTTTGCCGTCTCGTTCATATCTTTAGCATTTCGCAGCTAATTCACCAATTTGCTGTTTGTGTAGCATGCATTTTAGCCCCGTATTGTGACATAGCATATTTCAATAAATACTTGAATGAACGCGTTAACATGGGCACGCTCAAACCGTCTGTTCAATCAGCTACGATTTTCTGTCAGCTGCTGCAAGTGCTAGTTTACGACAAATAGTATTATGACAGAATTATAGGTCACGTGATATTAGAGTCCTGAACAGCTTGGTTTGACTTTATGTGGCACATTTTACTCTGAGTGGATATTTATCTATATATGTCCAAACGAGTACAGTTTTAAAACATATTATGACAACATGAATTTGCGTAAAGTACTAGTAGCAGCCTTCTGATCGAACTATATATGGGTCACTTCATGCAAAAAGATGTCTTTGAGCATATGCAGACAGCAAGTGCCCAGATCAGATTGCGCATCCGCGCAATCTGATCTGAGGCATTCGCTGTCTACTTACGAAATCACTGGGCACTGTCAATTATATCGACGGAGGTCACGTGCCCTAATATGATTGTGTGGGTGTGTAGAATTATCGAATTTAGCATATTTCGCTCATGCTGGAAGACACCTTTTCGTTTGGCTCGATATATATTATGCTACAGAGAGTGGATGGTCAAACTCAGCATTCATTAAGTAATACCTAATCCCAAGGTTATGAATCGTGTTTTCTCCTCGGTTTTCTCCCACCTTTGCCTATATGAGATAGGCTTTTTGCCCATGTGTGAAACTTCTATCTGGCATGACCACTCTGGTCTGGTAAAAACAATAACCGTGTTTTCACTAACCCGACCGACCCTGTTTCAAACACCCGACTCTACTATTTTTTATCAGTAAAAAATGCAAAATAAAAAAGTAAAGCACCGACCTTCAACAAAATACCTGTATTTTCATACAATTACGGACCCAACCCTGTTCTGTTCTTTTCTGGAGAAAAAATAGAAAAATATAAAAAAAAGTTTCTCCTAACTACCGACCAAATTTTTTCAGCATGTTGATGGAAACAGCTATTTTTTACGCATTAGGAACAATCCACTTAAACGTGGGAGAAAAAGAAGCCAGTCCATGCAGGATAGGAAACTCTCACCTCGGAGTAGAAATTTCAACCAGTGACTCGGCAAGCCTCGTCCCTGGTTGAAATCCCTACCTCTCACGTGAGATTTCCCTATCCTGCATGGATACTCATGATGGATTCTTATGTTCTCGTGTTAACAAAGGTGAGCCACGACATGAAAAAAAAAACAAACAAAAAAAAACATACCTTCTGACATGTGCACTCAACTAAAAAATATAATCGTGCAATCCGATCAGTCTTCGTTCTCCGCATGAAGAAACATTGCATCCTTGGCTATCCAGAATGTACGCCCAGTCTGATCAGATTCTTCGCTGTCCAAAAGGGGTGGGGGGGGGGGGGTAGCTAAAGACCGAAGCTTTCTTCATGCGGACAGCAAAGACTCTGATCAGACTGGGCGGATGCCCAGGCTGATCTGAATCTTCGCTGGGCGCACATGCCATTTTGTTGGTTTTGTTGCGCTGGCTTATATGACAATAAAAAAATACTGTGATGAAATAGAGCGAATGGATCAATGGCAATCTGAAGCCAGCATCCACAAAAATCACAAATGGGACCACGATGAGCTCGCCCACAGACATTGATAGGCAGGCACCGACCATCTGAAACAGATTTAGGAGGCAGTCGCCATTTAGTGTGAGGACCCACCCACTGTCGTGCAGTTAAAGAGGAGAGCAAAGTTATCAACCATATCAACCATAACTGGGTTAACAACCATGCATGCAGTATACCGCAGCCTCACAATACTTGACATAAACCATAAATCAGACAATCAGTTACGGGCAAAATGAAATTTACCTTACATAAAAGCCCCGAAAGTACCACTACTCAGTCATCTGTAGGGTATTAATCAGTGCTTTAGTGCTGTTGAAAGTACTCTAGTACTGGGATCAGTACTGCATTACTGATATGAACATTTTCGTAATTATCTTTTATCAAGTCTATTATTTGAATTTCTAAAATATTTCTTAAAATAAAATGATCTAAGTTATTCTTAATGGGATTTGGTTTTCCATTTTGCAGTTCTTCTTTTTTTTTTCATGCGTCAGTTGTTTTATGTGTGGCGTTTGTTTTGCAATTGTTTGTTCCTCATGTCACTTTCTCTTGGTGCCTCTGGAAGGCTGTGCTTCGTGAGTGTGGCATTTCATTACGAAAACATGCCTATTCAAATACACTGAAAATTTTACCACCAAAAAATGGCAATTTTTCACATAAAAAATTCTGATATTTTTCACGTTTCTGCTCAAAACATAGATTGTGGGTACTCGTTAGAACCGCCTCATCGAGGCGGTTCTAACGAGTACCCACAATCTATGTTTTGAGCAGAAATAAGAAAAATAATGTATACCCCTGTAAACCCCAGTTTTACTATATAAAAGTGGGGTTTAAGGGGGTCAAAATTATATAGGCGTGTTGTCGTGATGTCCTGGGTATCTTCACTTATACAGTCGACTCTCATTATCTCGACTTCGTTTATCTCGAATAACCGCTTATCTCGAAGTAAATATCTGGTCCCTGTTTTAACATTGAAATCTAAAAACAGGTTACAAAATATTGTGGAAAAGAGGAGAATTTCTCCTCTTTTCCACAATATTTTCAATGAGCAATTTCTCCTCTTTTCCACAATATTTTCAATGAGCAATTTCTCCTCTTTTCCACAATATATTCAATATATCTAACTTCAGGAGTCAAATTATATATTAATTTGTTAAATGTGGTTGGTCGATATATTTTTTTCATAAATTTAGCGAATCTGATATGTGGAAGTATGGATATCTCGACGTATTTCAGAGAGTCCCTTGGACTTCGAGATGACGAGAGTCGACTGCATTTTTGTTTTCATTAACTGACTAGTAAGCCAACTCTTATTACTATTATTTTATCCCTGAGGATTTAATATTTCAAAGGGGTAATTAACTCATTTTAGTCTGGAGACCCGAAAAAGGTAATTGGCCAAAAGTGCAGGCACAGATTAGACGCCGCAGAATCGGGCATCTGATTAGGGTCTCCCTCCACTGTTTGCTAATAGTTTAGCTATTTTCTCATGGAATATCTAAATAACATCACCTGACATACTAAATTTGAAATTGGACTTTTCCAGTATATAGTGTACAATGGGTTAAATCGTGTGTAAATGCTGTAATAAACATTTCTACATGACAGTCGTAGCTGTTTCGCTTCGCGAGTCATAGCAACTGAGATGGTTCCGAGTGGATGCTCACCCAAGACGGCACCTTCTCTTGATGTCTGTGGCTGCTATGTTTCGCGAGTCATCAAAGTTGATGTATGCTCGGTATGGGTTCTTTACTGCTTGCCGACACTTGCTCTTTGCCAATTTTCTTTCTTTGCCAATTGTCTTTGGGGATAAGAGCTGCCGAGGAAATTAAAATACAGAACGTGCGCGCGTCCAGCATACTAAATTTGGTACATTAATTGTTCAATCTCCAACAGGCGCTGGTAGCAAGTAACAACAATCAATAAAGAGATGACTGATGCCATTAACAACAAACCAATGACACATGCTACTAGCAAAAGAGACAGCCACAGACACGACACAGAAAAGAAAACAACAACAGCAATCAACAACGAGAATAGCACTGAAAATTTATTACATTGGAGACAACTGTTTTGACTTCCTCTTTGATTTCCTATGCATAAAGTCACTTCTGAAAATGGGTCCACATTAAAAAGAAAGAATTTACTCTCAGGGACAGCAACTCTTTCCTTTTAGTATAGACTCTCTTTTCAGAAAGGAGGCAAAACAGTTCTGACAAAATTGCTCCTCCCCCTCCCTTGAAACTATATCAATTCCATTTTACTCTTTTGGCACTAAGCAACTACACTCGAACCGCAATGGCTCGAACATCTTTGGGACCATACAAATTTGTTCGCGACATGGATAGTTCGAGGCACTGACGGTTAATCATGGCGCCAGGTCAGGGGGCAAATGGGGATAATTACGCAATGTCTTTTTCGATGAGGCGGTTCTAATGAGTAAACACATACATTTTCATGATAAAAAGAAAATTTCCTTAACATATTCGTTTTCTTGAGCTATAGGAAGAATTCCCCAGGGACACAAAAACGAGTTCGAATTGGTAATGGTAAAAGTGCCATCTACCACGAAAACATGCCTATATAATGTTGACCCCCTTAAACCCCACTTTTACATAGTAAAACTGTGGTTTACAGGAGTATATATTATTTTTCTTATTCTGCTCAAAGACATAGATTGTGGGTACTCGTTAGAACCGCCTCGTCGAGGCGGTTCTAACGAGTACCTACAATCTATGTTTTGAACAAAACTATGAAAAATATCAGAATTTTTTATCTGAACAGTTTCATTATTTGGTCGTGAAATTTTCAATATATTTGAATAGGCATCTTTTCGTTATGAGAGTTCGAGTAACTGCAGCTTTATTGTGCTTGTAACATCGCCTCGATGCCAGTAGAACCCTTATGAAAAGGGGACTGATATTCAGGAAAGCAACCAGGAAGTCTCAAAATTTGTCTTTGCTGCGTCATGCAAAACAATGGGCAGATTTAGATCATCCCACGCATGTGCAAAGTCTCATCCGGGTCTTTGCTCTCCATTCATACATTCTATAGTATTTGATGCTTCTGTCAGCGGACAGTGAAGGGCCTGATCTGACTGCGCGGGTGCGCAGGCTGATCTGGGCCTTCGCTGTCCGCATATGCCCAAAGACGCGTTTTCGCATGGCGCGGTCGATCTAATATCGAACTAATCTGGACTGTATTTGTGTCGTCAAATTCCTACCATTTCTGAAGCTTTTGTCGTCCTTCAAGCGAGATGCCTATATGCATAGATTTACTGGAAGAGGAATTGTCTGCAGCTCAGATAAACATACTTTAGTTTTATCAAAGGCTCATTTGCTCCCAAATCCCTACTGTACAATATTTAATGAAAATCACGAAACATGTAAGGTCGTTAACTTCATCATAAACAGAAATTACCAATTGTATTTTGCATACGGTTTCTCACTAGTATGTACGCGCACTTGTTTCATGACGACTACACATGAGCTGATTTCAGTCGAATTTCAGAAAACGGATATTCGGGTATATTTGTAGACAGTGAAGACTCAGATCAACCTGTGCACCCCCCTCCCCCTGTCTTATCATTGCTCTTGTTATCTCTTTGGACTACCATGCGAACCCTACGTGTCTAAAGAGCAACATTGCATGCGGTTTCTCGCCTGTATGTATTATCCCGATATTTTGGCCGCGCCATGCGAAAACGTGTTTTCGGGCTTATGCTGACAGTGAAGGCCCCGATCAGCCTGCGCGTCCGCGCAGTCTGATCAGAGCCTTCCCTATCTGCTAACATAATCCTTGGATACTAAAGAATGTATAAATGGAGAGTAAAGGCCCGGGTGCAGGGCGATCTGAATCTGAAAGAGACTTATTCGCTTGACGTGGCCTATTTACTGTAATTACACGTCTATGTGAAATATCTGGTTGTAAGCCATCGCACTATATCAGGCCCTGTTTTCAAGGTGAGAACTGAACTCTTGTAATGAACTGTGTTTTAAATCAGGACGACCAAGTCCTCACATGAAACCTTAAGCTTATCAGGGACCACGATTTTTGTCATAACCGGCAGATAAACCAAATATATCAAGAGCGGTCATCTCCTAAGCAAGCTCTGTCTATCTATGAAATATGAAACAAATAAGCCTAACATTATACAATTTATGGGGCGTAAACTAAACGTATGATCCCGACAAACGTCTACGAACGTACACTGACTGTGATCTTTAACGCATTTATGTCTAGCGTCCCAAAAAGGGACGTTGGCTAACACTGTAGACCCTGATCAGACGCCGCGGCGTCCGATCAGGGTTTACACTGCTCGCATTAAATACAGGGCTTATTATAAAACAGCAATAATAATTAAAACACTGACAGCACATGTTGGTCGATTGTCTCTGAGTTTAGGCTGGGAAAATGGTCCTGAACGGGGACTTAAGACTGTTTCATTTTAACCCTTGACTTCCTGTGATTTAAGCAAACAGTGACGACCCTGATCAGACGCCGCGTTCTGCAGCGTCTGATCTGTGTCTGCACTGTTTCCAATGTCCCAAATGTCCCAGTCCAGGACTGACATCACAGCGACAAGAACAGGGAGGCTATAAAGCTCTATAAATAACTTTACCTGTATGTAGTCTAACGCGCGGTTTGATTAAATTGGTCATTGATAATCACGTGGACAACTACCTTAAGGAAATTTTGGTATTGTAAACAATCGATCCAAAAACTAAACATAAATGGATTAAGTGTCTGCCATGCTAGGCAGGCAACACAATAAAACAGCAAATAGCTAGACCGCCGAGCGATGTAGCAAGAAACTTCAGATTTTTTTTTCTTTCCTGATTTTTTTTTTTTTTTTTTTACATCCATTTAGTCATTTTAGAGAGGTACGAGTTTTCTACAGTGTAAATACCAAAGACTCTGACTAGCATTGTGAGGGTATACAAGCGGGAATGGCCATTACGATAACATACGTATGTGGAATGTATGCTTGCTATGCTCCATATCTGTAGATAAGGGGGCTATTGTCAACCAAAAAGGTGCGTTCCTTACGTTATCACACCTACAGTCGACTCTCCTTATCTCGACTTCGCCTATCTCGAATAACCGTTTATCTCGAAATGAAACTCTGGTTCCTGTTTTACTGGCATTGTGACCACCTGACTGGGGAAGACGGGGCTGATTTCTTTGCTTTTCGTTGATTTTAATGGGTTTGCTGTCTGGTGCAATCGAATTTCAATAGCTCGAACACCGATGGCTCGTTTACCATGGCTAATTCGAACTCTTTTTTTGAGTCCCTACGAAATTCTTCCGATAGCTCAAGAAAACAAATATTTAGGGAAATGTTCTTACTTTATCATGAAATTGTATGTTGTGTGCACTCATTAGAATCGCCTCATCGAGGCGATTCTAATAAGTACACTCAACGTACAATTATTGTGTAGAAAATCGAAAACAAATTCCGAAATGGTCGTTATTGCTTCCTGATCTGGCACCATGATTAAACCTCAGTGGTTCGAACTACCCATGTCTCGAACAATTTTCTATGGCCCCAAAGATGTTCGAGTCATTGAATTTTTGACTGTAGTTTGTTCACTCTTTCTCGTGACGTCATTGGTAGGCTATGTTCTGGATAGGTTCTTTATACTATTTACCATAACTGTAGATGGAGTGATTTTGTTTTAATCAAAATAAAATGATATTTAGATTAGATTAGATTAATGATATTTTATTGCATGTTAAACAAAGGGATTGGACATAATGATATTTTTCTTATTTCTCCATGAAAACATTTGTTGTATGTGTACTCATTAGAATCGCCTCACCGAGTACCCACAACATACGATTTCATGAAAACTCTTACATGAAACTATTTCAGCCGTGGAAGTATCACTGTATGATGCAGAGAGCATAAAAACGAATCGGAAATTACGCACATTAAGACAGATTTATGCAGATCGAAGTGTTGACAGAAATAACAAACAGAATGAAGATTCAGAAACTGCTACATTAACTCTTTCGTTGCCAAATTTCAGACGACATTTGTCGTCTGTTTTTTTTATTAACAAACTATCGTTGGAAAGACGTTTATTTGTAAAGTTGAAAGACTGAATGTCAAACAGCATAGATCCAGATGAGACGGCTCATTGAGCCGTCTCATCTGGATCTATGCCGTTTGCAAAAGCCTATTATTATTGCCTGTGGCAGTGAAAGGGTTAAAAGTTCGTCTATTACGAAAGTATAGGATACTCAATGCTACCCTGTTTTCACAGTATAATATTGGTGAATTGGGCTGATGACATACATACCTCTTAACGGAACTTTTGGTTGCCAAAGTTATATAAAGTGTAGAAAAATCAGTGTCAACAAACTGGTTGCTCAAAAACATCTAGATCTAATTTTGTCCAGAATCTCACCCAAGTTTTCAGTTGGTGCAAATAGTTTTTTTCTTACCCGAAATTCACATGTGCATGTGTGTGGAGTAATTCACACACATGCACAACACACACACACAAACAAACAAACACACACACACACACACACACACACACACACACACACACACACACACACACACACACGAAAAAACAACAGCAAAAAAACAGTAGTCAGACACGGCATGTGTACACTAGTTTCCCAATATTTGCGTTAAAATTGTATACCATGTGACATTCGTTACAGCACATTGATGTAAAATCGCACCTCGTCGCAACC
Organism: Anodontia alba; assembly: GCA_964016985.1. Lineage (NCBI taxonomy): Eukaryota > Metazoa > Mollusca > Bivalvia > Lucinida > Lucinidae > Anodontia > Anodontia alba. Next base: position 21,268,508 of record OZ024821.1, read on the forward strand.
TCTCCGAAGATGGAACGGTAGTAAACTGAAGTAGCAGGTTTGATTAGAACCTTTGTTTTGTCGTTATATTTTTGTACAGTATCAAATGATTCTGGTATCGGACATGACAGCAAAGTAACTAATCGGACTGCGCAGATGCAAGAGCTCATCTGGGCTCCCGTTGTTAGTAAATGAACAGAAAAGACTCTTTTTATACCAAGCAGCCCGTTTGATAACGTTTTCTACAGTAAATCATAAATTATGTGAAAACGTTAGCTACGAAATGTTGACAAAACGGAGTCAAGTACTCTGTACTGTGTACCCGATTTACCATAAGTATTCGGTCAGACATAGCTAACCATAGAGCGTAGATCCAGATTAGGCGCCACAGAACGCAGCGTCTGATCAGAGTCTATACTGATTGTCACTCACCCAGCAAATTTTTGCACTCATCAACATGGATTCAAATGAACTACAGTCGACTCTCGTTATCTCGAAGTCCAAGGGACTCTCGGAAATACTTCGAGATATCCGTACCTCGACATATCAGATTTGCAGAATTGAGAAAAAATAAATCGAACAACCACATTTCACAAATGATCCTGAAGTTAGAGATATATTGAAAATATTGTAGAAAAAAGGAGAAATTGTTCCTTAGGAGTAATTTCTCCTCTCTTCCACAATATTTTGTTACCTGTTGTTAGATTTCCATGTTAAAACAGGGACCAGATTTTCACTTCGAGATAAGCTGTTATTCGAGATAAGCGAAGTCGAGATAACGAGAGTCGGCTGTAGTTTAAGTATGGTGTGGTGTTATAAGTATCGGAATACTTAGGGGAAATTCGGTAGTACCCAAAACTATGCAGACTGGGCCGGTGTCCCATTACTAGTATTTATGGTAAGCATCCTTAAGCATGACCCGGCCCAGTCACCATAAATCATTGTCAAAATATGGCTTTCTGGATAATGGTGCAGTTTTAATTCAGTTTGGGAGATCTATTTACTTGGACGTCCAAAGTATCCCCCAGCTTCAATACGGAAGCCGTTCAGTCGTGAAATAGACTTTTTATACAGGTTGACAGAGTCATTTGCAAGGAAAATATTTGGTTAAATACCTATATTTATCGCACCTGGGATTGATATTGATATTGCGCTTTTAAATAAATGGACCCTGTAAACATATTTCTGCCTGCAATTTAAACCTTTTGATGTGCTAAAATTGGCCATGGAATTTATTTGATTTTTGTAGGGTAGAGAGTACTTTTTTTTTCTTTAATAGCCAAACCTCGATTATTTTCTAGGTAAATTTTGTATTGCTTGCATCAAAGTGTATATGAAGTTCTTTTTGTCATTATTATTATTATTATTATTATTATTATTATTATTATTATTATGCATGATTGTGACCTGAGTTTTTTTTATATAGATTCTATATATTTCACAAAACTGTTCAAATTATTATGAACCGCAACGTAAGAGAACGTACCATCTGACATGTGCGCCCAACAAATACTTAAATCGGCCTGCGCATCCGTGCGGTCTGACCAGAGTCTTAATTGTCCGCATGAAGAAACTTTGCATCCTTGGCTGTCTAATATGCGCCAAGTGAAGATTCTGATCAGACTGTGCGAATGCACAGGCTGATCTGAATTTTCGCCGGGCGCACATGTCTGTGGTACGTTTTCAGACGTTGCGGCTCTTATTATTCCATTGTGAATCAGTATGAAAGTATTTTATAACGTTTAGCATTCTGGGTAAAATTTTCAGCAGATGACATATTGATTTTTTTTTTCTATTTTTCCAAGAAAACAGGATTTGACATTTCATGCAAATTGTCGCAAACAATTTGCATGAAATACCAAAACCTGTTTTCTGAGAAAAACATGAAAAATATCATCAATTTTTCATTTGCTGAATTAGCCCAGAGAGTGGTAATGGATAAAAAAATTGCAAAAAGTAATTGCAATAAATGAGTCGGAAAATAAGAACATTTGGCAACTGATATATACAATCAAACAACAATTTAGTTTTTTTCACCTTTATTCATAAATTCTCCTGCAAAATTGTAATATTTGCAGTTATAAAAGTTCTGCTGTATTTGTGGTTCTCCATTTGAAGTCTCAAGGGGACTAGACACACTTGGTAGATTTTCCGCCATTTCTCATAAGGGAGGTAACTTGTGTGACTTGCTGTAGTCTTGCATGCCAGGCCCCTTCCGAAAAGGGGTCTACTCTAAAGGGAAAAAATTCTCCCAAGGGAGCAAATTCATTCCTTTTAGAGTAGACCCCTTTTCAGAAGACTTGGGAGTAAATCATTCTTTTTAGAATAGGCCCCAAATAGGCTCTGTTTATTTTTGGGGTCTATTCTTAAATGAAAGAATTTATCTCCAATGCCAGTAAATTCTTTTCTTTTATAGTAGACCCTTTTTCTCAAAAGGCTTGGTAGCAGATTCTTTGCTTTTAGAGTAGACCCCTTTTCAGAAGGGGGACATAACATTTTTGACAGAGTTACTTCCCTTAAAAGTGTATCCATTCCCCTTGACAATAATAAATTGGAATATGCCAAACAAAAAAACCCAAAACATTCTTATAGAAAATGCGAACAGCGAAGGCCCAGAAATAGGCGTGTTAACATACTCTATGCGCAGAGCGGAGGTTTAGATTTATGCGCTTAAATTATGTTCACACACATTTGTAAAATGTATATTTCCAAGCCATTGCTCTAGATAAGAGATTTTTTTCCAACCAAAATATTTTGATATTTTTTCTTCTTTTTTCTCCACGAAAACACATGTTGTGGTACTCATTAGAAGTGCCTCTGAGAGGCGCTTCTAATGAGTACCCACAACATATGTTTTCGTGGAGAAATAAGAAAACAGAAAATTATACACCCCTCTGGACACCCCTCTTATTTAGAGCGACAAAATGCATGGCATGTCTATTCTATAATGTGGAGAAAAAGGGGAAGTTTTGTTAATTGCATTACGACATGTTTATGCAATATAAAATGTTGATATTAATAGCAGAACCAATCGAAATCAGTTTCAAAATCCGAAAATTTCAGAAAATTCGTATAATAATGTATACCCCTGTTTACCCCTCTTTTTACCTTATCAACCCATTTATGCCCAGCGTCCCATTTAAGGGACATTGGCAAACAGTGTAGACCCAGATCAGACGCCGCAGAACGCGGCGTCTGATCTGGGTTTACACTGCATTTAATACAAGAATTTCGATCAAATATGGTAATAATAGAAATTAACCAGACACCCCTTATATTCGAAATCGACCGGTCCAAAGAGTTAATGTAGAAAAGTCCATTCGGCATAAATGGGTTATAGATCTAAATATACATTACACAGACTTGTTAAAGTAATGTATGACGCAGAATCTAAAAATACCTGTATAATAATAGAATACAAAGGCGAACTGTGGAGATTCTGAATTTAGACTGCTTATCTGGACGTTCACTGTTCGCATACGCTATTAAACCACTTTTTTCGCTTGGCAAGACCATTAATAAGTGTATATATACAGCAGAAATAAGTTAGTTGTAAAAAGATAACTTTAAAAATCTTTAACAGCACAATACACATGTATGCAAACTACCATCAATAAATTGTTAAAAGGAGCCGTGTGATAAAGTCCCACAGAAAACAAATCCTTTCCATTTTTATTTCAATTCCAACGTCTTTCAATTAGATAAGAATTGATCCTTTGATTTTCCAAGTAAATCCTTTCATCCCTGCAGACTGATACAGGTACTTTTGTAAACAGTGCAGATCCAGATGAGACGGCTCGAACGAGTCGTCTCATCAGGATCTACACTGTTTCCAATCCTGTTTACTGATTTGTGACTGAAACCCCTATTCGCAACAATGGATGCGTCCAAATTCAGAGATGGAAGAGTCCATTTCAGCACCTCAGGGTTGAAAGGGTTATATTGTACAGGAATCTAAAAGAACATAGAAATCCAAAACCTTCGTTATGTGGATTTATTATTTTCCTTTTGGAACTGGATCATTTGGCAATTAGACGAGCTAAGTCTCTCCTCTAGGTCTTTCTGACTTGGTTTTTCAGAAGCAACTGTGTTGCTATTTATAGAAGAAAGCTTGAGAATGGCTCCAGTGTTGCCCAATTCCATAAGGATCCGGTTCCGAAAGGGAAAAAAAGAAGCGTAACTTTATTCTTTCTCGAAGGTTCCAAGTACATGTAAACTGAGCATTTTGATTATTTTTGCTTATTTCTCAATTAAAACATACGTTGTGGATACCCATTAGAATCGCCTCTGAGGCGATTCTAATGGGTATATACATCATATATTTCGAAATCTAAAACTACGAACACTTCTACCCTAAACTTTTGGCTTGAGTCTGGGCACAGCATTTCCTACAAGATTGCATAAGCACCCAGCGAAGACTCAGATCAGCATGACGCGCAGGCTGATCAGTCTTCGCTGTCCGCCTGTTATTTCTGCTCACAGGATGCCCTGCCTGCGAGGCTGATATGAGTCTTTTGCTTGGCGCGCATGCAATCTTATAGGAAAATGCTGTGTCCCGGCTCATTTGTCTAGAGCTGTCATTGTTCAGTGATGATACACACTACTTGGTGGATAGGCAGAAAAAGCATATGGAGACATGAAAGCGTGAGACATGAGCTGAGAACGGCCCATGTGAGCACCATATAGAGCGGCGGCTGCCGGAAATGTAATTCCGAGCGCCGGAGGCAGCATTGGTTTCGCCGCCATTTTGAGTTTTTCTATTTCCGCTTCGTGCAGTCTTTTAGCCTTTGCCCGTCTGTTTTGAAACCAGATTTTCACTTGTGTTTCTGTCAAGTTCAAGGACGCAGAGAACTCGGCACGCTCTGCGATAGAGAGGTATTGTTTTTGTCTGAACTTTCGTTCTAGAGCTAAAAGTTGTGAAGTTGTGAACGGTGTCCTTGGTTTCCTATTTGTCTTGTGTTTCCGTAAAGTACATTTTTGTGGGTTCATTCTTTGTGGGCTAACAGCATCTGAAAATAGAAAGTGGTTAAATATTATAAGATAAATGAATGAAAAGTCAGACAATGCAGGCAGTGAAACTAATGATGGAAACACAAAAGAGCAACATTATATATATATATATATATATATATATATATATATATATATATATATATATATATATATATATATATATATATATATATATATATATATATATATATATATATATATATATATATATATTCTGTTTCAAGAAACATGCGCAAGAAGATTAACAAAAGTATTGATAATGACACTGATAATAAGAACAACAACAACAACAATAATAATAATAATCTCGAGCGAAAGACAGAGTACCTCTGTGTGTGTGTGTGTGTGTGTGTGTGTGTGTGTGTGTGTGTGTGTTAAATAAAATAAGTACATGGTGTTGCAATCTAATAATTGTGAGTTTTCGAAATAGAGTAGGTAGCTGTGATTTTTCGGAAACGTAATGCAGTAGCTTTGAGTTTTCGAAACACACACAAAGTTTTGGAATAATAGGGTTTTTTGTTTGGCTCATACAAGCGACAAAATTACCATCACTGAAGCCTACTGACTATCGTAGTATACTATGACACCTCACAGGATCAAGCTTAACTGGATTAAAGATAGAAAAGTATCTGATTCAACATTTAATGAAATTGTATATCTTGTCGAAATCTTGCCTATTGATTAGTCTAGTGTGAAAATACGACGTGTTTATAACTTGGCGAAAAATTAAAAATGTTTCAACCTCCGACCTTGTTTTCTATGATAATATTAATTACTGATTGTAATCTCTAAGAACTACTTTAAATAAATTATCCACACAAACACATGCTTGATAGAGATTTATTGAGTCATTTGATCTTAAATTTGAGGGCCCGGTAAGTAAAACTCAACCTTATCGCATTTACGAACAGTAAATACTCTGATCCGCGCAGGCTGACCAGAATATTCGTTCTTCGCGATCTGGCCCAAGAAGACATGGGCATCGTGCAGCTGGACTATCAACACGCTGGTCGTGCGCTCAGATTCTCGTACACGCTACCATTTCGGGTTGGCAACAGATCGGTTTACGCTGAGAAGCACCATTTGTAATCGATATTAGAAACGCTTGTAATCATTAGAAATTAAATTTCAGTTAAAATGTTGTAGGGTGGTATGTAATTCAGAATCATCCGTGGCGCGGGAACCAACATAAGGTACTTTATCTCTAAAGCGCTTACAAACTGACTATACAAACCAGTTGGCACCCGTCTAAACATACATTGTGTTTTGCTTGCTTTATGCTTTCTTCTGTATCCATATATTGTGTCGTCAAACGGTTGAACAGTACAGAGACGCACCCAGCAGGCACACAACATCAAAATGACGTCGTATCACGTAGTGTGCCTGCTGGGCTGCAGGTTGCTTTAGATGTTCACTATTCGCACAAGTCCAAACTTTAATGTGTAATGGTTCCCGGCATTAAAATTTATAACAAGATTGATTTAGGAGCTATCTGTCAGATTTTGTAACTATTCATTTAAATGTATTTTGAAACTGATATGTGGCGCCGCACAATAAAAATATTGTTTATTAGGAAATTCTTCTGATAGATCAAGAAATCAAATATTAAGGGATATTTTAGGATGTTTTTTTTTTTCGATATTTTATCATGGAAATGTATGTTGAGTGTACTCATTAGAATCGCCTCATCGAAGCGATTCTAACGAGTGCATTCCCCATACCATTATTTTGCGTCCTGACAAGGCGCTATGATAAATCCTCAGTGGCTCGAACAACCAGGTCTAGAACAAATTTTCACGGTCCCAGCGATGTTGAGATTACTGGTCTGGGTATGTGTTGTTTGCAAAATGATACAGTATTTTTTCTATTCTGGTCTGGGAGCCCTAATATGATTTTAGATAAAAATATGAATTATGAATTTTTACGAGATGGAAGTTACTCTAGAGGGTGTCTGTCTAACGCACCCTTTTTTATTTCCTTTTTAGGCTTCTCTTTTGGGCGGGATGGGTAAGGCACAGGGGTAAAAATGTTGTTTTGGCTTATCGTTGTAACACTGTCAAACTCTTATTGTAGTTGAGCGCAATTTAGTATAGTACTATAAGTTGATTGTTGCTAGTTTTACAATAAAGTCTTACTTCTTTTTGTATTAGCCAAAACAAAACAAAAATACCGTTACATACCCTCATACCACTCTCAAAAACAGACAGAAAAGAAAAGAACGAATGTGAAATATATTCTCTCTCTCTCTCTCTCTCTCTGTAATTTTCAATGGAGAGCACTGAATAATAATAATAATAATAATAATAATAATAATAATAATACTTTGTAGTCTGCTTGTAATTACCAACAGCAGGATAAAAATATAATTATATACAAAGATTGCCCTAATTTTGTTCATCTTTTTTTCTCCTATTCAGCTGATAAAAGAATATAAGTATACAAATGAGAAAGTTTAACCTGTTCATGGAGAAATTTGCACTGGGACGGCTCATAGAGAACCTCTCTGACGATAAACACGTGCTTTTTGTTCTTTTTTCCTGTAAAATAGGGCCTGCTATTTTAAGCGAATCGCCTATGGAGGCGATTCGTATGCAACGTGAATCTTTTTTTTTCTGTATGTGAAGTAAGTAAGCTATTTATAATATATAGTTTCATATACCAATAAATTATATACCTCTGCACTTTAAACATTTTGCATTAACATCTAGTCGAAACCGACTTACAAGGTACTAACTTAAATAATTTAAAACATTTGTTCAGTTCTATTTCAAATGTATTCTGCATGCTAGGTTTCAAATACAGCAGGATAAGGCCTTAGCTACCGTTTGATATCAACCTGGGTTGGTTAAATGCTAAATCAAGCTTATCTGTGCTTCTTGTTAGCAACCCTTTCTGCTCCTAATAACTTTATACTTATAATTAGATCATCATCTATTGCCAAAACTCAAGATAAGTGGGTGTTTTCGGAAAATGTTTTTCTTATTTCTCCACGAAAACATATATTGTGGGTACCCATTAGAAGCGCCTCAATGAGGCGCTTCTAATGAGTACCCACAACATATTTTTTCATGGAGAAAAATAAAACAAAATAATATTTTTCGGTTGAAAAAAAGCATCCTCTCTGGAGCTATGTATAATCGTGGTAACAGACTAAACGTTCAGATATACGCTGAATAAATTACCGGCGATATAATTCCGAACAAATCAACATGATAAATAGATGGAATTCCTTAATGAGGAATTGGGCATATGGCTCTGCTATCGTCTGCCTTCCATCATTAGCAGATAGGCTTAATTTACTAAGAGGCGAAACATAATTGAATCAAGTGGCGATTTTGATTCTAAACCCGTTTGTAGCATTTGGTAATTGATTCGGAGATTTTCCGAGATATGGAGTCAGTTTATTAGTGGTAAATTATACAGTTGATGAGTTGGACGATGATTTGGTTGTGGCGATAAAAGATTTGAACCCCGAACATTTCGGGTAATCACTAATATTATCGGTAAGGCACCTTTTGTCCAGTTCGCGCCCTTTCAGTGCGGTTTGGTTTTAGTGTTGTATGACGGTTTCGCTTGGCGATAGTGTCATGATGGTGTCAAATTAGAAGCTAACTGGTCATTAATGTTTGCTTTTGAAAACCTCACTTTTATCAAAATTTTACATCATCGAGTCAGTGCGCTGTAACTAATTGGGCTATTCTGGCATAACAGATTAATGAATATTGACCCTTAAAAGCGCTAAGCAAATTGTAGCACATGACATCCTAATGTTTTTTTTTTTTTTTTTTTTTTTTTTTTTTTTTTTCAGAGAAAATAAGACTTGGTATTTCATATGAATCGTCTGATTCACACGAAATGTCTTATTTTCTCTGAAATAAATAATAAAATAATAAAGAAATCAAAATGTCGTCTGCTGCAGTTTTGTTAGCGCTTTAAGAGTTAATATTGATCAGGTCATATAAACGCATTTATAATGAACCATGTGATAATGATTGACCATATTACATGTATAAAATGATTGTGATATGTTACCATGTGTGAAATATAACATTTTGTCATGAAGAAGACTGTTTGAGTTCTTTTATAACCCATTTATGCTTAGCATCCCATAAAAGGGACATTTGCAAACAGTGTAGACCTAGATCAGACGCCGCAGAATGCGGCATCTGATCAGTGTCTACACCGTTTGCTTTAATTCAGGTATTTCTGTAAAACATGATAATAATAAAAACCAAACAGAAACTACTCATATAGGATATAGACCCGTCCAAAGGACTAAGGTAGAAGAGTCCATTCGGCATAAATTGTCTAACCGCACGTCAGCCCTTGTGGTCATTTTGTGTCGCCTCCCAGAGAGTGGGGTTAAAAGGATAGAAGAACTAGTCGAAGAGAGGAATGATAGAGGAGGAAGGAAAAATGAATAGCTGTACGGAAACTGAAGTAATACTAAAATGCCCCCTTCCCCCATCTTCCGCAATTACAGCTAGTCCTTACCACCACCTTGCCATGAAATGCATATAAAAAGTATCACATTACGAAAACACGCCTATTCAAATACACTGAAAATTTTACTACCAAAAAATGGCAATTTTTCAGATAAAGAATTCTGATATTTTTTATATTTCTGCTCAAAACATGGATTGTGGGTACTCGTTAGAACCGCCTCGTCGAGGCGGTTCTAACGAGTACCCACAATCTATGTTTATGAGCAAAAATAAGAAAAATAATGTATACCCCTGTAAACCCCAGTTTTACTATATAAAAGTGGGGTTTGAGGGGGTCAAAATTATATAGTCATGTTTTCGTGATGACAATGTGTGGGCCCAACTGCAGCAGTCTGATGTAAGACAAAGTGTCTTTGTTTGCTGCTGTTGCTGTTGTTGTTGTTCACTGACAAAGCTGGTCTAATAATAATAATAATAATAATAATAATAATAACAATTGTAATAATAATGCAAGGATAATGCAATGAACTTAGCAAACTTTGACACCGATTTCAGCTACCATCATGGAAACCGCTTCGTGTCATAAGAAGTGTCTCATACCTGATTTTTTTTGTGCATATGTTTTTCTATAAATCATCCAAGAAATGGAACCATTATGCAAAAAAACAGCTTATGCAAAATGTACATCTTACATGGACTTGCTAACATAATAAACATTCCGAATAGATCACAAAGTACATCTTCCACATAAAATGTACCCACTAGGATGGTTTTTATGCCCATACAGTCGGCACCGCCGTTTCCGAGGTCTTACTATATAAAAATAGGGTAATCGGCGTACGTTTTACTGGGAGAATATTCCAGCAATGTAATATTAAATCATGAACATTTTTTTTTTTCAAATATTTTTTTTTCTTTATTATTTTGTATTTATATTTTTTTCTTCAATATTTTGATATTTTATTCTGTCACATATTGCCGGGAAATCGCCAGAACAGATCTCGACGGATTTACTTTAACTTATATTATTTTAAACAAGAACCAAAAAATAAATATAGCTTTTTTTTTCAATATCCTCAGTCAATGATACTTAAAAATAGTATGGAGATGGAATTATAAGACCAAAGACGTTTGTTTTTCAAATCATATGCATATTTGCATACGATACTTATAGCAATGTATCATGTCGTTTATTTTTTATTTTTTACATGTTATACAAATAAACCACAGCTTAAACCAATTTAGATAGACCGACCGACAGACAGACAGACAAGTAATTTATTAAAGTCCCATTTTTATACAACTATAATAACCTTATAATACTGCCAATTTAATTAAGCTGAAATTGTTCCTAAGGAGTAATTTCTCCTCTTTACTACAATATCTTTAATGTATCTCTAACTTCAGGAGTTAAATTATTACATTTTCATTTGTGAAATGCGGTTGTTCGATTTATCTTTTTTCCTTAATTCTGCAAATCTAATATGTCGAGGTACGGATATGTCGGAGTCTTTCAGGGAGTCCCCTGGACTCCGAGACGAGATAAAGAGAGTCGGCTGTGTTAACTGGAGTCTTAACCAAAGCTTAGGAAGTTTCCTTGTTTTATATAGAACAAGTGTTATGTCACAGAAGAAACATTTTGCATAGGCATGTTAACGTAAAAGGTGAGTTACAGATCAATTAAAGAAATTTTGTCTATAGAAATATTGCTTATAATAAGACAAAACTCTATACAGAATACATTTCGGGTTGTATTTTTTGTCGAGATTTCTGAAGAGATGCAACATTTTCCCTGGCTATTATTTCTTCAGAGAAGAGATGCAAGTGTTTATACCCCAACCAATGTTTGGAGAAAATAAAATCTATAAAATGTGCCTATACAAGATTTTTATTATTATTACTATTATTTCGTTCGAGTGTCAGGAAAAATATATTCAGTTGAACTTCTTATCAAGATTTCTGCGGCTTTGCAAAATACGCTCATATACTCGTATAACTTAAACTTGTCGTATGGCTTTCGTATTTTCTGGCTTTCGACAAGAACAGGAGAGTCAGTAATTGATACTAATGGCCAAGTGTCAGTTTGAAGGTTAAGATAAAGTCAAAATGTATAAGCGGTGTGGTTTCCAGGTAATCTGGTACTTCTAAAATTCAGTATGTAAAAATATACTGACACATTTGAATTCTCTAATATCGTACAAGCAATGTTTTAAAACAGCTAAGGAAACAAGCAGATATAATTTGCATTTTCAATTCTTATTAATACTGGCCATCTTTTTTAAAACAAGTGCATTTTAAGGGAAAATATTAACACGTTATTAGTATAACTGAACATGCATACTCGACTGTATTCATAGCTATAGATAAGAGGAAGGGTATAAGGTAAATATATTTCTGATTTCTCCCTTAAAGGCTCCATAGTCCTCAAAAATAGATATTTTGTTATCCAAGAAAGGCTTTATAAATTGATATATGGTATTAATACAATCATAAAATGTGGCACTTGACAGCCTGTAAAATTTCAATTAGTCTCTTGTTCTTGAAATGAAATGATTTTTTTTTATCGTATCTCTGAATTAATGTTTTGATCCATTTTTGATCCAGTTCAAAAACGAGAGACTAACTGAAATTTTACAGACTGTCAGATGCCACATTTTATGATCGTATTAATACTATATATCAATTTATTACACCTTTCTTGGATAAAAAAAAGTCTGTTTTTAAGGAATATGGAGCCTTTAAGATACACAGTAAAATGACTCGAACACCGGATGGCTCCGTTTACCTTGAATGATTTGAACTCGTTTTTGAGTCCCCACGAAATTCTCCCGATAGCTCAAGACAAATATTTAGGGAAATTTTATCATGAAATTGTATGTTATGTGTACTCATTTGAATCGCCTAATCGAGGCGATTCTAATGAGTACACATAACATACCATTACTGTATAGGAAATCGAAAAGTCTTCCTATAAATATCATCATTTGCTTCCTGACATGGAGCCATGATAAACCCTCAGTGGCTCGAATTACCCATGCCTCGAATGAATTTCCATGGTCCCAGAGATGTTTGAGCCATTGAAGTGAGTTCGCACAAAAAATGTTTTCGCGGACTTGAATCTGTCTGTGTATCATAGACTATATGTTGTTGTTGTTGTTTTTTGATGACGCCACGATTTTCCATCATGGTCATCACGAAAACATATCTATATAATTTTTACCCCTTAAACCCCACTTTTTATATGGTAAAATTTTCAGTATATTTGAATAGGCGTGTTTTCGTAATGAAAATGGGAGCAAACTGTCATTCTGTTGCATGTTGCATGTCTATAGCGTTAACATTTACCACTTTTCGGGCAAATTCAAAGTTCAGCAGATGACAAATTAATAATATGTTTTCTTATTTTTCCCAGGAAAAAGATTTTAACATTTGAAGGAGACAATTAGCATGATCTGTCAAAGCTAATTTTCTTTGGAAAATAAGAAAAAAATATTTCAAATTGTCATCTACGTTAAATAAGGATTTAAATGGACACTTTGTGACATCACAACACCGTGAAATTTAATTTTCAGTTACATGTGGCAAGAAGTCAATTTCTAATTAACACTCCTTTTAAATAAAATAATTGACCCTTCCATCATCCATGGAAGGGTTCATTGAAAATATTCAGGCAATATATGGATTAAACCTTAACCGCGCTGACCAAAATTACAGCAGACGACATTCTATTTAATATTATTATTATTTGTCAGAGAAAAAAAAATGACTTGTATTTCATGTGATGCCAATTTTTATTTTCTCTGAAAAAGATAATAATAATAATAATAATAATAATAATAAATGTCGGCTGCTTCGGATGCGATTGGCACCTTAATCCATTTTAGTTAGGAAATCTCCAAAAGGGTAATTAGCAAAGTGTAGATCCAGATCAGACGCCACACAACGTGGCGTCTGATCAGGGTCTACACTGTTTCCATTAAATACCGGAATTTCTATGCAACGTGATAATAATAAAACCTAACCAGACACACTGCTAATGGAAATAGACCGGCCCTAAGAGTTGTTGTAAAAGAGTCCACTCGACGTAAAATAAGGGGTAACAGTCTAACCCTTAAAGCGCCAATCACAACTATTGTCGTTTGCTTTGTCATCTGCTTGTGATTTTAAAAGTCATTTTTGCAAACAGTGTGGACCCAGATCAGACTGATCTGGGTTCACACTGTTTGCCTATATGCAAAATGTAAGTTTTAAAAGTGTGCAAGAAGATGCAGCAGGCGACATAAGCGGACGACATTTTCAGATGCAGATTTTCTTGGCGCTGTAAGGGTTAACACTTTGGATGCTGGGTAATTTTGCATGCTTTTTTATCGTCTGTGGAATCTTTTTTTTTTTTTTTTTTTAATTAACTTCTTCAAAAAAAATCTTTCAGGAATACCATCAAAGTGTCAAACAGTTTGGATCCAGTTTTGTCGGGACTGATCTGGGTCCAAACTGTTTGCAAAGGTTATCAGCAGACAACAAAAGTCACCACAAGCGGTCACTGTCCGAAGTTTTGCGTTTATAGATATTTATTCTTAATATCTGGACAACATAACTAATTACCGAGCTGCTCCTAAAATTTAAACAAGTCAAATTGACTTTCTGGTGCTGTGTCTAAAACAATTGCTGACTGAATTTCAAATAGTGCACATTTAGAAAGGCTTCATCTGACTCTACACTGTTTGCTCAGGCAAAGTTTGTCTGGAAAGTTTGGGAAAATACGGTAAATCCACACCCAGAGGAAAGGTATTAAACGTAACTGCATGTAATTTAGAACTGATATTTCGAATATAAAGATCTATTTTAGATAATTTCTGAATTTCATTAGTATGTTACCATGGTTACACAGACCCGAGATCAACAATAAAACATAAATATAATATGCATGTTGAAGCAACGTCGTGCTAAAGATCCTTTAGCACGCATATGAACCGTGCATACCCTGATCAGCCTAAGCATTTATGTAGTCTGAACGGAGCCAAGAACTCGATAAATATGGAATATTGTAGGTTGCGACAAGCGAAGGCCCTGATTGGACATTGTGGATGAGCAGGCTGATCTGCGCCTTCGCTGTCGGAATATGCGTTAAATGTTACTTTTTGCATGATAATGAGGCACATGCATATCCGTACAAAGATAATTCTAGTGCATTATGCAGATAATAATAATAATATATGCCAGAAAAAAACATATTATAAACATATCCCATATTATAATGAAATAGTATTGCAAATAGGGGCAACTGATACCTTTTTAGGGGTGGGGAGTACCTGGTTTTTTTTTTTTTTGTTTGTTTTTGTTTGGTGGGGTGGTTGCCCTCCTCTGAATAGGGTCTACTCTAAGAGGTAAGAATTTGCTCCCAATGGGAGCAAATTCTTGCCTTTCAGAGTAGGCCCCGTTTACAGAAGAGGTTTGGTGCCAAGCAAGCGAAAGCTATCATCAAAGTACAATATGGCGGAAACTCTATTATGTGTATCCAGTTCTCTTATAACGCATTATTTTGATACCTGTTTCAATACCAAATCAAATTGATAGACCACTTTGATGCAACTGACCCTCGTGGTTTGACGCGTCGTTAAATCTGAATTCATCATCATCAATTGCTAGCGTCAGCTTGGATAGCAACAGTTTATTAAGTATTTATTAGACATCAAAAATTATATATCAGGATTGGTTCATGAAGTTTCCTTTCCTTGTATGCATATACGTTTTGTTTTGTTTTATTTGTTTCTTTTTTTTTTTTTTTTTTTTTCCTCTTCATCTAGGAATCATAACAAAATGCCCGAAAATGGTAGTTTTAAGAATCTGGCACTAAAAGCAAAATGGATTTCAAAGTTACACAGGTGACCATTTAAAAATGAAGAAATAAAGTAAAAAAAAAATGTTTTTCGTTGAAAAGTACTCTTTATTTGAAATGAATAGACTGAGTTTCATCTAACTAAGAAAATAGAACAGAATAAAAGGGAAGTTTTTTTTTTTTTGTTATTTTTACAAATTTCAATTATAACCAATAAGTAAATAAATAAAATCTACATTGTTAATTACTGTCATAATTCAGTTGGAAATCGGTACCACGGTATACTCTATGAACTTGTCCATATTCATGTTATTTTTTTATTATTATTATTCATCACGAAAACATGCCTATGTAATTTTGACCCCCTTAAACCCCACTTTTATATAGTAAAACTGGAGTTAACAGGGGTATACATTATTTTTCTTATTACTGCATAAAACATAGATTGTGGGTACTCGTTAGAACCGCCTCGCAGAGGCGGTTCTAACGATTACCCACAATCTATGTTTTGAGCAGAAATATGAAAAATATCAGAGTTTTTTATCTGAAAAATTTCAGTTTTTTGGAGGTGAAATTTTCCATATATTTGAATAGGCATGTTTTCGTAATGTATTTTAATGTATCATTTATCCATGTAAAACGTCACCGATTAAAAATGAAACTGGGCGAGGATGGTACAAATCAATATCAGAAAATGAAATGTATGCCAGTTTAACCATTTTCCTGTTTGACATACATATAGCATTTCAAAACATTTTATTTTATTTTTTTCCGAAAGATAGGGTTTCACATTTCATGTGAATTGAAAGAAGTCAGTTCGCATGAACTCAAACCCCGTTATTTTAGGGAGAAGTAAAAATAGATTTATAATCAATTCGTCGTCTGCTAAGTTGCCATGCGAATGTTAAAGGTTATCCAGGTTATGCATTATGCAAAATTCAAACATCCTGGTTTTCCCCCAGAGAACAGGACGTTGGAAATTATCCACACAAGTGATTTGTACCTATAAATAAATTATGGCGGAGGAAACGCTCTTTACATAATAAGAACTATAATAATGTCCATGTCATTTCTTTTATGTTTTAATACACTAAGCCAAAAGAACAATAAACAAATATAAAAATAATAATAATCATTATAATATCAATGATGCTATTAGTTAAATTAACGCGACATATATGTTTAATAATGAGAATTAATTATAATTAACACTTAGCCTTCCTACTGGGAAAAAATCAGAAGACGACATTTTGACCTTTTTCTTATTTTTCCCAGAAAATAGGATTTGACATTGCATGCAAATTGTCTCATGCAAACTGTTTCTTAAGGACAAAACCTGTTTTCTGGGAAAAGTAAGAGAAATATTTCAATATGTCATCAACTGAAAATTTTACCCAAAGATCCACTATTATGGTGTGTTGGCGGCTTTCCATATCTATAAATCAATATTGTTTTAAACTCAAGTCCCAATGAATTTCGTTATTAAAGACAAAATAAATAAATAAATTGTTTTAAACCCCGGTTTCACTGAATTTGATAGTTGCACACAAAATAAATAAATAAATTGTTTTAAACTCTGATTCCCAAGAATTTGATTTTTACATAAAAGAAAAAATAAATGAAATGTTTTAGACTCCACAAGAATTTGCTAATTACAGACTCAAGTGCCAACGAGTTTGATTATTTCAGATAAAATGTGTAAAGAAAGAAAGAAAGAAAGAAAGAAAAAAGAAAAGAAAAAACGAAAAGAAAAGAAAACAGCATTACGTAAGAGGTTCAGAAAAAACAGTTTTATAATAATTAAACTCAAGTCTCCTTTATAGTTCTTAAAAACCAAACAAGTCCTGGATTTTGTTCCCACTTCAAAAATTGTGCAATCTCTTTTATACAACCAAGGTTTTATTTACATTTTGCTCAACTCCGGACAGGTAACCACAGATTTCCATGCGAACGTGGTCGCTGGCTCGGACTCGAAATAAATGACAGAGAATGCAATTTATGTGACTTACACGAAGTAGGGGATGTATTTCATTATGTATTAATCTGTCCATTTTTTAAGAATGAAAGACAAAAATACATAAACAAGTATTATTACACATCTACCAACGTGTTAAAATTCAAAGAATTGTTGAACAGCGAAAATGAACTCCAACTGCGTAATATTTGCATTTTTGCGAAAATGCTTATTCAAAGAGTCCAGTGATCTTTTACTCTAAAAGTAATCTTTATGCTTTTCCAAAA
This sequence comes from Anodontia alba, assembly GCA_964016985.1. Taxonomy (NCBI): domain Eukaryota; kingdom Metazoa; phylum Mollusca; class Bivalvia; order Lucinida; family Lucinidae; genus Anodontia; species Anodontia alba. The sequence continues at coordinate 21,286,022 of OZ024821.1, forward strand.
CAAATTTACATTGTCAGTGTATTGTTTCATCATTATCATGTTTCTCTTTTCTTTTTCTTCTTTTCACTCATATGTCATGTGCATGACCTGAGTTTGTCTTAATAAAGACTATTGTATTGTATTGATAAGAGACTGGGTACAGCAAACCTAGAAACCTACAATCTACATGACATATTTTCATTTTATTCCAAGAAACACCATTTAGTTTAACCCTCAAAGCGCAAGTCAGAGCCATTGAAACGGTATGTAATTTATAATTTCTTTCTCTTTTTTTCAGAGAAAATAAGGCCAGGTGTCTTACGTGAATCGTCTGCCGAGCAGACTATTCACGTGAAATATCAAGCCTCATTTTCTCTAAAAAATAAATAAATAAATAATATAAAATTGGAAAATACCGTTTGCAAGATTTTTAACAACGTTTTAATGGTTAAAAACTAGTGAATTCTAATACTATATCACGTCGAGCAGTAATTTCATGGTAGCAGTATTTTAAAAGGGTAGATCTTTGTATTATTTGCTTGACTTCATGCCATATAATCTAATGTATCTTATCTCATAAAAGAGGTATATATTTAATAATAATAAAGTAAGAACCCTATGAGATTTTGATTCAAATGAAAACATCATGAGCACTTTGAAAAACAGTGGAGACGTTTGCAATTCATTACGAAAACATGTCTATTCAAATATACAAAAAAAATCACCTCCAAAAACTGAATATTTTCAGATGAAATACTCTGATATTTTACACATTTCTGCTTAAAACATAGATTGTGAGTACTCGTTAGAACCGCCTCGGCGAGGCGGTTCTAATGAGTACCCACAATCTATGTTTTTGAGCAGAAATAAGAAAAATAAAGTATACCGCTGTAAACCCCAGTTTTACTATATAAAAGTGGACCTTAAGGGGGTCAATCTAATATAGGCATGTTTTCGTGATGTAGCGTCACTTATGATGTTATTTGTAATATGTCTCCACGCTTATGTCCTTTAAATTTTATGACAAGTGGAAAACAAAAACAAGTGGAAGTGTGAGTAAATAGTCCACTAACATACATGTTGTTTAATACAAAATACCGAAAGGAAAAGAAAGAAAAGAGGAATGAAAACAAACTTTAAATTAGTTTTATAAATAATTTAATCATGGAAAACCACATGATGTTGTTGAATAGCCTTGCACATTTTTCGATTTTGTTACCCACCACGAAAACATGCCTAAATAATTTTGACCCCCTTAAACCCACTTTTATATAGTAAAACTGGGTTTACAGGGGTATGCATTATTTTTCCTATTTTGCTAAAACAACATAGATTGTGGGTACTCGTTAGAACCGCCTCGCCGAGGCGGTTCTAACGAGTACCCACCATCTATGTTTTGAGCAGGAATATGAAAAATATCCGAAGTTTTTATCTGAAAATTTTCCTTTTTTTGGTTGTAAAATTTTTAATATATTTGAATAGGCGTGTTTTCGTAATGTTTTCGATGTAGCGATTTCATAGAAAAGTTTATACGCCAGTGAATGTTTAATGTAAGGCCGAACTTTTCGGGGTGGGTTTCAAACGGTCCAAATGAAATGTGTAATTTTAAAAGAAGAGGTGGAATCACACTTAGAGCAAAACTAATTTCAAAATCATAAGGCTTGGTGTGCACACTTTGGAAGCCAAATTTACAATGTATATGAGCAGAAAAACGTCCAGATCACAGTTAAGTTTGTGAGGATTTCGATCCCCACTCCCTCTTTAACTTTATAAAACAATCACAAAAGCAGCAGATCCGATATCCTTTTTTTTTCAGATATATAGCAGAAGTCATTTTTTCTGTGGCGCCTGATCTAGGTCCAATACGAAAACAAGCCTATTCAAATAATACTGAAAATTTTACCATCAAAAAATGAAAATTTTCAGATAAAAAAAAAAATCTGATATTTTTCTTATTTCTGCTCAAAACATAGATTGTGGGTACTCGTTAGAACCGCCTCGACGAGGCGGTTCTAACGAGTACCGACAATCTATCTTTTTGAGCAGAAATAAGAAAAATAATGTATACCCATGTAAACCCCAGCTTTACTATATAAAAGTGGGGTTTAAGGGGGTCAAAATTATATAGGTATGTTTTCGTGATGCGTTTCAACTGTTTGCAAACGTCTATTGTTGGATATTACATGTATATTAATGTTATTTAAAGTTCGAACGCCCTTTGCCCAAACCCTGGAAGTCGTATACAGCATTGTGAAGTTTGGTCATAAGTTTGCAAGCACTTCTAGTTCAGGAACTTAGTATTCAAACCCCAAACCTTGTATGTGAAATCTAATTTATAATAGTAATGTAATATGGACCATGAGGCCGCATCTCTCGTATCTAGATTCGAAAATTTTCATGTAGTGTGTAGCCAAGTAGTCCAGATCCAGGCTAGACTGTGCAGGTAGATCGATCCCCGACTGCATTTCATTGAACCATTGCTACTCGTGAAGTCTGGTCGACCAGTGCAGACGCATAATAAATGCGGACGCATACATCAGGCTGACTTTCTCAGAATACACTTGAACTGTGCTATGACAAAAGAGGTCTTAAGGATATATACGAACAGCAAGTTAGGCATATTTGCAGCCTGATTTACGCCTTTGATTTTCGTCAATACACAACATCTTAAAATTGATACTAACAACGAAAAGCGAAGGCTCTGATTAGACTGTCATCACGAAAACATATCTATATAATTTTGACCCCCTAAAACTCCACTTTTATATAGTAAAACTGGGGTTGACAGGGGTATACATTGTTTTTCGTATTTCTACTCAAAAACATAGATTGTCTGTACTCGTAAGAACCGCCTCGGTGAGGCGGTTCTAACGAGTACCCACAGTCTATATTTTGAGCAGAAATATGAAAAATATCAGAATTATTTTATCTGAGAATTTTCAGTTTTTGGAGGTGAAATTTTCTATATATTTGAATAGGCTGTTTTCGTAATGGTGGCCATCCAGAGTTTGATCTGGGCCTTCAGTGTCCGCAGATGCCATTTCTTCTCTTTGGGCGCCCTAAAAGCTTCAGCTCTCTAAGGGCAAATTCTACAGATAACTACTTGATCACATTGCTTTATTTTCCCCAGAAAACATCCTTTTAGTTTTTTATGCGAATTGTCTCTTAACTGTTTCCTAAAGAGACTATTACCATGAAATGTCATAACCCAACAGAAAGAAAAAAAAAATCGTCTGCCAAATTTTTGCCAAGCAAGCGTATCGTGAACCTTTAAAGTACTTATCACAACTGCAGCAGACGGCATTTTTTTTTTCAGGCATTTAAGACGCCATTTCACTGACGATTCACATGAAATGACAAGTCTTATTTCCTCTGACAAAAAAAATAACAAATATTTAGAATGTCGTCTGCTACTAACTTTATTAGCGCTTTAAGAGTTAAAAGAATATCTATATACTAACTTGGCGGTGGTGATATCCGTGAAGAAGGTAACCATGGAAACCCAGGACTGACTGTAAGACCCGGGGGCCACCGTGTCTCGTGAGCCGGGCTTGATATGTAGGAAGATGAGCTAGTAGAGTTCTCCAGTGGTTGAGACGTAGGACTTTTTCCTAAAATTTCATCCACACTAAAAGAATGTGTCTTACTATTGTTCTGAGGTAAAGTTGCTGACACTGAAATATCCGACCTTGGAGAATGGTTCACGCTTGAGTCCGAATCTCTTTCTTTGGAAGAAAGTTTATTATGTTTTGGCGACTGTGAAACACGTGACATAATAGAATCTACTCCAAATCTCAGAGGTTCTTTACTTTCCGTGTAACTTAGTCGGTCGGCACACATTTCTGGCGCTGGTGAAACCCTTTCGTTTGAACACGGCGATAAATCGCGATCACTTCCATTTGACATTTCTTCAAAATCCCTTTCTGTTGGGGAAGAGCACCTCAGTTTGCAAAACGCGGACGAATTACTTACAGACAAACATGCCGTCTGCATTTTAAAGTTTTTCTCACAAAATTCAATACAAGTCCAGTAGATCAGGACCAAATGACAGAAATAATACTCCTAAAACATTCCTCAGCTTCTCTTGTTCGTATTGCATTAACTTTTTCCAACAAATAATAACTTATCAAAGTTAGCAAAAGAAGTCATGCATTATAAACGGCAGTGACGTCACTGACAAATCGGTAGCCGATTGGAGCGCATAGAAATTAGCCGATAATGAGGCTCAAATTACTGCGCTGTGAATGGCCCGTCTTAATATACGTTTAATTTATCGCTTTCTTTGACGGTTTAACAGTTTCATCTAAACAAATCAGTGCGGTTTGGTGCCTCGTTGGTATCTTAAATTATTGGTCCGTGGCATTGTTGGTAATAGATTCAGAATAGTTCGCTTTTCCGCATTTTAACTCCGTTTTATTGGTGTTTAACTCTCCAGACACCACGTATCAAGTTTAACGCTAATAATAGTATTTAAATAAAACGAGGAAAATAATGAATAGATTTATAAATTGATTTTGTCTAAACTATCAAACATGTAATGTCCTCCGCGCTCCCCAGTATAAGATCCCTATTGAAATACAGCCACCGGGTAGTTCTGACTTCTATTAATTCTTGCAAATTCCTCAATTATGTATACAAAATAATGGGTAGAGTTAATTATAAGAGTGTTTCGGCGCCAGCTGAGAGTTTTCCGAAGAAAAGGTGGACCCCAACAATGAGTATGTGTCCACCCCGTAGTTTACCAGACGTGTTTTACTGTACCCCTTGCCTTTATCTGCCATGTGTTTGATAGGGGTGAGAGGTTGTCGTGAATAGAAGTAATCAAAATGAAAAATTGGAAGTGGAAAAAGAAAGAGGGAAACAAATAACTAGCGACTCTGTTGACAGAAGAGAGAAAAGCAGTAACTGTTGCAATAAATAAATCAGGTGAGAGTTTAGGAAAAGGACTTTCGGCAGATGTATATGACGACAGAAAACCCAAGCTGATTTATATTAAACTCACATCACAACAAAATTTAATACGGAAAAACAACAACAGTCAAACAAAACAACGGTTGCCCAAAATCATGTTTTTAATTAAAGTCATATAATACAGCATGAGTTAATGCGTAAAGCGCCAATCACAACTGCAGCAGACGTCATTTCAATTTTTATTTCATTATATTTCAATGTAAATAAGTCTTGAAATTTCATATGAATCGTCTGCCTAAGAACGAACATTCGCGGAGCCTAACTTTGAGCAAACACATTAGAGGGTGCTTGAAGTTGAACGCTTAAATTTTAACCTGCTGAATAAAATGAAAGCAGACAATTTTTATTTTATTTTTATTTTTTATTTTTTATTTTTTGTTGTTAAGATATGATGTTTTTATAAGATTGCCCCAAAAGACGGAGACAATGTAAATGAAATGTCATGAATGTAAAATTGGTATGGTTACATATTGTTTATTGTATTATATTCTTAAAGTATTTTTTTGTTTTCAAGTTTGTAATGCATATGTATAGGATGTATGTGTGTGTGGATGTGTATACAGTTTTATTACTTCGTAGAGACTGAGCAGGGATGCATATACAAATCGACTATCGTTATCTCGAATTCAAAGGGACTCTCTGAAAACTTCGAGATATCCGTACCTCGACATATCAGATTTTAAAAATTGAGGAAGAAATAATTCAAACAACCACATTTAACAACTTTATATGTATTTGGACTCCTGAAGTTAGAGAGAAATCGAAAATATTGTGGAAAAAGAGGAGAAATTGCTCCTCAGGAGCAATTCCTCCTCTTTTCCACAATATTTTTTTTACTTGTTGTTAGATTTTCATGTTTAGGCAGGGACAAGATTTTCACTTCGAGATAAGCGGTTATTCGAGATAAGCGAAGTCGAGATAACGAGTGTCAACTGTATTCACCATACCACATGAGTCTAGCCATGAGGACTTGTGTCTGCCGAACACATTACGTTTATATATCTATGTAAAATGTATGTTTATTAACTATAATTCCAGATAAGCCATTTTATTCAAAACTATTGTTATTTTTATTCGTTTCTCTACAAAAGCAAAATGTAGTGGTACTCATATCTCCACAAAAGCACATGTTGTGGTTACTCATTAGAAGCGCCGCATACAGACGCTTCAAACGAGTCCCCACAACATATGTTTGTGAAGATATATAGACATTTATCTCGATAGCACTCTTATCAAGAGTTATGTGAGCAATGACATTTTTACCATATAATATGAGAAATGAAAAAGATGATTTGAAAACTGGTTTAAAAACAGCTAACATGCTGAAAATCATTCCATAATGTAAACTCATATATGACAGTTTTCACTTGATATTATGGGGGAATATGGGGTACATATCGCACACTATAGTTCTTTGACATCAGTTGTAAAGAATGTCTGCTGGAGATTTTATTTGAAAAGAAAAGAGTTTTTATTGACTGACCATAACATATTAGATACCATTTGCCTCTTAACCCATTTAAACCTAGCGTCCCGTTAAAGGGACATTGATCATATCAACGCGGCGTCTGATCAGGATTTAAACTATTTGAATTAAATACAGGAATTTCTATAAAACATAGCAATAATTAAAACTTACCAGACATCCCCTATACTGGAATTAAAACGGTCCAAAGAGTAAAGGTAGGAGTCGGCATAATAGGTCAAGTTTCAGTGCTTTCTACTCAAATATTAGCCCTACATCACAGAAACATACCTATATAATTTTGACCCCCTCAAACCCCAGTTTTATATAGTAAAACTGGGGTTTACAGGGGTATACATTATTTTTCTTATTCCTGCTCAAAAACATATGTTGTGGTTACACGTTAGAACCGCAATCTATGTTTTGAGCAGAAATATGAAAACTATCAAAGTTTTTTTATCTGAAAATTTTCGGTTTTTAGAGGTGAAATTTTCAATATATTTGAATAGGCGTGCTTTCGTAATGAAAACAAAATTTGGACTGACCTGTGCACTTTCTATAGTAAATTGATTTTTTTTTTTTTTTTTTTTTTTTTATACCAGAATACAGTTTTTACTTTATCTCTTCTGGTTTTTAATTATTGACGTTTAACAACAATATTGTAAACAATTCAGTAATTTTGAACAAGTGGAATTCTTGCAAACCTCTTATGTAAGTTTTTTTTTTCTTTCATAATTTGCAGCCGTTTTGTTCTGTGAGAAAAATACAAAATAATCGTTTTTTAAGCAATGTCTAGTATAAAAAATGGAAAAAAAAATGTCAGTTATAAACTGCATGGTGAAACAAGCAGCAAAAAAAAAAAGAAAAAGAAAAAAAAAAAAGATTTTCTAAAAAATGTCGAAAGCAGAGTAGACTTGTTATCGTCATGAAAAAGAAAAGGAAGAAAAAAATGTTTTTATTATTAACTTATACTGTATTTTATTCATTAGAATCAGATTACAGAAACTGCAAAGTTATGGATGGCCATTACTTATTGAAATCGCATTATCATCCACTTTGTTATGATGATATAGTATTGAAAACAATATTTTTCTTTTGAATTAGGGTCTTAGATTTAAATTTAGTGCTTGCATAATCTTCGATATTTTGCCCGATATGTCAGATTTCGATCCTAGCCAGACCTTATTGTCTCGTCATATGGCCAGATATCTAACTTTTGGACAAGGTGATAATAAAGCCCATTAATTCTCGCAATAAACCTATTCATCTTTTCTAATTTACCATTTGTAATTTCAGTGTAATCTTAACAACACCTTTTCGATAGGATCTCCATCCCGTTTATTTGTCCACTTTAACAATCAAAATGTTTTAATCGGACTCTAATGGCCCCAATATTGATGATATATTGTGATAACGATTCTTATCACCAGGTGGTGATTGATCGCCGGTCCCCCGGGCCGCGCGGGTAGACTGAGCATGTATGCAGTGCTCTTGAACCGTTCTAAAAAGTTTGTTGCTTCGAGCTGTTGATGCAAATTAAGCTATCACTTATTATAATATTGTTTTTAATAAATTGACAATTTACAATATATATCTCATTTAGCGTTCATTTTCTTAATTATTACCGTCATTATAAAGCCTAAAATAAATTATTAAATGTTCCACTTACTCTGCCTACCCACCTAAAAAGGACCCTTCCCATTATATTTTATGGGTTTCATTTATTTCTCTTACAAATTCAAAATGAATCACTAATAGAAACATCAGTAGACGCCACATTATATTTACGCAAGAAAATATGGTTTGGAATTTTAATGCTAACATGGAGACAAATGCATGAATATCAAACCATATTTACGGGGGATATATAAATTTCAAATTGTGATCTGCTGAAGTTTTATCTCTCTCACACACACACACACACACACACACACACACACACTCGCGAACGCGCGCGCGCGGACGAATACACACAAGAGAGGTTTGTTTCCATACACAATTGGTCTCTACGTCAGTTCATTTTGTTCACCTCAGACCAAGGTTTTGGAAATTATAAGAGAAAAGAGGTATTTTCGAAAATGTGCGAACTCTGCTCAGAGTCTGTTCTTCCAACAGTTGAACTTCAATGGCTCGAACTTCTTATTGACATTGGAAATTTGTTCTAGACATGGGTAGACCCTGAGGGTTAAACATAGCGCAAGGTCAGTAGGCAATAATTAAGAGATGTATTTTCGAGCTTCTTTAAAATAAAAGTATGCTAACTGTACTCTATAGACTCACCTCGGTGAGGCGATTTTAATAAGTATACACAACATACAGTTTCATGATAAAATAACATTTCCCTAAAATATACACACTGAAAATAAAGTCTTTATTATTATTATTTATTATTATTATTAGATATTTGTTTTCTTGAGCTGTCGAAAGAATTTCCAACGGACTGAAAAACTAGTCCGAAACAGCCACGGCAAACGAACCATCGGTGTTCGAGTCATTGAAGTTTGACTGTATACTTACACAAAGTATTTAAGGATTTTGTCAGCGGACTTTGATCAGACTGTCCGGACTGCGCAAACTGCTGAGGACCTTTGCAAACAAGTCTATGCGATATAAATCCCTTTTCCATAATATATAGAGATAACAGGGCGCACATTCTTTTATTTTTCCTTCTGTCATTACAAAAACAATTCAAATATATTGAAAATGTCACCACCAAAAAACTGAAAGTTTCAGATAAAAATTTTGATATTTTTCATACGGCCAGGCGGTTCTAACGAGTACCCACAATCTATGATTTTGAGCAGAAACATGAAAAATAATGTATACCCATGTAAACCCCAGTTTTACTATATAAAAGTGGGGCTTAAGGGGGTCAAAATTAAATAGGTATATTTTCGTGATGGTTTATTCTGATTCCAAACAGAAAAGAATGAATAATAATCGTGACTGCTTGATCTTCTGTTTTCTTCCGTCTCTTAATTTGTGGCCCGATTCAAAGGCCTAGAATTATCTGAAACGAGTTTTCTTTTTTTAAGTCAAAATTTAAATTAAACTTTACCGCGACAGAGGGGTTTTGAGTGTATAGAACTACGGCGAGAGAGATCACACGACACATCTGTGCAAATTGATCAGAGTTTTTGCTGTTCATCGAGATATTCAACATTATTCAACGATTCTGTAAGCGGACAGCGAAGGCCATGTTCAGATCACATTTGACGGAGGCGCAGACTTATCTGGGTCTTTGTTTTTCGCATTAGCCCGATGGTCCCGTTTTCCAGAGCGCAGTCATAATGACCGGTAACATATCAGGGTAAATATCGAAGATGGTGTAAAAACCAAATTGAAATTAGTATGGTCGTAACTGAAAGGAAAATTATTGTCTTCAATGATACACCATTATAACAAAGTGGGTGATAATCACTTTTCTATACATAATTATCTTCTTATATAATAACATCATTTGTTACATGGGAGACAAGTTTGTGACTTCCTGTTTTTTTTTTTGTTTTTGTTTTTATTTTATTTTTTTCTGAACACAGAAACACTTTTGAAAAGGGGTCTACTCTAAAAGGAAAGAATTTGCTCCCGACGGGAGCAAATTCTTTCCTTTGAGAGTAGACCCCTTTTTTTTCAAGAATGGAGGCAAAAAGATTGATGAAATTGTCTCCCCTGAAAGTGTATCTATTCCCCTAAGCTATATATACAGCAAAACCTCGATGACTCGAACACCGATGGCTCGTTTACCTTGGATGATTCGAACTCGTTTTTGAGTCCCTACGAAATTCTTCCGATAGCTGAAGAAAACAATTATTAGGGAAATTTTCTTATTTCATCATGAAAGTGTATGTTGAGTGTACTCATTAGAATCGCCTCATCGGGACGATTCTAATAAATGCACTCAACATACCATTATTGTGTAGAAGACTGAAAAGATTTCCCAAAATTATCACCGTTTGCTTCCTGACCAGGCGCTATGATTAACCCCCATTACTCGAAATACATGTACCCGTGTCTCGAATAGATTTCCACGGTCCCAAAGATGTTCGAGCCATTGAGGTTTTACTGTAGTTACGTGACTGTTTCTTCTTTGTTATAGTTGTCGGTCAAAGCAATGTATTTCTACACATCTTTTTTTTTTTTAAATCTACTTATTACCTCGTAGAAGAAAAGCTCTCAAAAGACTGATACATTATACAAAAATACATTTTTGCCCTTCAAGTCAGGACTTCTCACTACTGACAGCGAGCGCAATGGTTATAAACTCTCAGATAGAATTCCGTTGATGTTGGGCTGAATGCAATGCTGCATGAAAAGTAATAATAAACGATTACGCAGACAGACAGATAGACGGGAGAATATTTAGGGTAAGGGAGGCTATTTTTAGGCACTATTATGAGGGTTACTCATCTAGGTAAATTTAACACTGAAGTAGCCCCTAAAACCAAAATGTCGGAACGGACGGACAGACAGACAGACAGACAGACAGACAGATAGATAGATAGATAGATAGATAGATAGATAGATAGATAGATAGATAGATAGATAGATAGATGGATGGATGGATGGATGGATAGATAGATAGATAGGCGGGCGGACGAATGGACGGGCGGACAGACAGACAGGCAGGTAGATTGACAGATAGATAGATGGATAGATAGATCTATGGACGGACGGACGGACAGACAAGCAGACAGACAGACAGACAGACAGATAGATAGATAGATAGATAGATAGATAGATAGATAGATAGATAGATAGATAGATAGATAGATAGATAGATAGATAGATCTATGGACGGACGGACGGACGGACGGACGGACGGAGGGAGGGAAGGAAGGAAGGACGGACGGACGGACAGACAGATAGATACATACATACATACATACATACACAGATACATAGATAGATATATAAATAGATAGGTAGATAAATAGATAGAAATTCACGAATCTGTTCACATAGATAGATCTATGGACGGACGGACGGAGGGAGGGAAGGAAGGACGGACGGACAGACAGATAGATACATACATACATACATACATACACAGATACATAGATAGATATATAAATAGATAGGTAGATAAATAGATAGAAATTCACGAATCTGTTCACATTCTTGGGAGTAATCATTCAAAAATTTAAATGAACCTGACAAACAATGTAGCTAGAGATGCCGACACAAGATTTGGGATGGACTCTAAAGGAAAATCTAAGCTAGACACGATCGTCATTTTGTCAAAAAATAAATTATCACCTCGCTCTTCATGCAACTTTTAAAACAACCAGATGAATGTTAAGAGATATTTCTAACCAAAGCTTTTTAGATGGCAAACTGGTCCGAAAGGACCATTCTCCTCCCGAAACTAGCCAAATAAAAATTCATAATCAGATGCACATCTTCCTATCATAGGATGAAAATCTGCAAACTTTCAAAAGAATGAGTTGTGCTTTGTTGATATGCATTCAAAGTCCAAAGGAATTAATCGAATCAATAAATCAGGAAGAAAATCTTCCAAATTTCAAAAGAATCTGATGAAAGATGTAGAAGAAGTTGAGTTGAGGATACAAACTTTGCATATGGGAATTCTCAGTCTGAGATTTCAGTAACTTTATCCAAAGTAGCCAAATAAAAAATTAAAAATCAGGTGCACATCTTCATATCGTAGGACTTTCAAAAGATGAAAAATGTAAGAGATATTGTGGAAACAAGCTTCGCCGATGGAAATTTTAAGTCCTCAAGGACCACAGCTCCGCACATTTGAACAGCTCCTCCTCTGAAACCACTAGGCCAATTTTCTTCAAACTTCATGTGGAGCCTTCTGTCAAAGAGGGATTGAAAATTAATACAAATGGTGACGGTTCGTTAAGTAAGATGGCCCCATGGTAAAATACTTAGCATCTTCTTTTCTAGAACCAGGAAAACTTTGAAGCTGAATCTTGGTATATAGCATCGGAGACTCGTTTGTTCAAATGATGATAGCAGGATACCTTTGGCCTTTTTACGCCAAGCGCTTCCCTGTGCATTTGTATGGGGAAAATATTGAAACCAAGAAAGCTCTGAGGCCGAATCTTGGTATACAGCATTGGGGACGCAAGGTCTACCAAGTTTGTTCAAATGATGATCCTAGAATGAGCTCTAACTTTTTACGGCATGGTCAAATTTCTGTCCTTAAGTTGCTGTGGCAGTACTGGAAGAATGTTGCTGGCATCTGCAGACAAGCAATGGCTGTTTTAATCAGGTGATCGGGGCCCAGGGGCGTCTTGTTATGGTTTCACCGAAGTCAGTACTCGGCGTTTCTGATAAGGTCTTGAATAGGTGAAATTAGTGGAATAGTATTTAAGATGAATAGATGCACACATTAACCCATTTTAGCATCACGAAAACATACCTATATAATTTTGACCCCCTTGAACCCCACTTTTATACAGTAAAACTGGGGTTTACAGGGGTAAACATTATTTTTCTTATTACTGCATAAAACATAGATTGTGGGTACTCGTTAGAACCGCCTCGCCGAGGCGGTTCTAACGAGTACCCACAATCTATGTTTTGAGAAGAAATATGAAAAAATATCAGAGTTTTTTATCTGAAAATTTTCAGTTTTTGGAAGTGAAATTTTCCATATATTTGAATAGGCGTGTTTTCGTAATGGACTGGATAGACTCCTTCCACACTGTATATTGCAAGAGTCCAATTTCAATTTTAGGTATGTCAGGCTATGTGATTTAGACATTCCTGGAGAAAAATGACTTAACTATTGCAAACATAGGAGACCCTGATCAAGCGCCGCATTCTCTGGGCGTCTGATCTGGGTCTGCACTGTTTGCCGGTTACCCTTTTGGGGGTTTCCAGACTAAAATGGGTTAAAATGAAGCACTTTCAGTTGAAATGCATCACGTTTACAAGAGGAGACTACTCTAGCAGAAAATGAGTTCCTTAATTGCAGTGAGAATTCCCTTTCAAAAGTGGGCTACACGTATTTGTATAGATTGGCTCAAGTCTCCAGTGACTAATTTTTTTCTCATAATCCTCCAAAATACAACCAAACTATTATCATGACTATAAAGGCTGGTCACTCTTAGTTGATTACCAAACGCGATTATGAGAAAAATATTTAGTCAATGGCGACTGTAGCCAGTCTAGTATTTGTAAAGTAACTACGGGAAGCAAATTCCTTCCTTTTAGAATAGAATCCTTTTCAGAAGGGAACGAAATTAATTTAGACAGAGTTACCGCCCTGAATGTGTACCCATTCCTCTTAATATATTTCAGGATTTTACAGTTGCTCAATTTGTTTTCAACCGAGTCAAAGTATACATACACCAAATGTTCATTGAAGCTGTTGTCCATCTGATTATCATTGACCAATGAAATGAAACCTCGCGTTTGTACAAAATCCAGGTAACGGTTATTTATATCCGCGCCATGTGACGTCAGAGTGCCGTGAAAAACGAATTATCTGTAAAACCTGGACTGGGACATTGGCAAACTGTGCGGATCCAGATAAGACACCACAGAAAGCGGCGTCTGATAAGGTCTGCACTGTTTGTTTAAATTAAGAAAGTTAAGGTTAATGAAAGAGTCTGAAGTCTCCGTTCAGGACTATTTTCCGAACCTACACTCAGAGACAATCGACCCACCAGTGCTCTCAGCATTTTCATCTTACATTCATGAAAGCTGGCAGAATTTAAGTTTTGTAAGTTTAAGATGTACAGTATTGGTTGAAAAATCGTCAGGGTCCAGTCAAAACGTACTAATGCACGCTGAAACATATGAACCCCATACCCTACCCACGTACAGGACGGTGTGATGATAAACATATTGTTTCTACCTGCTCAGTTCACATGTGCAATGAACTGAATTTACCACATTATACGATCATTTCTGTATCCCAAATAAAAACAAGCGTTAATATGCCTTCTTGGAAGCTTTGCAAAAATGTCTGGGGAATTACGAAGAACAAATTAATTTGGAGGTTTCAGCGAACAATCAGAGAGAAAATCTAATTGTTTGTCATGTCAAGTTTACCAGGAAATCTTACCCGACATTGATGATTTTGAGGCTCTCCAAGGGAAACACAAGCGTTTCCCAACTGCGAACAGCTAACTTCCAGACCAGGCTGCAGCGTGCTGCAGTCTGGTCGCGATTTTCGCTGTTCGCTATATTCATCCTACACTGTTCTTATATTTCATAAGCGAATAAGGAATATCTTGCCATGCGCATGCGCAGGGTGGCTTGCATCTTCGCTGCTCGCATGTGGTAAAATGTTGGATTTCCCGCAACGAGCCTCGTTTCTGTTCTTTGGTAGTTAGATGAATGAGGATGATAAACTTGGGAACCGTGTACGAAAACAAGATTGAGGAAAGCTCTGTGGAAATCAGCACATATGATGATTTGTTTGGTTCTTAAACTAATATGGACCGCTCCATGCGAAAAAATGTCTTCAAACATATGAGGACAGCGAAGGCCCAGATCAGCCTGTGCATCCGTTCCTTCTACACCAGGGCCTTCACTGTCCGCTAACAGAATCATTGGATACTACAAAATGTGTGAATGGATAGCAAATGCCCTGATGATACTTTACGCATGCGCTGGATGATCTGAATCTGCCCATCTTGCGCATGTTCGAAGACAATGTTTCGCTCAAAGCGTCCCATATAACGTAGACGATTCATTAATGTAATTCTGATAGGAAAGGAACGTGGGAGGGTACCCATCCTGACTGGTCTGGTGCTTGCTTTTAGAACATAATAAAAGATGTATCTATTAACTAATACTATGCAGATACTAACTTCCAGCTTTTAAAGGCCATTTTAAAAGCCTAGGTCCTGTTGTTCAAAACTTATGATGACGTTAGTTAACGTATTGTTAAAACCTTAATCATTAAATAGCGGCATTTATTTTATTGTTAGCGGTGAAATCAGTCTATATCTGGTGAAAATAAAAGTGGTATCAATCACTAGTGAATTGATATCGTATCATTTCACTAGTGACTGATACGATTTATATTTTCACTAGTCGCTTTGGACGACTTGAAGTCTTCGGTTTTCTTCAGTGTTTCAGAAGTGGATGTTACCCCGACTTCAGATTTTTGAACACCTCTAACTTGTTTGTTTCTGAACTAAACTATCAAGTGTTGGTAATTGAAAACGCAACCCGATTCAACATTCTCCACTCTATATGAATGGTATTATGATAAAAGATACAGAGTCACATAAACATTTAGGACTTACATTTGCAACTGGAACGAACACATCAATAAAATCGCAGCAAGCGCTTGGAGTAGATTAAATATCTTAAGAGCTCTAAAATTCAGACTTAAAAGGCATTACTCGAAGCAAATTTGTACTTTTCATACATAAGACCGCTCCTGGATTACAGCGACTCAGTATGGGACAATGCCTCTGCCGAAAGTAAGAAACAACTTGATGCAGTACACATCGAAGCTGCTCGAATTATTACTGGGGCGAC
Source organism: Anodontia alba (assembly GCA_964016985.1). Lineage (NCBI taxonomy): Eukaryota > Metazoa > Mollusca > Bivalvia > Lucinida > Lucinidae > Anodontia > Anodontia alba. Next base: position 21,301,911 of record OZ024821.1, read on the forward strand.
CAAACTCTCTTTGAAAAGCTCTTTGCGGACTTGGGATGGGAATCACTCCAAGAACGTAGAAATAAACACAAACTTATAATACTCTACAAAATAATAAATGGTCTAACGCCACAATACCTTCAGGATACCTTGTCCCATCTTGTACAGGAAACAACCAGTTATGACCTTAGAAACTCGAACGACATAAGAAACCCGAGAGCAAATACCAATCTGTTCTTCAATTCTTTCTTTCCTTCGTCAATACGGGCTTGGAACGACCTACCCGACGATATAAAAAAAACTCTCCTACAGTCTCCTCCTTTAAATTTTGTCTAAACAGGAACAGATATACTCCACCTAAATACTTCAATGTAGGCTCAAGGAAGGGTCAAATACTACATGCTAGACTAAGGAATGGAGTCTAGTTCCCTAAATTCTCATCTCTTCCGAAAAAAATATAGAACCCAGTCCTTCTTGCACATGCGGTGGGTTTCAAAACACATACCACTTTCTTTTTCAATGTCCAAAATACTCAAGGACAAGAAATTTGCTTTTACCACCAAACCTACTTGACTTTACTACGCAACACTTACTATTCGGCAGAGACGACATGTCAAATACTGAAAACGAACAACTATTTATACAAGTTCAAAACTACATTCTAAACACTAAAAGATTCATGTAGCTGTTATATTTCATATCGTTCCATGGCACCAGCAGTCATTCAATTTTTAACACAACCTTGGTCCAGCTTGTCCTTGGTGTGGTGTCTACGGTCTCGGTCAGTGTCTAATTACTCTTGCTACCAACAAATGTATGTCATTCTATTGTGTACATCTTTATATTACAAAATACATATTTCATCCTTGCATGTCTGTATGTACTACAGTTGTTGTCATGCAATGTTTGGTACCAACTAATATATTCCTACGTTTATTATAATTATTATTATAATTGTTACTATTATTATTATTATTATTATTATTATTATTATTATTATTATTAAATTATTAATGTTTATCTATTGTGTTATACTGCTCATCTAGTACCCATCATTCATGTATTAAAATTGCCAAAATTGTTGCAGGAGATGATTCATATAAGCTTTAAGCTTTTTATCAGATCCTGTACCATGTAATATTGTTTTTTGTATGTATATGTGAAGAGTTCTAAATAAATACTGTTTAAACCAAGTGTTGGTATGCATTTTCTTAGTTACAATGTAAGGAACATGCTGGTATCAAAATTATTTTGATTTGCCGAAATTTTTTGTTCTTGTTTCTCAAGCGTTTTACATGTTAAGCACTGAGCGTCGACGCCATGACGTTCATGTTTTGTTTGGTGACGTTAGTTATGACGTCAGAAACGCGCATTGGTGTGTAAATAATAAAATAAAAAGAAAATTTACTCTTTTTCTGTGAATACCATAAAAATTTTCATCTCGTGTAATGAAAACATTCAAATTTTCACTCGTGCTTCGCACTCGTGAAAATACTGATATTTTCATTACACTCGATGACAATATTTATGGTAGTCACAGCCAAAGAATATATATTCTCTATATATGCTAATATTTTGCTGAAAAAATGTGAGTAGCTTTTGTATTTGCAAAAGCTACTTACATTTTTTTAGCAAATATAACTGTGAATTAGATATTGTACTTACTAGAACAATTAACGTTTTGAACACTAACGAGCTCGTTAAGCTAACGATGCTTTGAACAACTGGACCCTGTTCGCAAACTTGAGAAAATTATTGAATCATTAAACAGCAGTGATAAGGCTTCATTAGCTAGCCTGGCTCCAGTCTCCAGTGACTAAATATTTTCTCAACATCCTGTTTGATAATTCACTAAGATAAAAAAAAAATATCATGACTATAAGGGCTGGTCACTTTGTTTTATTGTATTGACCAGCCTTTATAGTCATGATATTATTTTTTATTTATTTATTTATTTTTTTTTATTTTAGTGGATTACCAAACAGGATTATGAGAAAAATATTTAATCACTGGAGATTGGAGCCAGTCTATTTATTGGCCTAAATACGTGTTTATGGTGCAGGTTATGCAGTTTTTAACCAGGATCAGTCTTTCGTCCTTGATTTCAAATTGTAGTAACTAAAACTTTAAAAAGAAAACTTTTTAATTTCATTTACTTATTTTTAAATGAATCTCGTAAATATTCCATTTATATAACAGTGGTACTATCTTTGTTGCATGTGGTAACCGTCATCATTTTTAACCCACTTACGTCGAGTGGACTCTTCTATCATAACTCTTTGGACCGGACTATTTCCAATAGCAGAGTGTCTAGTTAGTTTTTATTACTACTACGTTTTATAGAAATTTCTGTTTTTAATGAAAAAAGGTTAGACCCTGATCAGGCGCCGCGTTCTGCACTGTTTGCCAATTGCCATTTTTGGGGTTTCCCGACTAAAATGGCATAATCAGTCTTACCTACAATTTTCTAGCAAGATAATGCAATTTAACGGAGAACGTTTTAAAACAAGCATGATATCATTAAACCGACTTAAGGTGGAAGCCATTAAAACTAAATATTAGGGCAAGAGGCAAAACTGTACATCAGTGAAAAATTCAGTCTTTCTAAAGAATGTTTCCGCTTTCAGTTTATGCCTCATAATAACTCCATCGTTTTTGTAACGTCACGAAATCGACATGGTTTTCGCGTTTTTGACGTCATTATTTATCCGCATGAAAATATATATTTTTGCAATAACTTTACAACGAACTGGCATTCTGATTTTATTTTTTACACCAAACTGTTTGTAATAACATGCCCCAGGAACTGATCTAAGTTATATTTTGCTTTTATCACATGACCGTCGTTATTCAGTGAAATAACCCATGTTATAAAACTCATGATACGGCCACACGTGTAATAACAACTGCAAGATTTCCCATTGGTTAGCCTAATTACCCTCATTAATATTCGTATTAACCCGTTTATTGATAGCAACCAAGATGGCGTTCGCCGATACAACTTTCACTTTTGTAACAGATCCTGCAGTCAGTTTTGAGATGAACAATAAAGTTCATGTCGATGGAAGGGGAAGACACAACACAATAACAATGTGAATAACATGGCTTTCAGAAATGTCTATGGTGGTTTAAATTCGATGTTTTCCGGCAACATATTTAGAGGCACTTTCAACATCAATGTCGTCAAACTGTCATTGAAAAATCTTCACCTAAAAAAAACATCTGAGATGAACTTAAGACTGACAGTCAATAAATGTGTCAAATTAAAATCCAAACTACGGTTAAAATGTTTTATGTCATTTACTTGGGTGTGTCAACCACCGTATAAACTGTATTGATCAAGGTCAATGACATTTAGATACTACAGCTGACTGTGGGGGAATCCCCTACTGATTCAATTACGTTGACTGTGACGTTTACTCGTTTGAACGAGGTTAAATGGGATATTTATTTTTGAATTGATTTGTTCAAATGAAATATCCATTTGCTCAAATAAAAATCATCATTATTTCCTGCAGTTTAATGAAGTAACAAATGACATATTTGTTTTGTTTCTTGTTCAGTACATTTTAAATAATACGCGATCTATTTGTTTTCTTTGTTGGTGTGTAGTACTATTGAATCCTTGGCAGTGAGTTGTTATATGCAGCTTGGGAAAGCCGTTATCTTTATATATTTTGTGCATCTTTATCATCGGAAGGGTCATGTGATAAACAGAATCTTACATTCGTTGTCATTTAATATGACATTTATAAAACGTGTTGGGTAATTTCGGTATTTTGCTCGCCCGGAGGCTCGCAAAACACCGAAATTACACAACGCGTTCCATAAATGTCATATTAAATGACCACGAATGTAAGATCTTCTATATATGTTCAGAAAATAAGTTATCGCCAGAAAAGGATCTCATGGAAAAAGTATGAACTACTACATTTTGTTACATTTTAAGCTAAATTGCGCGAAATCTAGGTCGTTGATGTTCTTGTTTTTTTTTCCAATTTGGAAGAGATCTATAAAAAGAAAATAATAGATCATCGAAAAAATTTTACTATACATTGATATAGTGTTGCTCGTTTTACATTTATGGTCCTTTGGAACTGTGGGGTTCAACACTTATAAACTCAATCAAACTTGAGTCTTATTCAAGAAATATCGGAAAAAATAAGGAAGCTTTGATAAAATGAGCGAAAATGGTATTGGATGTGTATAATGAAGACAGCCATTATTGAATATGCGAACAACAAAGGTTCAGGCGTGCCTCCACATCCGCGCAGTCTCGCCAGAATCTTTGCTGTTCGCTCACGTAAGCAGTATGTACTAGCTTTAACACTGTTCAGCATGATGTTTTCTGCCATGCTTACAGATGCTTTCCAGGATGGTGATAATGGTGATGGGAAACTTTTCAACCTAAGAAGGTTGCAAGCTAAATCCAAGGAGCAGAAAGAGGTGCTAGATGAGTTCCTCTTTGCAGATGACATGGCAAATGGTGCTCCAACAGAAGAGAAAATGCAAAAAGGTGTGGATCAAGTATCCGATTCATGTGACAGCTATGGTTTCAGAATCAGCATCAAAAAGACTGAGGAAGTATATCAGCCAGCACCTGGAAAACCCATCAAAGAGCCTACCACCACAGTGAAAGCTCAACGATTGAAAGTGGCAGACAAGTTCACATACCTTGGAAGCACATTGTCTAGAGTTGTGCACATTGATGATGAAGTCAATGCCAGAACTGCCAAAGCTAGTGCAGCATTTGGCCGACTACGTGGAAGTGTTTTCTATATTTGACAAGTGGAATCAGACGTGACACAAAGCTGAAAATATACAGATATGTGGTGCTACCAACACTATTATACACATGCGAAACTTGGACAATTTACCAACGGCATGCCAAAAGACTGAACCACTTCAGTACTAGCTGTCTAAGACCACTTCTAAAGATCAAGTGGCAAGACAGGATTCCAGATACAGAAGTCCTGAAAAGGGCAGGGATGCAGAATGTACATACTCTTCTGAAATTGGCACAGTTAAGATGGACATGCCATGTTATCAGAATGCCTGATGAACGTTTGCCAAAGAAAATCCTCTATAGAGAACTACAAGTCGGAAAACGCTCCCATGGTGGTCAGAACAAGCGATACAAGGACACCCTCAAAGCATCCCTTGAAGAGTTCAACATACCAGCAGAGTCATGGGAACAGATTGCACAGGGTCGAATAAAGTGGCGATGCCTTATAAGAAGGGGTGCTGGTGAATACGAAGCAAAAAGAATCAGTGAAGCCGAGCAGAAACGTGCGCAGCGGAAAGCAAGAGCTAAGGCATCACCAGCAGAGCTTTCTTCCTCAGACCTCTCTTTTTCTATCTGCAACAGACAGTTTAGCGCTAAGATTGGTTTCATCAGCCATCTTAGAACGCACAAATAATAACACTTCGAACATTTGATTAGAATTGGTCATTGTCAGTAATGACAGACGAACGAACGATATATTCCAAGGGGAAACTTCAGCCAAAGAACTAGGCATGTGGCCTTGCATAGGGGCTGGACATGCGCACTTAACGATCGACTCGGCAGACAACAACAACAGCAAAAAAAAAAAAAAAACAAACAAAAAAAAAAAAAAAAAAACTACTTTTCAGCACCAAGGATTTTATTAAGTTTCAACGCACAAAGCTGGTGAACCATGACTATTAAGCTATAACGCACTTGGCTTTTCTGACTTCACAGCGTCGGCAGTAGGCATATAACAGTCTAAAGGGAGAGCATTTTAGTTTTATGGAATTATGCGAGTGTTTTGATGTGTGTGTGTGTGTGTTTTTTTTTTTTTTCTAAATTTATTTATTTAGTTTTTTTAATGGGGTGGGGGTGGGGGGGGGGGGGTGCGAGATTACAACAAATGGAGGAAAGCGAATCTTTTGGTTTGTTTATGTTGAGGTTTTACGGCCCAGTGAACCCAATGGCGTCATGTCGAGCGCGGTCAATTTACCTAACCACACGTTTACTGGGCAGGCTTAGTCCTCTAAGCGGTTAACCAGTATTGTGCACATTCTTTCGCCAGAGACTGACAACTGCCCTTCTTAAATCAGCGGAAGGGAGAGAATGACCGTAGAAAATATTTCATGATCAATCTCCGCGAAAGAATGTTGCCGACCTCGGCGGGGTCGAACCCGCGACCACCTGGTCTCCATTCGGACGCGCATCCAACTGAGCCACCAAGACGAATCGTTTGGAGATAGATTAGACAAATCTCACACACTTCTATAAAAACTTCAGTTACACATACGTGCTTGTACCGTATTTCAGATAAATATATATGTGCTTGTACCGTATTTCAGATAAATATATATGTTTGACAACAGGCAAGTCTTTCCCTTTCTGAATAAAATGTAAAGAGTATTTTTATTTTAATCTAAATAAATGAATCATGTGCTGAAATGTAATGAAACTTTTGCACTGAAATGTTATGAAAGCCTGTGCTAAAATGTAATGGTTATCCGTGCTGAAACTTAATGGTTATCCGCGCTCAAATGTAATAGTTATCCACGCTCAAATGTAATGGTAATTCGCTGAAACGTTGTACGCTGGGACGAACAGGTAACACTCAAACCAGTCTGCTCATCATCAGAAGCTTCCACAGAGGTGTGTTTTCTATATGTATACTGAGCAGATTTAGGACTTATGCTAATAACAAGCATCGATGAACAAAGGCGGATGCGCAGGCTGATCGGCGTCATTATTTGTCATATGTAGCAAACGACAGATTTCCCACGACGCTGATCACTTGCTTTTGTATCTGCTTGTCCAACTGAGCACCACTGTTCGATTGCGATCATGTCAAAGTTAAATCAAAATTATATTATTCTCTGGTATACAAACTATACAGAAAGAAAGTCATATGAAAATACATAACCTAGCTTTAACTATACATCTACAGAATAAACAATTTTATGTTAAAACACAATGTGAATCGAAGATAGTATCTACCATTATTGACCATAACTCATGATCAGGATGAAGGTCTTGAAAATGTTGTTTTTTTTTTTAGCATTCTCCATCCCTATCAGATTTAATGATAATATTTACCATGAAGGAAATATTTCTAAAATGCCGGATTTCGATGCTTTTTCCCTTTTAGATATTAAAAAACGTAATTAACGATCCCATGGTAAGCGCAAAAATGGCAATTTGAAACGAAAACATACAATTGTTTTATCTCTTTCTGATTTAAAGATTCTCTTAAATTCTGGACGTCATCAAATGCTTTCTAAACTAACTTCACTGTCTGTTTCTTCATTACGTAAGTTAGATGATGAGGCAAATAAATTTTATGATAGAAAACATGATTTGTATGAAGCAGCTCTCCTTACTAGATGTTATACTCAACATGCTCTTCGTCCTTACATTGATTCTGAAATTAACCACATTAGACACTTCATCAAAATTCCATATCATTAATAAAGGTATTGAATTCATAGATTTACCTAGCATATTTCGAGATAATAATGTTATATCAGCTATACCTTCATATTTCGAAAACACGGAATCTCCTATTATTTGTTATAAATATAACAAACCTATCCGTAATACTATACTTAATTTCAATAAATTAGTTTCTGATCTTGATATTGAAACTAGTTCCCCTGATTCTTGAGATTGTAAAGATTCTAAATTTTGTTATCAACCAGCGGGTCATATTGTCACTGGTAACTTGAAAATTATAACTGATTCACGAATCCGTTCAGTTATTTCAAAAGGACCTAAATATAGATTCCCAGCCCACATTGATTTCAATAAATGTCGGGAAACAATTGCCAGTGCTTTAAATGATTATTGTACGCGTTGGTGTAAACGAGAGCATGTTGAGTCTAATGCTTTAAATAATTGGAAATTAAAGATTATTAAGATCATTGAAGAACGTGTGTTATTTTACTCTAATAACCTTGATCTTCTCCCTCCTTAGCCTAAATTATCATTTCGATATTTGAAACAAGGTATCCAAGAATTTCATAGGAAGTATGTTTTGGCTCCAGCTGATAAAGTTGCTAATAATGTTGTTGTTGTGTGACAACTTTATTATATCAATACTCTAAAACAAGAAATTGGTAGTACCAAAACATATGAACGGAGTTCTGCTGACGAGAGATCTATTGTCAATACCCATTCTACCGATATTACTGCTAAGTTTGCAGTGAGTATTAAAGAAAAGCAAAACAGACTTCCTACTTGATATTGGTTACCGAAACTTCATAAACGACCTTATAAAGCACGTTTCATTGCTAATTCTAGTTCTTGTACGACTACAGTTTTGTCCAAACTGCTAACCTCATGCCTTACTGCTGTTAAAAAGCATTGGATTAGATATTATGATACTGTTTACGAAAGGGACGGAATTAACTATTTTTGGTCAATTAAAAATTCTAATGATGTTCTCAATAAATTTAAATCTAAAACCTTTCAGGCTTCTAAATTGTCTACATATGATTTTTCTACACTGTATACTACGTTACCTCATCATCTTATAAAAGATAAACTTATTGATTTAATTAACCGAACGTTTATTTGGGAGAATACCCAATATTTGGCTTGCAACGAAGAATGTGCTTTTTTCACTTCTGATGTATATAATAATCACACTTTATGGTCGTGTCAAAAAGTCTGTGATGCCCTTGTTTATCTTTTGGATAATATTTTTATTAGATTTGGAACTAAACTTTATAGACAAACTATTGGTATTCCGATGGGAACTAATTGTGCTCCTCTTGTTGCAGATTTGTTTCTTTTTTGTTATGAGAGAGATTTCATGAAGTCTCTCTCACGTGAAAATCAGGCTGACATTATTGAGGCTTTCAATTCAACTTCAAGATACCTTGACGATTTATTAAATATTGACAATATTTACTTATACCAAATGGTGGACCGGATATACCCTACAGAACTCCAGTTAAATAGAGCAAATTCTTCCGATACCGAGGCACCTTTTTTGGATTTGAATCTATGTATATCTAATGGTACAGTTTCCACCAAAATTTATGATCAACGGGACGATTTTGATTTTGATATTGTCAATTTCCCTTTTCTGGATGGCGATGTCCCCCGGCGTACCTCATATGGGGTATACATATCTCAACTTATAAGATTCGCCAGAGCTTCTTCAAATCTTAATGACTATAACTACCGTAATAAAGCCCTTACTGCCAAACTTCTTAGGCAGGGCTATCGTTATTTTAAACTTCGTAAGGCGTTTTCGAAATTTTATCGCAGACACAGTGCCTTGTTAGAAAAATATAGCGTCAGTCTGAAAACACTTCTGCAACAAGGTATATCGGAACCCGAATTTTACGGTGACTTAGTGTACAGATTTAGAAAAATTGTAGGTAAATCTAACTTTTCGGAGCAATTCAGAAAACTTATTAACCGTTATAAAAGAATTGGCTATAGCCTGGATATTATGCGGCAGACTGCATGCCTAGTTGTCAACCCAATCATTGTTGATGGCTATGCTTCACTCTTTAATTGCACGACGGCGGTTCGGGCCTCAGACTAAATGACGGCCTCTTCGTAAAACTTTAACCAGTGGGGTGGGGCCTGGCGATATGTCTTTGGCTTGGTCCGCCGTGGCTCAATTGTTGGTTTTCATTTACTCTGGCATACAGTAGAATTAGCCATGAGTACTCGTCTTTGTTTATTATAGTGATTAATTTGATTTTTATGTTTTCTCTTTGATGCATTGACTGAGTTGGGAGCCTTTATGCGAACCGAATTTTTATGTATCACGTATTAAGAGTAGCATCGGGACCCAGGGTGAAGTTAGCTAGCTGTAAAAGTGCTTTAAACCCCCCGGTGGTTTGCTCTACCGACCGTTCTAAGACGGTGGTCCCGGTGTTAGTCTTACTCTTTGTTGCTTTGTGGTTTATTCTACGAGGCGATTTGTTGTATGTCTTTCCGTGTGTCATTTTGTTCTTGTGTTTTTCAGTCCTTTTAGTATTGCGATTACCTCGCTTGGGGAAGAGAGAGCTAATCTTAGTGTTTTTCGTACGTTTGTGCAGTTTGTGGTTGTTTAGATTTGTCGGTTTCCTCTTCCTCTTGGGGTCTTGGAAGGGCTGCGGTTTGTGATTGTGGTTCTCCCTGGACTTTTCTCTTACCATTTTTTCTTATTTATTAGTTTATTTGTCAATATAATCTTCATTGGGAGACTGACTACTCATTTGAGCAAATTAATATGTACTTCAAAATATACCATATAACGGTTGGTGATCACATAGAAATGTTAGATGTAACTGTTGGTAATTTATCGGCACTTTTGTCGATGGACGAAGAAAACTCATGGTAGAACCATACGGCCAAATCACGTTGAAAATACGGTATATCTTTTCGTATCTTAAACTGTGTGTCCTTGGATAGTGCAAAACGCAATCAGCACCCTCTGTAACCAGCCTTCGGTAACAGTAACCAGACTGCGGTCCACGTTATTACTGGGTCGTAAAATACCAGACTGATAAATGTGGGCCGCCTCAAACGAAAATTGTACTTATCGTATATATGCAAACAGCGAGGGTTCAGGAGGCTTTGGAGGAAGCATAATGAGGCTTTGATAAAATACACGTAACTGGTATTGGATATGCATAATGAAAACAGCCATTATTGCATATGCGAACGGCAAAGATACAGGCGAACCTGTGCATCCGCGCAGTCTCGCCTGAACCTTTGCTATTCGATCACACATGCAGTGGTTCCAAGGGAATCTTCAATCAAAGTCAGAGCCCTGGTCAGTCTGAATGGCTATGCATGCGCATTTAAAGTTCCACACTACGGAATAACCGAAGACATTTTTTGCTTGACGCTGCCCAAATATGGTCAATGAGTGTCGACTTCTGTGATTCTGCTGGTTGAGTGTAAAGCTTGTATAAACCAACTCCTGCTTCTAGTTCCTGTTTGTGAAAATTAATTTACTAAATTTTCTTTCATTTTTGGATTATGTTGGATTTTTGTGGTTTTATACTCTTTTCAAGGTGATTTCAATTATATGAAAAGGGTGTAACAGTGACAATGAAATGTTCTTTACAATGCATTCCCGTAAAGTTTCAAAATCATATCTCGGCCCCAGAACGACTCGAAATGCCACCACCGACTGGTCACGCCGTACATGGGTTGGAGTGGAAGTAAACGAACTACCAGCTGTCTGCATGAAAATTATAAAGTCCAACATGTAGTGTGATTATATATATATATATATATATATATATATATATATATATATATATATATATATATATATATATATATATATATATATATATATATATATATTGCCAAAAACAATGTGAATGAACTGACTCCAGCAATCTTTTCCATACGTTCTATCGTGTACGCATTTATGAACATGGCAATCACAGCCGTGTCTTCCCTCGCAAAACAAAAAACTCCTTTTATTTATTATTTGCGCTTAATCAAATTTAGGTCCCATTTTTATCTTTGGTACTATTGTTTTCGGCATAACTTGTTTTAAATGTGATAGAAAACAGACCGTGATATACAAGTACCAGATTTATGTAACTGAAACTGATTTACGAAATGCAAATCTTATATCATATGGCACTGACATGCAAAAGATGAAGTATAATAAATAACATAATATTATTCAAAAATAACAGTATGAGTATATTTCTGTTGTCTGTGCTGCATATGCGTTTTCACTGAAACGTTACACTACAGAAAAAGGTAAGAGAAAAGTCCAGGGAGTGCCACAATCACAAACCGAAGCCCTTCCCAGACATCAAGAGGAAGAGGAAACCGACAAATTCAAACAGGCACAAGTCGAACATACGTACGGAAAGCACTAAAATTAGCTCTCTCTTCCCCAAGCGAGGTAATCGAAATGCTAAAAGGACTGAAAAACACAAGATCAAAATGACACAAGGTAAGACATAAAACGAATCGCCTCGTAGAATAAACCACAAAGCAACAAAGAGTAAGACTAACACAGGGACCACCGCCTTAGAACGGACAGTAGAGTAAACCACGGGGGGGGGGGGGGGGGGGCGGAGGGGGAATTGTGGGGGGGGGGGGGGTTAAAGCACTTTTACAGCTAGCCAACTCCACCCTGGGTCCCGATGCTACAGAAATACACTTTTACAGCTAGCCAACTCCTCCCTGGGTCCCGATGCTACAGAAATACATAAAAATTCGGTTCGCATAAAGGCTCCCAACTCAGTCAATGCATCAAAGAGAAAACATAAAAATTAAATTAATCACTATAATAAACAAAGACGAGTACTCATGGCTTATTCTACTGTATGCCAGAGTAAATTAAAACCAATAGTTGAACCACGGCGGGCCAAACCAAAGACATATCGTTAAGTCCCACCCCACTGGTTAAAGTTTTACGAAGAGGCCGTCATTGAGTCTGAGGCCCGAACCGCCGTCGTGCAATTAAAGAGTGAAGCATAGCCATCAACAATGATTGGGTTGACAACTAGGCATGCAGTCTGCCGCATGATATCCAGGCTATAGCCAATTCTTTTATAACGGTTAATAAGTTTTCTGAATTGCTCCGAAAAGTTAGATTTTCCTACATTTTTCTAAATCTGTACACTAAGTCACCGTAAAATTCTGGTTCTGCAAGTTTACGTTTTACGGACGTTAGGTCGTCCGTGGGTAGAGTTACGAAATATAGCTTTCTGCAAAATTTATTTCGACGATCTACATTTTTCTTTTATTAATCTCTTCCAAATTACTTGGAAATAATTTAAAAAAAGAATATTGTCTTCGGGCTAGATTTTGTGCAAATTGGCTTTAAATGAAAAAAAAAAAAAAATATAGAAATTCCAAATTTGTCTGCGTTCTTCTTTTCTGGCGATGATTTATTTTCTGTACCATATACAATGTCAGCTCGTTGTAAAGTTATTGTGAAAAATATATTTTCAAGCCGATAAATCATGACGTCAAAAATGCGAAAACCATTCGGTTTCGTGACGTTACAAAAACGACGGATTTATTACGAGGCACACCCGTTTCTCTAGAAAGACGGATTTTTTCAATGATCAATGATGTATAGTTTTTTTTCGCTAACTTCAATACAGTCGACTCTCGTTATCTCGAATTCCAAGGGACTCGCTGAAACACTTCGATATATCCGTACCTCAACATATCAGAGTTGAGAGAGTGAGGAAAACAATAAACAACCACATTTAACAAATGAATATATAATTTGACTCCTGAAGTTAGAAATATATATAAAAAATAATGTGGAAAAGAGGAGAAATTACTCCTTAGGAAAACTTCTTTATTTTGATTGCCATGACAACCAGATCATTTGAGTGGTTGCCAGGGAAAAACATAATGGCGGTAGAGAGTCATCCAGAGATCATTGTTGTAACCTTTCATTCAAATCGGTTCAACTATTTTCGAGAAAGTGCCATTTAACCATAAACCATTATACGCCTTTGGCATTTGTTTGCAATTATGGGAACCGAACTGCAAAAGCAGCAACCATAAAAATCATAAATTTGGTAGAAAATGACGCAAGGAACATTGCTCCTAAATCTGTTCAAATCGATTCAGTGGCTGAAGAGGAGTTGTCATTTGAATATTTTCCCGTTGTAAGTCTATGGCAATCAAAACGTTAAAGCGATTAGAATAAATGAAATGCATCACGAAAACATGCCTATATAATTTTGACCCCCTTAAACCCCACTTTTATATTGTAAAACTGGGGTTTGCAGGGGTATACATTATTTTTCTTATTTCTGCTCAAAAACATAGATTGTGGGTACTCGCTAGAACCGCCTCGCCGAGGCGGTTCTAACGAGTACCCACAATCTATGTTTTGAGCAAAAATATGAAAAATATCAGCGTTTTTATCTGAAAATTTTCAATTTTTTGGAGGTGAAATTTTCTATATATTTGAATAGGCGTGTTTTCGTAATGCTTTGGTAGAGAACCAATCAAAGAAATATTGCTGCGTCTAGAGTAAATGAAATGCTTTGGTAGATAACCAATCAAAGAAATATTGCTGCTACGTTTCATTGAAATCAATTAAATGACTATGGCAACCGAATCGTTACAGCGACTTCAATAAAAATCTAAACTTTGGTAGAGAATCACCCAAGAGCATTTCTTAATGTTTCATCCGTTCAAAGGTATCTGAGGAGATTAGACATATTCTCAGTTTCAAAAATATCAGCTGCTAAGGTAATCAAACCATCTGAGACGTTGCCACGAAAAATATAGCTCTGGTAGTGAGTCATCAAGGACCACTGCTGTAAAATTTCATTCAAATCAGTTCTAGAATTTCCATCTAACCATTTAGCATTTTAAGTCTGTGGCAACTTTTGGATGTCATAGCAAAGAGACCATATATGGAAGAACGGTAGAACATAACTGGCAGAAAACAACCTAAGTTATATTGCTGCTAGTTTCATTTAAACTGATTCACTTGTATGGCGATGTCATTTGAGCATACATGGGAGTCGTTGGCCAACATGTACAAATCAATTCTGCTGCAACTGATAACAGACGGTATTAGCGGCGTTAGCAGAACTGCGTTTCTCTTTCAGATCAACGTGTACGGACAAAGCAGCCCTGGCCAGACACTTTATTCTCATTAGTCATTGTTGCCTACCGTCAAATAAGTTGTATGCAAGTTGCGATGGCCAAACACCATCGCTGTTATGTGTTGAGACGCTGTTCTAATCAACCTGACAAAACTGCGTTATTGCAAGTCTGTGGCGTGTTCTATGGATGTTGGCCCTTTCTTCATGTTGATGAAACCCCCTGGGTGTTAACTACAGTAAAACTTCATTGACTTGAACCCCGTTCTCGTTTACCGTGTCTGATTCGAACCCGTTTTTGAGTCCCTAGAAAACTCTTCCCATAGCTCAAGACACACATATTTAGGGATATTTTATGGGAAACTTTTATTATTCTATCACGAAATGTATATTGTTTGTACTCATTGCACTCTAATGAGTACATATAATATACCATTATCTTCTTATAGGAGATCGAAAAGTCATCCCCTAATTATCCCCATTTGCCTCCTGACCTGGCGCTACGGTTAACCCTTAGTGGCTTGAACTACCCATGTCTGGAACAAATTTCCATGGCCCCAAAGATGTTTGAGTCATCAAAGCTCGACTTTATGTTGCATGCCTGTTACGATGGCCAAAACCATTGACGAGCATGCCAGTTTCGACACTCTTTGTTATGTTTTAGAGGCCATTCTAATCAACATGTACAAAACTGCCTTAATGCGAATCTGTGACTTGCTCCCTGGATGCTCGCCTCTCTTCATGTTGATAAAGCCCCTGGGTGATAACTATCTTTTCAGCGTTAGTAAAGACAAATCTGACTTCAAAAAAATGCAATGAACTTTGCTGCCATACTTATCAACAAACAAAACGGAGGGGTTACTGTGTAAGTTTTTTCGCTGTTGGAAAATTCAACCGTTGACTTGAACACCGATGGCTCGCTTACCGTGGCTGATTCCAACTCGTTTTTGAGTCCCCAGAAAATTGTTCCAATAGAAAAAAAAAAACAACAAATACTTAGGGATTCTTTAAAGCAAAAGTTATTTTATTAAGAAAATGTATGTTGTGTGTACTGAGTACACACAACATACCAATTATTTTATAGAAAGTCGTAAAGTTGTCCCTAAATCATCCCTATTTACCTCCTCATCTGATGCTATCGTTAACCCTCAGTGGCTCGAACTACCCATGTCTAGAACAAATTTCCATGGTCCCAAAGATGTTCGAGCTGTTGAAGTTCGACTGTATGTTACACGTGTTACGATGGCCGAAACCACTGACGAGCGTGCAGGTTTCGACATTAGATGTTTTAAAGTGTTCAGGGGCTGTTCTTGTCAACCTGACAAAACTGCGTTATTGCGAATCTGTGGCTTGTTCCCTTGGTATTCGCCTTTCTCCATGTTGATAAACCCTAAGTGATATATATTTTCACACCCTAGTATAGATAGATCCGAGTTCCAAACTGCAATGCACTTCGGTGCCATACTTATCAACAAATTAAACGGATTTCGGTCACAATGTAATTTTCTGCTGTTAAAAAACTTAACATACTTGTTGAATTGTATTATACTGTCCCATCTACGAGCAGCCAAGTTTGATTCCAGTCAAACATCCAAGCACTCTAAGGTATGTCGAGATCGTCTGCTGTTTTCAGTTTTGTGAGTGTTTTCATTGCATTCAAGGGTCATTCCGTCTTGAATATCTTTATCTTCACTAAAGAGGGTATCAGTGCCGCATGAAGGCCGTAAAACGTCACCCCGTACCTCCCTATAGAGTAGTTTACATCACGAAAACATGCTTATATAATTTTGACCCCCATTAACCCTCTTTTTATATAGTAAAACTGGGGTTTACAGGGGTATACATTTTTTTCTTATTAATGCTCAAAACATAGATTGTGGCGGTTCTAACGAGTACCAACAATCTATGTTTTGAGCAGAAAATGAAAAATATCACAATTTTATTTTATCTGAAAATCTTGTTTTTTTTTTTTTTTTTTTTTTTTTTTTTTTTATTTTTCCCTTTTTGATGGTAAATTTTTTAGTATATTTGAACAGGAATGTTTTCGTAATGAGATTTTCTAATCCTTTGTGACCATTGAACCCGTTCCGGCATTTTTGAAAATTTATACGAGGGTCACTGATGAGGCCTGATTTTGCAGAAACTAGCCAAGTCTGACCCTTAACACTTGACACTTTAGTTGTTTTCAGTTTTGTGAGTCTGTTCATTGTTTTCAAGGGTCATTCCTCTTAGAATATATTATAATGTTATCAAATAGATGTTTTCAATTGGCTCTGTAACAGGTCCGAGGGCAGTCGTATTGGCCTGAGGATTGCTGTTTTGGCCCTCGGCTTCGCCTCAGGCCAATACAGCCATCCGAAGACCAGTACGACCGCCTGAGGACCTGTAACTTTGCCTGTGTGAAAACATCAATTTCATGACATTTTTTATTACTCAACTGTTTGTTTTCAACTCTTAAAGTATTCAGTCAATAAAACCTCTCTTTTTTTTTTTTTTTTTTTTTTTTTTTCTTTTTTTTTTTTTTTCGCTGCTTGCTTCACCATGCAGTTTATAACTGATATGTTTTTTCCTTTTTTTTAAAAAAAAAAATTCCTTGTTTGGATGGATAAACAGAACTGCTGTCTGCAAATTTAGCTTCAACATCTGTAGGTATCTTGAAGTACTCTTAACATCAAACAGAAGAAGTATCACTGTGTCTAAAGTCTCATCGACTGGTCAATACCGTAAAATAACGGCCCTCCGGAATCCCTCGGTTTTTATCCCCTAAATCCTTGTAACTTTCAGTATTAGCCCTCACACAAAGTCCGGGCCAAATTCGTATAGAAATCATGCCAAACATTGCATTGGTATGATGCAGGCTGTTTGGAACATATTAGAACACATTATGAAAACACGTCTATTCAAATATACTGAAAATTTTACCACCAAAAAATGAAAATTTTCAGATAAAAAAATTCTGGTATTTTTCTTATTTCTGCTCGAAACATAGATTGTGGGTACTCGTTAGAACCGCCTCGACGAGGCGGTTCTAACGAGTACCCACAATCTATGTATTTGAGCAGAAACAAGAGAAATAATGTATACCCCTGTATACCCCAGTTCGACTATATAAAAGTGGGATTTAAGAGGGTCAAAATTACATAGGCATGTTTTCGTGATGAATAATTACTTAGGTGATTAATAATGATTGTTATTTAAATTCGATACAAGTCTCTAAATCCTGCGAACGAACCTACACGACGTTCGTGTAAGCATCAGTCACACCATGCCCATTTGCTATTTCCAAGCATGATTTTTCCATAATTTTTATATCATGCATTCACAGTGGAGGCACCACAAGCGATATATTTCTGCCATAAAGAAAGCTTATGAGTTCTGCTTTTGGATCGTATAATGCCAACCCCCGCGGGCTGATAAACGTCCACAGGATGTACCCCCTCCGTACGTACTAAGTTGTTACGTTAATGGTTCTTGACGTTATCATGAGGCCTATGATTACTATTATTGATTAGCATATTTTTAACACAGCAGCTAAATCTGCGCCTTGATCAGCCTTTTAGACCTAAGATCTAGTTTGACAGTTTTAATCAGAATAGTATAGCCATATAATCTGTTATGAATATACTTTATGATGTTTAACTCCCTTCGTGTATAAAGGGACCATAAGGGCATGCGAACAGCAAAGGCCCTGTTCAGCCTGCGCACATGCGCAGGCTGATCAAGGCCTTTGCTGTTCTTTGAGAAAGACTAGAAGTCTGACCGATAAACTACTGGCGAAAGACATAGACCGTTTTAGAAGTGCTTGGTTTTGCAGACTGATCAAGGTCATTTCTGATCGCATACGCGTGGTGCATCATTTCCCTTTTTGTGTGACACAGAACTTTTGAGCTGCAACATGAGAAACTGTACCCTATCGCGTGTGGCTTATGTCAGCCTGCGCCTCTGTGCTGTCTTGACCAGTCTCCATTGTCTGCCCGAAGAAGTTTTGGTTCCTTTTCTGTCCATAGAGCGTTCAAAGGAGAGGGTCAGATCTGATCTGAGTCTTCCTGGAACGCACATTAAATAAAGTACATTTTCTCATGTCGAGGCTCAAATCTTTATTTCCCAACAGGACCAAATCTGCCAATAACCGGGGCGGTTGGTAAAGCTCTTTATAGGAAAATTATTGGCGAATAAGTTACTTCAAAGAGATTGTTTGCTTTGATGGCTCTCAAAAGACGTTGTTAAAATTTGGAAGATGCAAGTGCAGTTTCATGCAACAGATATACGTCTAGATAGTCACTTACTTCTTCAACTATTTCTAGAATTACAACCATGATAAGTATTCGATGAGCCAATTAAAATTCAACACAACCAGTGGTTTATAACGAGAAAATGGCCCACAAAATATTGCATTAGTACTTACAGGTAAATAAGCAAGTGTTGCACATAGCATTCGCGGTGTACGCATACTTCGCTGTTAACAAATCCGATTAAAAGTGAAACGCGTGCATCAGAAAAAAAAAAAAAAAAAAACGATTTGATTAATAGGTCGAACGGACACATTTTCAGGGGAGGCACCCATGTCAAAACTGTTTTGCCTCCCTTGTTAAAAGGAAAGTATTTGGAGCAAATTCTTTCCTTTAAGAAAAGATATTTATTTGTATAAGGGACTTGATAGTAAGGAAAGCAAACAACCACAGCCAAAAAATGTCTCTTGTTAGAAAGGGTGGAAAATCTAATAAGTGTATCCGACCCCTTAAAACAAAGAAAGACCTCCAATTACGTTCAAAGTTTATAAGAAGTTCGGAAGAAGGTAAAGTATCCGAATACAGCCGATTCTCTTTATCTCGATTTGCAAGGGACTCTCTGAAATACTTCTAGATATCCGTTCCACGACATGTCAGATTTGCAGAATTGAGGGTAAAGTAAATCGAACAATTACATCTCACAAATGCATATGTACTTTGGCTTCTGAAGTTAGAAATATATTGTAAATATTGTGGAAAAGGAGAAATCTCCCCTTTTCCACATTTTGCCACGTATTGTTAGATTTCCATGTTGAAAACAGGGACCGCATTTTCACTTTGAGATTGTAAGCGGTTATTCGAGATAAACGAAGTCAAGATAACGAGAATCGACTGTATTTAGGATTTAGACTCTTTTGCAAATGCATGCCCAAATAACAGGCGACCAAATGAACTATATGTAACATGAGGGAGGGTAAGATATTAAATGATATTAAATGTTTATCTACATTTAATATATCGTTTTCCCTATCATTGCTCATGCCGTCCCGTGATACACATATCATGATTAAGAAAAACAGCAGAGAATATGTCCAGGAAGAGTCATACTCACAGAACATATATATAGCTGATCAATGACACCAAGTATTACGAAAACATGCCTAATATACAGAAAAAAATTCACCTAAAAAAACCCTGAAAATTTTCAGATACCCCCCCCCCAACCCCTCTCCGGATATTTTTCATATTTCTGCTGAAAACATAGATTGTGGGTACTCGTTAGAACCGCCTCGCCGAGGCGGTTCTAACGAGTACCCACAATCTATGTTCTAACGAATATCCACAATCTATATTTTTGAGCAGAAATAAAAAAAAAAAAAAAAAAAAATATGTATGCCCCTGTAAACCCCAGTTCGACTATATAACAGTCGGGTTTAAGGGGGGTCAATATTATATAGGCATGTTTTCGTGACGAAACCTTCACTGGCCATTGTTATATAACTTGTTATATAACCCTCTATAACCTTCGGTACACTTTAGGCGAGATTCTCGGATGAAGAGAACGTTAATATTGGTGTTTGATATTTACATCTTACTCAGTAAAAATAAATAAAGAACTGAATAGAAGAAAGGGCCTTTGTCGCATATGGGGACAACAAAGGTCCATATCGGCCAGGGTAAATCCGCGCAGTCTGATCAGAACCTGAAATGATCATTGGTTACAATAGAATATATTGAAGAACAGAAGGTCATGATTAGTCGTCCAGTGTGCGCAGGCAGATCCGGGTCTTATGTGTTCGCATTTGGCATTAAGACCCTTTTTTCAAGTTTAAATAATAATTGTATTTTAGAGGTCATCTCTTGTTTACGTTTAACCTGATTAAGTGTTAAGTGAATGGGGCAGCAGTTTATATCCCATGTACCGAAACTACCGTTTTTACCTTAACTATTCGAATACCTTAACTCCTTATCATGTCTGTCCTAAAATTTGAACAAATACATTTTTGCAACTTGAGGTGTGTAAACCTACAAGATGAGTGGCAAATAGTGTAGATCCAGATCAGACGCCGCGTTCTGCGGCGTCTGATCTGGATCTACACTGTTTGCTCTGGCTTATCTGCTAGAATACGTTTGGTAAATACAGTAAACGTCGCATGGAACATACAAACTTTAGTTTTGTGGTCGAGTGACTTCCCAGTGATTAGTACTACGAAAACTAATTTCAAATAGTTATTTGAAATACAAATAAATGACACCCTAATTTGATTCCAATACGTCTAAATGCCTAAGGGAAAAGTTATAAACCGCCAATTTTCACGTCACCGAATTTAATGCACTTTTTAACCTAAAATCAAGTTTATATACCATACATATTCCAGTCAAGAATTGTTTTCGATGTAACTGTTTTCTTTTCGCTTTCAGACAGTTTGATGACAATCACATAAAAGGGCAGAATTCTGCAATAAAATCGACTCCTCAATGAAACGGCCATAATTTTAATAGAGAATAAAATCGAATGAGTTTTTCTCCCCGACACCATGCTCCCACTAATTCTAA
This sequence comes from Anodontia alba, assembly GCA_964016985.1. Lineage (NCBI taxonomy): Eukaryota > Metazoa > Mollusca > Bivalvia > Lucinida > Lucinidae > Anodontia > Anodontia alba. The sequence goes on from OZ024821.1 coordinate 21,323,219, forward strand.
AATGTTTTCACACATAAACAGATTTAAAAACCCGTCAATATAGAACTGTTGTTGTCATTAATCCAAAATTACATCCTTAAAATGATGCAGTTAACTTTAAATAGCCCGCGCCATGCGAAAACGTGTCTTCGGGCATACGGGGACAGCGAAGGCCCAGATCAGCCTGCGCATCCGCGCAGTCTGATCAGGGCCTTCACTGTCCGCTAACAGACTCATTGAAAACTACAGAACGTATGAATGGAGAGCAAAGGCCCGGATGATACTTTGCGCATGCACAGGGTGATCTGAATCTGCGCGTTTTGCACTTGTTTGAAGGCACTTTTTTACTTGACACGATCCATTTATGTGGCTTGATATGGAGAAAATGACAGTAAATGTATTCGAGCTGAAATGGGCATCACCAATCTGCGCATGCGCACAGTCATGTCAGGGTTTAGCAGATTACATAAAAGTACAAGGAATTATATAATGTATTTGACGAACAGCTAAGGTCTTGCTTAGAATGTTCAGATGTGTCCGTTGTTCTGGGTTTCCACTGTTGCATGTGAAAAAGTTCTGTCTTCCCACAAACCTATTTAAGCCACGCCACGTGAAAAGGTGTCTACGGAGCAAATGCAGACAGCGAGAAGCAGCTAGGAACAGACCAGTCTGCGTACCTGCACAGTCAGTAATCAAAGATTGCGCTGTCTCCTTTCGCGATGATTGCGTACTGTAGAAAATATCAGCGGATAACAAAAATTACGAAAACACGCCTATTCAAATATATTGAGAATTTTACCACAAAAAAAATGGAAACTTTCCGATGAAAAATTCTGGTAGTTTTCATATTTCTGCTCCAAACATAGCTTGTGGGTACACGTTAGAACCGCCTCGGCGAGATGGTACTCGTTTGTGGGTACTCATTAGAACCGCCTCGGCGAGGTAGTTCTAACGAGTACCCAAAATCTATGTTTTTGAGCAGAAATAAGAAAACTAATGTATACGGCTGTAAACCTCAGTTTTACTGTATAAAAGTGGGGTTTAAGGGGGTCAAAACTATATAGGCGTGTTTTCCTGATGGGCCATGTTGAGGCTAACGATGTTCGTTGATCAGGTTCTTCGCCGCTTACACAGACCGCGGAGAACCTTTTCGCATGAGAAGACACAGTTCATACGTTCACACCAGGACGTCCTTTCATTACATCATAATTGGCGAATCAGGTGCAAGATGAAAGAAAATTTGTCAGCGCAGTAGTATCGGAGTTTAAATAAATCTTTAACTTTTTCATTTTATAGGCCATGAATCGATTTCATGCGTAATATAAGTAATCAAGATGTGTTATACGATTCAAAACTGTGATTTAATGAGACATTATTAGAGAAGAGCTAAGCTACGAGCAACGAGAAAATGGAGAATTGTTGTATACTAAGCCAGTAGCAGTCTTAGATACATTTTCATGGTCGGGGTGAGTAGAAGATAACTTGGCTAAATTGATTTTGTCACCTGTGGTTTACTCTAAAAGAAAGCATTTGCCCCAGACAGGAAGTCACAAAAGTTGTCTCCCTTGTAATTAATGGCGGAAAATCTGCAGTGTATTAAGTTCCCTTAAATAAAATTGACAACTGTAAGAACTCGCTATGCTATATAATATGCAACGTGGGAAAAAGGCCCTTATGCCAAATGCGAACTGCGCAGGTGCAGTCTGATCTGGACATTCTCTGTTCGTCGACATATACTACAGTATCCATTGATTCTGTAAGCGGACAAGCGAATGCGCAGGCTGATCAGAGCCTGCGTTGTCCTCAAATTCCATAAGGGCATTTTTCGTGCGTTGCGCGTCTCAATAGTCCTTGATCACCAGCTGCATGGCGTTAAAGCAGTTTCTGCAAGTATTCCCATTTATATAAGACGATTACTTACTCTCCCTTCCTATGATTCTAGAAGGGCAGTTGTCAGTTTCTGATGAAAGAATGTGCACAAGTATTGGTTAACTGCTCAGAGGTCTAAGACTGCCTAGGAAAAGTGTAGGCAGATAGCTTACCACCAGCTCGACATGACCTTAATAGTGTTGAATGGGCCGTTAAAGTCCAAATTTACAGTCAACGATTACTTACAAGCTGAACCGATGCTCAAGTTGACCCATTATCAGGTTAGTGTACCCAGAAATATACTCCCTATCCGAATGTCCTCTTCAATGTAATTATTGACATTGGAATAAACTGTTTTAGACAAACAGACAGGTCTAAGTCCGTGTAAAAAAGGATGTTTTAGGGATTCCTAAAGCTGAGTCCTCTGTAAATACAACTGTACCGCTACATTGTTGGAATCTTCCCGGAGAATATTTTCCAAAGTAAATAAGTGAACCCAGGAACTGATATAATCGGACCCGAATCAAGCCCCCAACAGACAGACAGACACACAAATCCAGGTTTATTTATTTCCCGTTATATTTTAATTCTGATTTCCAGCTTACGTATGCCAATTAACTCTTGTGTAGAATCAAATTCTTTAGCTACATTATCTAGAGAGAGAGACAAAAACGTTCATTGTCCTAAATGCTGAAAAGGGCAGTTTGATGGTTGTTCTTTTATGTTTTTTAAACTATGAAAGGTATTATTACACTTTGCATTCAAGAGTTAAATGTCATGCGTACTGTATAGAACTATTTGGCCTATTACAACTTAATAGATAGGAGAAAAGAAATGCAGATAGATCCGAGACACCTCCTTGGCACCACTACCATATACGAAAACTGCACACTTAGAGTGGCCATAGGTTATAGCAACTTCAATTACATCACTTGTGTGTGAAATGAAATATGGAGACGATCAGAAAAGGCCATACTCAGGGAATGCAGCCCTATGTTGGCAACGGACAAGGGTTTAATGACATGAGCTGACAATACAAAACAATTCTTCATCGAACACAGGACAAAAAAAAAAAAACAAAAAAAAAAACAAAACAAAAAAACAAAAAAAAAAAAAAAAAAAAAAAAAAACGAAGAGGGACTGCAACTGAAATACTACTATGGCAACTTATTATAGGGATCAAACATGGTTTTTCATACATTAACATTCGCCAGGTCCCGTGGGAGGTGTTGAAAACCGAGGCCAAAGGCCGCGGTTTTCAACACCTCCCAAGGAACCTGGCGAATGTTAATGCATTGAAAAACCATGTTCGATCGCTATTATTGCATAAAAACTGAAAACATTTGCTACATTTCGCGTTATTTCTTGTACTATTTTCTTTCGCCTTTTCACCGATGTCGCGCGAACGCTATTTCCACGGACTATGCTCGTTCTGGAGCAGGGCAGTACACATCTCGTGACGGCAGCAATTCTGTGGCCCCGGTACGAGCACATTGAAAGTTGCGTAGCCGTGCATTAACAACTCGTGAATTTCCTTGTTAATACACGGCTTTTCGCCGGTAAATGTACGGCTGTTAATAACGCGCGACACTGCTTTTTATGCAATAATAAAGAATAACAACTGGAGGAATTCCCTTTGCAGTTATTGACACATTTTTTATCGCAATACTTATCAATAGAGAGTTTTTTTCATGGGCGAGTTATACAAATTGTCCCTCACCCAGCCATAAGCACAAATTCTGAATAGTGATATCTGGCAATATATCACGCTGCTATTCATTTTCATTCGGTAACATAACTCTATCTTCTTCAACATTCTGAGTTAGTGTGGAACCGTTCAATCGTACATTCCCTTCGTGACGAACCACATTAGTCGCGGGAAAATACTTCTCGTTGATGGGTAAAATACGACTTAATCGATTTCACCATAAAAAGACTGTCAAGCATTTGAAACAAGTTATCCAGTAATTCTGTTGAAACTACCCACTAGAGACAACGCATTTGTTGGAACACATGTATCAACTGGCGTGAGGGATTTGATGTAATTATTAAAGTGTTACTTCCTGATCGGCAATTTCTAAACTAAGCCGTAAGTCGCCTTCCTCTACTAATAAGCTGTCATTTGAAGACATAGTTAATAGATATTTTAAATTGATGTTTGACATGATAAAACAATATGTTTCGGATTATTGCGATTTATTACATTCTTGCGGTCTAATGTTTAACTTTTAGACTGGTTCGAAATCATTCATTAACCCATCAAAATGTTTAATTTAAAAATTACCAATCATCATTTAACCCTGGTCCTGCAGAACTCGGATCTACCCTGCCTTTGCAAACAGTGTAGATCCAGATCAGTTAGCTTCTGAACTGATCTGAATCTGCATTGTTTGTCATTCAGCATGCGAATTTATATCAACAGTCCGGATCAAGTAATCTCATTGGCTGAAAACTGGAAATGGGCATGGCATCCTAATTTATTCAGCAAGACAAGGGTTTAAAGCAATGAATACACTTTCAGGGGAGGCAACATTGCCTCCCAGGGGAGGCAACATTGCCTCCCAGGGGAGGCAACATTGCCTCCCTGCTATAAAGGGGTCTACTCTAAAAGAAAAGAATTTTTTTTCCAATTGGCGCAAAATCTTTCTGTTAGAGCAAATCCCTTTTTGCAGGGGGGAGGGGAGGGGGGGGGGGGGGGGGTTGTGTGCAGAAAAGCAAACAGGAAGCTATTAACCCTTGTTATGCTGAATAAATTAAGATGCAACGCCACTCCTAATTTTCAGCCAGTCATATTACTTGATCCAAGTTGTTGATAAAATTCACATAGTTAACGGCAAACAGTGAAGATCTAGATCAGTAGGCTTCTGAAGAAGCCAACTGATCTGGATCTACACTGTTTGTAAAAGCAGGACATATCCGGATATTAAGATTATTTCCTTGTAAAAATTGGTGGGAACCTTTAAAGATTGTTTCCTTGTAAAAATTGGTGCCAAAATCTTCCAAGTGTATCCAGTCTCCTTAAAACGTTGTTCTGGTTTGTTCTCTGAAAGTAAGGCTTTGCTACATTTTAAACCAATCAGCAGCCTTCCTGTGCACTTAGGTGTCATACAGTTTATGTATATATTGGTATGTTTTCCGAATAGATCTACGGTCAGGAAATGTTGTTCTATCGAAATTACCTTTGTATCCCCTCTGAAAAAGGTTATATTCTAAAGTAATTTGCTCCACAGGGAACAAATTCTTTCATTCTAGAGAAAACCCCTTTTCAGAAGAGGCTTAATGTTTGCAAACATTGTCAGTTTTGTGAAACATGGCGGAAAATTTACCAACTGCATCCAGATCCCTAATAGCATAATAAATGTAATAAATGAGCCACGTCATGAGAAAAAGGTCCCTTCGGACAGTGGCCTTTATATTTCCGAATAGCATTACGAAAACATGCCTATTCAAATATATTGAAAATTTTACCACCCAAAAATGAAAAATTTCAGATGAAAAATTCTGATATTTTTCATATTTCTGCTCAAAACATAGATTGTGGGTACTCGTTAGAACCGCCTCAACGAGGCGGTTCTAACGAGTACTCACAATCTATGTTTTGAGCAGAAATAAGAAAAATATTGCCTACCCCTGTAAAGCCCAGTTTTACTATATAAAAGTGGGGTTTAAGGGGGTCAAAATTATATAGGCATGTTTTCGTGATGAACTTCTAATTCACATATGCACACCTTTATCTGTCAGCAATTCTTGAAACCAAACGATGACGCTTTTAGGGACCATGTAGGATTTCAGCATAACAAGGGCTTGTCTGCGCCTGTCAGTGTTCCAAGGTTTGGTAAGCCGCATGAGCAGAAACATAAGAAATGTACCCTTGAATATGTGCACCGAGCGAAGACGTAGGTCAGCCTGCATATCCGCGCAGTCTGATCAGTCTTCGCTGTTCGCCTAAGGAAACCTTGTACACTTACTTGCCTCTCGGGGGTTGGGGGGTGGGTAACTTAGGGATAATTTTTGTACGGGTGTGCGAGCCAGTATTTCAAAACCTACCCCATTCATATACCTGGCCTTTGAAAAAAAAACGGACCCATTCATATACTTGATCATTCAAAATGTTGACCTATTCATATACTGCCCTTTGATTTTTTGTACCCATTTTTTGCTGGTTGTTAGACAAATATCATAGTCAATTCATGTAATACCAAGAGGATAAGCAGCCCCGAAAAATCTCTGAGCGAAAAAATATGTGCATATACCATGATGTCAGAAAAATGGGGCCTTTCACATAGGAATCCAGAAAAATTGGGCCAATCATATACTTTTTGTTGAAAAAAGGGGGCTAATCATATACCTGGCAGTGCTGAAAAAGGGGGCTATTCGGCACACATATCCGTACTATGCCATATATAGGAAGTTACCCTCCTTCCCCCCCCCCCCCCCCGCCACCCCCGAGACTTGCCTATCCAACGAGCGACATGTGTAGACTCTGATTTGACTGCAGTCTGCTCTGAGTTTTCGCTGGACGTACATTTCTAAAGGTACATTCTCACAAGCTGCAACTCTCACAGAATAATGAAAATTCTCTCTCACAATAATCGTCGTTCCGGAGGTTCCGAACTGATAGCAATCGTAAAGCCTCAAGGAAGGCCACTGGATTCTCCGCGCAGCAGAGACCATTCCCGTAGAAGTGTAGGTCGGCGGTAGTTTACTGTGATATCTTAGCATCGTTTATAGCGGTAATTAAGATGTTGTAAGATAGGCGAAAACATAAAATAAAAATAGTTGAGATTTAACGACAGGTACATTACAGTACTTATCTTCTGAAACCCTGCTAGGAAATAAATCAATTCGTTGCTGGCAAGAACTAATGGGGTAAATAAAGGCAGCATCCCACTACTTTCTGCTTAGTTTCAGTGCAATATTTAACTCTTTCATCCCTGAGTGTCTGAAGAGGACTTTTCGAACTTTGAATCAGGTCAGAGACATTGTTCTAAAAAGAGGTCTCAGTCAAAAATCAAACCAGGATGGCAAACAGAGTAGAGCCTGATGAGACGGCTCTTAATGTGCCATCTCAACAGGATCTACACTGATTGCAAAAATGTTTTTCTCTACAGTGCTGAAAGTGTTAACTTGTAACGAAATCAGTTAAACATTTTAATAATTATTTACTTAAAGAGTTAAGACTGTTTATACTGTAGACGAGCACAGAACAGAACAGCCAATATGAGAACGTGAATGGAAACCGGCAACACTTGAGGAACCTCTCACGCCACTAACAGTACCACCTCTTAGATAATAATAATAATAATAATAATAATCGACCTTATTTATAGAGGGTAACACATTTAGTAATCTAGTACTAATCTTCCATGTGGCCCTCTTTTTTCCTGGGTAGAAACCAGTACTAAGCAATGTGGATAAAGTCTCTTGCTCAAGGAAACAACACTAATGCTGTTAGTGGGGATCGAACCCGGTACCTATCGATCTCGAGTCCGACGCTTTACCTCTGCACGAACAAGATTGGAACATTTCACAAAACAGATCAACGGGTACAATTCAAATGCTAGACTTCGGTTCTTTTCAGACTGGAACTTTCTATTATACAATCTGTTTTAGTGTCTTTTATAAATTTACCTTTGTGATATAGAATCCTTATTGATGTTAGTTTGAGTTGGAGTTTTACGGGCCAGTCAACATTGTTAAGGTCATGTCAGTTAACCTACTCGCGCTTTTCCTGGACATGCTTAGTCCTCTAAGCAGCTAACCAGTACTTGTGCACATACTTTTCCTATAAACTGACAACTGCCCTTCTTAAATCAGCGGAAGAACAGGAATGGCCGTAGAAATGATTTCATGCTCAATCTCCACGAAAGTTATGTGGCAGAGCTGGGACTCCAATTGGCGATCCCTGGATCTGCAGTCAGACGCGCTACCGACTGCGCGAACTCTTTGATGTTAGTGTTCTTGTCCAGCCCTTTGAACATGGGGTTTCTAATAGTGTCGTTATTTAGACCACATCTAGCGTCAAGAAAACGAGAGCAAGTTATGAAGCTAAAACTTGAACTTAAGACGTTTTATATGGTTTCAAGGCGGTTCTTCCCTTGCAGTTCTTCTTTCGTTGCATTACGAAAACACGACTATTCAAATAAATTGAAAATTTCACCACCAAAAACTGAAAATTTCCAGATAAAAATTCTGATATTTTTCATATTTCTGCTCAAAGCATAGACTGTGGGTAAAACGAACTGTTAAAAGCTAAAACTTGAACTGTTAAGACGTTTTATATGTTTCAAGGCGGTTCCTCCCTTGCAGTTCTTCTTTCTTTGCATTACGAAAACACGCCTATTCAAATATATTAAAAATTTCACCACCAAAAACTGAAAGTTTTCAGATAAAAATTCTAATATTTTTTATGCTTCTGATAAAACCATAGATTGAGGTACTAACGAGTACCCACAATCTATGGTTTTGAGCAGAAATAAGAAAAATAACGTATACCACAGTACACCCCAGTTTTACTATATAAAAGTAGGGTTTAAGGGGGTCAAAATTATATAGGTATGTTTTCGTGATGGTGCGTTGGTCGTTTCATATGTGGTGTTTGTTTTGTCATTGTTTGTTCCTCATCTCTCCTTCTGTTGGTGCCTTGGGAAGGCTGTGCTTCGTGATTGTGGCATTAGCTGGGTATCCTCGCTTGTATTTATAATACTTGCCATAGGAACTGAAAGAAAGAGAGTGTGTTTGATAATGAGAATATGTCCCAGCAGGCACATGATGTTTATACAACGTCGGCTCAGCGTCGATGCAACGTTATGACGTTGCATCGACGTTGAGGCGACGTTGTAATAACGGTATGTGCCTGCTGGGGTCCAAGTCGACTGTTTAAATATATTTAAATAGGTGTAAATACTCATACTTCATTGCTGCACGCAACTTAACCCAAATTTGCTTACAAATGGATAAAGTATTTTGTAGCATTTTTAGCTCACCAGATCCGAAGGCTTATAGGGTAGACATGTATGCGTCGTCTCCGTCGTCAACAGTTTCTGGGGTACATGACCAAGACGGCCGCCACGCCAATATATGGTAAAAACCATTGAAAATCTTCTTTCTTCTGATTCCATACCATATTAAACCTTAGTATTGGGACAGACAGCTCTGAACAAATAATGTAGCCACAGATCAGATCGTCTGCCCAGGGTCTACACTGTTTGTCATTTATCCAGCAGTTTGTAGTAAAACTAGTTTAAGTCCCGATTTTTTCTGCTGCCTCTTCCAAAGAGGTTCCTGTCTTACAGTTTTTCTTTCTTTTGTATGTCCATCACGAATACATGCCTATATAATTTTGACCCCCTTTAACCCCACTTTTATATAGTAAAACTGGTGTTTACAGGGATATACATTATTTTTCTTATTTCTGCTCAAAGACAGAGATTGTTGGTACTTGTTAGACCCGCATCATCGAGGCGGTTCTAACGAGTACCCACAATTTATGTTATGAGCAGAAATATGAAAAATATCAGCATTTTTTATCGGAAAATTTTCATTTTTTGGTGGTAAAATTTTCAGTGTATTTGAATAGGCATGTTTTCGTAATGCGGTTATTGCAACTCTATCAGTGTTTGTTCCCCATCATTCCTTCTTTCAGTACCACGAATAGGCTGTGCTTCGAGACTGTTGCCTTTGCTAGGTAACTTTATTTATAGTTACATCAACAGCTAGTAAAATGAACTTGTTCAAAGTTTAGAACATGCATGGAAAATAGTTAATGTATCCCAATTCTTGATATAAATACAAGCTATTTTTATGCTTGCCAAGAGAACAAGGAACCAGGGTAAAACCTAACAAAACGTTTTGTAAGTGAACCACGTGACATGTCAGCAGATAAAATTAAAGTCTAAAAGATTGCTTTTGGAAACACAGAACACATTACAGATAGAAAATGGGAGTCTCGATTTTATTCAGACTCTTCATAAGCAGTAATGAAGTTTACAATACTGCTTAAACCCTCTAGCATATACATTAGCAAAACTCCACTTTCAAAGATACACAATGGGCCCAATGATCCCGAAGGAAATGAAAATATAATCTGCACCAAGTACGGGGAGACATACGGCACTAACACCAACTGCAGTAAGGTAAAATAAAAGTCAAAAGATTGTCTAAAACTGTTGTGATTACCTGACATTATTTTAAAACAGGAGCTTGGTTAGTACTTAAACGTATAAACCTTCTTCTACTGATGAGAATTTAATTGTTTACAAACACTGATATCATATTATTGTTGAATATAGGATATGTATCAAACTAACCCAGGATAAGCCTCCTGCGTAATACTGGTTACCGAAACGTCATAAAAGACCTTACAAAAACATTTTATTGCAAAATAAAGTTCATGACCACTAAATTATCTACACTTTTAGCTACTTGTCTCACGGCTGTCGCAGTCATGTCGTAAAATACTGCGAAAACTTGTACGAAAGGAGTGGTAAAAATATCTTTCGGTCTATCAAAAACTCTGGTGAGGTTCTTGAAAAATTAAAATCTAAACGTTTTAATGCTTCCAGTTTGTCTTCATATGATTATACTACATTACTCCATAATTCATTAAAAGATTTGAACGGACATTTACTCCAAGGCCTCTCTTTATAATGTATCTGGCGTCTTATGGAAAACGTGCTTTTTCACTTCTGAAGCCCAGAAGAATTATAATATATTATATGGGTATGTCTAAAAGTGTGTGTAGCCCTCATTTGTCTTTTGGAGAATATATTTATTTGACTTGGCACTTAACGTTATAGACATATCGTTGGTATTCCGATGGGGTTTAACTGTGCTCCTCTTGTTGCTGATTTGTTTTTGTTTAATTACGAAAGTGTCTTCATGATGTCACTGGCTGATGAAAATTAAGCTGATTTGATTGATGCTTTCAACTCGACTTCTAGGTAACTAGACGACTTACTTGATATTGATAATATTTTGTTCTAAAGTGCGATTGATCAGATTAGCCTATTGAACTTCAATTAAATAAAGCTAATCCCTCAGATAGGATTTGGACTTACTCTATATCTAATGGAAGTGTTTTTCAAATTAAAAACCTTACGATAAACGGGATGATTTTCTCTTGATGGCGATCTCCCAAAATCTCCTTCAAATTGAAATATATTTCTCAGCTAATTCGCTTTGCAAGAGTACATTTTCATGTTAACCCTTGTCATGCTAAATAACGAATGTTGCCCTGCCCACTTCTAATTTATCAGCCAGTCAGACAACTTGATCCAGGTTGTTGATATTGTCAGTTTTAAAGGAAGATTATTGAGAATTATAATTTTTCGGAGCATTTAAAAACCAGAATGTTAGCCATTATAAAAAAAGAGTAGGTTATTTTGATATTTTGCAACAGACTGCATGCCTAATGGTTGATCCAATCATGGTTCATTGTTATGTTTTCCTCTTTAACTGGCCGATGACGGGTTGCGTTTCAGAATCAATGATGGCCTGATACTTTGTCCTCTCCACTAGTTTTTTTTTTCTGTGACTGCCAATATATATACGGAGAAATATGAAATACCACTGGGCTGAGTGAGGTTCGAACCTACGCCGGCTACGACGGAGCGGATGACCGTTCTAAGACGATATTTTTTATTCTTTAATTTACTTTGACGCCTCTGGATATACAGTTATGTTGTTTTCATCCTGTTTGATATCTTGTTTCTGTGTTCTGTCCTTTCTAGCTTTGCGATACCTTTACTTGCGGAAAAGGGGGGTCGCTTGGCTAGTCGTTTAGTTATATGTTCTGTGGGTGTTCCTACGTGTTCGCTCTTCCACTCAATATGGCACTCCATGAACGTTTTATTTACTTGCTAATAAGGAATTAAAAGATATATTTCTGCAATATTAATTTTTTAAACTCTGGTTTATGAACATAAACTAAATTTTGATGCGTGGAAATATGCTTCATTTGATATTATTAACAAATAATTAGAATTAACAACTGGTAAATATTTGCAGGCACTATGAAAGACGTAGCACTTGTGTATACAAATTAACCAATGGGTGCTCAGATATGTTTGTTTTTATTATTGTTGATTTCTTAGAGTCATTAGTTTTATTGACACTCATTCTGTGGCCTATATGAGCGTTCAGAAGAGTGAGACGTTTCCTAATTCATGTAAGTGAGGTTTCCTACCCCAAAGAACATTTAAAATTGCTGATACGCGTTTGGAGCTTCGCTGCGGGGGATGCAAAATAGTTGTATCTGCCGATAGACTATTTAACATTCAATTAGAGAGTAATAGCTGAAAACTAACATCAGCTCAGAAACAAATCAACATCATAATGAGCCTATATGGACTTCACCACTTCATAATGATACCAGAAGACGCATTAACCATTACCACTCTCTGGGCATGTTCAGCAGACGACCGATTGCTATGATTAATCTTATTACTTCCAAAAAATATGGTTTGACCTTTCGTGCAAATGGTCTCGGCAGCAGACGATTAGCATGCGATGTCAAACCTCATTTTTTGGACAAAAGTAAGGAAAATATTACAAAATGTCGTCTGCTGAAATTTCCCCCAGCATGCAAAGCGTTAAGTTAAAGAGTTTAGTCCCTCACTTGGCTCCCGTGGATTTTGTCTAATGACTCAGGGAAATAAATCATACAACCTATACTGAGATAATTCTTGCAATATGGAAGCAATTTGACGGCTTACAGTTTATAGATGCGAATTAGCTACAAAGCTGTAAACAGCTTATTAGACAAGAATATTCCTTGCATGTCTGGAATACGTAGGAAACGGAGTAGAGCCTTTGTTGTTGTTGCTTTCCATCTATATAAGCTACACCCATCACGATAACATGCCTATATAATTTTGACCCCCTTAAACCCCACTTTTATACAGTAAAACTGGGATTACAGGGGTACACATTAGTTTTCTTATTTTTGCTCAAAAATATAGATTGTGGGTACTCGTTAGAGCCGCCTCGCCGAGTGAGGTTCGAACCTACGCCGGCTACGACGGAGCGGAGCCTCACCGAGGCGGTTCTAACGAGTACCCACAATCTATGTTTTGAGCAGAAATATGAAAAATAGCAGAGTTTTTTTATCTGAAAATTTTCAATTTTTTTTTGGATGTGAAATTTTCTATATATTTGAATAGGCGTGTTTTCGTAAAGGCAAGAAATAAGCCACTGTTTGACCGTGTTTACCCTATAGTATGACTCAGAGGTGTCATGCTGAATAAATTAATTTGCCACACCCACTTCTAATTTCCAGCCAATCAGATTACTTGATCCGGGTTTTTGATAGAAATTCACATATTTAATGGCAAACAGAGCAGATCCAGATCAGTTGGCTTCTCTACACTGTTTGCTCAGACAGGCATGTCGTGTTCAGCAAGAGAAGGGTTAATGACAGATTTCATCTGTCAGTTTTCGTTACCATCACTTTTTCCTGTGTTAGTGGCTTTCACCACCGCGCGACTGAACATGCTTCCGCACAAAAAGTTGTGCTATCTGCACTGACAGTTTTGCGGTATTTTACAAATGGATCTAGTCAAAATCATATTACTTTATGTTTAAGAGCATTATCTCTCGAATATAATGTTGGATAAATGTGAAATAAAAATATCAGGAATGAAAAATGCCTACCTTAAGTGACGAATGCATATGCATGAGGAAAATGTAAACAAACGGAACTAATTAACATGTGATATATCAATACGCCATCGTTGTTGCTACTAGTGAAATTTCTGCAAATGAAGGCGTCCTCTCGTCAGCGTTTACTTCTGCCAAAAATCTTGCAAAGTCTATAAAACGCATATATGTATCGATTCACGCAAAGTAATTATTAAAACTTTACTGTCTAACTTACAATTATTATATCCATTTCACAAACATTTCAAATAAAATACGCAAAATTAGAAAAAAAAGCAAATCTTCCAAGGTGTAAAATTGGGCAAAGTGACGTGGTGGCGAAACTACTTGTGGCGAATTTACGAAATTGACCATTTTAATGTCAAAGAATGGTTTTATCATGGATCGACATTACGATCAAACGCCTGTTTAAAAACGTGAGAGGCTGTACATTCGTGCTCATGAGCCAAGTAGCCATAAAAATGTGGACCAATACATATGGTTCAGAACTCATGTTTAGATGGTAATCAGGTCATTACGGAAACATGCCTATTCAAATATATTGAAAATTTTACAACCAAAAAAGGGAAATGTTTTTATAAAAAATTCAGCTATTTTTCATATTTCTGTTCAAAACATAGATTGTGGGTATTCGTTAGAACCGCCTCGGTGAGGCGGTTCTAACGAGTACCTACAATCTATGTTTTTGAGCAGAAATAAGAAAAATAATGTATACCCCTATAAACCCCAGTTTTACTATATAAAAGTGGGGTTTAAGGGGGTCAATATTATATAGGTATGTTTTCGTGATGTATGCGTACTTCCAAAGTTCAGATTTTCACGGATTTCTCAAGAAATCTGCCATTTCTATGCCTTTTGAACTTTGATCTTAACTGTTGTTGATAAGTGATTAATTTGTTATTGATAACCCAATACTTTTTTTGTACAGGAGCTGAAATGCATGTCCACAGAAACGGAGAATTAGACTATAAATACTTGACACCTTAACTCCTTCTCCTTGTCATACTTGTCTTCACATTTGAAGTGGAATGCACGAATCCGATCCGTTCAATTAGGATTAATCCCTAAAATCACACGCTTTGCAATATAGACCCAGATCTATTTTTGTCCATTCTAACAATCAAGTTCACTGTTTAAGAGAGTTTGGGTTCCTCTGTTTTGTTCTGTATGTTGGCCTGTAGTCTGATTTAGAGTCGTAATCTACACAAACTACATCACAAAAAAAAAACATGCCTATATAAGATTGACCTAGGGTTTACTAGGGTGTACAGGGGAGTACATTATTTTTCTTATTTCTGCTCAAAACCATAAATTGTGGGTACTCGTTAGAACCGCCTTGCAAAGGCGGTTCTAACGAGTACCCACAAACTATGTTTTGAGCAGAAATGTGAAAAATATCAGAGTTTTTATCTGAAAATTTTCAGTTTTTGATGGTGAAATTTTCTATATATTTGAATAGGCATGTTTTCGTGATGACAATTTCATTTCTGTACATCACCCTTTTATAAATTTCCTACTGTAGTTTCCTGTTACATAATAAATAAAGCATATGAAAATCAACAATATAAGTAAAAATTCCCGAGAAATACCACAATCACGAAGCATACCTTCCCGGGACACCAAGAAAAGGAGAGATGAAGGACACATAATTTCAAAACAAATGCCATATATGAAGGTACCGACGCACGACAAAGAACTGCAACAGAGGAACCACCTTGGAACGATTATGGTTCTTTTCGTATGTAGTTCCATGATAACAACTGGTTGCAGACCTTTTGCCTCTTTCTGATGCTTTATGTTTGCAAACTTTTATGCCAGATTGTGTCAAAATGTATTTCAGGCAGTTTGGCAGTGCTTACGGGCAAATAAAATCTTATAGGTACTGAGAGGTTGCTTTGAAAATCAAACTAGAAAGTCATCCGGAAAATGTATTGCCTGTACACCGGTCGAGACCTGACAAACAGCATGAGCTAATTCAGCTGAAAGACACGACATGTCACATTACCTACACACTCTTTCTGCTTTTGGACATTTTAGAGGGACTGCTATTAAACAAATACCTATAGTGGTGTTTTCCCTTTGAACTTCAAACTATCCATCATTACGAAAACACGCCTATTCAAATATATAGAAAATTTCACCTCCAAAAACTGAAAATTTTCAGATAAAAAACTCTGATATTTTTCATATTTCTGCTCAAAACATAGATTATGGGTACTCGTTAGAACCGCCTCGGCGAGGCGGTTCCAGCGAGTACCCACAATCTATGTTTTTGGGCAGAAATAAAGAAAATAATTCCTACCTCTGTAAACCCCAGTTTTACTATATAAAAGTGGGGTTTATGGGGGTCAAAATTATATAGGCATGTTTTCGTAATGGAATCTATGGGTTTCAGAACATTAACAGAAATGTACATTGTATGTTATGAGGAAAATTCAATGGTAGCCAACATCAATAAATCATGACACAGTAATATCATTGATGTTTGACTGAAGTATCTTAACCCTTGTCCTGCTGAGCCCGGATATACCCTGTTTTGCAAACAGTGTAGATCCAGATCAGTTGGCTTCTTCAGAAGCCAACTAATCTGGATCTGCATTGTTTGCCATCAAGTATGCAAATTAATAGCAACAATCTGGATCAAGTAACCTGATTGGCTGAAAATTAGACGTGGGCGTGGCATCTAAATTTATTCAGCAGGACAAGGGTTAATAATGGTTGAAACATACTTTGTACATAAAATAAGTACTGGATACGCATCACTTCCGCCAAGTGAGAAAATGAATAGAGTGATTTTGGCCATTTCAAAACATTACAGTTTCATCAAAAGAAATAAGCAAAATGCCAGTTGAAAACGGTAAATTATGCCAGCAATCAAACAGCATTTATAGTTTATGGTATATCACATAGAAACCAATTATGGAAACATAACTTTTCCTTTATGATTCACCCATCAAACCTGTATCATTGATTCATGTCAATTTCATGGGTGAAGTAGCTACCTTTCATACCGAGCTGCAAATTACCACGCTACAACATGAATTATGTTTATTCTTTGACTGTCAAATTCATCGTTTATACCTGCTTCGTTACCTTGGATAATATGGCGCGCTAAGCAGCCAAAGGAAAAAGAGGACATATACAGCCATGGAAGGTCAAGCTTTGCCTTCCGGTCCGTCAATTTAAAAAATCTGACATCGCCTTTCGTCTTCACATTATAGTGCTTTTGTACACCTGATACAAGAATGATGAAGATCATGAACAGATTGTGCGCACGTGCAGACTGTTCAAAATATGAGGTTTTTTGACATATTATTTACATCTATTTTAAGGTACATTTTTCTGCTCCTCTTGCCATTTGTCAAAGTTATTATCATCACATCAATTTCATGATTTTAACCATACAGCGTAAGATTACTCTTTATAACTTTTATAACTATTACTTGATATTAAACATAAACCATCATAGATCAAAACTATTTATATCAAATTTCAAATAGTTAAATGCGAACTTCTTTGATCAGTGATAATTGTCATATTTGAAAACTCATCTAAATCTTCTGAGGCAAGGCTCATAATATTCAAATTATGTTTAAGTAATTGTAAAAAAAAATATGCTTCTTTGATATCAACAAAAATTGGGCGTAAGATTGCCGAAATCTTAAAAAATCCACTTTAAAGTATTTTGCTCCCAACATTTAATGATGTTGTGCAATCGATGTACGTTGTACTTGCAAAAAGACAGACAGCATAACATAAACTGAACAATCTTGCGTACTGAGGGAAAGAGGTAAACAGAAAATATCTGTTAAGGGAACGCGATACAGTAGGAAGATTTCTTCATAAGAGATACTACTTTTTTGACTTCCTGTTTGATTTCCTGCACAGCGAATAGGTCGACTCTAAATATGAAAGCATTTGCTCTTTCTTTTCAGAGTAGAGTCTTATTCAGAAAGGGGCAAAATCAATTAAGAGAGAGCTGCTTGATAATTGAAATGACCTAATCAAGGAACTGTCACAATAACCAAGCAAAGCTTTCCAGAAAGGATGAGGAACAACAACGGCAAGAAACAACGACACAGTTGCAAATATCGACATACAAAGGAGAAGTGTAACAGTGTAACCGACTTGAAACGGTCAACAGAAACAACCACTGCGGTCTTAGACCCCCGTTACACCGAACTCGTTCTCACTACGTTCCGAAAATTGTTGCCAAACGTACTCAAACTGTGTTCGAACTGAGTGGACGTAGTAGCAACCTTTTACAGTCTGTTTACGAACTTCTTGGACAGGCTAGAACGGGACGGGTGCTCCAGAACTTTGAGCCTGCTCAAAATCTTTTGCCGTCCATCCCGTCCAGTAATTAGACGGAGTGACAACGTATTTAAAACGAGATGGACGTACTACAAACGGAACTGCCGTACTTCAATCCTATTCGGGACGTGTTACGACGTGGTGCAGTCGGGCATCAATTGGAAGTACGTTTGCAAACCGACCCATCCGTTTGTAGCACGTTTCCCCCGTTCGCAGTCAGGAACAATTCGACCGACTGCGTCCTTAGTACATCGTTATTCAGACCAAACAAGTTAGCAACACGTTTCTACACAGTTCTAAAAGTTCGCAGTAGGTTCTTAGTAAGGTTTACTCGTTTGTAGTACGTTTTTGTCGTTCTTACGCAGTTCTTACGAAGTCCACTCCGCCTGCAGTACAATCATACAAGCTGTGGTATAAAGACCCGCCGTTTCCTCACTAGTTCATCATTTGGGTTCGAGATTTCTGACATTACACATCTGTTTTTCAAGGTTTCCCAGAACTATGAATAACTCGGAAGCCCTTAACATGGAGAATATTGGTTTCATGCAATTCTTTTCCCAGGTAGCATTCTTTTTAAATCTATATCGGGCCGTTTTCAGCCCGTCAGTGTTGGCCCGATAACGACCCGATATAGTTTTATAAAGAATGCTTTCTGGGTTGGCTCCGCTCCGCTTTGGAGGCATGACAACAAGGATGCAATGGATTTGATGCTGATACAAACGGAGGCCATGATAACAACGATGGCTACGATGATGGTTGACTTGAACGGGAATGAGAACTGACAAAAACTTGCTGGATTTTTTAGCCATAGGGCCAGGACGTGACTGCAATTACGTTTCATACGCACTAGGGACGAGATGAAGACGTAATCAGAACGAAATGAACTGTTTGTGAACTAGGTGGTCGAGTTACGAACTAGTTAGAATAGGTTCGAACGTTCTGGGAACAGAGTAGAACTAGTTACAAACGGATATAAACTGACCATGAACGGGCTTGGACTGCTTGGAAACGGTGTCAGCATGATCTGAACGGGCACCTATATCCGATCTGAACTTGATACGAACGGACTGCAGACGGGATACAGACGAGATGGACGTATTGAGGACTTTTTATGAACATTTTGGGCATTATTATTAGGCCACATTTACACGTTCTACCCTGACCGCAACCCGTTTTACGATTTTGTTAGGACGTGATAAGACGTTCTAAGAACTAGTTTGGTGTGACGGAGGCTTTACATAAATTAGTTTTACTCGAACGAAACATCGAACTTAATTCTGATGCAGCATACCTGTACAAATAAATGATCTGTCCGTGTAGGGTCTTATACTTCACCAGTGAAACACACAGCAAAACACAAATAATCGCCAATTGCAATAAAACAAAGTAGAGGGCGCAATGTCTGTATGCAGTCAGAGCAACACAGGTTGAATCATGATGGGACTTACCTCAGACAGAGGTAGTCACATCACAAAAACACGCCTATATAATTTTGACCCCCTTAAACCCCTTTTTATATAGGAAAACTGGGGTTTACAGGGGTATACATTATTTTTTCTTACTTTGCTAAAAATAGATTGTGGGTATTCGTTAGAACCGCCTCGCCGATGCGGTTCTAACGAGTACCCACAATCTATGTTTTGAGCAGAAATATGAAGAATAACAGATTTCTTTTTATCTGAAAAGTTTCCTTTTTTGGTTGTAAAATTTTCAATATATTTGAATAGGCGTGTTTTCGTAATGAGGCGCCAACCGGCTAAGCCTTAAAATAGAAAGATGATACCCAGCAAAATGCCAGGAGCACAGTCCTCACAAGCTACAAGGCAAGAAGAAGAGAATAGGTTTGAGACAAACCGTGATATCACAAAACAACGCTTTCACTATGTAACACACCTATCTTAAAATGTATGCTTCTTAGCATATAGCTCTAGAAAACCAGTCAACAACGAGAACATTTTAAGGCATGGCATCACGAAAACACGCCTATTCAAATATATTAAAAATTTCACCACCAAAAACTGAAAGTTTCCAGATAAAAATTCTGATATTTTTCATATTTCTGCTCAAAACATAGATTGCGGGTACTCGTAAGAAGCTCCTCGCCGAGGCGGCCCTAACGAGTACCCACAATACAAATGTTTATGTTTGTAAGCAGAAAAAAGAAAAATAATGTATAGTCCCGTAAACCCCGTTTTACTACATAAGAGTGGGGTTTAAGGGGGCCAAAATTATATAGGTACGTTTTCGTGATGGTATTTTCAACCTAGACTTAGGGAAATGAAGAAGACTGATTAACAAAACATATGAAAGAAGATATCCAGTAAATGCCACAATCACTAAGCATAGCCTTCCCCAGGCACTTTAAGAAGAAAAATGACCAAACAATGACAAAACGAACGCATATGAACGCATAAAATAAAAATCTAAAAGGTTGCCTTTGGAAACAAAGAACACACGAAAGAACAAAACTCGGAGACTTGGTTTTATTAAGTGTCTTCAAACCATTACGAAAACACGCCTATTCAAATATATATTGAAAATTTCACCACCAAATTTGAAAGTTTTCAGATAAAAAATCTGATATTTTTCATATTTCTGCTCAAAAACATAGATTGTGGGTACTCGTTAGAACCGTATTAGTCGTTACGCATTTCATTTATTTAGATCTAATGCGTAACCACCCATTTTCGACCCTTCCCGTAACAAATCCTCAACAATGCTGCATTGACAAACAAAATATCCATAACACAAATAATCATATGTGTCTATCGTGTGTGCGTGAGGATGTGCTGAACGTCTAGCAAAGCGCACAATGAAGAAAAGGACAATAAACACCTCGAATTCCCACCTGTTTTCTATGGCTTTCGGTGCACTGTCAGCACGCGAAAAATATTTCAGCCAATATGCGTGAAGTAGGTGGTCTGATATTTACTCCACAGACGCCGATATCAATGGGCAGTTGAATGTAATTCCCCGTTTTTTCAAATAATTTCCTAGAACATTTATATCGCTCTTGAAACATAGAAAATACAAAGTTTGTTTACCTTTTTTTTTTAATCATCGAATGCTTAACCGATGTCGCTCTAATTGTTTCACGTTCTTTACCGATGGTTACGCATTCATTCGTTTGGTAGGCGTATACGATATAGTATTCTACCTAAATCTAAATTAGTCTGTTATCGGCCTGACAGGAAATTTCCCACACTTAAATCTCTATCGGACCGTTATCGCCCTGACAGGTTTCTGTCGTTGGTAACGGTCCCATACAGATTTAAGAAGAATACTAGCTGGAAATAAGCCCTTTTAGACTCGTATACTGCTTATATTGTAGAAGTGTATAAATATAACTGTACCAGAATATGTGTGCTGGACACACGCATGTTTCTATAATTTGTGGACAAGACCACTAATATTAGTATAGCAGTTAAGGTATATGATACACTTCTACTGCCTTGCGGTAGAAGCCGGCTTTTATAGCGACGTGGTAGAGTGCAGGACTTTGATTCCGGCGGACCGGGTTCGATCCCCGGTCGGGGAAAAATGTGATTTGGATTTTTCTCCTATCCTATTACATTAGTAAATTAATGAAGAGAAGTTGTCGGCAAACAACAAGTATTCCCAACTTCAATCACCAGGATTTAAGTTATGCTTCAGCTGCAGACACTAGACAGGAAGCAGACATGCCCAACGGAGCATACATTAACTGCATGGCCTACCAAACAGCCATAAACATCAGTGATCTGTTCACCACAGCAAGCAGCCCCATTTGATTTAAATTAGCCATAAAAAGGAAAACATCAGACAGGAGATGGCTACCCAGGAATAACCCAGCTAGCATTTGTTTTTATAAATCTATAGCGGGCCGTTATCGGCCCGTCAGTTACCCTGACGTGCCGATAACGGCCCGCTATAGATTTATAAAGAATGCTTACTGGGAAAGCGCACCAAGCGCACCTCGACCTCCTCATTACGAAAACACGCCTATTCAAATATACTGAAAATTTTACCACAAAAAAAAACACGAAAATTTTCAGATAAAAATTCTGATATTTTTCATATTTCTGCTCAAAACATAGATTGTGGGTACTCGTTAGAACCGCCTCGCTGAGGCGGTTCTAACGAGTACCCACAATCCATGTTTTGAGCAGTAATAAGAAAAATAATGTATACCCCTGTATACCCAAGTTTTACTACATAAAAGTGGGGTTTAAGGGGGTCAAAATTATATAGGCATGTTTTCGTGATGCTTACGGGGACTGGATAAACTTGGTAGACCTTCCGCCATTTTATTATAAGGGAGGCAAGTTTCGTAACTTCCTATTTTCTCTCTAAGTCGTAATTGAAAAGTGGTCTACTGTAAAAGGACATTGAAAAGCAAATTCTTTCCTTTTAGAGAAGTTCCTTTTCCGAGGGGAGGCAAAACCAAATGTAGCAAAGTTGCTTTCGCTAAATGTTAACCATTCCCTAAAGACCATGGCTGAGTTGTTCGAAACTAAAGATGTCGTTAGTTACTGTATCGTTAAAACTTTGATCATTAAATATGACATATACATATACGCTGATATTTTTGTTGAAAAAGTGTGAGTAGCTTTTGCATTTGCAAAGGCTACTCACATTTTTTCAGCAAAAATACCTGTGAATTAGATATTATACTTACTAGAACAGTTAATATTTTGACCACTAACGAGCTCGCTAAGCTAACGATGCTTTGAACAACTGGGTCCATATTGTGACTTTTCAATACTGTTTCGAACCAAACAACGACCAAAGTCTCTTTCTATTTATTTCGAAGAATTGCGATTGAGGACATGGGATTTTGGAATGAGCACGCCTTTATAGCTTTGCTGAGGTGTGAACAGCCTATATTCAGGCACTTGTACATTTATGCCAGTAAATATAAATGAGCCAGCGAACGACAAAACCTGCAATAAGACCTGTGAGACCAGCACAGACTCGGATCGGCCTGTAAATCCACCCAGTATGGCATATGGTTCTCGGACAGTCCGGAGGCTGTAGAAGGCACATGCGATCAGCGAAGACTCTGATCAGACTGCGCGGATGCGCAGGCTGATCTGAGTCATCGCTGGTCGCACGTCTTATTGTAGGGTTTTGTCAAGCGTTGGCTCAAACTACTTTGGTACTTGCAATCGCCATCAGATTTCCACAATTATACATTTCCTCAATATTTAGTAGGTTTTATATCGACTTTGTCAACACTTTACCAAATGAAGTGTGATGATATTAATCATGTATCAAATAAATGCATTTTGACTATAGACATCTGCGTTTGTATCCCTGTAGCAGTTTAAAGCTAAAACCCAACATCAAAAACCCGTGTGATGTTGTGATAAATTTTTATCTAGGCAGATATGTATCGGTGTGAAATTGACAAAATATTTTATGACTGAGGGCCAATTTTATCTGCAGCTAATTGACACGTGTGTATGCAAAATAGACCTATATATTTTCGAAACAAATTGACGGCCGAATACAATAATTATTTGTAGTTCGTTTACGGGTGTAAAACATAAGGAGACAAAACACAACAGCACAATTGCAATAACCGACAACAGGAACATCGAAAAATTACAACAGAGAGGAACCACCTTGGAATGGGGGATGGTCACTCCTGAAGGATGAAAGTATATTTTTGTATGACAGAAACGTAACCCTTGATTCTGATGCAGTTCCAAATTGCATATGAGCCAGCGCATGACAAAACCTACAAAATGGCATGTGCGCCCAACGAAGACTCAGATCAGCCTGTGCATTCGCCCAGTCTGATCAGAGTCTTCGATGTACACTCAATATGTAGCTAAGGACCCAAGCTTTCTTCATGCGGACAGCGAAGACTCTGATCAGACTGGGCGGATGCCCAGTCTGATCTGAGTCTTCGCTGGGCGCACATGCCATTTTGTTGTTGTTGTCATGGCAAAACCTACAAAATGGCATGTGCGCCCAGCGAAGACACAGATCAGCCTGGGCATCCGCCCAAACTGATTAGAGTCTTTGTTGTTGCACTCAATGGGTAGCTAAGGATCCAAGTTTTTTCGTGCGGACAGCGAAGACTCTGATCAGACTGGGCGGATGCCCAGTCTGATCTGAGTCTTCGCTGAGCGCACATACTATTTTGTTGTTGTTGTCATGCGCTGGCTCATATATATGATTTGTGATGCAGATCAAAATAACAAACATGTTTTGGATAACACCCACTATGTTTTCTGATATAATTTTATAAAATCGTATAGAAGATGCCCAGGAAGAGCCACAATCACAGAACATAGCCTACCAATGACACCAAGAAGAAGACTCAGGATGGTTTATATAAGCTTTTTAGCTTTTTATCAAATCCTGCACCATATAACATGATACGATGTATATATGTGGTCCCGGTATTAGTCTTACTCTTTGTTGCTTTGTGGTTTATTCTACGAGGCTATTGTTTTATATCTTACCTTGTGTTATTTTGTTTTTGTGTTTTCTGTCCTTTTGGCATTGCGATTACCTCGCTTGGGGAAGAGAGAGCTAATCTTAGTGCTTTTCGTACGTTTGTTCGATTTACGCTAGTTTTGGTTTTGTCTGTTTCCTCTTCCTCTTGGTGTCTGGAAAGGGCTGCGGTTTGTGATTGTGGCACTCCCTGGAGTTTTCTCTTTCCTTCTTTTACTCTACTGACCCGTCTAAGGCGGTAGTCCCTGTTAGTTTTACTCTTTGTTGCTTTGTGGTTTATTCTACGTGGCGATTTTTTTTATGTCTCTTACCTTGTGTTATTTTGTTCTTGTGTTTTTCAGTCCTTTTAGCATTGCGATTACCTCGCTTGGGGAAGAGAGATCTAATCTTAGTGCTTTTCGTACGTTTGTTCGATTTACGCTTGTTTGGGTTTGTCTGTTTCCTCTTCCTCTTGGTGTCTCGGAAAGGCTGCGGTTTGTGATTGTGGCATTCCCTGGACTTTTCCCTGGACTTTTCTCTTACTTTTTGTTAAATGAATAGAATATTGTTTAAACCAAGAGAAAGAGTAAACAAACCAAGCAAATAGTACACACGCCCTAAACTAAATAAAAGCAATCGGCTCCCTCTTCCCCAAGAAGGCGATCACATTGCTAGACAGGATCCACAAAACACATAACGAACAGGACAAATACAAAAGAGCCCCGCAGCGAGTAGCCACAGGGCCACATAAAGAACAAACAACACCATAATCACGAAAACATACCTATATAATTTTGACCCCCTAAAACCCCACTTTTATATAGTAAAACTGGGGTATACGGGGGTGGTATACATTATTTTTCTTATCTCTGCTCAAAACACAGATTGCGGGTACTCGTTAGAACCGCCTTGCCGAGGCGGTTCTAACGAGTACCCACAATCTATGTTTTGAGCTGATATGTGAAAAATATCAGAATTTATCTGAAAATTTGCATTTTTTTTTTTTTTTTTTTTGTGATGAAATTTTCAATATATTTGAATAGGCGTGTTTTCGTAATGTAATCACCGCCTTAGAACGGTCAGTAGTAAACACTACCATGAAAGTGGAGATGGGTGAGGGTGTAAATCGATTTTACTGGTACCAAATCCTCAAATGTTGTAAAAATACAAATTAAATGATTGTTCAGCTCGCATTTTGTTTGTTTTGTTGAGGTACAGTCAACTCATTGATTCATAACACTAATGATCTAGCATGTCGAGCGAGGTCAGTTTACCTAGCCATACTTTTTCCTGGGCAGGCTTAGCCCTCTAAGCAGTTAACCAGTAATTGCGTACATTCCTTCGCCGGAAACTGGCAATTGGCCTTCTGGAATTAGCGGAAGGGAGAGGATGACCGTAGAAAATATTTCGTGATCAATATTCCCGCAAAAAATGTTAACCCGGCGGAGAACGAACCCGCGACCTCCTGATCTCCAGTCGGTCGAGCATCCGACTGTGCCATCGAGACCGGCTGTTCAGCTCGTATAAGGGCTGTCTAGCTCAATCAGTGAAACATCAAAGAAAACCATGTAAATCAAATTACTGTGATTTCGACATCTTTCAGAAAGTCGTTTTCTTTCATTGAGCTTTACACAAAAGTGGGGAGGGGGGGGGGGGTGCCTATTTGGGGCTTTTTTGGACCCCTACCAAATCTTTTTATTTTTGGCAGATGAATAGCCCATCATAAGTGCTTTATTATGGTATACCTCTTTTCGCGCACAATTATCCGTTTTTTCGAGCTACAGGCCTTTAAAAGTGGGTGGGTTAACTTAGCATGCCACTATAGTCTATTTTTAAAGTTAATTTTGGTTATTATTTGTGTGTTATTTTACCAATTTTTCTCCTTATGCAGACAGAGGGATGTCTGAAATGATATTTAGGCACATTTTTCAAAACAATATTGCAAGTTTTGAAGATTAAATGTATTTACCAAACGTTAAGATACATTTGCTTATTTTTACCCTTAATCATTAAATATTTTAAAATGTTTGGTAATATAGGGGACAAACAATGGTGATTCTTGGTCAATACTAGTATTTTTATCAGCACAATTAAAAGCAGTGTAGAACCGGTGGATTTAGGCTACATTTTATGGTTCAGTGAACTCAGAATTGACAATAGGTGGGGTAATTCAGACGATGAGTACAGTTACTTTCCCACCAACTTACAAATACCTCATAGTGATGATGTGTATTTAATGCCAGCAAGATTATTCATTCGCTGATCTGGGTACCATATTCTATACCGCCTTTAGGTATTGTTTTGTAACCTCAGATTTACCTTTACACCTGACAATCTATGTTTATAACCCTACCTTGGGTATTGTTTTGTAACATTAGATGTACTTTTACACCTGACAATCTATCTTTATAACCCTACCTTTGGTATTGTTTTGTAACATCAGATGTACCTTTACACCTGACAATCTATCTTTATAACCCTACCTTGGGTATTGTTTTGTAACATCAGATGTACTTTTACACCTGACAATCTATCTTTATAAGCCTACCTTGGGTATTGCTTTCCAACATCAGATGTACCTTAACACCTGACAATCTATCTTTATAAGCCTATCTAAGGTACTGTTTTGTAACCTCAAATGTACCTTTACCCACGATAATGTATCTTTGTTACCCTACCTTGGGTATTGCTTTGTAACCTCAGATTTACTTTTACACCTGACAATCTATCTTTATAACCCTATCTTGGGTACTGTTTTGTAACCTCAGTTTTGAAGACTAGGATGCATTTATCAATCGTTTACTAAAATAAACCTCTTCATTATCCTTCTGTTAGGCAGCACTGGCAGCCTGAAGTGTATCTCCATACCCTTTACCCTTTACCTTCTAGACTACTATTCTTAACCATATTACATATATCAGACTCAGACATTTTCTGATTCACTGTCATCTGATTCTGAGCTTGATGTGTCCCAGTCCTTATTAGCAGCGTCTGTTAGGTAAGAAAAGTAATGGGACTTGAGCTGTGGGGTCTTGCTTTCATTCTGCTGGTGACGATAGAATCCCAGAAACCACATCACCGATGCTATGTGAGCACAGCATCCCACTATCCTTGACCCACTTTTGCATTTACAAAACCATCCCTTTATGGGGTCAAGTCCTGGGCCATACTCAATCCACAAGTTATACGAACCAGCTGATGTGTGTCTTGATCTTATGTTCGCCTTAAGTATCCCAGCTGTTTCTTTATGGACCATAATTATATACTGACCTGAGTCAGTTGTATGCTCTTCTGTATAGGAGTCAGCTTGTTTTAGCTGGTACACTCCCATTGTTTTATCCCGTAATTCAGATTCAGTGAGCTGTGGAAAGTCTGTTAAGTCTGCTTCATCTATGACTTTCCACTGTGTCTTAACTCGTGTGTCCCAGCCATTAGCTTCAACCTGTTGCTTAAGCTGGTTTGGCAATTTAGACAATGCCAACATGCGCTTAGCAACAATGTCATCCTCCTCACTTGTCTGGAATAGTGGTGGTTTGAATGCATTACATGTGGCACATATGATCCTGACATAGTCACCAATGTAAGGTATTTGGGAGTTTGGCATGACGTTGGACAGTGCTTTCCACTGCTTGATTCTGCCATTTGCTGACTCAACCACCCACCTTACCTTGGTGACTAGCCGTGTTTCATTGGCTTCCTCTGTAGATAGGGCTTTCTGTGACTTTCCTATGAAATGTGGCATGTGTGTCTTAATTCCACACTCTTCCAACAGGTCAGCCACATCCCTAAATCCCCTATCGACGACTAACACATCACCTTCCTCAAACCAATCTTGAATATTCTCTGTATTTGACTTGAACATATGTTCAGTTATTTTGGCGTCGTTGTTACGACCGTCTGCTAGGTATGGACCTAAAACAGATATGATATAGCCATCTGATGCTACAATCATCATAGGCTTGACAAGGGGTCTTCCCTTATGGACTGAATAGGATCTTCGCTGGAAGCTATAGTTACTACTTTTCTCAATGTAAATATAAGTTCCATCAGCCACACAAACTGCCACATCATCTCTGTCATCCCCGAAAATTACTCTTGCAAAAGCTGATGTATGGTTTTCGATTATTTCAGCTCGGGATACATGTTCAAATCCTAGATGTTGTGGCACAAAATCAGTCATGAGTGCTTGCCTAGCAGAGTGGATTGCTTTACCACAAGCACGCTTTTTTATTCCAAACAGTGTTGACAATACTGGTAGGGATAGTCCTGTCCTTAACTTTACAAGTAACAATGCTAGTGCTGTCCTGCTACTTCTAACTTCTGTTGAATAAACAGAAGTGAGACAGCTATGCATAGTTTCAAACTGGCTTTTGTCGATACCCGTTAATCTCAGATAATCTGAGTCTGAGAGTGAATCTTCACTGTGAAAATCAAGTTTATTTGACGATTCTGTCATTTTTCGCATGGAAGAGAGTAAGTCTGTGATATCCTTGTCTGATGCATCAAAGTTATGTGATTCAATTTGAATTTTTCCGTAACATTCTGAATGTAAATTGTCTCCATCAAAATGTTTAACACAGGCTCTGGCTTGGGCAGGAACAAATATGCCTGTCTTTGAAAATATTTTAGCTCTGGCTTCTGGCTTCAAACGTTTCAAGTAAAATGGCCTACTGTCAGTCCTCCTTGGGCCACAAATGATGCAGTTACTGCTTTTAGAGCTTGCTTTTGGCAGTTCCAACTTTATTTTCTTACTAGCTGGGCTTTCATTTGAAGGACTGGCAGTATTGGGAGTCCCACCTAAAGTAGCATCTGAAGTAATGTCTTCAAATGGCTGACGACCATTATCAGTGACGCTTGATAAACATGCACTGCATAAAATATCCCCTACTGAAACAGGCTGCCTCAGCGGCTGCTGAAAAGTTTCTATATCTGCTGCAGTGAGCATCTTTGTTCGCTTTTGTAAGTGTGCAGAACACCATTTACAACGCTTGTACTTTTTCCCCATGGCAACAACAAAACTAATATCACAATGTAAGATTGTTTGTAAAAGTGGAACCAAACAATGAAATATTAATATATATCAAAATGTAAGTAGGATATAAAAACACTTACAAAAGTCAGTTAAAAAATAACACTAACAGAATACTAAGACATAGTAAGTGTTAAGAAGTTCTATGAGAAGTAAAATCTCTTCCAAGTATAACTAGCTGCTGCACAATCAAGTTGAAATAATTATCAAAGTTGCCAACAATTTCAGTAAGAAACAAAATAAAACACAACAATGTTGATGAACTATTTTCTATCTTCAATACAGTGAAAGTAAGTAGAAAATGTAACAACAAATAATGTATGCCTCTTTGATATAAACAATACTGAAACCAAAGTATTACTTCCAAACAGAAGTGAAATGATGCTGTCAAATGCAATTCATCCAAAATCTTAAGGCAGTGTGAATACGTATTTGTCTCACACAAAATCTAACAACTGCAAGTATCTGACATTTGTTTTAAATGCAAAGCAAAGCCACTCAAATATGTATGATAATGTGTACACTTTTAGCTTTTAAAACCAACAAATTCTCCCAAAGCAGTAGAGGTGCAAAAGACGGCCTGTCTATGTTTCTAAGAACAAAGCAGCGCCTCTATCATTAACCTATCTTTTGACACTTATTCACAATTTATACAATATACTTAGATTCATCACAGATCCTCAAAACCTCTTGGGATGCTAGATGATAATTACAAACCATATACGTTTCGTGTGATTGCATGCATTTGAGTTTCAATTTAGGCTACTTCATTAGCAAAGCCGATGCACTTATTAATCTTGTTTTAGCATTCTTTCAAACAGATGAAATGATTTAGAAATGGAAACAAAGCTAAATCATGTTATCAATCCTGGACACAAAACTTCTCCTTGCATAACCCCAAATGAATGTTTAATCCTTGACACAAAATAAATGCAAACATATTTTCATTATAGACAGAAAAATCATTTTGAAGAATTCTACTTGTATTTACAAAGATGGACCAAAACTTCTTGCAGAACTCCAAGCTTCTTTACAATAAGGAGAGAACTGTCTTGCATAGCTGCAAACATGGTAACACTACTGGACAGAAATCTTCTCCTTGCATAAGTCCACACATGTGAATAAATACTAGAGAGAAAGAACTTCTACATGACCAATAAAATTGTTATCAATAGTGGACAGAATACTTCTTGCAACACTTGAAGTATGTTAAGGCTAGCATATTTGTTCCTGCCCAAATCCAAAGCATACGTTAAACCACTTTAATGTAATCACAAAAATTAAATCACATAACTTCAAAGCATCTAACAAGGATATCAAAGATGTAGTCTCCGTATGCAAACCAATAGCTGAATTGTCAAATAAAGGTCGTTTCTGTTATTGCATTCTTATTATTATCTCAGATTTATTGGTATTGACAAAACCAGTTGGATACCATGCATAGCTGGCTCACTTCAACAGACGTAAGGAGTTGCAGGATAGCTTTGGCATTGCTTCTTGTAACATAAGGGATATGTTCATCCTTACCAGTGTTGCCAACACTTTTCAGAATTAAATGTAAATCGATCGCTTCTGCTAGACAAGCACTCATGGCTGAATTTGTGCCTTAACATTTAGGCGTTGAGCATGCTGCGCAACAAAAATGAATTGTACATCATACGTCCGCATTACTGCTGCACTAGCAAGAGTAATCTTAACTGATGACAGAGATCATGTGTCAATCTGTGTTGCAGATGGAACTTATATTTATAATGAAAAAGGCAATCACAGTTTCCAGATCACACCCAGTTCAGTCCTTAGTTGAAGACTTGTTATGATAATTGTAGCATCAGCTAGGTATTTTCTATCTCTAGGGTCGTACCCAGGAGTAAAACCAATACCACAGAATACTCAGGAATGGTTTTTGGAAGGCGATGTGATAGGTGTTGATAGGGGCTATTGGGATGTCAATAATATTTTGGAAGAGTGTGCTGTCAAGACTCACAGCCCACATTTCAATGAAACATACACACACACATACCACGACCACCTGATCTACACTGAAACTCACATTCAACTGAGGTGCCAAGTGAACTATAGGGGTTGGCTCATATAAGATCTATATGACAGGATATGCTAATGTGCTGGGGCATGGTATAAATGGTATCAAGATAACATGATTTTGATCTATTGGTAAGGTGATTCAATAGTGACTGAAATCATCGTCTGAATTACCCCACCCATTGTCAATTCTGAGTTCACTGAACCATAATATGTAGCCCAAGTCCACCAGTTCTACACTGCGTTTAATTGTGCTGATAAAAATACTAGTATTGACCAAGAATCACCATTGTTTGTCCCCTATATTACCAAACACTTTAAAATATTTAATGATTAAGGGTAAAAATAAGCAAATGTATCTTAACGTTTGGTAAATACATTTAATCTTCAAAACTTGCAATATTGTTTTGAAAAATGTGCCTAAATATCATTTCAGACATCCCTCTGTCTGCATAAGGAGAAAAATTGGTAAAATAACACACAAATAATAACCAAAATTAACTTTAAAAATAGACTATAGTGACATGCTAAGTTACCCCACCCACTTTTAAAGGCCTGTAGCTCGAAAAAACGGATAATTGTGCGCGAAAAGAGGTATACCATAATAAAGCACTTATGATGGGCTATTCATCTGCCAAAAATAAAAAGATTTGGTAGGGGTCCAAAAAAGCCCCAAATAGGCACCCCCCCCCCCCCCCCCCCCGCAAACTTTTGTCATGATTCAATGCAAACCATTGGTCGTAACTACCTATGCACAAAAAATTATATTCTAGTCATTGCTTTTTAAAATATAAAATATTATTTCACTTTTTTCCCATAGTAAAAAAAAAAAAAAAAAAAAAAAAAAAAAAAATGCGAATTATGCAGAAATCTGTAGGGCAGGTAACTTGGAAGCAAATTTTCAACAAGTTGCGCTTGTTCAATTTTTCTGAAATGTTTACGATATTGTTGTGAAACATCAATAATTTAATTTCAGCAAAGAACAGTAAAACATATTTTCTCAGACATAACTTCCAATACAATCATTTAACTATAGAAATTATATAGGTCAGACCATTTTATGGCCATGAATTCAGTTTTAGGGCAAATATTTGAGAACAAAATACAGAAACAGAAAGGACAAATGTTTTCTGATAATATATGATCAGTCAGAACAAAAAAAAAAAAAAAAAAAGGAAAGAAAAAATGTCTTTCCGAGCGATGTCGAAAGGATAGTAGAATGAAACAAGGATGAAGGCTCGTGGCAATCACTTCAGACACTGGCAGCCAGTGTTAAGCTAGTTAAGCCCGAACAAAGTCATACTTATAACCCACTGAAGACCGGAGACCCATAAACGGGTAACTGACAAACAGTGCAGACCCAGATTAGAATGTGGCGTCTGATCAGGGTTTTTTTTCTTTCAGAATAGTCCGTTTTCAGAAAGGATTTTGGAATGCCGAAAAGCAAACAGGAAGTCATAAATGATGTGTCCTTTGTCATCAAGAAAACATGCCTGTATAATGACCCCCTTAAACCCCACTTTTATATAGTAAAACTGTGGTTTACATTATTTTTCTTATTTCTGCCCAAAAACATAGATTGTGGGTAATTGTTAGAACCGCCTCATTGAGGCGGTTCTAACGGGTACCCACAATCTATGTTTTGAGCCAAAATGTGAAAAAATGCAGAAGTTTTATCTGAAATTTTCATTTTTTTTGTTGGTAAAATTTTAAGGATACTTGAATAGGCTTGTTTTGTAATGGTCAAAATGGCGGAAAATCTGACAAGCTGTCATGTGTACCCTGTCCCCTTAAGAAGAGCAAAAGGAAAATCTCAACAAAAAATGTAAAACAAAAAAATCTTAACTGCGTGATTCCGAAGATAATGCTGAAAAATCTGCAAATAATTAGACCTGGAATAAAATGTAAAAGATAAATCATTACGACAACACGCCTATTCAAATACATTGAGCATTTTACCACCAAAACTGAAAACTTTCAGATGAAAAATTCTAGCAGTTGTCATATTTCTGCTCAAAACACAGATAGCGGGTACTTTTTAGAACCGCCTATTCGATGCGGTTCTAACGAGTACCCACAATCTATGTTTTTAAGCAGAAATAAGAAAATTAATGTATACCCCTGTAAAACCCCAGTTTTACTGCACGTGTGGGGTTTAAGGGAGTGAAAACTATATAGGCGTGTTTTCATGATGAAAATAATTCTGAAGCGTTTTCTCCTTTCAGTTTGGTAGCCATAGTTGTGACTAGAAAGAAAATACAATCAGCTCTTTTTTTTTTTTTTTTTTTTTTTTTTTTTTTTTAATATTAGCATGAAGGAACGCATTAAATGATCAGACTCTCTACGCATGGAAACTTAGCGTAACATATGCTACATCATTAGTGTTATGAATCAATAAATTGGAGGAAACAGAGAACCGTTCATTTAGTGATTTACTTAAATAACCAGAATATTTATAACACGGTACATTTCCAACACACACCTCTTTGCACCTTACCTTATAATTTCCCATTATCTTAACCCTCACAGCACACAAGAATCTTTTGTGCTAGGTTTTGAAACGACGTACAGTTTAAAACCAGCAGCCGAACTGAAATTAAACATCTAGCGTTTTGGATTTGCATCATTTCAAACTGATTAATGTCTCGAGCCAGACGCGTGCACTTCCTGTAACTTACATCAAAACTGATGAGATAGTTTGTACCTCGTTGAAATAAATTAATAGTATGACATGTTTATCTATTTGTTTCATCCTTATTTTATTCTCTTCAGCTTCAGTCAATAAAAAGGAAGTTTATGTTGCCCTGAATTGGTTATGGTTGAATATGAGAGTTAAGCTTGAAATACAGATACGAAAAGGCGGGAATAATAATATTTGTTTTTTGCAATATATTACGTTATAATTATTACTATAAAAATGTGTACCCAAACGTTCCCCCAATAATACATAGTGAAACAGGGGGATGTAGGTTTCTACATTGTTAGGCAAATTTTCAGATTTTTTTCAAACCAGCATTTCAGTTTCTTTTAACAGACAATCCTCTTTATACCGACACTCGACACAACGAGAAAATTCGTTAAATGACAATTTGACTGTCACGAAACCTTAACAATTAGTCACAATTATGCAAGGATATTGAATTTAATACTATAAAGAAACATATGTTTTGCACATTTGTTAAAATTCTATCAAGTATCTAAAACATATATTCTATTATATTCTACGAGGAAATGAGTACAAAACAAGTCCTTTCTTACATATCAGTCTGCTCATTAAGTATTCTGTATAACTGCAAATTCATTTTAATAGCAACGTCTTTGTGAACAAATGCTGTCGTTATAACGAGGGTTCACTGTACTTCATATATCGGTCTTAGTCCGTGCGTCGGTTACTGTATGTGCTTAAAACCACTCTTCATTTCGCATAATATATTTGGAAAATGTCATGGCTTACATACCGTTAGATAAGAGGGCATGATAATATTTTTCTTATTTCTCTGCCAAAACATACATGTATGCTGTAGGTATTCATTAGAAGCTCCTGGCGAGGCGCGTCTAATGAATACCCACAACACATGTTCTAGTGAAGGAATAGATGTTATTTAGAGCTATGGCCAAGCAATAGACATTTTACGTGCGTGTATTAACATAATGATTTTGCAGAACCTGCCAGAAGGATCTTTTCCAAAACTATGGAACGCCATAGCTGTCTTACGTGCATAAATTTGATTATTCTGTGTGCTTTCCTATAATAGCAAACACACGAAGTGTTTGCATTACTGTGGAGAGGCTGACAACATACTTAGGCATCCAAATCTCGTATGATGTCTCGTTGCAAACTTCGTTTAATCTCGTTCGCCATCTTGAATTTGGCATCACGTTAAGCAGACCAATAAATAATAAGCCAAAAAAGGACAAATAACTTTTGATAAACAGAATTAAAGTTGCTTTTGAATAAATAATAATAGGCTCTACTGAATTTAAACAAACAAAAATGCACATAAAAAACAATTACCGAACATATCACGTGACCTCATCTGACCCCGGCGCGTGAGACCAACCGTTTTTACAAACAAACTGCTGTTAAATTGTATACATATCAGAAAAAATAGTTGGTTGAGTGTGTTTGCGTCAAGAGCAGTTATATGGAGTGGTTAATCGGATTTATTTAGTAGAAACTTCGTTATATTCTGTGGAGAAATGATTATACGCTGTAGTACTTTTATTATATGCTGTGCTTTTTCTATTAGCTATAGTAGTTATTTCTTGCTATTTGGTGTCTTCATCTATTCTGCTTTTTCCTTGATATAACGTGTTTTTGTTCTATTTTCGGTCCTTTCACACTCTCTCTTTATTCTAAGTATTCACATCACTATATTCACTGCAAATGTCATTAAGCGCGAGAGATAAAACTTTATATTGGGTGCAAATTTTATTATGATGATGAGTTGATTCGGATACATTCGTGACTTACCTACGAAGAGGTTTCCGAATGAAACGAATCCAGATAGCAAAGGTAAAACCCCATATCTTTACCGGTATGCTCGGTGGTGCACGGGAAAGATTTTTAACGCCAGAAATCTAGTTAGAATAAGTGCCTGTACATCTGTTTTGTTCAGCAGTTGCGTATATCTGCAACTATCCAGTCTTGGCTCACCTGGGTTCGGTCTGATTATTTCCCTATTTTATTTTTCTGATATTTTCTTTGTCCTAAATGACAATATTAATGGAAGTGATTAGCGGTACCCGATGAGATATATATACATTAGAGGAGTTTAAGACGAATTTATTGACTCGGAACATATAATGACGCATGGGTCCAGGCTTTAAGTCTTGGCAGGCGGAACAACTGAATGCCAATACTTATCAGTTATCCACCCCCTTCGATCCCGGGATCTAAATATACAGATGGACGGGTCTAAAATTCAACTATCCTAAAATAGAATCTGAATATTATAATCATAGAATCTGAATATTATCATCTTAGTGGTAATAAAGACAAAAACCAAATGGCAGCTAGGTATAGAACGCAATTGGCAAATGCGTTGGGCTGCTTTAAAATGTTGGGCTCTCTCTTCTATGAGAAATAGGAGGATTATCACCAATTTGTTGCTTGCTGAACTAGCCCAGAAAGTGGCAAAGGTTAGAACTCCGTTCCAAATATATGAATTTGTGAATGACATGTCATGTCTGTATTTAAATTGTGATGTGTTGTTTAGTGAAAGTTTATTGACATTAATTAAGTGCTGAGACACTTTAATATTTGAGAACACTGAAGAACATACAACTTTTGTTTAATTAAAGCTTTAGCACTGCGTGCTGGGTAAATATTTCGGCGGATGCCATTTTTGGGTGTTTTCCTTGTTTGTTTGTTTTGTTGTTGTTTTTTCCTGGAGGATGGGATTTGGCATTTCATGTTGATTGTCTACTAAGGGGACACTTTGTGTGAAGTGTCAGGTCCTTTGGAAAGAATGGGGGGAATGCCTTCTGGATTTGTCCATAGCATGCTAAGTGTTTAATAGAAAGGTTTATTGGGGGAAAAAAGCTTTAACGGCAGATGACATTTTGGTGTGTTTGTCTTTTTTCCGGAGGGAGTAAGTTGGCATTTCATGCAGATTATCTACCTTGGGGACAATATGAAATGTCAGGTCTTTTTTTTCTGGGGTGTGTGTGGGGGGGGGGGGGGGGGCTGAGGGGGGGGGGGGGGGGCGGGTGGAATAGCATCGATTTGTCCTCTGCTGGATTTGCCCATAGCGTATTAAGTGTTAAATAATAAGGTTCACTGCATAATAAAAATGATTTTAAAAGCTTTAACGCTCTGCGTGCTGGGTAAAGATTTCGGCGGATGGCACTTTCAGATGTTTTTTCTTTGTTTTCTTTTTTTCCGAAAGTGGGATTTAACATTTCATGCAGGTTGTAGTATGAGGCATTGAATCTTTTTTCTGGGAAGAATGGAAGGAATAGCAGCATTTTATCTAAAGCATGCTAAGTGTTAAGTAGAAAGATTCATTGCTAAATTGATTTTAAAAGCTGTAACACTCTGCTTGTTGGGTAAAGACTATGATTTCGGCGGATGGCAGTTTGTGTGTGTGTGTAGGAGGGGTGGGGGGGGGGGTTCTTTGCTTTTTTTTCCCGGCGGTTGGATTTGACATTTCATGTGGATTGTCCAAGTTCTTTTTAGGGGGAAAATAGAGGAATTGCATCACTTTGACGTCTGCTGATTTGCTCATAGCATGCAAAGTATAAGTAGAAATCTTCATTGAAAAAAAAAAAAAGAAAAGATGTTAGAAGCTGTAACACTTCGTGTTGGGTAAAGATTTCGGCTGATGATATTTTGGGGTGTTCTTTATTCCGGAGGATGGGATTTGGCACTTCATGTAATTTGTCTACTTAGGGGACGATTTGTGTGAAATGGCGGGATTTTCGGGGAGGAATAGCATCAGTTTGCCATCTACTGGCTTTGCCCATAGCGTGGTAAGTATTAAGTAGAAATGTTCATTTCCGGTATGTACGGGTTTTTACCGCGGTAAAACGTCTTCGGTACTTCTCGAGGTTAGCGATAGTAAGTCACGAATGCACATTATCTATCTATCTTTTCATACTGCAGCACCCTCTTGCGAGTATTATGTACAGTCTCGCAGTCAGTACAAGTATAAAAGCAAAGATTTCAGG
The DNA here is from genome assembly GCA_964016985.1 of Anodontia alba. Taxonomy (NCBI): domain Eukaryota; kingdom Metazoa; phylum Mollusca; class Bivalvia; order Lucinida; family Lucinidae; genus Anodontia; species Anodontia alba. The sequence goes on from OZ024821.1 coordinate 21,361,206, forward strand.
AGACATGATCTCATTATCAACATAAAGTTTGCATCCAACATAAAGATTTATCTACCGCACCTAATGACATTATCAGTGACTATAATGATGTGAATACTTAAAAAAGAGAGAGTGTAAAAGAATCGAACATATGAACAAAAGCGCTTTATATCAAGGAAAAAAAGCACTGCACCAATAGATGGATACCGAACAGCAAGAAATCACTGCTATTGCTAATGGAAAAAGCACAGTATATACATGTATAACACTGAGACCACAGCATATAATAAAATTACTATAGCGTATGACCGTTTCACCACATAATATAACGAAGTTTCTACTACATATATCGGATTTACCACTCCATATAATGCTTAGATCACATATGATAACAGGAAAGCACCCAAAATAATCAATTTTATGCACGCAAGACAGTTATGGCGTTCCATACAAAACCTTATATAAATGAAGTTCCCTTATCTAGGATTTCATTTAATTCGACATATCAGAAGCAAAAATAGGATTCTAAATGCGTTCTATGCGGTCAACAAGGTCCAAAGTCAACCTGTGCATTAAACCCTCAGGACTGTTACAAATGTACTCCTTATACAGTTTATATATTTATCCATGGCTAACAAATGCATAATAATATTTATTGTAATATGTGACCAGTAAGGTCGGTCGTATTAAGTAGACACAGCTCAACCAGATTTTAAGAAATAATCTAAGTAAACGAAAACATGCAAACATGCGGTAATATGAAACACACACACACACACACACACACACACACACACACACACACACACGAAAATAAAACTGTCGATTATATGCGATTATATACCTTAGCTCAGTAAAATAGGCAATGGATGCTGAAGACTGTCATTGCTATACATATTGTTTGGATTTGCCTTTTGTCCAATGTCTATGTTTCTGTAAAAATCTATCTGGTACGCCAGCGGTCATACCTCCAGATCGCAGCTGTCATACCTACTGATCGCAGGCGTCATACCTCCAGATCGCAGCTGTCATACATGTACCTCCATACATGTATCGCAGCGGTCATATCTCTAGATCGCAGCTGTCATACCTCCAGATCGCAAGGCTCATACCTCCAGATCGCAGCGAATAATTGTCTCACAAGCGTGTACGACAACCTGTGTTAAGTGTTAAAATATAATGTTTCTTAATGGAATTATGATAACCCCGTAAAAAAATATTACTCATCAAATAAACACCAGCTAGAGTTCAGATGAACTTTATACAGTACAAAGACACAACTAAACTGAAAATATACAGTCGAACTTCAATGGCTCGTACATTATTGGGACCATGGAAATTTGTTCGAGATATGGGTAGTTCGAGCCACTGAAGGTTAATTATGGCGCAAGATCAGGAAGCAAATGGTGATAAATTAGGGATTTGTTTTCGATCTTCTATACAATTTCTTTACGAAATCAGAACATTTACCTAAATATTTGTTTTCTGGACTTATCGGAAGAATTCCATAGGGACTCGTAAACGAGTTCAAATGATCCAATGTAAACGAGCCATCGGTGTTCGAGCTGTTGAAGATTTACTGTATGTAAAGTGGTAAAGTACGGGCAGACGTCTATGGCCCCTCACGGCACTAACACAGTTATAGTGAAGATAAACAGACTTCAAAAGGAACTACCTATTCCTCTTAAAAGATCTAGACGAACAAGCTTAACTCCTTACTATATTTCGTATGCTGCTTTAGGGTATTCGTTGTTTGAACATGATATACCATTACGAAAACACGCCTATTCAAATATATTGAAAATTTTACAACCAAGAAAGGAAAATGTTCAGAAGAAAAATTCTTATATTTTTCATATTTCTGCTCAAAACAAAGACTGTGGGTACTCGTTAGAACCGCCTCGACGAGGCGGTTCTAACGAGTACCCACAATCTATGTTTTTAGCAAAATAAGAAAGATAATGTATACCCATGTAAACCCCAGTTTTATTATATAAAAGTAGGGTTTAAGTGAGTCAACATTATATAGGCGTGTTTTCGTGATGCAGAACCTTTTCTCATATATAGTTTGTTTGGAATCACATGCTCTCATGAAATGTTTCAAGGTATTTTCAAATTCATTTGGCATCTTAATCTTTAAAGTAAAACAGTATGGACTCTCTGCTGTTTTCAAACTATTTATGCTGTCTTCTAGGAAACATTATTTTCATATTTATTGGTCTGGTAATGTGCTCAACAATATCTATCATTATCTCGCCTTCGGTGAACGAATATTTTCTAACATGCGTAATAATTGAAATGATCCTGAACGCGCGAAAAGGGTACTGTTGCCACATGCGGGCAACGAAGACTCAGTCATCATGTGCATTCGCGCAATCTGGCTTGGATTTTTACCCATTTATGCCGAGTGGACTCTTCTACCTTAATTCTTTGGACAGGTCCATTTCATATACAAAGGGTGCCTAGTTAGTTTTTATTATTGTCATGTTTTGTAGCAATTTCTGAACTTAATGCAAACAGTGTGGACCCTGATCAGACGCCGCATTCTGCGGCGTCTGATCTGGGTCTACACTATTTGCCAATGTCCCTTTTATGGGACGCTAGGCTTAAATGGGTTAATTATCTGTTTACAGAATCCACAGCAATCACATAACGTTGAAACGACGTCGTTTAACCGTTGTCATAGACGTTGAATCAACTTTGAAAACGACGTGGTTTAAACGTTGTGTGCCCAATGTGTAAATGGAGTACATCGACGAATAGAGAGGATCAGACTACGCGAATGAGCAGTTGGTCTGTGCCTTATATGTTCGTTTATTGACATACAGGCCCTTTTCGTTGTTTGAACATCAAATACAAACTTCAAAAGCATACCGAAGCAGCACTGGAATGAAGTCAGTAGTTTATAATTACAAGTATACATTGTTTCCTAGAAGACATATTGTCCTGTAGGGCGGCCCCACAATGAGGATTCCACCTTTACACAGCTCAGCATCAGCCGAACTCAAGCAGTCATTTATGTTAACCCTTGCCATGCTGAATAAATTAAGATGCCATGCCCACTTCTAATTTTCTGCCAGTCAAATTACTTGATGCAGACAAATTCACATACCTAATGAAAAAAAAAGTGCCGATCCAGATCAGGTGGCTTCTTCAGAAGCCAGCTGATCTGGATCTACACACTTTGCAAAGGCAGGACATATCAAGGTTCTGCAGGACACCACTCTCTGAGGAAATTCAGCAGACGACAAATTGATGGCATTTTTCTTAATTTACCCTGAAAACAAGCTTTGGCATTTGATTCAACATGTAGGAGGCAATGTGCATTCTACAATTTGCATGGAATTTCAAAGTCTATTTGCTGAGAAAATATAAGAAAAAAAAAATCAAAATGTCGTCTGTTGGAATTTTCACACAGCATGCTAAGTGTTAACTACCCAGTGAGGTCCAACCTCCTATCGCGAGAATTAATATTTCGTCCAATCAGAAAACAATTATTGCCTAGCACAGAAGCAGACGATAATTCGAAGCAGCTGCAGTGGCAATAAGAAGGCTCAAGTTTCTTTGTTCATTTAAGGGGGAATGGATACAACTTCAAGGGAGGCAACTCGGTCAAAATTGTTTTGCCTCCCTTCTGAAAAAGTGTCTACACTAAAAGAAAAGAATTTGCTCCCTGTGGGAGCAAATTCTTTCCTTATAGAGTAGACACTTTTCCAGAATGGACTTTGTGAACATGAAAGCAAACAAGAAGTCAAAAAATTGTCTCCCTTGTAGAAATGGCAGAAAATCAACTTGGTGTATCAAAGTCCCTTCACGAGGCGATAAGCATCAATAAGCGAGCAGTTATAAGCTAATGGAATAGTATAGTTCTGCATACTAATTAACCTTTAAAGCGCTAAGCAAAGTTGTAGCAGACAACATTCTTAAACTGGTTTTGTATTTTTCTGAGAAAATAAGACTTGGCATTTCATGTGAATCGTCTGCTAGGCGGCAGACGATTCACATGAAACAGCAAACCTTATTGTCTCTGAAAAAAGAAGTATATATATATTTCAATGTGTCGTCTGCTGTAGTTTGTGATAAGCGCTTTAGTTAATTCTAGAAAAAAAAACACCGTTAATATGATGTTTGATAATCCGTAATGGTTTGTTTATATAAAAAGTGATACCATAACTGAATAAGTAACGAATGCAGATCATATACACGCTCCACATGTGTACAGCCCTACCATTACGAAAACATGCCTATTCAAATATACTGAAAATTTTATCACCAAAAAATGAAAAATTTTCAGATAAAAAATTCTGATATTTGTCATATTTCTGCTCAAAAACGTAGATTGTAGGTACTCGTTAGAACCGCCTCCTCGAGGCGGTTCTAACGAGTACCTACAATCTACGTTTTGAGCAGAAATAAGAAAAATAATGTATACATCTGTAAACCCCAGTTTTACTATATAAAAGTGGGGTTTGAAGGGGTCAAAATTATATAGGTATGTTTTCGTGATGAAAACTTCCTTGGCTCAAGGATCTCATGAAGCTATTATGTTTTTATTTTTCTTAAATAAGCTTCTAACAGCAGAAAAAAAAACATAATGCTTTAGTAAATCAATAACAAATTTGGTGGGCAACAAATCTTCAATATTTTTTTTTTTTTTTTTTTTTTTTTTTTTCCTAGAAAATAGGACTTGACATTTTCATGCAGACAGTCTCCGATTCGCACGAATATTTCTCTCTCTCTCTCTCTCTCTATATATATATATATATATATATATATTTTTTTTTTTTTTTTTTCAGAAAATAGGACTATAGTGTCGTTTATATTTCTGGTCCTTTGGGATCATTGAGCCTATTTCGTTTTTTTTTTTTGTTTTTTTTTTTTTTGTTTTTTTTTTTTGTTTTTTTTTTTTGAAAATTCACATGAGGGTCACTGTTGAGGCCTATTTGACCGAAACTAGCCAGTCTGGCGCAGAAAAAATGACACTTAGCTGTTTTCAGTTTTGCGAGTGTGTTCATTGCTCTCAAGAGTCATTTGTTTAAGAATCTATTGTTATTTCATACGAATCGTCTCCGACTTGCATGAAATGTCAGGTCTGGGAAAAAATAAGAAAAATATTTACAAGTGCTATTTGTTTGTAATTAAATTAACTGTGTACAGCGTTAAAAGTGGAAAAGATTCTTAAAGGGGAGCGCAACCTTAAAAGGTATTGTGCTTTAAAGTAAAGAACTATACAAACAATGAATTTTGACACAAATTTGATCAAAATCGGTGGAAAATTAAGTAAGTTATAGACAGTTGAATATTTTAACACTGGTGGAATGGGCGCCGCTATTTTGAATATTTAATGAGGTTTCATGAAAAATTAGAATTCATGTCATAAAGGTAGTTATTCTCATAAAGTTGATTTATTTTGAGGGAAATGATTGCTTGTCACTGGAATATAGATTATAAAAAAATTGTCGCAAAAGTATTCTTAAAATCCCATTATAATTGGTTTCGCATATTTAATTTGGGCTGTGTGACGTCACAAAGCCTAAAATATGGCGGCATCCATGACGGCCATTTTGAATACATTCAAACCACCATAACTTCTTTATTTCTAGGCCGATTTTGAAAACCCTTGCATTAAAATAAATGGCTTGTTAAGCACTTTACTCCATGATATACTTACAACTGCTTTCCCCTTTAACCAAAGATCTGACAGTTGCAATTCAAGAGAATACCGTTTATTATCTAATAGTTATATTTTCTTATTATTGTTTTTTTTTTTTTTTTTTTTTTTTTTTTTTTTAATAAATCAATTCATGCCAAAACAATATCACAGAATTTGAGTCGCAACGTCAGAATATCTACTTTCGGATATATGCGTCCAGCGAAGATTCAGATCAGCCTGCGCGAATGAATCTTCACTGGGCGCATTTTGGATAGCCAAGGAAGCAAAGATTCTTCATGTGGACAGCGAAGGCCCTGATCAGACCACGTGGATGCGCAGGCTGATTTCGATCTTCGTAGGGCATATATGTCAGACGGTTTCCTCATGTTACGACATATATTTTTTTTATTGTTTTGTGTATGAGCACCACAACCTCTAAGGTGAAAACTGTGTTAGCTAAACAACCGTATTGTATCCAAACAAAAATGTATAGATTATATAGAAAAAATGACCATTTATTATCATTTTTCTATATAACCTATATATTTTGTTTAGATACAACACTTTTGGGGTCCATCGTTAAACCGTGTTATATCCGAACCGTCTTAAAATGAGCCGTCTTATAAAGATGTTACTGTGTACCAAGATATACGACGGAGATTTGTCTGCAACATTGTCATGAAACACGAAGATTTCAGCCTTTTGTAACCATATTTACCGTAAGCATTTGACAACTAGGCCTGAGCTATTGGAAAAGATAATTTTTGTAGACTTCAAAGGATCAGGCGCCACAGAACTGGCGTCTGATCAGGGTCTCCACTATTCGCCATTTCTTCACAACATTGTAGAACAATGACCAAGTAGTCAAATGGGCTTGTTCAAATTTTAGGATAAGTATATTCAGGAGTTTAGATGTCCGAATATATAGGATAGTTCGTCTAGTACAGTAAAATTCCTCTATTAAGAAGCTTGCTATAATAAAATGATTACTCCGCTATATTAAGAGAAGCTTTTGACAGTCCAAATTGATTTCTTTCTTATTTTTCCATATTACATAGATGAAGCTATTTTTAGTAATATCTGGTTTTGGTATGTTGACCTCAGATCCATTGTATGCATACATACGAGGTATTTCACCACTATCTTAATCTTCCCACCAAAATGGGTGGAGTCAGTGTCATGAATATCATCAGTGTGGAATTATTACAACAGCTGATTAAAATTTTACATTTTTTTGTCATAACATTTCCCGAAAATCATCCCCTTAGTTTCGCATGAAATGTAAAGGCCTACTTTCAAATAACAAACATATTTAGAATATAATTTGCATATATTCAAATTGTGCGCACAAAGATTCTAAAGCACGGAGCATCCTTCAAAGGTTTGACCATTGCATTCCAAACGAACATCACTTATCTAACAGTTTTAACCGATTTATGCCTGGTGGATTCGTCCACCTCTCTCTTTGGGCAGATTCATTTCCAATTTAAGGGGTGTCTGGTTTGTTCTGTGGGGCGGTTCGCCACCAGATTTAACATACCACATTTCGACAATTCGTTTTCCCGTTACTACCAGCCTTTTAACTACCTCACAAATTATTCCCTGCTGACGCTGATAACGCTAAATTCTGCATTCAAACATATGAACCTTAGACACCCTGTGTGTTTTTGTTTTTGAATTTCAGCGCAAATCTCAACCAGTTATAGAGGCCTATAGAATTTCAGGTAAACGCCCCCATCAGCACTCTCAGTGTTTTGATTTAACACTATCATCTATCAGAGAAAATTCCGGTCATTACGCAGTGTTGACCCATATCAAACGCCGCGTTCTGGGGCGTCCGGTGTAGATCTACACTGGATGCCAAAGTCCCTTTTAAGAGACGCCAGGTATAAATGGGTTAATCTGTTATTTAGGCCCCTTTAACAATCCGAAGCCAAACATTTAAACAGGGCCCGGTTGTTCAAAGCACTGTTAGCCTAACGAGCTCGTTAGTGGTCAAAATGTTAACTGTTCTTATAAGTACAATATCTAATTCACAGGTATTTTTGCAGAAAAATGTGAGTAGCTTTTGCAAATGCAAAAGCTACTCACATTTTTTCAGCAAAAATATTATGTATATGTAGTATAAGTTAGACATACTCCATTCATAGTGTAACTTTATTGCAGGAGATGATTCAAAGAAGCATGTTATGCTTGTTTTCAAATCCTGTATGATTGTGCCGTTGTATTCTGTCTATGTACTTAAATGTAAATGTTTCGACAAATTGAAATAAAATATTGTTTAAACCAAAAATATTAGCATATATGCCATACTTAATGATAAAAGTTTTAACGATACGTTAACTAACAACATCGTTAGTTTAGAACAACTGGGCCCAGAATATATCTTTGGTTTATAAAAAAAAAAACAAAAAAAAAAACTAGTATAAGCCCCCATCCCCGCTAGTTTTCCTACTCACCGTTCTAAGGCGGTTCCTCTGTCTCAGTTCTTCTTTGTTTATACACCTGTGATTTCATGTGTGGCATTAGTGATATTCTTATTTGTTCCTCATCTCTCCTTCCTTTTATGCCTCGGGAGGGCTGTGGTTCGTGATTGTAGCATTTCCTTGGTGTCTTCACTTATATTTTTGGTGTCTGTAAAGAAATCATCACGAAAACATACCTATAAAATTTTGACCCCCTTAAACCCCACTTTTATATAGTAAAACTGGGGTTTACAGGGGTATACATTATTTTTCTTATTTCTGCTCAAAAACGTAGATTGTGGGTACTCGTTAAAACCGCCTCGTCGAGGCGGTTCTAACGAGTACCCACAATCTATTTTTTGAGCAGAAATATGAAAACTATCGGAACTTTTTATCAGACAATTTTCATTTTTTGTTGGTAAAATTTTCAGTATATATGAATAGGCGTGTTTTCGTTATGATCAAATAAAACATTCATTTTAATTTTTTCAAATGTACTAAGGAAACGTAATTTTAGAATAATAAGATAACATAGGATAAGTTTATTTCCGAACATATGCCACACTGGCCCTTGAGCACTACATGGAATATAAATACAAATATGGCGGACAAATTATCTTCTAACGTTCCTAATTAGGCATTAAACAACAGTTCACGTACTGAGAGAATGTGAGCATCAATATACATCTCAAATACAATATAACTTAATTTCACATCATATTTGATAATAGCATTAATGATGCTAATTGTTGGAGTGACATGCCCGGTCAGGGACGACAACTGCGTGTTACCTTTCCCAAGCAGCCAGTCCTCTAATAGTGTCCTTAATTTGTCTGGTATAACTAGGTCAGTCAAACCTGTCCCAAGCAAGTACCCCAGGGAAGGTGTAAAACTGCCTGCACACGGAAGGTGCTTGCCCAGTACAGGCCGCTTTATACAGTGACCGCTTCTTTAGGATTGTATCATTAATCTCTCAATACAAGCTCTTACTCAAAGGAGGTGACCTTTAAGACAGGTTTGACTGTACATTCAAATTTTTGAATATACGATGATGGCAAGTACGCACAGACAACCAATCCTCGGATCAGATCATTCAACAACATCATCCTGTCAGAGTCTTTGTTGTCCCCATTACGAAAACACGCCTATTCAAATACATTAAAAATTTCACCACCAAAAACTGAAAGTTTTCAGATAAAAATTCTGATATTTTTCATATTTCTGCTCAAAACATAGTTTGTGGGTACTCGTTAGAACCGCCTCGGCGAGGCGGTTCTAACAAGTACCCACAATATATGTTTTTGAGCAGAAATAAGAAAAATAATGCATACCCCTGTAAATCCCGGTTTTATTATATAAAAGTGGGGTTTGAGGGGGTCAAAATTATATAGGCATGTTTTCGTGATGCCTTTGTTAGTGTTAGTGTTCACAGCAAGGAATGATTATTTAAAAATATCACTGACCTGCCTAACGTCAATACTTGTAACACAATTACTATATAGATGATAATAATATGGAAAACTTGACATATTTATGCTTAAGCGTTAGTTTAACGCAATCAAGTAATGCCTATTTATACTAAAATCTATACATTTCTGATATACGCTAAGTTATTTCTCTTTAAATGCTTTATAAATATAAGTTGCGTGGTTACGAATATATTTCTTACGATCTGGCATTAAAAGTTCTTTGAATTTCTGCACATTTGGCCTAACACTATAATATTTTGGCATGTAGTTTAATCTAAGATCGAAATAAGCTGTACATTCAAGTACAAAATGAAATCATCCTCTAATCAAATTTTAGGACTGTTTTTTTTTTTTTTTTTTTTTTTTTCATTGTACTGAATGTAGCTACAGCCTTTTTCATTAATAATGAATAAAGGAGTGATGGCAATCGGGCGTATGGCAAATGTATGGCAAAACTGATCTAGTGTCTTATTTGAACGAACTGTATGTGTGTGCGTGCTTTATTTTGTTTGCATATTTTCATTGTTTGTAAATATTTTGTTAGGTGGGCCTCAAGGAAGAGTAGCTTGTAGCTAATTGTGATACCCACTGAAAATAAAGTCTTTATTATTATTATTATTAATGCATTACATACAATGCGTTTTCTTCCATTAATAGCAACACTTACTGGCCTAGCCCATCTTTCAACTTCTAATTCCAGCCTGAGAGATGGAACCTTCAGTCTCATCACTAAAACATGCCTATATAATTTTGACCCCCTTAAACCCCACTTTTATATAGTAAAACTGGGGTTTACAGGGGTATACATTATTTTTCTTATTTCTGCTCAAAAACATAGATTGTGGGTACTCGTCAGAACCGCCTCGCCGAGGCGGTTCTAACGAGTACTCACAATATATGTTTTCAGCAAACATATGAAAAAATATCAGAATTTTTATCTGAAAATTTTCATTTTTTGGTGGTAAAATTTTCAGTATATTTGAATAGGCTTGTTTTCGTAATGTACTTAAAACTATTCTAAATTTTTAACTAAGACTGTAAATTTTCTTGGCATTTTATGCCATGTACAATGTACACCCATTGATATACAGCGTACAAACTTTGATTTGCTTCCTTTCTTCTTGATTTAAAATTGTTATTTCAATATTATTATTCAACAACTGTAAAATATCCCAACTTCCTGCCAATTAACTGTTATTCGGGCATCAATTCAAAACACTGGATGATGCAAATTTATTAACTGTTATTCGGGCATCAATTCAAAACACTGGATGATGCAAATTTATTTGCGGCCTTATGCGATGTCCAATTTTTACATCTCACTTGTCAAAATCATACATCAGACCTGACAAGTTGTTTTCAAACTTGACGATATCAAGTACTGCACATTTCTAGGTCCAAATTTAAGTGTTTTTGATGAATGACCTTAGTCTTTCATACTAACTTGATGTCAAGATATTTATTAAAAGTGACCTCGTCAGAGTTTTTCTACTTTTGTGTCCACAGGTGTATGAGATTTTGTTTTCTAATCATTTACATCTTTTCCCATCTTCCCTGGCCCCCTTTAGCAATTTTTATTTTAGTAAATAGATAAATTCCTTCACATTATATCGCTTCCCTCCCTGTTGCAACCATTAAAACAATAACTGGTCTCGAAAGATCTTTACACCTACTGCGAGAGTTAACATCTCATCCAATGAGAATAAAGCTGTTGACAAGCCAAGAGCAGACGATAATTCATTGCAGCTGCTAAAGCATTCACACGGCTCAAGTTTCTTTGTTTATTACTTCTGGTGATAATCATCAATTAGCGGGCACTTATAGGCTAATAGTAGTGTTTTTTATTGCTACCGATACTTAACGCTTAGCACTCTGTGTAAATGTTTCAGCAGACGACATTTGAAAATATTTTTTCTTATTTTTCCCAGGAAACAGGATTTGACATTTCATGTAAATTGTCTCCAAAGACAATTTTCATGAAATGTCAAATTCTGTTTTCTGGGAAAACACGAAAAAATATCACCAGTTTGTCGTCTGCTGAACTTGCCTAGAGAGTGATAAAGGTTTAATAAAACAATCGACTGTTAGAGTGTCGTGATATATATTAGACATTATTTCTGTTGCAAGCGAAAATTATATAGAATGTATCGCTCCTTACACTTACCATAGAAAGGATATTAAAAAGTTGGCCATGATCAAAAGCCGCAGAACGCGGCGTCTGATCATGGCATACATTGCTTGCATTAAATACATGCATTTCTATAAAACAGGATAATTCCGAAAAATAACCAGACACCCCTTCTACTGGAAATGGACCTGTCCAAAAAGCTGAAGTGTTAGTTCACTCGGCATAAATGGGTGCGTCCATCTCAACAGTAGCAGACAACATTATCAAATACTGATTTCTTTATATTCCGAGAATATAAGACCTTTTGAGACGTTTGTTCTGTATTGTCAAAGGATCCCTACTTTGGAATATTATTTACATTTATTTAGGCAGATGATCCACATAAGAAGTCAAGCCTTAATTTCCCGAAAAAAAAAACACCAAAAAACACAGAAGACTATTTCAGAATATGGCTGCTATAATTTCGAATAACGCTTTAAGGGGACTAGACACACTTTGACGATTTTTCACCATACACGTTGTCACCTTCTTCTGCAACTTATGCGACCGAACGTATCTTTCTACTTGGAAGCCGCATCAGAATTAGGACTGATGTTTCTCGCGAGTAAAACTGGTTTAATATCCCAGTAGTTTTTTTTCTATTGCCTAGACTGCTGCTCTGTAGACTGGCTCCCGTCTAACTGATATATGAGCCAGCGCACGACAAAACCTACAAAATGGCATGTGCGCCCGGCGAGGATTCAGTTTAGACTGGGCATGCTCCTAGTCTGTTCAGAGTCCTCGCTGTCCGCATGAAGAAAGATTGGGTCTTTGGCTACTCATTGAGCGCACAGCAAAGACTCTGACTAAACAGGCTGGTCACTAAAATAAAACCATAATAATATCATGACTATAAAGGCTGGTCGCTAGTGACTAGCCTTTATAGTCATGATATTATTTTGGTTTTATTTTAATGGATTATCAAATAGGATTATAAGAAAAAAAAAAAATAGTTATTGGAGACTGGAGCCAGTCTTTTGTATTCTCCTGAAGCAGCCCCAGACATTTACACAAGAATACAAAACAAATTAAAGTGCAAACACACAGAAAACGGAAAGAAAAGTGGGCAGCCATTGAAGAAGTTCGCAAGAAACAAGAAACTACGAGGAATGTTCGAAATGAATTGCTTATTTCTATCTGGAGACTTCAAATTTCAAGTTAGCCCAAAAGTACTCATTTCATGCCCTTGAAGTACTCCCCGTGGCTAGATATGCAAAGTTTCAGCCGATGTATCCACTTCTTGAAGGCGTCACGGTACGCTGATTTGGGCACAGTAATAAGGTACTGATGAATGGCAGATCCAAGTGCCTGTCGGGACTGGTATTTCCGCCCAGCAAGGAATGCTTTCAATTTCAGAAACAAAAAGAAATCACATGGGCCAAGCTCTGGGGAATACGGGGGTGAGGCAAAACAGTTACTTTTTCTTTCTTGAAAAACGCCGTAACTATTGCGGAGGTATGAGCTGGGGCATTGTCATGTAGAAGACGGACATGTTTAAAACCAGTGGCAGGGCGTCGTTTCTGATAATACTTTTTCAGTTTCTTCAGTACTACGTCTTTGTAGTACTTTCCGGTGATGCTTTTGCCCTTTTTCACTGGCACTTTTATTGCGACTCCTTCACCAGAGAAGAAGATTGCATACAAAACCTTCTTTGTACTCAAAGAACGTTTGGCAATTATTGGGCGTTTGCTGTGTTTAGTGACCCAGATCTTATTGCTAACCTTTCTGACGGGCTCAAAATAATGGACCCCGGTTTCATCACCTGTGACGACATTGGCAAACTGCTTTTTGTCATATTTTGGAAACATTTGAAACAGCTTTTTAGCCACTTTAACCCGTTGCCTCTTTTGCTCATCAGTCAACAGATGTGGCACCCATCTAGCAGAAATCTTTCTAACTATCAAATGCTTCTTCAAAATAAGGTAAACCGTTGATAGTGATATGCCTACCTTTCGTGCAATATCACGAACTGTAAATCTGGCCTCTCCTTCAATGATTTCCTTTATTTTGGAAACGATTTCTTTACGAGATGCAGATTTTGGCCTACCTGATTTCGGTGCATTTTTGATGGACTCAACACCAGACTCAAATTTCTTTTTCCACCGCCGAACTGTGTCATAAGACACACAAGAAGGTCAAAAAGCAGTAGAAATTTCAGTCATCAGCTTCATCAAAGAACAACCAAGTTTTGAGCGAGCTTTGATGAAAGCCCGTATTTCATCTTTTTTGTCGACGCTTCTACCAACCATTTTTACTGCAATGGTCAATGACTGCGTGTATTCAAATGGCAAATGTTATGTCTTACACTAGGCTAACATGTACATTTATACACCATTGTGTAGATATTGAATAGCCCTATACAGGCATGTATTGGTTTTTATCGTGCCCCACGTGGATATCGAGCTAGAGGACAATAAGCAATTCATTTCGAACATCCCACGTATAACACATGAAAACGAGGCTTCAAACAAAGTTTGCAACCTTACAGCGTGTGACCACAACGCTAATTGTACAGTAGACTAGCTACTAGTGGGGATTATCAAAATTATCAGTAAATCATAACTATTAATATACTTAATAAATTAAAGATCATCTACTGCCTACTGCTTGACTTTGCCTCTTTTATAGCAGCATTTTATCTTGGAGATGATGTCAGAGACCAAAATCAAAAACTGACTACAAGGTACGAGTATAATATATAAATTTGAATAAGCTTATAGTTAGATGTGATAAAACATGACATCAAGGTCTAGGAACTAGTCTAGTTGTACAGCAACTTGGATCCACATAAGAATAAAATACTTGTTCAGTTGGAGTGCATCTACGTTCATATAAAGTAGATATTTCGACCATACATGTGATCTTGAATCAACAGGGTATCGCTTGTCGGCATACATGTGTGAAGAAAATGATATCGTTTAAGCTATTAGATGATACCGATTATTCAAATTAGCTTTTGTTTGTTGTTTATTCAAATAACTACACATAATAACCAAAATGCGTTTGATCATGGTTGAATTATTCATAAACTGTCGCTTCTTCATTAATTCACAAGTCGTTGGCATAATTGAATGGTCTGATCATTCATTTTTGTTCACAACCAAAAGATGGGATTCCAAACTATGTCAATAAAATTGTGATAGAGGTTATATAAACCACACTATCATTCCTTTTCATCAATTCTAAATTGTCTTATAGCTTGTTGAGAGAGATATTGAATTATTATAAGGGTTTGCTGGGGTCGGGTCATGCGCAAACGGGCCTTATCGCAAACTCCGCTTGGTATGACGAAGGCCTGTATTCGCATTTACAGTAATCTAGGCTCACCTGGGGTGTCACAGTTCATTTGTTCTGTTTACGCGTATTAAAAAGATTTCTGTAGGGGAGCGGGTGGCTGGGATGGGCAACCCTGGCAAAACTAGTAATGTTTCAAAGAAACCCCAACACAGCTTAATGAAAGTCCGTCAGTTGGTTAAAGAGATATCACTATCACAAGAAACCAACGCCAATGAAAAGATGACAAAGATCTCTACAAAGTAATCAATTCCCAATGATATAGCAATCCAAGTTTGATGCAAATCCGCCTGTTCGTTAAAGAGATATTGCGCATACAAGAAACCGTCATTCCTACGCGGACGCTAACACTAACGGGATCCGCACCAAAAGAGTATGTCCACCGTCACCTCCGGCGGAGGTAGATAATTGCTTTTCCTTGCTTCTGATAAGTGGTCTGATAAAAAATCCTCAATAGGGGAGCAAATTCTTACCTCCTAGAATAGACCCTTTGGGGCACCTTGTTTTCATTTTAGCATTGATCCACCCAGCTAGCATTCTCTATAAATCTATAGCGGGCCGTTATCAGCCCGTCAGCTACCCTGACGGGCCGATAACGGCTCGCTATAGATTTATAAGCATTCTTTATAAATCTATAGCGGACCGTTATCGGCTCGTCAGGGTAGCTGACGGGCCGATAACGGCCCGCTATAGATTTATAAAGAATGCTTACCTACCCTGACGGGCCGATAACGGTCCGCTATAGATTTATAAAGAATGCTTACTGAGTTTTTGTGTGTAGGAAAACAAAAGCAGTCATGAAATGCTGTCTCCCTTGTAGAAAATGGCAGAAAAAGTGTACTCAATGAACCAAGTGTATCCAGTCCCCCTTAAAGATATCAACAGGCTTACAATCTGGCAGTTGAATATGACATCTATTACTGGGCTCACTATTTAACCTGTAATAAAGATTTGAAAGTTTTTGTTGGTGCTTCTGTAGCTCTGAATAAATAAGTGATGTGAATATATATTCACAGTGGTTGATACATTTGTATGATGACTTTTGTGCCAAAGCCCCCTTCTCTCGCTCATATATATATATATATATATATATATATATATATATATATATATATATATATATATATATATATATATATATATATATATATAACGAAAAACTAAAATGACTTACATGCCGTTGATAACTTAAATTACATAAACAAAGTGGTAATTCATAAATTCATATAAAAAAATCCACATTATTAAATTATCCAATGGTAAAAATTACTATGGAAGTTTTAAATGAATTCAGGGCATCTGCAATAAATGCCAATGTAACCAAAATAATCCGATGTTTAATTTTCGGAAGAAATGTTAATTTCTGAAAATCGGGGTTTTGCCACAAATACATATCCGATAACATATTCAAATTTTATGTGACGCCTGCATTCATGAAAAACCAACTTCCAGGAATGAGGAAATAGCCTTTAGAATTTTAGGCCATCACCAAGTTTGGATCTGAATGTAAATGCCAGAAGGATGAAGGGTATTATTAACACACCAGAGAAATAATCTTTCGGAATGTAACTGTTAGAGCCCTATTGCTTTTCAGTCTTCTTTTTTTCTTTACATACTTGTAAAAACAGTAAAAGTTACCTTAAAAGTAGCGTCACCTGTCATTGATACAGCGCCATCCTGTAATTACCACCAATAAATATTTGTCTTGTTACTAACACGACTCCCATAGCGAATTTTGGAAATTAAAATACCGCTATAAATGGTTTACCACATTTTTATTGAAGAGATTTGTTCGCATTAACAGAATAATTACAAAGGGGTTACAAAGTGGTAGGTGACGAAGTATCAAACACTGATACCTTACCGATGATGTATGACGATAATTAAACTACACATTTTGTCGTCAAAGTAAAGAGGGCCTCTTTATTGTGTAATTTTCTAGCGAGTTTCTTGATTTATTTTCATTAGTGCTCTTGATTTGTTAAAATTACAGGGAGAAACTAAGAGCTTAATCGTACTTCGAACGTGGTTTCCATTTGTTTGCTATATGTGAAAAAAAAACGCATCTGTATGAATTTTGAATGGTTTTTAAAATATGTATGAGCGCCACAATCATGATGACCGATCCTTTTGAGTGTTGCTGTTTCCCTTCGACCGTTCATTTTCTTTTCGTCAGAGTATTGTTTTTAATGTCGTTTAGTGTCATTCAATCCTTATCTAGTAGCTTAGAAAGGCTGTGTTCCATGATTGCAGCATTTCCGGGGTACCCCCTATTTATATTTACATGCAAATCAGGCTTTACTTAAAACAATCCATAACCCCAAACTGAATTTAATATCAGTAAACATCGAAACCCTCAACTCCCCACCCCCTCCCCCCTCCCCACCCCCTTTATTAACGTATCATTTTACCCACCAAAATCACATGCAAAGTTAACAAGTATACATAGTTTTACTGAATATTATTTTTATAACTATTTAGTTATTAGTTTAATAACAAACAATAAAAATAAAACAAAATGAACTAGAAATATATGTTTTACCATCAAAATAACCAAAAAAAAAAAAAAAAAAAAAAAAAAAAAGGTAAGAGAAAAGTCCAGGGAGTGCCAGCAGTCCTCCCTAGATACCAAGAGGAAGAGGAAACAGACAAAACCCCAAACAAGCGCAAATCGAACAAACGTACGAAAAGCACTAAGATTAGCTCTCTCTTCCCCAAGCAAGATAATCGCAATGCTAAAAGGACTGAAAAACACAAGAACAAAATACCACAAGGTAAGACATAAAACAAATCGCCTCGTAGAATAAACCACAAAGCAAAAAAGAATAAGACTAACACCGGAACTAAACCTTCCTGCACACCTTCTCACCTTGCACTTCTGTAGTTTTAAGGCCACAAAGTACCGGTATAATTTTAACCCACAAAAATGACATCAATTGAAATTTTGACACATAAACCTATCAAATGCTATATGGCACAAAATATGAGACTGCCCCTGGGGATAAATGACTGGAAAGGAATTCTCTCATCGCTTGAAATTAACTAAAGACATTTCACGCGAATATGTTTGGATATATTGGATCAGAAACATATGTTCGCCCCTGTTTGCTATGCTCTCTGAAAATGCTATCAGATCATTGTTATTAGCTTCAGCTGTAATGTATACTTACGAATTTAAAATTAAAAAATACTTTCTTCGAGATCGTAGATTTCGGTTGCGGTTTAGCATCTTTGATTAATTTCTCGCCTAAGGTGGTTTCTGTAAAATTAAATAAATCCCGAATTGAAAACAAAATAAAATCTAAAATTCAAACAAAGCCAAACCTTGATTCTGGTAAACAGTGTATTTCAGAAGAATCATAAGGAAGCTATAGTAGGCTTTTAACTCTTCTCTTGCTGAACACGACATGCCTTGTCTTAGCTAATTGCAGATCCAGATCAGTTGGCTTCTGACTGACGAAGCCAACTGATCTGGATCTGCACTGTTTGTCAGTAAATATCAAAAACCCGGATCAAGAAATCTGATTGGCTGGAAATTAGAAGTGGGTGTGGCATCTTAATTTATTCAGCATGACAAGAGTAAACAAATATCTATCAGATAACTAATAATGATAGTAATAAGTAAGAGGGGGTATCCATAAATTCGCAGAAAACGTTCATGTTTTCTTTGCACCCATTTAAGAGGAATGTATACTCTGTCAAAACTGCTGGGCTTTTCTTTTCTTTTCTTTTTTTTTTTTTTTTTTTTTTTTTTTTTTTTTTTTTTTTTTTTGTTACGCTCTTCGTATCATTGGTTGGCTACGTTCGGTGATTGTGGCACTTCCTTGACCTATTTTTCATGCAGAATAAATTAAGATACCACGCCCACTTCTAATTTACAGCCAGTCAGATTACTTGATCCGGGATTTTGATAGAAATTCACATATTTAATGACAAACAGTGCAGATTCAGATCAGCTGGCTTCTGATCTGGATTTACATTGTTTGCAAAGGCAGGGCGTATCCGGGTTCAGCAGGTCTAGGGTCAATATTTTTCCTCCCTGTTGAAAAGGGTCTACTCTAAAAGGACAGAATTTGCTATCTTGGGATCAAAGTCTTACCTATTACAGTGGACCCCTTTTCAGAAGGGAGCAATATGCAGTAAAGCATATCAGAAAGTGAAAAAAGTAGCACCCCAAGCTGGAATTAGTCGCTTGAACTGTTCCAGAAAAGGATCTTCTGTACTGATAATTACAAGGGGGAAACCTACGTCATAAAAAAAAAAAAAAAAAAAAAAAAAAAAAAGTAAAAACGATTATAGTATTTTGCGAAAAGGACCCGTTCAAATTGGTTAGTCGTTTTTACTATTATTTTCTTCGTTCTGGTGAAAAAAGAAAAACCCAGGGAATGTACCAAGGACGAAAGTACTTATATTTGCAGATTTGATGTACTACCATATTGTCATCTTTGAGAACACTCAGGAGCAATATTTTGATAGCTTTATAAGTAATTGTTCGCGGGTGACCTACACAATGCCGATATGCAATAAGGTTGCCAATTAATGCCTTGTTTCTTGCTACATTCTTGAGCCTATCCTGGTTTTGCCAGAACAACGAAACGACAGCAACTTGATTTGAAAGGGTGCTTTTCACAACAACAAATGGTCTGTTTCATTCTTTTCTATGACGTAGGTTCCCCAATTGAATTAATGATTTTGAAATTGTCCAAGCACCAGTAAATCACAATATAGTTGACTGACTCATCAGTAGTCTTGTCATCAGAATTCCAGCAGCTCTGTTTAATTTATGGACAATGAATTCCCAGCGCGATCACTTTTACCTGTTAAATACATGTAATTATACACCTTTCTTTAAAGGGTTAAACAAAATGGTAGCAGATGACACCCTATTTTTTTTTTCAGGGAAAGTAAGGCTTTACATTTCATGTGAATCGTCTGCTAGACAGACGATACACATGAAATGTCATACTTTATTTTCTCTGAAATTACAAATGAATAAATAAATAAAATCAAAATGTTGTCTGCTGCAGTTAAGATGAACACTTTAAATGTTAACTATAATATAGCAGCTTGTGCCCGCCAAGCAAAAACGTATCTAGGTGTATTGCAAACGATACAGAATATGCCCTACTGCTCATCCGTGCTGTTCGATAATTGTCTGTGCCGTTAAGTTTAACATGTAAGTATGAATAAATAATACGCAGCCTCACCAGATGCGCAAGTGCAAACGCCGACCTGAGTTTTGCTTCGTTTTGCAGGCACTACTAAATTTAGTTCATTATAGAATACGAAAGAGTGGTTTATCTGTTCTAAATAGTTAAGAAAAAAAAAAAGACATTTTACAAAACAATTTGTCTCTATTTACAAAATTGTACGCTCACTTATACCAATTGGGCGGCGCTCTGGCAGACTCAGCTTACAGTATTTGAGCGTGTCTGCCACAAGGGTCCGCCTCTCCAGACTTCATGTCGCACTCCAACCAGCACGATGAAATTTATACCTTCACTGAAGACTAATGTAATGGCCCATTTGCGCTATCAATCAAATGCTTTTAAACCTTATTTTCTTTCTGAATTAGACATTTTTATTAGGACCGTTATCCAACAAAAAGTACCTCAAGACATATCCAAATAACGATAATTCAGACAAGTTTGTCAACTTCCGCTTAGTTTAGTCAGAATCTGCACTATTGGCTGCTTAGTACCCATGTATACTATTGGGTAGGCAAACATTGAAAGATCTGACGAGCATGCTGATCAGATTATAAGCTGATCGCATATTTGCTCAGGTACATTTTGCTGACACTGTCCCCTTTTCCACGGGTCTAGTATTCTCTCATGTTATCATCGGCGTTACAGTTTAGAATGGAAACAATAAATGGGCCGCGTCAAGCGAAAAAGTGCGGTTGAGCATGCGCAAAATGTGCGAATTCACATCACCCTGCACGTGCGCAAAGTCTCATCTGGGCATGCGCTCTCCATTATAACATTCTATTGTATCCAATGATTGCGGACAGCGAAGGCCCTGATCAGACTGCGCGGATGCGCAGGCTGGTCTGGGCCTTCGCTGTCCGCATATGCCCGAAAACACGTTTTCGCAT
Organism: Anodontia alba; assembly: GCA_964016985.1. Lineage (NCBI taxonomy): Eukaryota > Metazoa > Mollusca > Bivalvia > Lucinida > Lucinidae > Anodontia > Anodontia alba. The sequence continues at coordinate 21,382,330 of OZ024821.1, forward strand.
GGCCCGGCCCAAATAACCTTTGACTACCCGTAAATGCCTCATTCCTATAGGATAATTGATATCTTCTGAAACTACTTATTTTACTAAAGCATCTATTTGTTAATAATTAAATGCGTTAGTGACTTGTATTTCTATACTTTAACTAGATAGTGACTGAACTGACGGACCGTAAGAGCATGCATGATTAATCACAATAAAAATCTAATCGTTGAGGTGAAATAGCAAACCTGCAAAAAAGGCTAACGATACTCAATATTTGCTTCCGAACATATAACCTAAGAGAAAGAAACTAACGTGATATAACATCTTTTAAATACAAATTACTTGACAACTTAACACGTAAGCAAACAGCAGCAATAAACAACAACGCTCATCATTTGCAAGTCTGAATTGCGTGTGGGCGCAATAAGTAGATGGAACTGTCATGACTTTTATATCCCATTAAAATACCAGTAGTTTGTGATACTGAGAGACAGTAACCGGATGCGTCAATAATATCTGTATACCATTATTGTTTCACTTGACAAAATAGAAAGAGTACCACGAACTCGTCATTTCAGTGGTGAAACATATATATTTAATTATAATAATTAAGTAAACCTATTGACGTTTTTGACGATTATATAAAACTAAAAGGTAAAGATAAAGAAGCTTTATTTAATGTCGCATAACAGAAACAGACAGCATAAGCTCAGTGAAGCTTTTATAAAGATAACGTATCGATTAACAAATACTTACCGGCCGTCACTTAACTGCCAAGGAAAATGTTCTCAAGGCCATATATTAAAACGTAAGCAGAATCAAACCATGTGATAGTCAAAGTATTTTATCAATGAAAGGAAACAGACAAAGACACGAACGAAAATGATAAAAACGTGAGCATTAAAACTTGAATATGGAAATAGCCAGGAAAGACTATAATCAAGAAACAAAGAGTTCCTAGAGCATCGAATAATACAAAATAGTAACAAAGATGTCCAAGAAACGCAACAATCACAGAATACAGCCTTCCGTCGACCCCAAAAGAAAGCGTAAACAAACTATAACGGATATAACAGACGTAACAAACCAACGGACAACAACGCATTCATTTCTCTCCCTTCTTCATCAATGCTGATAAAAAATCTTCACCCTAGGTTCAAATTTGTAAACTGAAAACACAAATATGTTTGGTCGGTTCGCTTTGAGGCTCCCATCCCAATCAGAGAATCAAACGCGTAAATCAAATTAAATCACTATGATGAAATAAAGACGATGACTCAAAGGGCACAAGAAAGAACGAACCACACAAGAATCCCTATCACAAAGAAGCATTTCTTCAAAAATTAAACAAATAAACGAAAAGAAAAAAAAAAAACACATATAATTTCATTTTTTCGTTACAGAAGCGCACTAGTTATATACAAGGAATTCTCCGGATCCTGAGGATACTGTAATACAGTAAAGTAGATGCCCAGGAAAGTGTCACAATTACATGATCATAGTCTACAAATAATAACGAAAGGAATAGTAAACAAACTATGACGTGTAATACATATGTAACAAAAAAAAAAAAAAAAAAAAAAAAAAAAGAAAAAAACAGCGAAGCAGCCGCCACTCCCTTCCGGAACGAGGTGATCACAATGCCTTACAGGACCCACAAAAATGATACTAAACAGTACCAAACACAAAGAAAGCACATTAACGAACAGCCACGAAGCTCCACAAAGAACATCCAATACAACATTACGAAAACAAGCCTATATAATTTTGACCCCTTTAAGCCCCACTTTTATATAGTAAAACTGGGATTAATAGGGGTATACATTATTTTTCTTATTTTTACTTGACAACAGATTGTGGGTACCCGTTAGAACCGCCTCAACGAGGCTGTTCTAACGCGTACACACAATTTATGCTTTGAGCAGAAATATTAAAAATATCAGAGTTTTTTTAAAGGTGAAATTTTCTATACATTTGAATAGGCTTGTTTTTTATAAAGAGAACGACCACCTTATATCGGCCAGTAATAATAAATACCAGGGGCTTCAAATCGATTTTACTTCTGCCAAATCTTCATCCTAGGTTCAGATGTAAAAAAAAGAAAGGTTGAAAACTTACACATAAGATCAATTGTGTAGCGTGTAACTCAGATAAAAAGTGTATAGGAGAAACAGGAAGCACTGCTAGCGAAGTTTCGAACCCACGCTGGATGCGACAACAGCGCCCAGCCACTCAGACTCAACCGCTACATCACTGAATCACTACGCTATATACATCAATATTGGCTAACTGGCATCTACGATATTCATAACATTTTCTAGAAGGAAACTCTGATGCTAATCCACTTTGTTACATCCCTGGCTTTCTGAATAGCCAACCCACTAACTACATATATGTTCGGTATGTGTAGGGGTCCTAACTCATCAGTGGGACAACATAGAAAAAACCATTGTTAAACTTCACCACGATGAAATAAATATGAGGGCTGGACTACAAAATGTCATGGAAGCAAACCACAAACACCAGTACAACCCAGGAGAATCCGACCACAGACGAGTAAGATCAGGCATAACCCTTCCATCACGAAAACATACCTATATAATATTGACCCCCTTAAACCCCACTTTTATATAGTAAAACTGGGGTTTACAGGGGTATACATTATTTTTCTTATTTCTGCTCAAAAACATAGATTGTGGGTACTCGTTAGAACCGCCTCGGCGAGGCGGTTCTAACGACTGCCCACAATCTATGTTTTAAGCAGAAATATGAAAAATATCAGAATTTTTTTTATCTGAAAACTTTCATTTTTTGGTGGTGAAATTTTCAATATATTTGAATAGGCGTGTTTTCATATGAACTTAATAGTAGTGTATGCAGAGGTGAGAAGGCGTTTGCAGCACTGCAAACAACATTGTTTAAATATGACATAGAGATGAGTCGCAACATACCGAAATCGTATTTCGGAAAATCATAAAGTCGATATACACAGAGAGAAAATTAGGAATGTTCAGGCAGACAGACATGGACCTAAAATGAACTTTGTGTAATCAGGCGTCAGTGGTAGACATTACGTATGAGGAAGATTTTATCGTCTCAGATGTGTCTTTAATTTAAAGTTCACCTGGGCAGACGAATTTCAGGTACTCTGAATTATTCAGATATAGTGCATCATCTTTGTATCTATAGACCCTGTATAAACTCTGCCTCAAGTATTAAACAAGTCGGCAAGCAGTGAAACAAAATTAGTTCCCATAGGAAAGTAGTTTGTTTGTTGAAATATCCGTCCTCCACAAGATTAGATATTACAGCATCGTTACAACAGCTGCATCAGAGTAGTTTTGTAGTACATCAGAGTTTGTGTCTGCATAGCCAAGGACAACATACTAGAAGCGACGATTTCTGGTTTTGTGAAAGACACACATGTTAATAATATCTCGTAATTTGAAGACAAACTTCCTACGTTATATTGATTACCGACACTTCCTAAACGACCTTTTAAAACAAGTTTCATTGCCAATTCTAGTTCATGTACGACGTCTGTTTTATCCAAACTGCTAACTTCATACCTTACTGCTCTCAAAAAAACATTAGATTTGATACTACGATACTGTTAACGAAAGGGACGGAATTAATTATTTTTGGTCAATAAAAAATTCCAATGAAGTTTTCAATAAATTTAAATCTTAAAAACTTGAAGACTTCTAAATTGTCTAATATGATTTTTTTTTTCTACACTGTATACTACGTTACCTCATCATCTTATTGATTTAACTAATCGAACGTTTATTCAGGTAAATACCCAATATTTGACTTGCAGCGAAGAATATGCTTTTTTCACTTCTGATGTATACAAACATTACAATTTATGATCTTGTCAAAAAGTCTGTGATGCCCTTGTTTATCTTTTGGATTATGTTTTTATTAGATTTGGAATTAAACTTTAAAGGCATACTATTGGTATTCTGGTGGGAACTAATTGTACTCCTTTTGTTGCAGATTTATTTCGTTTTTGTTATAAGAGAGATTTCATGAAGTCTCTCTCACGGGAAAATCAGACTGACATTATTGAGCTTTCAATTCCACTTTAAGATACCTTGATGAATTTTTAAATATTGATAATATTTACTTTGACCAAATGGTGGACCGCATATATTCTACTGAACTCCAATTAAATAAGCCAATTCTTCCGATACCGAGGCGCCGTTTTGGATTTGAATCTATGTTTATCTAATGGTACAGTTTCAACCAAAATTATGATAAACGGGACAATTTTGATTTTGATATAGTCAGTATCCCTTTTCTGGATGACGATGTCCCCCGACGTACCTCATATGGGGTATACATATCTCAACTTATTAGATTCGCCAGAGCTTCTTCCAACCTTAGTGACTTTAACTGCCGTAATAAAGCCCTTACCGCCAAACTTCTTAGGCAGGGATATCGTTATTTTAAACTTCATAAGGCGTTTTCGAAATTTTGTATCAAGAGTAGCATCGGAACCCGGAGTGAAGTTAGTCGGCTTTAAAAGTGCTTTAATCCCCGCCCCCACAACCCCCGGTAGTTTATTCTACTGACCGTTCTAAGGCGGTGGTTCTGATTGATGTTGTTCTTACTCTTTGAAGCTCTTTGTAGCTTTGTGGTTCCCGCATTGCTTTCTTTTTTTTCTATATGTGTTGTGATGCTAGCATTGTGGTTACTGTCTTTAATACTGCCCACTTTGCTTTCTGTTTTTCTATATATGTTGTAATGCTAGCATTGTGGTCACCGTCTTAAATAGCTGCCCACTTTGCTTTCTGTTATACTAGTTGTGTTGTGATGCTAGCATTTTAGTCACCTTCAACAACTGCCCATTTTGCTTTCTGTTTACTAGTTTTGATTAAGAGTGGCATCGGGACCCAGGGTGAACTTAGTGAGCTGTAAAAGTGTTTTAAACCCCCGGTGGTTTATTCTACTGACCGTTCTAAGGCCGTGGTCCCGATGTTAGTCTTACTCTTTGTTGCTTTGTGGTTTATTCTATGAGGCGATTTGTTTTAAGTGTTGCCTTGTGTTATTGTGTTCTTGTATTTTTCAGTCCTTTTAGCATTGCGATTACGTCGCTTGGGGAAAAAAGGGCTAAGTTTAGTGCTTTTCGTACGTTTGTTCGATTGGCGTTTGTTTCGTTTTGTCTGTTTTCTCTTCCTCTTGGTGTTTGGGAAGGGCTGCGGCTTGTGATTGTAGCACTCCCTGGACTTTTCTTCTACCTTTTTTGTGACTGTGGCACTCCATGGACTTTTCTCTTACCTTTTTTGGATTTCAGTTTGCCATGAGAAATTGTCGTATATAGAGTGTAAAAATCGGAAGATTTTATACTGTTTACAGAGCAGAATGACTTTTGTAGGATTGTAAATTTTGTAGGAGCTCTTTGAAGTTTTTCAGGATCCATATCTGACTGACACCGCTTCTTTTGCGTATGCGATGTTGCAATACTTCTGAGGTTCTTCCTTTACTGCTTTAAGGACTCTAGTTAGAATCTGTGAGAGGGGCTTCGTTGAGCACTTAGCTGAGCCCGCAATGTAACGTTGTTTATATGGATTCTTGTTCAATTTAGGAATCCAGAATCATTTAGGAAGATCAAGACTTTATCAGAGAGAGAAATTCCGAATGACAATATAGCCGAAATATGTGTGTGTGTTCCGGGTTTTTTTTTTTGTTTTTTTTTTTTTTTTTTTCAGAATTCCTTCCCAACGTAGTGAGTTTGTTTTTCGGGTTCCCAGTAGCTGTACAAATACCCGGCTCCTCTATTAAGCAGTTGATATAATGTGTTTTGCAAACAAACACAATATTATCAGATGCCTTGTCCGCAGGAACAACAGCAAACTTATGATGGAGTTCGACTAATTTAGCAGAAACATCAATTCATGTCGGCGGGACAAAGGACATCAGAAAGAGTATCAGCCTCTACGTCCTTCTGTCATTACGAAAACATGCCTATTCAAATATACTGAAAATTCTACCACCAAAATTGATAATTTTCAGATAAAAAGTTCTGATGTTTTTTTCATATATCTACTCAAAACCATATATTGAGGGTACTCGTTAGAACCGCCTCGACGAGGCGGTTCTAACGAGTACCTACACGTCGAGGCGGTTCTAACGAGTACCTACAATCTATGGTTTTGAGCAGAAATAGAAAAATAATGTATACCCCTGTAAACCTCAGTTTTACTGTATAAAAGTGGGGTTTAAGGGGGTCAAAATTATATAGGTATGTTTTCGTGATGTTTGGCCCAGCGTCGTGCATACTCTTCCACAGAATCAAAAATTAATTTTGAATTCTTTTTCCAAGCATCGACCTGGACTCCCTGAGACGTCTCTGAGTTTGTTATTGTGTACGATATGAGGTCACCTGTTATAATGTGGTCAACTGGCTTATAAAAAAAAAAACTCAGAGGATTGACAAGTACAGACTGAGGGCCTGAACGTAATGTTCTCTGTGTTTAGACTGCAGCAATGTCTTTTTAAATATTTTAGATGCAATTGGTGTTTAACAACTGTAGGAAACAATTGGTGGGCTCTGGCTTTTGAAATAAGGTAATATAGCTGATTTCACTTTCTTGTGGTTAGGAACTATATCATAACTAGATTTAGGTAATGAATTGGAGGGCATGGCTTACTCATGATATTAGTTGTACTGTAATATTTGAAAACAAAGCACAGGAACATGTTAGACCCATTTCGAGTCGTAAAATTATTTGTACTGTTAATATTTGAAAACAAATCACATATACAGATAAGACAATAGTTCCTGATAGATATTGTCAATCGCAAATATTTATTTTTACATTTAGAATAAAATGGCAAGCGAAAACACCCAGCAAATGTCGAAAGCTCTGTAATGTACCTAGCGAGCACATGCCGTTTATACACCGTCGCATTAATGTCGATGCAACGTCATGGCGTCATGACGTTGCATCGACCTTGATGCGACATTGTATAAACGTCATATTCCTGCATGACGTTGCATAGACGTTAATGTGACAGTGTATAAATGTTATGTTCTTTCATGACGATGCATCGACGTGAATGTGACGTTGTATAAACGTCATGTGCCCGCATGACGTTGCTTCGACGTTAATGCAACGTAGTATAAACGTCATGTGCCCGTTAGGGTTAATATGTTAGCTCTACCTCTGTTACAAGTGAATACGGTTTTGTTCGACTGGATAATTGACTGCAGTCATATTACAAGAGGCTAATAAATGCAATGACTAATAATAATCTGTGGTGAAATACGGCAGAAAAGAGAGCATTTGGATCATGTTATACCATTGTAATCTAGAGGCACTTAGCTAAAGAATGCTCTCATAAAACGAACATACATTAAATAAGAAGCAGGCTGTTTCTTTCTCTTTTCTCCCCAATTATCATCATTTGCTGAAGAAAGGCCAACGTTTAATTGATTATTTATGCTTCCAAACGATTAGGTGATTCTGAAAATACATCATCAGCAGGGAATTATCTTCTAACTTAACATATAATTAACTCATAAATAGAACGCACACTAAAGCGAACATAATTATAAGGTTCATTTTGCCAGAGGAGGTGTGGTCTCCCAAATCACATATGAGGCTCCAAACGGGTGCGAGGGTGGCGGTCGATGGCAGAAAACCGTGTGTCTGTGACAAATGAAATTGGAACTTTATTGGAATTTTAATCAAAAATTCAAATCATTGTTAAGTTCATGGACCACAAACACAAAAGAAATTAATTATTTGATGCGTCACCGACTAAGTTCATTGTAGTGGTGTTATTTTAGTTTTTGTAACCATCACGAAAACACGCCTATATAGTTTTGACCCCCTTATACCCCACCTTTATACAGTAAAACTGGGGTTTACAGGGGTATACATTACTTTCCTTATTTCTGCTCAAAACATAGATTGTGGGTACTCGTTAGAACCGCATCGCCGAGGCGATTCTAACGAGTACACACAATCTATGCGTTGGTAAAATTTTCAGTATATTTGAATAGGCTTGTTTTCTTAATGGGATTCCTGTCGGGCCGATAACGGTCCGATATAGATTTAGTAGAATGCTGGCTGGGTAGCAAGTGGATCGAGAAATATTTTGAAACTTTAAAAGTTTAATATTAACTCAAAAGAAATCGTACATCAAGTAATATACCGCTGATGAACAGATTTTCATTATTTGTGGCTGCTTTTCGACACTTTGGAAATTGTCCAAACTTTTCTGTTCTGGTGTACTTATGGAGTGTCGTTTGTTTGTTCTTTAATTCCTCCTTTTAAGCATCATGTAAAACTTTTTTTTTTTTAATCCTGTATTCAAGATGGCACCGAGTGAGAGCTTTAGTGTCGTTACACACAGATCTAGTTTTGAAACAGACTAGTGCGTCGAGTCCGTCCCCCCGCCCCGCCCCTTTATAGTCTATAAGTGAACACTTTATTTCTCGAGAAAAAAAAAGACAATATGTGTTTTTCGGAGTGTTTTCGCACTTTTTTCTCCGAGAAAAAGACATGATAATTTGTGCTTTTCCGTGTACTTGTGCTGCTCGCTTAAATTGTAGCGAACACAAAATATCCAAGTCGATTTCACATACAAACACGCGCCTTGGCTGTGGAAGGTTTTTAAGGCTTTTTGTCTCCTGTAATAGGTGTATTCTCCTGGAAACGGACAACGAAGGCATTACGAAAACACACCTATTCAAATATTTTGAAAGTTTCACCACCAAAAAAAAAAAAAAAACTATTCAGATAAAAAATTCTGATATTTTCCATATATCTGCTCAAAACATAGACTGTGGGTAAGAACCGCCTCGCCGAGGCGGTTTTAACGAGTACCACAATCTATGTTTTTGAGCAAAAATAAGAAAAATAATGTATACCCCTGTAAACCCCAGTTTTACTATATAAAGGTAGGGCTTTAGGGGGTCAACATTATATAGGCATGTTTTCGTGATGGACCAGATCAGTTGCGTGGAAGCTTTCACTATCCGTCACTGTCTATGCTTCAGAGACACCTTTTCAACTGGCACTGCACATTTTGAGATAATCAGGTAAAGCGACATCAACATCATTAAAGCATTTCTAATTGCTGCAATGCACGTGCTTCCCGTTTCAATCGTATTTCACTGTTAGAGAAATCTCCTTGTGCTAATTTCTGCCAATATCAGTTAATTACCTTCAAAGTAAGTTTGCCAAAAATAAAGAGCGCTAATTCCTATTCATAATTTGCTGATTAAAGTCCTATTGAGGCTTTAGTGTAGATATTTCATTTCGGCGCCAACGTCTCTGAAGGGGGCGTGAAACAGCCATCTAGGCAATTAAGATAGGCAAAATACTAGTCGATTAAGTCTTCTAAATTCTAATGGGGCTACACAGTGAGACACTTATCCCGCTTAGCAATCTCGTAGACGTCATTAACCACAGTATGGCTCAAGAAAACAAAATGCTTTCTTGACACGTTTCCGTAAAAAAACTATTAAGATGAATGAATACACTGTAGATTTTCCACCATTTTAACAAGGGAGTGAAGTTATTTGTCTTCCTGATAGATTTCCTACACATCGATCCCCTTCTTAAAATAGGTCTACTGAAAAAGGAAAGAATTTGCTCCCACAGGGAGCAAATTCTTTCCTTTTTCAGTAGACCCCCTCTCAGAAGGGAGCAAAAACACTTTTAAAGAGTTGTTTCTCTTGAAAATGTGTCAGTTCCCCTTAAATTGCCAGATTGTAACTAATTTCTGATTAAGTGGCAACCATTCCTCAGTATGATCCCTAGCGGTTTAGACTGTCATTTTCGTTGCCAAAGCAACAATGATATATTTTAACACGTACTTAAAGTCGGGCTAATACGAAAATATATTAAATTTGAAGACATAACAAAGTTATAAGATTGGTGTGATTATTTAACGTCTACTGAAAGGAAAACATTTTGATTACAGAACTAGATTTATAAGATACAAGACAAGCGTCGCTACCTCAGTAGATTTAGCACAGAGTGTTGATATAACGGTCGTGGAATCGGTCTTCCTCGGTGCACTATTCTCCACATGATTGTATTGTGCTCTCTTGCACAAGTACTGGTATCTGAGATGACAGATATTGAAAAATCATACATTTTGATGTGAATTAGACCTAAATCAGAAACAAAATAACTAAAGGACGTTAAAGACGGATAAAAAAATCAAAACCATTATCAAGGGCATCGGCATTTTGAATATTTGATGAGATTCTAAACATTTCAAATTATTAAATAAAACTTTCTTTCTGATAGAAATTGATGTGATTTTCAAGCAAAGGCCATAAATACCAAGAGAAAAATTTCGAAGCCGCATTTACATACATAGAGAATTTGAATATTGTTGCCAACCATATTCATTTAGGTTTTACTTATTTTTACAAATTTAATTACGGCTTTATGATGGCATAAAACCTCATAAATATTCAAAATGGCTGCGTCCATATGGAGAGTTTTGATATATCCAAACCTTGATAACTTACTTATTTTTCATCCGAGTTTGATCAAATTTGCATCAAAATGCACAGTTCCGTCAAGATCGTGTATCTCAGATACATTCTGCACCAACGTTCCTATTCCCTTTAAGGAAACTGGATACACTTGGTGGAGGTTTCGCCATTTTTACAAGGGAGGAAAGTTTTATAACTTTTTGTTTGCTTTTATGTACACTAAGTCCCTTCTGACAGGGTTCTACTCTCAAACTTGCAAAAGTACAATCGACTCTCGTTATCTCGAAGTCTAAGGGACCCTCTGAAATATTTCGAGATATCCGTACCTCGACACATCAGATTGGCAGAACTGAGGTAAAAATAGCTCGAAAAACACAATTTCACAAATGAACATGTAACTTGACTCATGAAAAAGATATATTGTAACTTGTGGAATAGAGAAGAAAATGCTCCTTAGGAGCAAGTTCTCCTCTTTTCCTCAATATTTTGTTACCTGTTGTTAGATTTCCATGTTAAAACAGGGACCAGATTTTCAATTCGAAATAAGCGGTTATTCGGGATAAGCGAAGTCAAGATAACGAGAATCGACTGTACTTATTATCTCACAAGATACATGTATTTGCAGAACAACTGACATTACTCTTTGCTGTACTCCCAATGGGGGCTAATTCTTGTCCTTTTATTAGGGTCCCTTTTCAGCAGGAAGACAAAACTGACAGAACTGTCCCTACTGTGAAAGTATATATCTCCATCATTAAATAGAGGTGTGTCCGCAGTACACAACTGACCCCGCCCTAACACGTTGCCGAAATCATGTGAACTATGCAATATATATCATTGACCTTGATCATTGCGTATTGATGCTGTAGTCATTACGAAAACATGCCTATTCAAATATACTGAAAATTTTACCACTAAAAACTGAAAATTTTCAGATGAAAAAGTTCTGATATTTTTTGGCTTGCTAGCCATTTAGAATGGAAAGTTCGTTCCGGTTTTAGTCTGTATTTGTCCTCGTTTTCAGGCTCAGCCATCTTTAGAAACAGGAATAATCGGAAAACCCGTCTACTGTCGTCAAAAGCCATTGATACGGCGGCCGTGTATATTCACACGGCTGCCGGGTGTATAAGGTGTCAGACAACCGGCAGACGGGTGAACAGCCAGCGGCTGCTGTCACGGCGGCCGTATATGAAACAAAAATTTTGACCAGTAGCTCGAATACCATATGGAACATTTTAATGAAATTTTACAGATGCATAGAATACTATAAGTTGCATATTCAGGTTTTTGAGCCGTCTGCTCTTGAAAGCTGTGGAAAGAAAAAATCAGTTTTGGCCAATGTTCTTTTCATGGAATATCTTAATCCATTGTAGACATACACACACTATATACTGGAAGAGTCAAATTTCAGTTTTAGGTACGTCTGGCTCTGAGATTTAGATATTCCTAGAGAAAAATGGCTAAACTATTTGCAAACAGTAGAAACCCTGATCAGACGCCGCGTTCTGCGGCGTCTGATCTGGGTATGTACTTTTTGCCAATTACCCTCTTAGGGTTAACCAGGCTACAATGGGTTAATAAAATTTTACGCTGTAATGAATACATATGCCAAGGGCCACTACTCTGATCATTTAAGTTCTTATTTTATCTGCCCTAAATATATGGAATAAACAGTTTTTTTTTCCCCCTGTAGATTTTACCAAATACTTCAATATTTAAAAAGATGAATTTACTATCAGCAACGCATTTGTATAACATGATGTTTCAAGTTATACTTCTTCTTGCTGTCCCATAATTATTTTCGTTACATAGTGTGTCGGTTTTTATCATGTCTACAGTAGTAAAACCCATTACACATTCTGAGAACGGATCGACTAGAAAGCATGCTATCGGAAAAAAGGAGAGTAGGGCCGGGGAATATCGGCCACCTTTCGGAAACCTTTCCCTGAGAACCTTTGTGTAATATTTTCAAGGTCTCGATGAGCTAAAACATTGTAAAGCTGCGTCGGATGCACATGAAACGACAAAGCTTCGATACTGGTTATATCCAAGAGCCGGTATATTGGCTGGTTTTAATGTGACGGTCGTTGTGAGGTGTATCGAACAGTAAAACAGGTTCATTCATCGGTATAAAATATCTCTACTTGGACATACTATTTGGGTGAATTTCCGTTCTTTAACAATACAAGTGACATTCATTTACCCGTTTGCCATTCTCAGTATACCACAACTAATAGCAAGGACATACTTTGAAAAAATGGATGCCTAAGAATGACACAAGTGAAATTCTTCTCGTAGACCAGCCTGGTAACGACACATTACGAAAACATGCCTATATAATTTTGACCCCCCTTAAACCCCACTTTTATATAGTAAAACTGGGGTTTACAGGGGTATGCATTATTTTTCTTATTTCTGCTCAAAAGCATAGATTGTGGGTACTCGTTAGATTGTGGGTACTCGTTATTTTTAGAGCAGAAATTTGAAAAATATCAGATTTTTTTATCTGAAAATTTTAAGTTTTTGGAGGTAAAATTTTCTGTGTATTTGAATAGGCATGTTTTCGTAATGAAGGTTTGTCGTATTAGGACAATCCTGGATGCAGTTTCTAAGGTCATGTTTACATACTATGGCGCAGTCAGCTTATAAAAGATTGATTGATTCTGTTGGGGTTTAACGACACATCAACCCTTGTGGGTCATTTTGTGTCGTCTCCCAGAGAAAGGGAGAAAAGAGGTAGAAGAGATAGTAGAGGAGATGAAAGAGACGGAAAGGGAAGAAAGAGGAACAGGAATAAAAGTAAAGTAACAGAAGAAATAAAAAACCCTCTACCCTACCTGCTACAAGGATAGCAGGCCTTGCCAAACCGTAAGCCAATACCAATTGAACGCCCCAGTGACGTAAGGTATACAACAAAAGAATGATAGCATTTAAGGGCAGACTTACGTTCAAGTAGTATTTCCGGCAAAACCGGCAAAATTTGGAATAAACGTGTGGGAAGGAGCCATTGCGCAAAATGGCTGTGTGCATACAGTTCAGATTTATACCGGCAGACACGGGGGAGCAGAACTGGTGCTCTAGTGGTACAAGATCTGACAAACAAATAGAAAGGAAAACCTTACATGTGTATATGGATATTTTCTTCCGAGTCCTGCTTTGTTTGAAAGCCTTCGTGGTCATCACGAAAACATACCTATATAATTTTTACCCCCTTAAACCCCACTTTTATGTAGTAAAACTGGGGTTTACAGGGGTATACCTTATTTTTTCTTATTTCTGCTCAAAAACATAGATTGTGGGTACTCGTTAGAACCGCCTCGCCGAGGCGGTTCTAACGAGTACCCACAATCTATGATTTGAGCAGAAATATGAAAAATATCAGAGTTATTTATCTAAAAAATTTCAGTTTTTGAAGGTGAAATTTTCTATATATTTGAATAGGCGTGTTTTCGTAATGTTATTGGATTTACTGTCTTAATTTGCACTGTAAATAGAAGTAGAAAAGGGATGCCACAGGCTGTAAAATCTCTCAGATTCAGAAATAGGGGTTGCGATTTAATCATGCAGAAGAGCAATCGTATTGCAGTGGAATGGAAAGATTGGACAATTTTCACCAACTTCTTTGCATGAATGGTTGGTTGAATTATAATAAAACTTATGACGTCCCTGGTAATATTTGGTTATATACTTTGAGACAGTTTGATATTTGGAATATATGTAGGACAAACCAAGTGTCGTGTTCAAGAATGGTAATTCACAAAGCTTAGTTTTCGAGTTACTTTATATTGGAATGCTTATTAGTTATGAAATTGTGTATGCTAGAGACCTGCGGTACACTTTGAGATAGTTTGATGATACTTAGTTGGTATGTGGGACAGGTTAATTTAAAAGGTGTCGCCTCTATTTGGAATGCAGAGAACTGTGTGAACAAACTGTGCTTTCGACATATTGCAGAAAGTCGTTTTTTTTTTAGTGAATTTGCAAACTTTTGTCTTGATTTAATGCAAAACCATTTGTCGTAACTATCTATGCATAAAAAGTTTTATTCTAGTCACCGGTTAATAAAAAATCAAATATTTTCACTTTTTCCCATGGTAAAAATGAATGCAAATAAGCAGGAATTTGTAGGGTAAGTAACTTGGAGGCAATTTCCACTTATTCAATTTTTCTGAAATTTTCACAATATTGTTGTGAAACATCAATAATTCAAATTCAGCAAAGAAAAATTAAAAAAATTTTCTTAGTCAAGCTTTCCAAAAATCACTTGCATAGGCCAGACCAATTTTTGGCCATTAATTTAATTTTTTAAGGTAAATATTTGAGAACAAAACACAGAAATGGAAAAGACGAATGGTTTGTGGTAAGATATTGTCAATTAGAACAAAATATTTTCATTTAAAATAAAACGCCAAGCAAAAAACGTCTTTCCAAATGATGTTGAAAGGACAGTAAGATCATGGTTTATAGCATTTGCATTCCTATAAAACATGCACAGAGAGAGGTCACTGATAAAACTTGGCAAACAAAAGGTAAGAGAAAAGTCCAGGGAGTGCCACAATCACAAACCGCAGCCCTTCCCAGACACCAAGAGGAAGAGGAAACCGACAAATCCAAACAAGCACAAATAGAACAAACGTACGAAAAGCACTAAGATTAGCTCTCTCTTCCCCAAGCGAGGTAATCGCAATGCTAAAAGGACTGAAAAACACAAGCACAAAATGACACAAGGTAAGACATAAAACAAACCGCCCCGTAGAATAAACCACAAAGCAACAAAGAGTAAGACTAACACCGGGACCACCGCCGTAGAACGATCAGTAGAGCAAATCAACGGGGTGGGGCGGTGGAGGGAGAGGGGGGGGGGGAACCCTTTTACAGCTAGCCAATTTCACTCTGTGTCCCGATGTTACTCTTAATATTTTTGCTCAAAGCATAGATTGCGGGTACTCGTAAGAACCGCCTCGGCGAGGCGGTTCTAACGAGTACCCGCAATCTATGTTTTTGAGCAGAAATAAGAAAGATAATGTATATCCTGTAAACCCCAGTTTTACTATATAAAGTGAGATTTAAGGTGGTCAAAATTATATAGGCATGTTTTCCTGATGGTACTTATGGCCAGGCTCCAGATTACTAGCACTGACAGGAGCTAAGATTAAATGCATTTTAGTGCGTAGATCTGTAGTCTGTGAAATCTTAAAGTACCTCAGTTATAAAACGAAAAAGGAAACGAAACATTTAAGAATGCGTTTTATCGAAATATCTGTTAACCGATAGTGACATATTTGGAAAATTACCCATGTCACGCATAATCTTGATAGCCTTTTGCATTCAACGTTGGATGCATGCTATGTCGTTTAGAAGGCGTTAATCATTGCCGGTGAATTATACAGTCCATTCCGAATTTCCGGAGGTTTTCACTCCATATTCCGATAAGGATAATGCCTTCCAGATTATCCAAGAAAATGCCGTATGCCGAGGAAATTAACTCCGATAAAGTGATACTAATCGAGACACTAATTAAGATAGCAATGTCCTAAGCAAGAGACATCAAAATAAGTGAACCGTGTCATCAGAAAACAATCAGTATCCCATATGCATCCGCACAGTCTGATCTGATCATTCAATATTAGCTTACAAAATGATTGGGTATTACATTACGAAAACAATCCTATTCAAATATATTGAAAATTTCACCTCCAAAAACTGAAACTTTTCGGATAAAAACTCTGATATTTTTCATATTTCTATGTTTTTGAGCAGAAATAAGAAAAATAATGTATACCTCTGTAAACCCCAGTTTTACTATATGAAAGTGGGGTTTAAGGGGGTCAATATCAGGAAGGTATGTTTTCGTGACGATAGAATATTTCCATATAATATATATGGATACGAAAGAGTGAGTTCACTTGGCTCTCAAGGTAACTTAGTTTTTATTGGTGCGTCCACATCCGTTGGTGAAATCACAGTGAGGGAACAGAATAACTACGCTGACTGGTAAATCTATTTATAGGAATTGCTAAACAAACTCGGATTAGGGGAGTCGATCAAAATAACTCGGATTAGCGGAGTATAACATTGGACTTTTGAACTTTTTAGATTTGTACTTCAGCACCGTAAGGGCCGCAAAAGACTTAGCGCCGTCTGCACGTTGGGTAAAAGCTATTACCGAAACAGTAATCAGTCTCAAGTGAATTTCATAATCGGAATAAACTTTAAACTGCTACACTTCTAAAGCAGGGATGTCAGTATCATAAACTGTATAAAACATTTTCTAGGTTTAATCGCTGTCATTCTGAAATAATTCTAACGTTGGTTTGAAAACACTTCAGCAAGAAGGTTAATTTTATGGCGCCTAAGTCTATTAATTCAGAAGGCTTGTTGGTAGTTCTGAATTAAGGACCATGTTTTGATCGAGTAAAATTATTTTAGCCTCCTCCCTACCTGTAGTTGTTGCTGACCGTTCGAATGTGAGTCCTCTTTTGCAGTATTTCTTTGTTTATATGCCGGTTATTGCACATTACGAAAACATACCTATTCAAATATATTGAAAATTTTACCACAAAAAGATGAAAATTTTCAGATAAAAAATCTGACATTTTTTATGTTTCTGCTCAAAACATAGATTGTTGGTACTCGTCAGAACCACCTCGACGAGGCGGTTCTAACGAGTACCACAATCTATGTTTCTGAGCAGAAATAAGATAAATAATGTATAGCTAGGTAAACCCCAATTTTACTATATAAAAGTGGGGTTTAAGGTTGGGGGAGTGGGGTGGGTGGGGGTCAAAATTATATGGGCATGTTTTCATGATGAACTGTGCAATTTTGTCTTATTATTGTTATTCCTTATGAGCCATCGCACGGCAAAACCTACCATAAGACTTGTGCGATCAGCGAAGACTCAGATCAGCCTGCGCATCCGCGCAGTCTGAACAGAGTCTTCATTGATCGCATGTGCCTTCTACAGCCTTCGGGCTATCCAAAGAGAGATAAATGAGAATTCTTGCAGTACTGGGTGGATGTATAGGCTGATCTGTGTCTTTGCTGGTCATACAGGTCTTATTGTAGGTGTTGTCGTGAGCTGGCTCCTATGTTTTCTTCTTTCGTTGCCTCTGGAAGGCTGTGCTCATGATTGCGGCTTTTCCTGTGTAACTTCATATACTGTATTAATACTAAGTATTTGGACACCACAATTCCTTACCATATTTGTTCTAAAAATTGAACAAGTACAATTTACTACCCGATGTTGTGTCTAAAAATTGCTGGATGAGTGGCAAACAGCGTAGACCCTGATGAGACGCCGAATTCTTCTTCGGCGTCTCATCTGGGTCTTCACTGTTTGCTTGGGCCTGTCTTTCCGAATACATATGGGAAATACGGTATGTTAAGTAGAATGGTCATACCGGAATGATTTTGATGTCATTATCTTTCTAATGTACAGGGAAACAGAGTGAAGTGAAAGGAAGCAATTTTTTTAATGTGTAAGGAAGTAAATTTTCCATGTGAGTGTCCTTTTCTCTGGAGTGCATCCATTCTTTTAAAGATATAGTAATCTAATATTTTCGCAACATTTTAATCAGTTATGGCACCTGTCAGCAAAACACAGTATCAGGATCAGACAGAAACTGACAGCTAAATAAGCGACAGAAAGACTAAATGAAAAGTAAACCATTACGAAAACACGCCTATTCAAATATATTGAAAATTTTACAACCAGAAAAAGAAAAATTTCAGATAAAAAATTCTGATATTTTTCTTATTTCTGTTCAAAACATAGATTGTAGGTACTCGTTAGAACCGCCTCGATGAGGCGGTTCTAACGAGTACCCACAATCTATGTTTTTGAGCAGAAATAAGAAAAATAATGTATACCGCTGTAAACCCCAGTTTTACTATATAAAAGTGGGGTTTAAGGGGGTCAAAATTATATAGGCATGTTTGCGTGATGGGTTATTCTCTCCCTTCCGCTGATTCAAGAAGGGCAGTTGTCAGCTTCTGACGAAAGAATGTGCATAATACTGGTAAACCGCTTAGAGGACTAAGCCTGCCCAGTAAATGTGTGGTTAAGTAAACTCGACATGACCACATTGGATTGACTGGGCCGTAAAACCTCAACATAAACAAACCCTGCAGAGCGTCCCGATGCAGTCAAGAATATTGATATAATGTATCATATAGATAGAAAGGAAGGCAATGATCAGGAATCTATACGATTACCTAACACCTTCCGTCCAAGATACCAAAGGGGAAAAAGGCCGCACTTAAAGCAACAGTACCACAATCAAAACTCCACAAGCAGAAAGCCGAAAGGACAGTTTCTTTCCCAAAAATTGGCCGAACGGCTATCCAAAATGAAAAAAAATCACCAGGACATACATGTAAAGACATACAATGACAGAAATAGTAAACCACAGCAGCAGAAGCACCGCCTTGGAACGGTCAATAAAATATTGGGGGGGGGGGGGGGGGGGGGGGGAGGGCAGGTGGCTTAAATCGATTTAACTTGGCCACAACCCCCGCCCTTAATCTGCTTTATATATTTTGTATTTACTCAAATTACTGGGACACCTTAACTCCTTATCATACTTGTCCTCAAATTAGAAAAAAACAAATACACAGGAAATGCCACAATCACGAAGAACAGCCTTCCTGAAACCACAAATGAAGGAGAAATGAGCAACATATCATGGCAAAACCAACTACACATATGAAACCAGTGGCACACAAACAAACATTTGGAAAACAAGCTTATTCAAGACCACTGAACATTTTACCACAAAAAAAAATGAAAATTTTCAGATAAAAATTCTGATATTTTTTCATATTTCTGCTCAAAACAAAGATTATGGGTACTCATTAGAACCGCCTCGGCGAGGCGGTTCTAACGAGTACCCACAATCTATGTTTTTGAGCAGAAATAAGAAAAATAATGTATACCCCTGTAAACCCCAGACTTTATATATACTAGTGGGGTTTAAGGGGGTCAAAATTATATAGCTATGTTTTCGGTTTGAAAGAACTACAGCAGAGGAACCGCCTTGGAACGGTCAGTAGCAAAACTACTGAGTGGCAAAACCCAAATAAGCCTAATGGATTTTCCCACCCTTATACATTGGGTGCGTCCATTTGTCATTTAAGGAGTGTCAGGTGTATTATTATTATTATAATTATTTTTTCAGTTTTGTTCTATTTGTAATCGAAAATCCTGCAAGCAAACAGTGAAGACCCTGATCAGACGCCGCATTATGCGGCGTCTGATCTGGGTCTGCACTGTTTGCCTATGTCTCACAAAAGGGACGTCAGTCTTATTTGTATTCGCGCGAACCCACGCCCCCCCCCCCCCCCCACACACACACACGACCACCCCCCCCCCCCACACACACACACACACATTCCGATGCAGCTCCAAACCACAAACACACATTCGGTCAGCATGTGGATCCTCTAACTCATCTGTGAAACATCAAAGTGTAATATATATATAATCGCAAAAACTGTAATGAAACAAAACAAAAGGCCCAATGGCGATCTGAAGCCAGAGCATAAGAAAACCACAAACAGGACCACGGCGGTGCCGACCAGAGACATTGGTAGTCAGGCTCCGACCATCTGAAATAGCCTGTTTAACTAC
The DNA here is from genome assembly GCA_964016985.1 of Anodontia alba. Taxonomy (NCBI): domain Eukaryota; kingdom Metazoa; phylum Mollusca; class Bivalvia; order Lucinida; family Lucinidae; genus Anodontia; species Anodontia alba. Next base: position 21,402,411 of record OZ024821.1, read on the forward strand.
CCCTTTGTCTATTTAAAAACTATTAAATGAGTAGCAAACAGTCTAGATCCTGATCACTTGCTACAGAACGGGTATTCACCTTGTTTGCTCTGGTCTGTTCTGTCCAAATACTAAAGGTAAATATTGTACATGTTTTGTACAGAAATAATTCCGCGTAAAAACTTCAGAATAGTTCTCTGTCGAGCAACTTAAATAACACTCATCAATTTGGGATGCTATGATATAACCCGCATCATTGAAAAAAAGGCCCTACGCTATTCGCTCACGTAAGCGGTAGTCCAAGGGGAAACGTCAGCCCAGCCAAAGAACAAAACCTGTGACATCCCTAAACGGTCGGGCATGTGCATTGAAAGACTGATATGATGGAAAGTTCGAAGAGCCTGTTTCTCGCGACGTGTTCATATTATTTTTGACCTTGAAGACTCGTGATCCCACACATTAAGCCTGAGAAATAAGACAAGCCCATAAATGGCCTCTTCAAAAACTCATTGGAACAATTATATTAAGCGTGACAATTCGGGCTGCGTAAATGATGCGGTATTTGCTAAAGCGATATAAATTACTTGGAATTACTAGCTCAGATGTAACAAATGTGCTTCGATATAATATCTGTCTTTTCCATTTGTTTTACTAGATGTTATTGCTTGCCCTTCTAGTAACTTTCGGTCACAAGAGCAAGCGGGCACGATACAAAGTCCATATTTAGCAATCTTCATGGGTGCTTTTGTATTCCCTCTGCAAACCATGAAGTAGACCTACTGCTAAGGTACTGGGCCCAGTTGTTCAAAGCGTCGTTAGCTTAACGAGCTCGTTAAGGGTCATTTCGTTAACTGTTTTAGCGGATTCAATACACAATATTTTGATATTTTTTGCTGAAAAAATGTGAGTAGCTTTTGCACTGCAAAAGCTACTCACATTTTTTCAGCAAAAAATTTCAGCATATTTGCGTATCACTCAATTAAAATTTTAACGAATCGTTAACTAACGACATCGTTAGTTTTGAACAACTGGGTCCTGATTTACAGCGGAATCCAAAGCCGCCATGGTCTCATATTTGTTTCCAGCAAGTCTTTTTTCAGTTCTGGAAATAAAATGACATGAGCCAGTGTTATTCCATATCAATCCAAGAAATACAACCAACCTTACCTTGTCAACAGACTTTTGACACTTGCCACTTGACTTTTGGTGTGGGTATATATTAACAGAATAAGGAAGCCAAGACAGCAACTCGTTTCCTTTCAGATTAGACCCCTTTCAGAAAGGGCTTGGTGTTCTGGAAGCAAACAGAAGTCACACAAATTATCTACCTTGTTAGAAATGATGGAAACTCTACCTTTTGTATCCCCTTAGCGTGCTAGGTAAATAAATCAGCAGACAGCTTGAATTTTTTTTTTCTGGGGAAAATATCATGAATTTGCCAGCTACTGAATTTGCCCGGAGGGTAGTAAAGGTGTAAATGACTTACATTGACATATGCTATGTGAATTCCACGGTTTGAACATTTAAGCTCGTCTCGCATTTGTATTATTGCTTCGGGTGCTTTTAGAGAATTTCTATTATTTTGTTTACGCTTTCGGACTTGGGTTGGAGTTATAATTGATTTGCCTGTTGTTCTTTGTTTATACGATAAATAATCAACAAATCACCAAGTAAAAGTTGAAACGTACGCACCTAATAAACTGACACAGTATACTGGCATGCAGTCTGCAGCAAAAAGTCTACCCGTACTTCATTATAGTGCATTTTTTTATTTTCCTGGGGACTGAGGCTTATAATTCTACTAACGGGGCTATGACCTTTGAAACGACTTACAGGAGGAAAATGGTTTCAAGTTTGACCTTTGCCACGCTCAGGGCAAATTCAACAGACAACAATTTGATATTATATTTCAATTCCTTTGGGATCATTGGGCCCATTATGGTACATTTGAAGGTGGAACTGCTCATGTATACGCTAGAGGGCGTAACGCAAAGTTCATTACTACTTATGAAGAGTCTCATAGACTCCCATTTTCTGATCTGTAGTATGTTCTTTGTTTTCAAAGGCAATCTTTTTGACGTTTATTTTACTACACTGCAGCTGGTATTAGTGCCGTGTGGCGGCGGTAGAACGTCTCCCCGTACTTTACCATAGTGCAGACTATATTTCATGTCCTTTGGGATAATTGGGCCCATTATGGTACATTTGATAATGGAGTTCTGCTCATGTATACGCTAGAGAGCGTAAGAAGTGTTGCAAACTTCATTACTACTTATGAAGAGTCTCAATAAAACCGAGACTCCCATTTTCTGATCTGTGGTGTGTTCTTTGTTTCCAAAGGCAATCCTTTTGACGTTTATTTAACATTTCAGGAGAGTTTGCATGAAACGTCAAACCCAAACAAAAAGTTTTCTGGAATAAATCAGAAAATTATTTCAAACTGTCGTCTGTTGAGTCTTTGACTGTGTAACTGGCATGTGTCATTATTATTTTATAAACATTTAATGAAGTAATGCGGAGGGCAAAGCTATTATCATACCGGTTAATCCAAGAGAACTAGATTGTATTTCTGATAAACTGTCAGTCAGCAGCCAATCAAATGATAGGAACTCGCACACTACATGTTGTACACCTATACTGGGGAGCTATAAGCCTCTGCTTGGGATCTTTGAGCCTATTCTGATATCTAAGAAATTCGAGTTCCACATAAGCCGCTGCTAGGGAGCGTATTCAGCCATATGAGGAGTCTAAATAAAACCGAGATTCCGAGTTTCGTTCTTTGGGTGTTCGGCGTTTCCAAGGACGACAGTTGTAGAATTTCTTCTATCAATGCGCGATATGTGATTACACTTATCGGTCTGAAATATTTAAATTCAGCATGTTAAATGATAAGCAAATCAACAGAAAAAAAACGTATTCTAGTTCGGTATACGCCTTTTACCTTATTGAATTGTTCTCTCCAGACCCCATTTAAGTTCTTGTTTCGTGTAATTGGGTAACTTTAATTAACCAAGCGGAAAACATAACTTACTAATGAATTAGAATTCAAATTGATATATATTTGTTAAACATATCCTAGGTCTTAGTTTGTGCCAAACAGATTCAAAACGTGAATCAAATGAAAATGTATATTTTGCTGTTATCTTGAAAAAACAAACACAGAATCTTCATATTCGCAACCACTTTTTGCTTTTCCCTTTCGTTATATTTTCTTATATAAATGCAAGTCACAAAGCCCCTTCGAAACTACATGTCAGCACATGCTTACATATGTCTACGCATTTCTCCATTTTTCTCACAGGCAATTCGGTCCATTGACGGTCGATTCGGCTCGAATTTGGCTCCAAAAGAAGCCAACCTCTACGGGCGATGGAAACCCCATCATTATTGATACCCATTACCGTCGGCATTCTTTTACGAGGTAATTTGTTGTTACGCTAGAACATAATTTCTCGCTAATGATATAGTTTCAAACTCATTAAATAGTCAGAAGGCATAAATAATCAATTAAACGTTGACTTTTCTGAACATTTAATGGCAGAGTAAAGGATGATATTTAGAATACATGTGTTCGGTTTATGATTGCACCTTTTGTGAAATTGCTTCTAAATTAAACATTGATACATCGTCAGAAGCTGGCATACGATTTGTGACTCTAAGCTACTTTTGACCCAATGGGTCAAACGGGATCTATAACACGTAGCAATGTAGCCAGACTGGACAAAATCTAGAAAATATATCCATAGTATCGCTCCTAAAATGAGGGCTACTTTAAAAGAAAATAATTTGTTTTCAGACGGAGCAAAATTATTTCTGTTAAAAGTAGACCTTTTGGTAAATGAGGCAATATTTTGCAAGGTAATCTCTATTGCAATCATTTTTTTTTTCCTTTCTCATATACATACATAATGTGCCTAATGAGCGAACACCTATGCTAGGAAACATTGGACTAGCCATCACGAAAACACGCCTATATAATTTTGACCCCCTTAAACCCCACTTTTATATAGTAAAACTGGGGTTTACAGGGGTATTCATTATTTTTCTTATTTCTGCTCAAAACATAGATTGTGGTACTCGTTAGAACCGCCTCGCTGAGGCGGTTCTAACGAGTACCCACAATCTATGTTTTGAGTAGAAATATGTAAAAATATCAGAATTTTTATCTGAAAATTTTCATTTTTTGATGGTAAATTTTTCAATATATTTGAATAGGCGTGTTTTCGTAATGCACTATTCAAGCCATAGACACTATACTGATTATTAGTTGATGTAATATATGTTCACTTGTTCATTCATGATAAACAGTGTAGACAGTGGTATGCAAAGGATATACATTTTTAGGCAGTGTTTAGGGATTTTGCCAGCTTTTCAATGTGTTTGTTATTTCTGGCAACCTTTAGTACTATATATCGCTGTCTTAAAGGTTGCTAACGGAGCTAATTTTGATATAACGTCCTTACTTTTTGTTGTCTGAAAATACAAATTTCCAAATTAAATCAAGCTGTCCCTAGTTTGCTATAAAATGCTTCTGAGGACTGTGCAATAAAGTATTATAGGGGGGAAATATTGTCCACGTACGTAGTTTTCTAACTAGGCTACGTAGCCAAGTTAGATCAAAGGAGGTAAACATGTTATCAAATAAATCGTGATTATACTCTAACTATTTTAGAAGTTTTTCGGTATATTTGTATTTTTATGTATTTTTATGATAAGCAGATATATTTCTTTCACGACAAGAGTGCAAATTCTTCAAAACCTCAGTTACAGCATAAATTATTTTCGTTAGAGTATCAGAACACTTATTCTAATTTTTTTTACGGACAATACATTTATCTTAACAACAGTCTGAGAAAATCAGTTTGAAACAAACGTGAAGCTCCTGTGATTTTCGTTAAATAAAAAATAGCTCCCATCACGAAAACATGCCTATATGAGTTTCGCCCCCTTAAACCCCACCTTTATATAGTAAAACTGGGGTTTACAGGGCTATACATTATTTTTCTTATTTCTGCTCAAAACATAGATTGTTGGTAGTCGTTAATGAGTTCCCACAATATGTTTTGAGCAGAAATATGAAAAATATCGGAAATTTTTATCTGATTTTTTTTATATTTTTTGGTGGTAAAATTTTCAGTTTATTTCAACAGGCATATTATCGTTATGGTTAGCAAACTTTAATGCGCTTAATAAACAAATTTGCCTCATGTTCCCGTATTATATGGATATCTCCCCAGCCAACCACCCCCATGCTACATCTTTGTAGAGAACTGTGAAAAAACGCCAATATTTTTTTCTTCTTTTATTTGCTTTTTGTTTGTTTGTTTGTTGAAAACAAATTGCCTTTTCTAGAGTTTTGTCTAAGAAGTATAGTGTGTTAACGTAATACAGATTACATTTGTTTAACCCATTTAAGCCTAACGGTCCATAAATGGGACATAGTCAAACAGTGAAGACCCAGATCAGATGCCACAAAATGTGGCGTCTGATCAGGGGCTTCACTGTTTGCTTAAAGATACGACCGCGCTGTTTCGACAGCACGTTTGACGCTTATGTCTACGTTTGTACACCTACAACAAGAAGGCATGGATGACCGGGGCCTTATTCCAGGACTGGCTCGTCAAATTCAACCACGTATGAGAATCGCCGGACGTCGTCTGATCCTCTTACTCGACAACGCTACCAGTCACTCGTCAGAAGGGCTACGCCTGGCCAACGTCGTTGTGCGATTCCTACCATCGAATACGACTGCCCATATCCAGCCGTTGGACGTTGGGATCATCAGAAACTTACTACAGAGGTCTGCTGGTGTATTACTTCCTGTAGTGCATTAAAGACGGGGTAGAGCAGACCGTTCCCCTGAAGATTGCCATCTCCTACATCTAAGAAAGCTTGGTCATCGGTCAGACAGTCAACCTTAGTGAACTGCTGGCGTCACGTCAAGATTCTGCCATCTGCACAACGGCTAACAGCGAACGCAAACGACGACGACACCGACGATCTGCCTCTATCCGAACTTCGGAGGCTGCTACAGAGAATGCCAGCTGAAGACAGTATGGCCGCCAATGACTAATGAAGATTGACAGGGAGGTTGAAACTGGCGAGCAACTGACCGACGAGTCCATTATTGACATCACGAAAACACGCCTTTATAATTTTGACCCCCTTAAACACCACTTTTATATAGTAAAACTGGGGTTTACAGGGGTATACATTATTTTTCATATTTCTGCTCAAAAACCTAGATTGTGGGTACTCGTTAGAACGCCTCGCCGAATATCAGAGTTTTTGGAGGTGAAATTTTCTATATATTTGTATAGGCGTGTTTTCGTAATGGATTCTGTCTGAGACTAGAACTGCCGACAGTGTCAGCGGCGACGATGACGACGACGGACCAATTGAACCAGTCATCAAAAGATGCGATGCTAGAAAAGGTCTTACCCAGGCTGTCAGCTTCTATGAACAGAATCCAACGCTCTCCAGTCATCTAGACAATCTATGGAAGGATATTCGTGCAATAGAGACATACAGTGGGTCTAGTGTTCAGAAGACAATGTTGGTGAATCCGAAGTGAACATGACGGTATTCAGTGACAATGAACCATTGTAATGTGCTCAAACAACAGAGCTTTCTTAAGGGCTTTCTGGGTTATCAGTATGGTTGACTACTTTAAAATAGGAATAGTAAAAGAAACAAACAGTGTTATGTTTCATATTACAGTCGACTCTCGGTATCTCGTCACCGCTTATCTCGAATAACTGCTTACCTCGAAGTGAAATTCTGTTTTAATATGGAAATCTAAGAACAGGTAACAAAATATTGTGGAAGAGAGGAGGTCTCCTCTTTTCCACAATATTTAAATATGCCTCTAACTTCAGGAGTCAAATTACGCATTCATTTGTTAAATGTGGTTGTTCGATTTATTGTTTTCCTCATCTCTGCAACTCTGATATTTCGAGGTACGGACATCTCGAAGTGTTTCAGAGAGTCCCTTGGAATTCGAGATAACGAGAGTCGACTGTATTCGGGTGCAACAAGTCCTACAGTTACGATGTGCGTCCAGCAACGATTCAGATCTCTGCTCAGAGTCTTTGCTGGCCAACTGAAGAAACTATGGGGCCTTAGCTATCCATAGAAGACTGTTTAGACTGCGTGGATGTCCAGTTTTCACTGGATGCTCATGTAAATTGCAGGAGTTGCTGTGTGTTCCGGTATATATGTTTTATTGACTACATATTTGTTTAAAATGAAACAATACTATGCTATTAAAGACATTGCTTTAAACATGTGCATGTATTTAATGTTATGTTGTTGTTGTTGTTTTTTTGTTGTTGTTGTTTTTTTTTGTTTTGTTTTGTTTTTTTATTTATTTACTTTTTTTTTATAAATATATGGTATATGTGTTATGCTCTTTTATCCAGCTACATTAAATACTGAAAATATATCTGTAGCTGTCTCCATTGTAAAACTGGCGGGGAAAGTACACTGTCTACCCAGTCCCCTTCAGGCATTTGAAGAAAATGTAAGTGCGTACTTAATATCATACAGATTTTGCACGATACGTTAATATTGTCTGTGTAAAAAAGTGAGAATATATTTACGTACCCATAGCTACAGATAAAAGGGGGTATCCACATAATATTTTTTCCTATTTCTCGACGAAAACATATGTTGTGGGTACTCATTAGAAGCGCCTCGTTGAGGCGCTTCTAATGAGTACCCACAACATATGTTTTTGTTGAGAAATAAGAAAGATATCAGCATTTTTCGGATAAAAAAGCGCCTTATCTGTTGCTATGCTTACCCACTCAAACAACCCTAAGAGAAAGCACAGTCAGCACTCTTTTTAATTATCAAAATGGATGTGTGATTAAGTCATCTCTGGCGTTATGATCACATTTTTCACTTCCAGATACTTAATAGTAAATAATATAAGAACAAATGCCTTTAAACAAAACAGTTTAAATTAGTCAGAAATATTAATTTATTTATGCCTAGTGTCCCATAAAAGGGGGAATCGGCAAACAGTGTAGACCCAGATCAGACGCCGCAGAAAGCGGTGTCTGATTAGAATGTACACTCTTTGCGTTAAATACAGGAGTTTCGTAAAAAAACTCCTTAACTTGAAGACAGACCATTTCGATCAGTTTGGTAGAAGATTCCACTCGGCATTATTTAAACTCGGTCCGGAAACGGTGTCTTCTACCTCGTCAGTGAAACAAAACAGTAAATATAATCATAACTATAATGATGCAACAAAGGAGACGTATAAATGGCGATCAGAAGCCAGAGCAGCAATGAACCCAAAAACTGCGCGAACCTTCTAAAACGATATTCATTTAAATCAAGAATCCAATCGTTTATCAGTTTGTTTGGCTAGGTAGTAAAGTGTTTACAGAAGTCATACGTTGACAAACTTGGCGATCAAGAATATCTAAAAGTTAATCCCAAACATCACTGGTGAAAACTAAGGTTTAATCCGTCCTTTTCTAAGCCTTTTCACAATGTTTAATCACAGGAATTACAACGGCATGAGCTATTTTCATCTCTCTCTCTCTCTCTCTGTGTGTGTGTGTGTGTGTGTGTGTGTGTGTGTGTCTGGCTTTTTAATGTTTTTAGAATTCGTTTTAGAATATATTTAATAGCAGACAGGGCATAAACGTAGCACTTGAAGTAGAATTCATAAGAAAGCTTTATGTAGCCTTATGTGACAACCTTATGCTTTAAACTCCAAGGACAGTAAATAGAACCCATTTATTTAATGACCAAATAGGTTGTAAAATGCAAAAAAAAATGTTAGCAGTTTACTTATGTAAGCAAAGCAATTTATTTGAGTTTTCTGTCTATCTCAGTAGATTGTTCAATGATTCCCTGCGTAACAGGGTAAATATAAAGCGTAGCAAAGTGTGTTTTTCCTGGACATATTTATTACGCTGTAACCATTATGTTAACAAGTCTATGCAAAATATGTTCTTCTATGACTTGGAATTTTCACTATGTAAAAAATGGGGAAACGCCAAAATTTTGGTTATAATGTAAATAAGAAAACTCAGGACTGATACAATCAGATCCACATCAAGCCCGCAATTAAAGATTTACCCTTGTCATGCTGGAATAATTTAAGATAGCACGTCTACTTCTAAATGTCAGCAAATCAAATTACTAGATCAAAATTGTTGGCATAGACTCACATATTGAATGACAAACAGTGCAGCTCCAGATCAGCCAACTGATCTGGATCTACACTGTTTGCAAAGGCAGGGCATATCTGGGTTCAGGGTTTGTTTGGTGCAATTCATTGTTCAAAACAAACAAACTGAATTCAGTTTTTTTATTTTTATTATTTTTTTTTTTAATAATTCATCGCGAAATTAGCTTAATAACGTATACCCCATATACACAATGTTATACGGCAACATAATGTCCAGAATATGTAAGCTTGTTAATGTAATAAGAGGGTCAAAATGTTTGCAACCAAAATGACCGTTTTCACCAGCACTTTCTGAGTAACACAAAATAGACCGCTCGTAGCATTATGCCCATAGTTGTTGGCGACGCTTTATGGCCTCCATAAAAAATGATTCCACAGAAATACTTCTAGCCAAACAAAAGCAATCAGCTACTCTGTATAATGCTTAATAACAACCGTCATGTTATCAGAGATCCATAAAATAAGACATAATAACAGCTTGCCTCTAAAGGAATTGGTGCCTTATAAGCGAATTTATTACATAGAATCGGAACAAATTACCGGGAAGAAAGCGGCTCGCAACCTATCTTCATTTTAGATAAATACGAAAGAGGTAAATAGCTGTAAATTGTTTGGTAATTTGATTTCATGAATACCTAATGGCTGTTTCATTGATTTGTATCTTCCCTATGCCGATAAATACCCTTTTACTGAATATCAATTAACAATTATCTTGTTAAAATTTTCCTTAAGGAGAATCTTTTGTCTCTCTTGCCTGAACTAACCTATTATTTAATGTCATACCTAAGCACCAATATGTCGATGTCTTAATAGAGAAAAATTGCGCATGTCTCTAAAACACTTTGTGCACGCAATTTCGTGCCAGAAACCATAGACCATTACGTTTAATAAATACCTGGTAATGAACAGCTAGTAGTAAAGACGTCTGTCAGTCCGTAGAAATGTTTACTATGGTTTAATCTATTTCAGACAAACCATCTAAGAATTGATGATATCCGGAATTTTGGAAAAAACTGCTTTCTTTTTCGATCACGCCATTTGGCATGTGTTTACGTTGCCCAAATTATAAACCACCGGTTCTAAAAACTAAAAATGCAAATATGGGGCTTGTGGCGGCTCGCTGCAATATCTGGTTTCTTGTTATATTTAGTGGGTCTTGACTAATATTGTGATCACATCGATGGGGAAAAGAGAGCTGGTTGCTTTGCCTTCTTTATTTTGTTACATATGTTTTGTTTGTCATACTGTCTTCCTTTTTCCGCTTTCATGTCACTAGAGTCTATGTTCGATGATTGTGGCATTTCCTGGACAGCTTTACTATATTGGTGTTTTAATTTTTGGAGGCGGTGAAACCGCCACCAGATTTAACATACAACATTTCGACAGTCCGTTTTCCTTATAACTACCTAAAACCGCCCCAAAATAGTTCCCTGCTAACGCTGATAACGCCAAAATTCTGCTTTCAAACATATTATCTTGAAAAGCTCTTATGCTTATAAATAGCGAACAAATAAACAAAAAAGAAAAATAAAAGACAACTTCACAATTTTGAAGAAATACGATTTTAATCATATTGAATACAAAATCAGCGGTAGAATATGAATACTCCAGTAAAACACGCCAAATCTACAGCGTTGGGTAGCAGCTGAAATCAGTTTCCACGCCCTTGGTAACAGGCAGAGATGATTTTAGGAATCTGCAATAGAGAGATCCTCCAATGACACACAAAGTGGGGGCTGGAGAGGATCAACACCCACGAGGTGTGACGCTATAACTCATCTAACCATTAAATTTTCTGCGTGTCTTCTTTACTTTCCACTTGTTTAATGCCCTAAAAGTATTGCTTAAATTGACCAATTTGACCAATCCCTCGCAGCTCATTTCTTGGTGTAAGGAAAACAACTCAAACACGACCCCCAGATAGCAGCATTCGCCTGAAGATAAGTTTGTTTTGGCGTTTTGTTCTGAGCATACAGTTTTATTATTATGCTGGTAGTAAATGTCATTCATGTTCGTTAATTATATTATTCTGATAATAATCGCAGAAAATAAGTATTTTAAGGACTATTTTATTATTGTTTGCATGTCCTGGAGCAGAACTTAGGCGAACTGTTGTAACGGTACACTTACGTAGAAAGACTATTCTAAAAGGTTACCATTGTAGCGCTTTATCACCAGTTGCGAGATATACATTAGTTTTGACAATTTCACTTTTAAAGCGGGTGGATGAATTGGAATTGTCATTACGAAAACACGCCTATTCAAATAAACTGAAAATTTCACCACCAAAAATTGAAAGTTTTCAGATAAAAAATTCTGATATTTTTCATATTTCTGCTCGAAACATAGATTGTGGGTACTCGTTAGAACCGCCTCGCCACAATCTATGTCTTTGAGAAGAAATAAGAAAAATAATGTATACCCCTGTAAACCCCAGTTTTACTGTATAAAAGTGGGCTTTAAGGGGATCAAAATGATATAGGCATGTTTTCGTAATGTAAATACAATTTATAGCATTTCCGGGACAGTGTGACACAGACAAAAAAGATATTTTAACAACATTTTTTTTACTTTTGACGAGGAAAGCCTAAAAAGCGATGTGAAATTAGATTTATTTTTTAATGTGAGGGTCATTCTTGTAGAGGCCAACGGGACGAGATCTCTTTTAGACCTCTCGAATTCACCTTCTCCATGACGGAATTAAACCGATTTTAACAAGATTTGCATAGCAGGAATTCAAGACTATTCCGTATTAAAATCTGTTTTAACATTTATTGTGTGCAAAGCGTAGACCAAGCTTTTTGCAAAAGCCTATTATTGTATAGCCGTAGTAACGTGTAAGCAATGTTACGATTGACCGATCCATCCATTTACGGATATCACGGAATTTTATCAGTAAATTTGATACCTTGCTTTCATGTCGGAGAAAGAAAAAAGAAAACGAAAAGAAAAAAAATAAACTTCTGTAACACTTTTAGGTCGAGAAAAAATGAAAATCGCGCAGCACACATTTCATATTGTGGGAATCTGCATTTGTGTTTGCAAATCCTGAGATCGCGCGCCCTATAATCATCTCTGAAAAAGTGTAAGCCGAGTAGCGGTCCCACTAAACACAGGAAAGGGGCTATCGGGTACTGTTTATTTATTTATTTAATTTTATTTTTTATTTATTTATTTATTTTTTTTTTTTTTTTGTATTTTTTTTTTCAGTTTCGACGTAAATCCCAGTCAGTTCTAGAGGCCTATAGAATTTCAGGCAGCCGCCCAATCAGCACTCTTAGTGCTTTGATTCTTTGTCAGAGTATTGTCAGATCGGTTTAGCTTTGCCAACAATTTGGGTTTTCGGGACTATATAAAGTTCAATTTGTCCGTCACGTTACGTCACGCCAAAGGGCAAAGGAGCTTGCATACAATGCTTTTTCATATGCATGTAATTTGATGATTAGTTTGAAATATGAACCGTATGTTGACTGTCACAAGAGGAGTTTGTAGGAATATACGTAATTCTGATTTGCATTTTGATGAAATGACTACCTAGGAAAATGTCCTATCCGGATGCATTTTGACATGTCTTTTATTGTCATTGGTTTGTAGTGAACTCATATGCTTCCACTCCATTGACTCTTGCTTACTTTCTTGATCATATATAGTGATGTAGCCGAGTTGGATCACATATTTCTAATCTAAAGTGAAAGTACTCAGGATTACAATTATACCGAGTTAACAGAGCATAGCTATTTGTGATTCGACTTTCCTTTACTTGAGCGTTTGGGGACCCATTAGCACAGACCTTTGTTATAATTATTCAGTGGTCATTGAGTATCAGTTCTATGGAACCATATGAGATACCAGTAGCTGAAGATGTTAATAATTAACCCTTATCCTGCTGAATAAATGAAGAGGCCACACCCAATTCTAATTTTCAGCCAATCAGATTACTTGATCCAGATTGTTGATATAAAGTCATATACTTAATGGCAAACAGTGCAGATCCAGATCAGTTGGCTTCTGAACTTCTCTGGATCTATACTGTTTGCAAAGGAGGACAAGGGTTAAGAACCAGCCGATGCACAGACTCAGTATTTTCTTGGGTTATACTGGTTGATGATCATCCATAACAGGCGTCAGCTTGAAGACTCTCCCTACCACATGAACTCCCTTGCCAAGTAGCATGATGCAACAGATTACTATAAAACTACAACGAAAAATTCATGGATTTTTTTTATATTGTCCTTCAAACGTCAAAATTATTATCACTGCCGTGTTCTCTTTTTTTGTCCATTTTACTGTTAGTACGAATGACGATACAATAGTGGCTTTAAATCTTTGGTAACCGTCATCATAAATTCTGCAAAACCTGTAAAATAAAAAAAAACACTTTAGCTATGAAGTATGTAAAATTAAACACATATCCCCAGGCAACATATATCTGGCTTAAAACTGATACACTCTCGTATTATCTCATGAGGAATTAGTAGAGCACGAGACAGAAATAGTTATGCATTTTGCATGGCTTACGAATCCTTTCAAATTTAGCAAATGGTCCCATCTTGCTATCTTTTGTTGTTATTATGGAACGGTTCTTTTGATACTTGAAATCCTTCCTATTTTGTTAAAAAAAAAGATATGTGGACTATTTGACTGCTTTAATTTGCATTTTACATGTAATGATGACTCATTTAAATATAGAAAATTGCCAAATATATTGTTTTCAGTGTCAATGAGCGCTATAAAGCTGAAATTTTATTTAGGACATATGTCTAGAAGCACTACAGTATCCTCATGTATGTCTTTGATCTATATTTCAGGGAAAACTAACTCGTGAAATTTCCCCATTTTATGTAGCTTGCATTTATTGGTATCACACCGCTAGGGGCATTTCTGTACTGTGGACACTCATCTACTCCAACAGGAAACTGATCTGTTAACCCTTTAAGCTCTATTGACCCAAATGGCTACATTTGCAAACAGTGTAGATCCAGATGACACGGCTCGAAACGAGCCGTCTCATCAGGAGCCACACTGTTAGCCATTCTGTTATTGATTTTTTACTGAAACCCCTATTTACAACAACTGATGTGAGATTGAGGAGTCGATATAAAAAAAACTCATGGATGATAGGGTTAAGCTGGTGTGCTTATCATGATGTCAGTAGTATTCAGCATCATTGACAGGATCTTGTTTTGCCTACAACAGGTTAGTGTTTCACTATGGTGAAGCACACACGCCACGCTATGGTGAACCTAGAGGTCACCTCAAAAACGCTACTATTTGAATATGTACACCGGTATTGTTTTCATTGTATCTTTACAAATAGTGGAATACCATACAAATACGGGCGGATATATACTTTCCATGGAAACTTACTTCGCCCAACTAACGGAAACCCATGATGAGCTTAAGTGATTATTTTAAGTAATAACACTTTAATATTAAGTGTTAGTATTCTTTGTGGTTTATTCTACGAGGCGATTTGTTTTTGCCCAGTGTTATTTCGTGTTTTTCAGTCCTTTGAGCATTGCGATTACCTTGCTTGGGGAAGAGGGAGCTAATCTTGGTGCTTTTCGTACGTTTGTTCGATTTGCGCTTACTTGGTTATGTCTGTTCACTCTTCCTTTTGGGGTCTGGGAAGGGCTGCGGCTTGTAATTGTGGCACTCCCTGGACTTTTCTCTTATCTGTTTTACAGCCATCGCCCGGTCTATAACATGACATCTTCAAAACAGACAAAACATTGACTGAAACAGCGGAAAGGTAGCTTGGGATACAACTCATAGATATGCTGTACAGTACTTTTGATTGCCTCATTTCATAACTGTAAATGTGCAGCCATACTGTACACAGGACTTTGGTAAATAAGCTGATCAAACTATATGGTTGCTTGTACGGATTATATGCTGTTAATGAGTCCAGTATAAGAAAATACTTTCCACATCTTCCTTTGAATACAACCGAGAACATAATCAAAAGTAGCTGTTCAATAGTTTGTCTTGAGATAAGGATCTACAAACACATGTCGAGTCGCCTTGTCAGACGCAATGCCAAGCTATTCTTCAAACCATTGTTTTAGAGAATCTTGCAAACGTATTCGTTTGCAAGATTCTCTAATACAATTGTCTGAAGCATAGTTTTGCAAGTTTTCTCTCCTGGTACAACAAATATCTACCGTGCAGGTGGATAATTCTGATACGTTCAGGATCACTGTAGACAGTTTTTGTCATTTGTATTTTCTAAATCCTCTTTTAATCAATGGTCACGCAGCTCTTATACTCGAGGATGCGTTGCCTCCTTCCGTTTAAATCCACCAAGGACCAGAAAACTACATTTGAATGAAACATATACCATTTCGCATATGTGTGCTCCCCGATTTTAGTTTTGTGAATGTGTTCGTTGCTGTCTAGTGTCATTCTTCTTTTTACTCTTTTGTCGACAGTACAGCTTGGTCATAGTGCCGCAAGGTGTCTGTAAAATGTCTCCCCGTATTTCAATATACTGCAGTATATATATTCCGGTCCTCTGTGATCACTGAACCTATTCCGGGAGTTTGAATTCCATATAAGGGTTACTGACGAGGCCTAATTGGCCGAATCTAGCAAGTGTGATACAGGAAATTAAACACTTCAGCTGCTGTCAGTTTTATGAGTGCTTTCATTGCTCTCACTGCATTACGAAAACAAGCCTATTCAAGTATATTGAAAATTTCACCTCCAAAAACTGAAAATTTTCAGATAAAAAAAAATTGATATTTTTCATATTTCTGCTCAAAACATAGATTGTGGGTACTCGTTAGAACCGCTTCGACGAAGCGGTTCTAACGAGTACCCACAATCTACGTTTTTGAGCAGAAATAAGAAAAATAATGTATACCCCTGTAAACCCCAGTTTTGCTATATAATAGTGGGGTTTAAGGGGGTCAATATTATATAGGCATGTTTTCGTGATGGGGACATTCCTTTTGGAATATACTCGTAGGTTTCGTGTTAAAACAGTTAGAGATTGAAGGTATCCAACACCTATAATTTATTACGTTAAGGTAATTAGACTTAAGAGCTATGAAATGATTGCATCAAAGTAACCTAAGGCTTGATATTTTATGATGAGTAAATGATATATTTCAAAATTCTAAATTTTAATAAAGTGTTAAACTAGCACACTGATATGAAACTTTGATATGAAAGCTTTTAAAATGATTCAGTAAAAAATGGCCCCTGACATACGATGTAGTAGATTGTAACCATCTTTTATTGTCCTGTATACTAAAATATTCATACCCACTGAATGCAGAAACAAAATAGTGATTAGTGCGGCTAAAGTACTTTTTTTTAATTCTCTCAGATTTTGTGTACTTCAGAAACCAAAAGCGTGTACGGCTAATGTATTTGTTTTTTTGTTTGTTTTTTTTTTTTGTTGTTGTTGTTTTTTTGTTTTTTTTTTGTTGTTGTTTTTTGTTTTGTTTTTATTTCTCCCGGTTTTCCGTGTACTTCGGAAACCAAAGGCTTGTACCACAAGTCAAAAAGGATTGCCTTTGGAAACAAAGAACATACATAATCATTGAAATCGGAGACTCGGTTTGATTGCGTCTCTTCATATGCAACACTGTAGTTTGCGAGGCTGCATACGCCCCCTAGCGCCGGCTAAAGCGGTATTAGATTTTAAAAATAACCAGGAGGAGCTCAATGATCCCAAAGGAAATAAAATATAACCTGCACTATGATGATGTACGGGAAGACTTTACCAAGCCTTTGGTTTCCGAAGTGCACAGAATCCGAGAGAATTAAAAACAAATGCATTATTTAATATAATGTGTAAGGGATGTCCTCTGGGAATATCTAAGAAAAAACAAAAATACATAACATAACAGATTAATTTGACTGTCTGTTTATGAAGAACAATGCACAAAACTCGTAACGAGCCGTCTCATCAGGATCTACCCTGTTTTCCATTCTGTTTTTAATTTTAGACTCAAACCCCTATTTGCATCAGTAGACAAGTCCAAATCCAAAAATGGAAGAGTCCACTTCAGAAACTCAGGGATAAAATGGTTAAACAACCGTTTATTTTCAAATGTAATGCGATTGTTATACAAAATAAGTGAAAATACCCAGGAAATGTCACAATGACGAAAAGATATTCTTCCAGAGGCACCAAAAAAGAGAGATAAGGAACAAATAATGACCAAACAAACGCCACATATGAAAACAAAAGATAAGGAAAAGTCCAGGGAGTGCAACAATCACAAACTGCAGCCCCTCCAAGACACAAAGAGGAAGAGGAACCCGATAAAACCAAACAAGCAGAAATCGAACAAACGCACGAAAAGTACCAAGATTAGCTCTCTCCCCCAAGCGAGGTAATCGCAAGACAAAAAGGACTGAAAAACACAAGAACAAAATAACACAAGGTAAGACATAAAACAAATCGCCTCGTAGAACAAACTTCAAAGCAACAAAGAGTAAGACTAACACCGGGACCACCGCCTTAGAACGGTCAGTAGAGTAAACCACCGAGGGGCTTTAAATCACTTTTACAGCTAGCCAACTTCACCCTGGGTCCCGATGCAACTCTTTATACAGAAATACATAAAAATCGGTTTGCATAAAGGTTCCCAACTCAATCAATGCATCACAGCAAAAATCAAATTAATCACTATAATAAGCAAAGACGAGTACTCATGGCTAATTCTACTGCATGCCAGAGTAAATGAAAACCAGTAGTTGAACCACGGCGGGCCAAGCCAAAGACGTATCATCAAGCCCCAACCCACTGGTTAAAGTTTTACGAAGAGGCCGTCATTGAGTCTGAGGCCCGAACCGCCGTCGTGCAATTAAAGAGTGAAGCATAGCCATCAACAATGATTGGGTTGACAACTAGGCATGCAGTCTGCCGCATAATACCCAGGCTATAGCCAATTCTTTTATAACGGTTAATAAATTTTCTGAATTGCTCCGAAAAGTTAGAATTTCCTACATTTTTTCTAAATCTGTACACTAAATCGACGTAAAATCCGATAAACCTTGTTGCAGAAGTGTTTTCAGACTGACGCTATATTTTTCTACCAAGGCTCTGTATCTGCGATAACCTTTCGAAAACGCCTTACGAAGTTTAAAATAACGATAGCCCAGCCTACGAACTTTGGCAGTAAGGGCTTAATTACGGTTGTAAAAGTCACTAAGATTTGAAGAAGATCTGGAGAATCTAATAAGCTGAGATATGTATACCCCATATGAGGTATGCCGGGGACATCGCCATCGGGAAAAGAGAAATTGACTATATCACCGACGCACAAACCAAAAGAACTGTAACAAAGCAACCGCATTGGAACGGTCAGTAGGAAAACACTACCGGGTGGCTTAAACCAGTTTATTCCGATTCAGCTCAATTCATTACGAAAACACGCCTAATTAAATATAAAGAAAATTTCACCTCCAAAAACTGAAAATCTTCATATAAAAAAAAAAAAACTGATATTTTTCATATTTCTGCTCAAAACATAGATTGTGGTACTCGGCAAAACCGCCTCGAGGAGGCGTTCTAACGAGTAGTCAAAATCTATGTTTTTTAGCAGAAATAAGAAAAATAATGTATACCCCTGTAAACCCCTGTTTTACTATATAAATATGGGGTTTAAGGGGATAAAAATTATATAGGCATGTTTTCGTGATGACAAATTTATGTTCGTTCCGCATACCTTAAGCATTGTTATTAAGAAATAACTGCAATTGCTTAATGGGCACACTGGTGATAACTAAACAGAAATCAAATGCGCCATGAAAACAATGAAGGCCCATATTCACCTGTGCACCCAGGTGCACTCTTGTCCCCACCTGACCATTATATTATCATGGTCTTCGTTGGCCAGTTCATACTCCTTCATAATTCAGTGAAACTTCAACGACTCTCGCCCAGTATACACACAACGTCACAACAACGTCGCTACAACGTCGCTGCAACGTCGTGATGTTGCAGCGACGTTGTGTGTTTGCTAAACACACGAGCTAACACACGTCACAACAACGTCGTTAGAACGTCGCTGCAACGTCATGACGTTGCAGCGACGTTGTAACGACGTTGTGTGTTTGCTGGTGCTGTTCTGGCGATATGTATGATAAACCCTCTATGGCTCGACTTACCAATGTCTAGAACAAATTTCCATGGACCCAAAGATGTTCAAGCCATTGAAGTTTGATTGTTTATCAAAGACCAACGAACAGTGATAGTACTAATCAGCATCACGAAGACATGCCTGTATATAATTTTGACCCCCTTAAACCCCACTTTTATATAGTAAAACTGGGTTCACAGCTGTATACATTTTTTTTTCTAATTTCTGCTAAAAAACATAGATTGTGGGTACTCGTTAGACCGTCTCGCCGAGCATCATGAAAACATGCCTTTATAATTTTGACCACCTTAAACCCCATTTTTATATAGTAAAACTGGGGTTTACAGGGGTATACATTATTTTTCTTGTTTATACTCAAAAACATAGATTGTGGGTACTCATTAGAATCGCCTCTCCGAGCATCACGAAAACATGCCTATATAAATTTGACCCCCTTAAACCTAACTTTTATATAGTAAATCTGGAGTTTACAGGGGTATACATTGTTTTTCATATTTCTGCTCAAAAACATAGATTGTGGGTACTCAAGGCAATTCGAACGAGTACCCACATTCTATGTTTTGAGAAAAAAATATGAAAAATATCAGTTTTATTTTATCTGAAGATTTTCAGTTTTTGGAGGTGAAATTTTCTTTATATTTGAATAGGCATGTTTCCGAAATAGGCTGTTCAGAAATGAGGCCTGATCTGGACCCTTTCTGTTCGCAAAACATCCGCAGATACATTTCCAGTGAGCCGAATCATTTGAGAAAAAAAAAACAAAAACAAAAAAAAAAAAAAAACAGAAAAAAAAAACGTGATGCATCTCCTTTCTGTAAGTGTTTACTTGTCTCTCTTTCGTCAATTCACAGTTGTCTTAGTAGATTCCCTTCGTTCAAATCTGTTATTTATTATTCCTTTAATAATGTCTTGATTAAATCTTATCTTATTAATCACCCTATTAGAAGTGCTGAAAACAGGAAGGCGAATTCGACGAGTTCGAACATGATCAATCGTCAATTCCAAATATGCCGAGACAAGCGAAAAGCGCCTTCGAACATGCGCAAAATGCGCCGATTCAGATCATCCTGCGCATGTGCAAAGCATCATTCGGGCCATTGCTCTCCATTCATACATTCTATAGTATCCAATGCTTCTATTAGCTGATAGTGAAGGAAGTTTTATCTGGGCCTTCGCTGTCCGCATATGCCCGAAGACACGTTTCGCATGGCGCGGACCAATTCCAAACAGGCCGAGGCAAGCAAAAAGGGCCACAAGGAAACAATGAACAACTGAATCTCAAATAAGCCTGTCACATAGTCATATCAGGAAACGATGATCGTTTACAAAACCGCATAGCATGGCATTATCAAATGCACAGGCAATCCCATGTCAGAGTTCTTTGACTCGTAAACCGATCAGAGATTTCAGTTTTAGATTGTAAGACATACTTGCACTTGCTATGACTGGAACAATGGCAAGATAAGGACATTGTGCTTCACCAGAGTCGTTTATAATAGACCTCCGGAAACAATCCCTGCTAGGAAATTGTTTTTCATTGACCAAGGCATCACCATTTGAGTCGCGTCTTGCTTTAATTTGGCTTGAGGGAGATGGATATCGTATCACCAGATAATGTACTTTTTTAATCTAAAAGTAGTGATACTTTTCTTCCTTCTCCATGAAACATGTTGTGGGCACTCATTAGAAGCGCCTTGCTGAGGCGCTTCTACTGAGTACACACAACATATGTTTTCATGGAGATAAGAAAATTATCTGGATATCCCTCTTATCTGGAGCTATGGATACGACCATAATAATATGCGCTATTTTACAAAGGGAGCAGCTATTTTACAAAGGGAGCAGCTTTTTTTTTTATAAATGGAGCAGCTATTTAACAATGAAGGCAACTAT
The DNA here is from genome assembly GCA_964016985.1 of Anodontia alba. Taxonomy (NCBI): domain Eukaryota; kingdom Metazoa; phylum Mollusca; class Bivalvia; order Lucinida; family Lucinidae; genus Anodontia; species Anodontia alba. The sequence continues at coordinate 21,423,615 of OZ024821.1, forward strand.
TCTACAATTGGGGCAGCTATTTTACAAAGGGATCATCCTTTTTTTACATAAAAGGAGCAGCTGTTTTACAATGGGGGCAGCTATTTTATAATGGGGCAGCTATTTTACAAAGGGAGCAGCTATTTTACAAAGGGAGCAGCTTTCTTTATAAAAGGAGCAGCTTTTTTACAATGAGGGCAGCTATTTTACAATGGGGACAGCTATTTTACAGTGGGAGCAGCTAATTTGCAAATGGAGCAGCTACGAGGTCGTATATTACAAATGGAGCAGCTATTTTACAAACGCAGCAGCTATTTTACAATGGGAGCAGCTATTGCACAGAAAAAGTAAATAATTGTACTCAGAAACTGATCAGATCCACATCAAGCTCCTATCACCAAAGGGAAAAACAGGCAAGTACAATTAAGCAGCCACAACATGAATAGATGGCAAGCAGAGTTGGCAACTCTTTCCCAAAAGGTGGCAACTCTGTTACCAAAACTTAACTAAATATATCGTAAACTTACATAAATGTTAAAAAAAAAACATTAGAAAATGAAACACTACATAACAATTAACAAAAAGTACCACAATGAAAGTACCGCCTTGGAACGGTCTGTAATGAATTACTTGGGGGCTTAAGCTAGTTGCCCACCGAATATTTGAAACTTCCAAAAAATGGTGTCTACTATTTAGCAAAAGAATTTGCACCCCCCCCCCCCCCACCTCCTCCATGTAAGAGTAGACCCAGTGAGAAGAGAGGTGAATATTTCTATGTTATACTTATTTCTCCTTGAAGTTGTATCTGTTCCCCTTAGAAGAGTAAAGTCGCAGATCGGCCTGTGGGGGAAAGAGCCGTCTGAATTTTCGATCAGATCCTTTTCACATGTGTCTTGTATGGGAATTTTTTACATACGAGGAATAAATACTGTTTGAAGTGAACGATACTCATCCAAGGGAGATGACCCATACCTGAAAGTAGTTACGTCCCATCAGAAACAGGGCTACATTATATATGCGGGTTTAAGTAAAAAGTGAACTCAGAAACTTATATAATCAAATCCACAACAAGCCCCCAACACCAAAGGGAAAGACAGATAAATACAATTAAGCAGCCAAAAAATCAGGGCCCAGTTGTTCAAAGCTAACGATGTCGTTAGTTAACGATTCGTTAAAATTTACATCGAGTGATACGCAAATATACTGAAATTTTTTGTTGAAAAAATGTGAGTAGCGTTTGCAGTGCAAAAGCTACTCACATTTTTTCAGCAAAACATATCAGAATATTGTATATTGAATCCACTAAAACAGTTAACGAAATGACCATTAACGAGCTCGTTAAGCTAACGACGCTTTGAACAACTGGGCCCAGATGGTAAACAGAGTTTCCAACTCTTTCCCAAAAATGTGGCAACTCTGTTACCCAAACCTAACTGACTGAATATATCTTAAACTTACATTATTTTTAACGAAAAATATTAGAAAGTATAACACTACATAACAATTAAAAAAGTACCACAATGAAAGTACCACCTTGGAGCGGTCAGTAATGAATTACTAGGGGATGTAGGGGTGGATGGCTTAAGCTGGCTTCACGGAATCCCAACCCTCGCCATCAGCTTCCATAGTGGTAAAAACATATATTTGTTCAGTCCGTGGATGTGGAAAGTCTGTTTTGTTACAACACAGATACAAACCAGGGCCCAGTAGTTCAAAGCTTAGTTAACGATTCGTTAAAATTTACATCGAGTGATACGCAAATATGCCGAAATTTTTTGCTGAAAAAATGTGAGTAACTTTTGCAGTGCAAAAGCTACGCACATTTGTTCAGCAAAAAATATCAGAATATTGTGTATTAAATCCGCTAAAACAGTTAACGAAATGACCCTTAACGAGCTCGTTAAGCTAACGACGCTTTGAACAACTGGACCCTGCATAATAGGGGCACAGTTTATACCTATCGGTATATCCATGATCCCATCTCATTAGTCCTCAGACATGCACATTCGAGCTTACGCACTCATACGCATGCGCATAAAACCCATCGAAGATAGATCATTCTAACTTTGGAATCAACACAAGTTGTTCACGTTTTGTAAGCGTCTCATGCTCTGCTATGCCTAATAGTATGTCGACATGGGTTTCACGAGAGCAACAGTCAGATCACAAGAAACTATATCTAATACCACTAAAGGCTCAGATCCGCCGCAGTGATCAAGCTTTCTCTTTTCCACAGTAGATTCTACAGTATCCAATGATTATTGAAGTGGGTAAAGGACCTGATCAGTTAGCGCATATACATTCTGATCTCGGCCCATTTGTTTGAAACTAACGATGTCGTTAGTTAACGTATCGTTCAAACTTTGATCCTTAAATATAGCATATACACTAAAATATTTTTGCTGAAAAAAAATGTGAGTAGCATTTGCAAAAGCTACTCACATTTTATTCAGCAAAAATACCTGTGAATTTGATATTGTACTTACTAGAACAGTTAACATTTTACCACTAACAAGCTCGTTAAGCTAACGAGGCTTTGAACAACTGGGCCAGGGTTTTTTTTGCCGAATGAGAACAATATGCCTTCAAATGTTCTTTCATATGCTTAAGTATTTTGTATGAGAAAAACATACATAATAATTCAATTCAATTCAATTCTTTATTTCCCCCAAATATGGAGATTTATCAAACATTAATACAGGGTACAAAGCACAAACTACAATATTTTAAACAATATATGTACATACACTGATAAATGAGCTCAAGTCAAACATTATTGACACGTACTTATCATAATAATATACAGTCGAACCTCGACGACATGAACCCCCCACCCCCCCCCCCCCCCACGGGACCATGAAAACCCGTCCGAGACAGCGGCAGCCCGAGCCACGGAGGGCTACCACCAGCCCCACACCAGGAGGCATAATGGAGACAATTGTGGGATATCCTTAAGGCGCTCCAAACTACAAACGCACGCCGTGTGTACTCACCAGAATCACCTCATCGAGGCGACTCCAATGAGCGCACACAGCATACATACGCAAGACAAAAGAAGAAAATCTCCCTAAATTATCCGTATATCGCTCCCGGAGCGATTCATCCATGGTAAACGAGCCATCGGGGTTCGTGCCATTGAAGTTCTACTGTAGTTGTTATTGCACACCATCATTCATTCCTGTATTTAACATCTGTGACAGGTGGTAGAAGAGCTGTTTTATTATTATCATTAATATTTTTGTATTTTATTTTATTTATTTATTTTCATTATATATATATATATATATGCACATATATACACATACATATACATATACATATATACACACACACACACACATATATATATATATATATATATATATATATATATATATATATATATATATATATATATATATATATATATATACACATACACATACACATACACACATATATATATATATATATATATATATATATATATATATATATATATATATATATATATATATATATATATATATATATATATATATATATATATTTTTTTTTTTTTTTTTTTTTGTACCTTCAACATCAATATATTTATTTCTGACATTGACTGTATATATTGCAACCAGTTGATTTTTTTTCTCATAGCTGTGTGCATAAAATACATTTGAGTAAATGGGCTGTCAAGCCAAGATCAGCACGTATCGATAGAATCAAGAGATACGCATTTTTTTTTTTTTCGTACCTTCTTTCATGGCAGCCTTTCCGAAACGAAATGAAAGGCATTTTTTTTTTTGTACCTTCTTTCACGGCAGCCTTTCCGAAACGAAATGAAAGGCAAATCCGATTAAAGAACCTACATTTCGGCATTAAATTTATTACAGTTCACATTGACTACTATAGTATCCGAATACATTTGGAAATATATTCCATACACTGCATTCGGAAAGAGTTCAAATGATTTATTGGGTTGTCTAATGCTGCGCCAGAAAGTTTCAAGAAAACTGTTTCTTGAGCACTTAGTGACAATTCGTTTCCAACATCATGGCCATACGTGTCCGTCATTAATTTAATAAATTCCTGTCGTATTTGTAAAGTGCGAATACAGGTCGTCACCATATGAACGGGAATGTCATTTGTCAGGACTCTACATTCCATACACAGATATGAATCTTTATTTGAGGGACGCGTCCATAGTTTTACTAAATTTCTAGCGGCTTTTAGCTCCTTTGTAGACTTAGCATTGTGATATGGGGTTTGATAATGTCCCGCATAAAGCAAGATAAATCGCGAAAAATCTGCATCCTCTGACATACGTAGATCCCTCGCCACAATTTCATGGTTGCGGACTGTAGTTTTAACTGTTCTCTTCCAAGCATACTTGGACGGGAAAGTATTAGATCTCATATAGGCCACGAGTGTTTCAGATAGAGCGTATTTTTTAAGTAACTTCCAAATATCTGGTATAAATCCAGTGCCTTTACTTGGAATAAGTGAGTGGTAGAACAATCTAAATAAAAATATTTCCTTGGCTCTCGAATCATTTGGTAAGCTGATCAATTTTTCCAAAAATGAAAGTTTTCTAACAGCCACTTCACTAGATAGTTTTGTGACACCTATTAAGGATTCATGCATATCTGTTCTTGTGAGTCTAGGTAGACCTTGAATATGGCGCGATGCCATATGTTGAAATTTGTTTATTGCAGACACATCTTTTTCACTTAAATTGTTCCACAGCTCACATCCATAGAGTATTGAAGGTATCACGACTTTCCTATAGAGATCGCAACCTGTGATCGGGTTTAATCCACTTTTTTTAGCGCCTATTCCTTGAATAGCAAAGAAAGCATTTCGGCCGCGTTCTCTTGCCTGCTCTATGCACTTAGTTTGTTTTCTGTTCGATGATTGTACAATACCGAGATGATTGGCGTGATCACATATAGGTATGGCATTTTGGTCTATGTAAAAACGCATGCTGTACTGGGCAGTTTTTCTGTATGTAAAAATTACGATGTATGATTTTTCAATGCTTATTTTAAACCTCCATTTCTGTTTATATTGTTGTACGATTACAAGTAGTTTTTGCAAGTTTGCAGGAGTGATTGCGATACAAGTTATGTCGTCTGCAAACGTTACACAAGCGCATTCTATATGAGAAATTTTTGCCCCAAATTGGCTATTTTTTAACAAGTCTAGTAATTCATCAATGTATACCAGGTAGTAAAATCCCGACTGCACCCCGCCCTGACGTACACCTTGATGTACAGGGAACCAGTCTGACTGGTGGGAATTAACGTAGACGGCACTTTTAAGATTTTGGTAAGAATTTATGATAAGCCGCCAAATTTTACCTTTTATTCCAAGTTGGTTTAATTTGATGAATAAACCTGTGTGCCATACGCAATCAAAAGCCTGTTTTGTGTCTAGAAAGGCAGTGTAAACATTACTACCAAGTGACATATTATGAAGTATTGTCTCCTGTAAGACGAATGCTGCTGTAATACAATTGTGGTTTGGGCGGAACCCATGCTGTTGTGGATTTGGAAAATGTTTGGTATTAGTGCGTAAGTATGTATTTATCCAGGTGTTTAGCAACTTTTCAAATAGTTTATATACAGCTGAGAGCAGTGATACAGGTCTGTAACTCCCAGGGTCTGACATCGACTTGTTTTTCCCTTTGTAAATTGGAACAATAAGTCCTTGACGCCATTGTTCTGGTATATATTTAGCTTTAAGAATACAATTGAACAGTTTCGTGATCGCTTCTAATACTGTTGGTCCCCCGTAAATAATATGTTCGTTCGTAATTCTGTCGCAGCCGGGTGCTTTGCGCTTTTTGAGGTTTTTAACTAATTTACCTACTTCCTCAACTGTAACGAGGCTTTCAAGGTGACAATTATCTGATTCGTTATATGACTGTTTTATCAGTGTTTTTAATTGTTCTTCGCAACTAGATTTAAATTCGGGATCGTATTCGTCACATGTGGATTCTGCATAGATACATTTATAAAACTCTGCAAAACCGTTTGCAATACTAATTTCATCGTAATGGGTTCTACCATTAAATATAAGCTGTTGACATGAAGAGTTAGGTTTGCGTGTCTGCCTTCGGACTAAACGCCAGAATAGCCTAATATCAAGATCAGCAGCCTCATCTAGATCTCGATATGTTTGGTTCAAATAGTTATCGTTTGCTTTCCGTTGCGCAGCCCTAAATTTACGCTTTGCTAATTTATAAGACTGATATGTTTCGTTGGCTTTATCGCGTGGTCTTCTCGCAGCCAGCCAATGAATCCGCGCTTATCGCATATCAGAATGTAAAAGTTTGATTTGATCATCCCAATATGGTTTTGTATGTTTATTATACTTACTTTGCGGTATATGCTTTGCTGAACTGTTGAGCATCTGCTCAGAAATTGCATTTGTTAAATAATTTATCTCGGCATTTGTCTTGTAATTCACTGTGTTTAGAATACGTAATTCTTTCCATGTCCAACTGATATGCGATAAATTGGTCTGGAGTAGCTTTATGCCATGCTGTGGAAATATTATCAAGTTTCACGGTTACCTGTTGCAAGGTTTTAACCATCGAAATACTTGCAATAATTGGCAAGTGATCAGACACGTTGTCAATAGCGTCATCCGATAGAACTTCGCAATCTTGTACATTTCTTTCTATTACTTCATCCGTAATGATATAATCAAGTGATGTTTGCATGGGACTGTAGGTATACGTTGCACCTTTGCATTTGTCATTAATATTGAGTGGTATGAGGCAATGTTCATTCAAGAAATTTCGAAGTTCTATCGACTTGTTCGCATTAGTACGAGACTCTTGTTTACAGCTTGCATTAAAGTCGCCGCCGATTAAAAAATTGCCATACTGTTTATAATATGTATACAGGTCGTGTATGTCTTGCAGGACTGCTCGATAAGCGCTTACATCATTTTCTGGAGGTAAGTACGCGCAAAAGACAAACAACGGTCGTGCTACTATGGTATGTACTTGTACACCGATTATCTTATCATGACGTATATCGAGACGGTGAGTATATGATCTTAATTCCTTCTTATATAAAATGGATACACCCCCTTTTCCTCTACTATATGTAGTAAGGCCATCTAAGGTAAAATCGTTTGTTGTGTAGCCTATATAATTTTGGTTTATACTGTCCATAAAATGTAGGCTATGGGGGAGTAGTTTATGCTCGCACAGTAAAGCGAAATCGCAGTCAGTAAGGTCTAGTAATTTACTGACACAATAAGCAGAGGACATTATACCTCTTACATTCCAGGTAAGTATATTTAGAAGTTGTGCCATTGCAATGCCTATTAAGATGTAATTAATTTTATTATCTATTCCAGTGTTCATTGTATTAAATTAATAATAAATTGCCTTTATGTATACTAGTCAACGTCCCTGTATCTCGTTTCTTTGTTTCTCGGTGCGCTTAGGTCAGGTCTTTTTTCGTATTGGTTTGTTTCTCTGTCCGTTGTAAATATGTGTATCGTCCGTTTGTTCATAATCGTCATATTCTGCGTTATCGTAACGTCTCCTACGACTGCGTTTATAGTCGTGATCCGAATAGTCGTAGTTGTCTCTCCGAGCAGAGACGTCGTACTCATCTTCGTCCCAAAAATTAGTAGTGTTATAGTCGTCGCGGTATGTCTGATATGTCTTTCTGGTTTGACCTGGTGCATCGCGCTTGCGGTATGCTTTTCTTTGTTTATTATATCTCGTGTTATACTCCATTTCCGAACCGTTTCCTATGTCCTGGTACTGTCCGCGTCGACGTCGTGTACTAGTTGGTTTTTGGCGATTTCGTGCTTGAACCTGAGGTCAAGACAACCATTTACTCAAGATAACTCCACCAGGAAGCGGAAACTCATCACTTTCAACCTTATCAGCGAATACGCTTGGGACGTTTATTCTTGCGTATAAATTCCCATAGCGTGTAGTAAAAATTCTGAGCTGTGTAACTTCAATTCCATTCTGTTCAAAGTGCATGAGAATACCACTCCTCGTAGATTCTTTGCCAATGTTACTAAGGTGGTACCGTGTTACTGGTTCCCGCCTGGCGCCAACAAAGATTTCTTTATCCAACTGTTCGGTGCGATTTGGCACAGTGTGCTCTGATTTTTTCTCAGTACTAAAATCAGAGCCGCCATGATGGCTATTTTGCTTATCAACACCATTTGTCTTTGTTTGCGCCTGTCGGGGGCTCTCTGATACGCTTTTGACCGCCTCACTCTCTATAGATTTACGCCCTGATAGGCCGGTCCAAGTCTCATTAGCTACAAATGCTACGTCCCAGTCAGTTTCGGTCGTAGGTTGCTGCCGAACCTGAGTATTTGGTCTTATAAATGTTCGGCCATTGTATAAAAGATTATTACAGTTAGCTAGCGGAACAAATGTACCTGAGACAGGGGCCGACCTTGCAGCATCCGCAAATGAACCATGATTGAGAGTGATCCGCGGGCTTTCTAATCTATCACTAGTTAGATCAATAGTTGCATGGGTTTGTAATGTTTCAGTGTTGTTTTGCTTTGGCGTATCGTCTACCGAAGGCGGTGTCCTGAGGTGAATACTACTTGACAAATTTTTATTACACTTGTCAGATGTTTGTACACTATTATATATAATATCACCATGATGGACACTGTCCGCGGGTTCGCTATTTGTACAGTCACTTCTGCTCCGCTGTTTTTTATTTCCGTTTATCGACTGTATCGTCGAACTAATTTTGTTTACTTCACGTGATAGTTTATTCAGTTTGGAAGTATTTTCTGTACAACTCTGGCAGTCTGTAGTTTTTAAGGTTTTCAAGGTTTCACTGTTTTCCCGGCGAATTGCCGAATTGTAGATTTCGTTGAAGAAATATCCTGTTCTATACGACAGAGTGTCAATGAAAGATCATCATTTCTTTTTTGAAGGTTTTTTTATTTCTATCTGTAAATTGTTTATATGTTCCAAGTCGTCAGCGCGTGCTTCTGTCAATGTAGTTACTTGAGACTGCAGAACATGTACTGATGAAAATAATTCGGCCAGGTCGAGAACTTCGCTTGTTGTCTTTTCGGGAAGCTCGACCTCATTTATTTCAGCTGTACAGGATTCAGCACGGTACTTATTTAATACCGTTTCAATTTCATTGCTGTTCTCGCCTTCTATGAACATTCTTAAAATGTGGCAGTCAGTTGCTAATTTATGCTCGACTGAGGATTTGGCTGTCTTTCTTCTTGCTTTTAAAATGCCATTTGGGCAAGTCGATATTGCTTGAGCTCGCGAAGCTAGGACAGATCTATACCAGCCTATCAGATTCGCGTCTGAATGGCACAGCTCTGTTAGTTTTGATATATAAAGCTCCTTGGGTTTATCGTTAAGAGCATTGTATAGAATAATATAGAACTCTTGATTAGGGATCTGAGAATCCGGTTCATTTCTATCTGAATATGGAGAGAATAGAGTTTTCACATGGGTTTGGCTTTCGTCAAGCTCGTCAGCACTGTCGTTTTGTATTGTTGAGTTCGTTTCGACACCGCTTTTTGCAGCTGACGTGAAAACCTCAATTTTTTGTTCATTGTATCTTATGTGAGCCATCCGTACACAATACCACAGTGTGCAGGTTGAATCTATATTCAATCATGCGTGACGACTTCCGAATCATAGTCTTCAGCACAAAAGGCAATCAGTGGATAAAAGTGTACTGTGTTCATTTTGGCCCTACGTAGGGCAAGGTTAATCGGGCTTGATTGTAACCCACTTTATCTTTGCTATAGCTATTGTTTGTAGTATATCAAAATTTATATAAAATTAGAAAAAAGTTTATATGTTCAAATTTCACTTGCCCATTCCTTAGCTTTTCACACGACTGTAGTCCAAAATTCAGGAAAATTCTTTGATCCTTACTATTATTAAATTTGTAAAAATATCCGAGTAAGTCTTTCCTATGGTCTGCAGATATGCCCCTGATTCTGCTTTTTTTGACAGTGATGTAGAAAATCCACACTTTTTTCTTGTGTATATTTTCATTCAGATATGTTTGTCAAAGTTCCACAGCACGTCTCACCAATTGATTTTACCTTAGGAAATAAACTGCTGTATACGTTTAAGAGAGATTCTTTGATATTTTTCATTAGTGAATTTACAGTACAGCACGTTTACATTGTATCATTTTGCAGTTGTTGCGCTTCATTCTGAAGGGTTTTAGTATTTCCTGGAAACTTCGGACATCGGGTGACATTAATATGTCCTCATTCAAAGCAAAGTGCTCAAGGTAAGTTATTGTGATCAGTCAATATCCGTCGTCCGTCGTCCTTTGTGTGGCGTCAACAATTTGTTTTAATTCTTTCACTGCCATAGGTGATGATGATAGGCTTTTGCAAACAGCGTAGATCCAGGTGAGATAATGAGCTGTCTCATCAGGATCTACACTGTTTGACATTCAGTATTTCAACTTTACATATAAACTTATTTCTAACTGATAGTTTGTTAAATAAAACAAAGCAGACGACAAATGTCTCCTACATCCCTGGGCCAATTGACTCGATACATGGTAGGACGTATCGGGGTGACTTGTAGATTAAAAATAGATAAAAACGTTCCGATCGGAAATCCAAGATGGTCGTCATGGCCGCCATCTTTAAAACCTATTTTGCGCTTCTTCTCCTGGACCCAAAGGCCAATTGACTCGAAACTTGGTAGGAAGTATCGGGACAGCTTGTAGATAAAATATATCTAAAATTGTTCTGATCGCAATTCCAAGATGGCCGCCATCTTGAAAATCTATTGTGCGCTTCTTCTGAACCGAAATGGCAATTGACTCGAAACTTGGTAGGAAACATCGGGACAACTTGCAGATGAAAAAGTTAAAATATTTCCGATCGGAAATCCAAGATGGCAATCATAGCCGCCATCTTGATTTTTTTGCGCTTTTCTCCTTAACCAAAAGGCTAATTGGCTCAACACTTAGTAGGAAATATCGGGGCAACTTGCAGATCAAAAATATCTAAAATCGTTCAGATCGGACATCCAAGCTAGCCGCCATCTTGAAAATCTATTGTGAGCTTCTTCTGAACCGAAAGGCCAACTGACTCGAAACTTGGTAGGAAGCATCGGGACAACTTGCAGATGAAAAAGAGCTGAAATCATTCCGATCGGAAATCTAAGATGGCTGCCATGTCCGTTATCTTGAAAATCTATTTTTCACTTCTTTTAGTAGGAAGTATCCGGGCAGCTGGTAGATCAAAACTATCTATAATCAATTCGATTGGAAATCCAAACGGCCGCCATCTTATTATCGGAAATCCAAGATGGCCGTTATCTTGAAAATCTATTGTGTGCTTCTCCTGAACCGAAAGGTCAATTGACTCGAAACGGTAGGAAGCATCGGGGCAATTCGCAGATGAAAAATAGTTAAAATCATTTTGATCGGAAAACCAAGATGGCCACCATGGCTGCCATCTTGAAAATCTATATTGCCCTTCTTCTCCAGAGCCGAAATGTCAGTTGACTCGAAACTTGGTAGGAAGTATCGGGGCAACTTGTAGATAAATAACTGACTTAAAAAGCCAACTGACTCAAAACTTAGTATTAACTCTTGAGAGTCAATTTGTAGATCAAAAATAGCTAAAATCGTTCCGATCGGAAATCCAAGATGGTTGCCATGCCCGCCATCTTGAAAATCTTTTTTTGCGCTTCTTCTCCTGA